>JASUUH010000085.1:3007500-3621594 GCA_030449925.1 Citropsis articulata | reverse complement strand
AATATTAAGCTTTTCAAAGGATAAATAATTCATATAAAAATTTATTATATATCGTTATTAATTTGTGTGGTTAGGGATGCAAATAACTCCATGTACACTTAACAATTTATAAACAAACAACAAGAGAGAATAATTGGTGGCACTTAGTGGTTGGTACCATACAAGACTTGAAAAATTAAAGAACAAAAAAGGAAAAGGAGAATCAAATAAGAATAAAATAAATAAAATGATTGAATAAATTTAAAAAAAGAAGAAGAGAGGGGAGGGGGAGAAAGAAAGGAAAAGTGGGCACCCTTTACTCATGGTACAACCATACAGGAATATAAGCTAAATGTGCATGAAACACTTGTACTTAACCAGAAAAAACGGATTCGCAGCACATCTTTCCAAAACCCCCTTAAGAAGATTTTTCTCAACTTCTTGTGCACGTAACAAACCCTGAACCCATTACAAAACCTTTGGTTTCTCTGCCTTTACATTTGTCATTTATCTTCTAGCAACAAGTATGTAGACATGGCAGAAAACAATAACGCGGAGATCAAAAAGAGAAAGAGAATGATCAACAAGCCGCTGAGACTGCAATGTGCTGTCAAGAATTACAACTGGGGCATTGTTGGCAACAAGTCACACGTGTCTCGTCTGTTTTGTCTAAATTCAGGAACCCACATTAACCCAAATGAGCCTTATGCTGAGTTCTGGATCGGGACTCATGAATCTGGGGCCTCCTTTTTGGATCATGGAGGTCTAAGTCTCAAGGAATGGATCTCTAAGAATCCTGATGTCTTGGGGGATCGAGTCTTGAACAAATGGGGCGGTGATCTTCCTTTTTTGTTCAAGGTTAGTCTGTGGCTTTTGAGTTTTTGAGTTCAATGAAAAGGGATTTTGTTTTTGCTTTTGTTTTTGTTCTGCAAGTGTTTGATTTTGATCATTTGGTTTGTTTTGGTCGTGGGTTTTAGGTGCTTTCCGTTGAGAAGGCATTGTCGATACAGGCGCATCCGGACAAGGAATTGGCAAGGACACTTCATAAGTCGCAGCCGAGTTTGTACAGTGATGAAAATCACAAGCCTGAAATGGCATTGGCATTGACTGAGTTTGAGGCTTTGTGTGGCTTTATTAGCCTCAAGGTAACACAAAGTCTCATATCTGACATTAGTATTAGGTTGATTGTTCTTTCTGATCGCATGGATTTGTTAGTGGCTTTGCAGCATTCCGTTTCTGGTAAAATTGAAAGATAAAATGAAGTTGCCTATGAATGTGTCTCAAAAGAAATCAATCCTTTGACGATTTAGATCTTTGATGGAAATTCTGGATCTGCATCCCATTGGAGTGTGATTGATTATGAAGTTGATGCTAAAAAGTATCACTGAGAAAAAAGATTGAAAATTTCTAGTTGCTATCTGCTGATAGCTTTACAATAACTATGCAATTAGGAGACAGACATGGACCATACAGTAGTAAACTGATATATTTGAAGATAGAAATATGGCAAGGAAATTAAAAAATTATATGTTCTTATAGAATCCAGTACTTTCAACGTTCAGATTGGTTAGGATTTACTTATGGTATGGTTGTTCTGCAGGAGCTTAGGAATGTGTTATGCACTGTTCCTGAGATTGTAGATTTGGTTGGAGGTGCTGATGCAGAGCAGTGTTTTCCTGTCAATGAATTTGGCAGGAGCCAGGAAGTGAAAGCTATTGTAGAGTCTATCTTCAGTCAAATTCTGTTGTCAAGTAAAGACGAAATTTGTGAGATCATATCTAGACTGAAATGGCGTCTGAATCTGGAGAAAAAGGTGAATTCAAATTACATTTCTGCTATTTGAATTCCGTAGCATTGGTTGCAAGCACAATTGCATGATTGAGGAGCATTCCTGCACATAAAGTTGGTGTATTGTATCAGTTCTGTACTTATGAAATAAAACTCATGTGTATAATGGTGGATGACTCATGGTAGATATGGAATTAAATAGGTTTAGATTCAGATCTTGGAGATCTTTAAGGAGACAGAAGTGAAAAGAGAAAGTATGCAACTCCAGGTCTGGTGGACAGAGGAAACATTAGATGCAGTCCATCAACTATATGATAAAAGCAAGAGGGAAAATTTGTGAAATCGTTGACATGATTGACATGTAAAATCATTTCATATCAGTTGACATGATTGTTTCTCCCCATTTTGGCTTATTCATTTGTGAAATGATGGCAAATGGCATGGTTAAATTGTTTCATTCTTTATTTTCAAGCTGTTGCACGTCATTCACCCATGTTAAAGTTCATTGCGGTACTAAGTTTTGTTTTCTTACCATGTTACGTGCTTCGTTGAATCAGAAAAGACAGTTGACAGATAAGGAAATGTTGGTTCTGAGACTAGAAGGTCAATATCCTGATGATGCAGGTGTCCTCGCAGCATTTTTACTCAACTACGTTAAGCTGAATCGTGGTGAAGCATTGTGCATAGGGGCAAATGAGCCTCATGCCTATATCCGTGGTGAATGCATAGAGTGCATGGCAACCTCCGACAATGTTGTTCGAGCTGGCCTTACATCTAAACACCGGGATATCCAAACGCTACTTTCAATGCTAACCCGTCGACAGGTAATGGGCCCCTTTTGTGAAAAATCTCCCTGAACATATACATATAATAGGCCAATGGGTCAGTGGGGGCCTGCAGGCATATGCATGCCCATATCTACCTTTTTCTTCATTGTTTCTCTTGTCTTTCTCTCGTTCTTCTCTACACCAAGCATTTTCCCAGTCCAAATGTAAGGAAGAAAACATTTGCATGTATATTTATATTTAAGCCGAATGCTTACTAGATTGGTATTCATTCCTTTTGGGATCTGCATTTGCTGTTGATAGCCTACCTAATGATTACAAGTATATACATTTGCAGGTTACTATTTCATTTCCCCTTGACATGTGAACTTTATTTCCTGAATTTTGCATAGCCAAACCATTGAAATTCCTTTTGATAAGAACGATTTATAATTTGGCTCCCCATAGTACAATCTGAAGAGTTATTTGTATCTCATTGCAGGGTTTTCCGCAAATCTTGAAAGGAATCTCCTTGAATCCTTACACGACAAGGTATCTACCACCATTCGAAGAATTTGAAGTGGATTGCTGCGTTATACCTCAGGCTGCATCGGTGGCATTTCCCTCAGTGGCCGGACCATCTCTTTTTCTCTTCATTTCCGGGAATGGTACACTATCTGCAGGGTTTTCTAAAGAACAGATGGTTGAAGAGGGTGAGGTTTTGTTTGTGGCTGCCTACTTGGAGTTTACCATAACTTCTCAATCCAAAGAGCTGCACTTGTACAGGGCTGGAGTCAACAGCAGTTTCTTTCAGGTTTTTTGATTATATTTTAGTATGAATAATTAGAAACATATAGAAGAATAGAAGTGAAGGGAGTTTCAGTCATTCGGATATCATCCTGTAGTTGTTAATAATCCCAACTTAGTATTTCACAATTTTTACGGCTTTTATTCTTTTGCTTAATTTGAGCTATTTTTAAGTGAATATGAATTTCCCCCAAAAGAGTAGTGTGATTTTCAAAGAATTGAAGTGGGACATAGGGGCCATCCAATTACATTTTTATCTCTAAGCCGACACCAATGAGATGATGATTATTCTTGCTCATCCTCATTCCCCATCATGTAATCAGAATCTTTAAACATGAAGATTTGCATCTAGTAAAACAGAACATTAAGCCCCGCAAAGCATTTTCTCCTAAATCACAATAATAATATAAATAAAAGGAGCCAATATGACAAAATTCACTGATATAAAATCCGCTGGATTGTATTTTCATGAACAGAATCATTACAATACACTCGATACATATATAAAGACAAAATAGCAGTCTTCCTAGTTTTTATCATCACCAATGCAATGGGATCCCTTCTTAAGAATCTTTACATCGCGTTTCCTTTAATTATTAAAAAGGAAAATGTGAATTCATTTTGATCTTCATTGATTCAGTGTCAGTCATCTTTAGAAGCAATATTAACAATATCATTAACCTCATAATTTTCTTGTTTTAGTTGTGGTCCTTCTTCTCCTCCATCATCGTGATCGCCTTCTTTTGATTACTGCCATGAGAACAGCAACCCCCAGAGTATCTTGTTGAGCATGAATCTGAAAAGGGAAAAAAAAAAAGTTGATAATGTAAAAATAAGTACCAACTATTAAATCCATGACATGGTTATGCTCAAATACATTCCTTATCAGCCCATAGCCCATCTTGAGCATCCCTTATGGCCTCATATATCTTCAGCAGAGCACTTTGACTTCCATGCAAAAATTTACCATCAACACAGAGAGCAAAGTCAGAGATCATGGTAAACTCAGGAATGGCCAAAATATCTCTAGCGCGATTACATAACTTAGGATACTCAATCCCATTTATCTTCCACCAAGTCAATATATTGAAGTCATGAGTCCTGGTTAGGAGTTTTTCCTTCAAATAGTTGTCTAGCTCTGACTTAGGATTCCCAATAGCAGTGAAGGCCGCAGTTGCAGTACTAGACACAAACAAATCAAATTTTAATAAAGGGTCTAGCTCATTTCCAGAATGAACCAACCCTGACAGGGGAAAAGAATTTGAGAAGTCATCGACACAACGAGTTTCTTTATGCGATCTAGATTTCAATTTGGCACTCTTTCATCAATTTGTAACAAAATCCACGAGCTTTCTCAATCTCAAATGAAGAATCATCTCCATGAATTTCAGGAAATATATACTCAAAAAATTTTCATAATAAATCTTGGTTCCAAAACAGTTGCTATATAAGTCTCATTCCAATATTTCTCAAACTCTGTTTTCATATTTGCTGCGACCTTCTGGATCTCATCATACCTAGGTGTGACCACTTAGACAATGGTAATCTGATACCACAAAGTGTGGGTAAAAAATGGCTGGTGTTTCATACTTAGTTCTATAAATTATCTCAGTAGCTGCAACAAAAAATTTTGATTTGTCACACATTTCTTCTACCAACTTTTTATTATATGAAATGCATAATTGATGAGCATTATCCTTATTTTATTTTTTTTCCTTTCTTTTGTTGATGTCCAATGGTAAATGCTATTATGAATCTTGTCGGCAGTTTCTCCAAGCACTTCCAGCCAATCTTTCACGATCAAATTTACAGTACATGCAAAGCAATGCATATGTTTTCGACCCAACAGAAGTGAAGTAAGAAAAAGCTTATGAAGAAGAATTTGGATCTTCATATCATCAGTGGTGTAACCATCTACAGTCAAAGTAAACAACTTGCTGTCAACATTCAAAGGCCTAAAGCACCCCATCAATGCATCAGCGCATGTCTTCTAACATTCTGGGATTTCGAAATACATCAGCCTAGCATGTAGAATTAAGATAAAATTTACCATCAAATTAGATCACAGCATTATCTAAAATGTAACAGAAGATAACGGAATACATCAACTACTAGCATACCGAACTGTAACTACTAACTAGATCAATGAAAACTATAAACATTGTACCTCAGAATCCAGCTTTGCAAAATCCAAGAGTCCTCTATAAAATATGCTGTAATTGCCATAAATTTGTAATATTGGTTATCACATATCCGCACATCAGTTGTAAATGCAATTCTACTCTGAATTTTCTTCAACAAAAGCAGCATAGACTTTCAAAATTTCATCTCTCATTGTCTGCACAGACATTGGCCGCCACAACGGATTTAGAGTAGTCAAATAGCTTCCATAAAGTTCTGCTTTAACAATAGAAATAGGCAATTGATGTAAGATTATGGCCTCGGCCTTCAATTTCCTCAAACACATTTGGATCAAAAACATGTTGGGCTGTCAAATCATTTATCCATGGGGCCAGCATATCATTCATCA
Organism: Citropsis articulata; assembly: GCA_030449925.1. Lineage (NCBI taxonomy): Eukaryota > Viridiplantae > Streptophyta > Magnoliopsida > Sapindales > Rutaceae > Citropsis > Citropsis articulata. Next base: position 3,615,726 of record JASUUH010000085.1, on the reverse strand, counting down.
TATTCAAAGCAATATCATTATCTTCTTTTTCAGAATCATACCAGTCATGACATTCGTAGTTATTTACAGAATTATCATTCTCATTGCTGTCAACTGGCATTGGATGGTCATAATCATCTTCCATCAAATGGTCGTGTTTCTACTGCGGGTCAGGCGTGTTTCGCCTGAAAATTATAAAAATCCTACAGATCAGAAAAGGTGTCGAAGTATCATAATAAACAGAGAGAAGTTAGTAATGCAATAAAATAAAATCTTGAACTTTTGTCAAATTTTATAAACTTAATGCCATTATGCAAAACAATTTGTTATTAAAAAAATTAAAAAAAAAAAAAGAGTCAAGAAACAAAATCAAGGCTTGTTTAATACAATATGAAGAATTCCATAAAAGTTTTTCCAAGAAAGAGGCCCTGACGTTTTTACCTTCTTTTATTCTTCAACGAAAGTAAGTCATGGTTACACAACAATTGAATGCCAACACAACAATATATTAACCAAAAGATAATAATCTCAAATGTGATCAGAAGAAAATCACAGACTACTTTCTATTCTAACAAGTATGCTATTACAACATACATACAAACTGCAAAGAGGAACTAAAAACAAAAGGGTCTCTGAATGGTTTTCAGTTATCTGTAAAAAATATTAAAAAAAAAAAGAGAAACTGATTATAAACATTTTAAATGGAAACATAACAACCATAAACAACAAATACATTCAAAAGCTCGGATGCAAGAAAGTGTCAGACAAAGAAAAGAGAGAAAATGGGCGTTGGACTAAGAAGTGAAGTGAGAAAATTTTTCACTAGTAGCGTTTCGTTTTAACAATGTTCTTACAACTGAAAAGTAGCTGTATTATCCTGTAACAAGCTCTGTTTCTCTGTAAGTAAAAGTCCAAAATTAACATTGCCATGTTAAATAAGTGTGTGTGTGTGTACACATATACATATATAATATTTCATAATTTCAACCACCAAAAATAGAAAAAATCTCACCATGTCCCTAAAGAAAGATGGAAAGATACATCTTGCCATCCATGATACTACCAAATTTATTGATAAAATCGTCTCAATATTGTCATGATCAGAAATTCATTCTAAAATATATACTAAAAGGAGTCAATTATATAAACACTAAACGTGCATAATTTAACAAATATACCGAACAAGAATTAATAAACAGTCTTCATTGTTTTCATCTTCCCTAATGGAATCCCATCTGAAGAAGAATCTCCATCACAATTCCTGCAATATTAGAAGGAAAGAAAAATGAAAAAAAAAAAAATCTAATTCGATGTTGAGTCAAAGTTGGTGGTATATCTACAAGCAACATAGTTAATAATATCATTTACCTCTTGTCCTTCTTTCTTCTTCTTCTTGCTCTTCTACTCCATCGTCATCTTCATCTTCGTCTTCATCGAAGGAGCAGCAATAACAATATCTTGTTGAGCATGAATCTAGAAAACAGAGAGAAAAATGGTTAAAAATTTGAAAAAGAAAAAAAGCAAATGCAGAGCCAATAAAATATAAAATCTGATACCCAAACTAAACATGATTACGATCTAGGATATCTTCCCTGTCAGGCCATAGCCAATCTTCAGCACAAGCAAACTTAGAAGCAGTTGCGGAGACGGGAGTAGCCAATTTATCTCTTGCTTAATTGATGAGCTGTTTGAGCAAAATTTTACCTTTTTTCTTATGAGCCAGTCCAATATAAAACACCATCACGAATCCTCTGAATGCTTTCACCGATCAGTTCAAAACAATCTTTTACCATCAAATTTAAGGTTTGTGTCTAAAACGCATGCGAAATATTTTGCTGTCCAACATGAGTTAACTCGGAGACAACTTATCCGAAAGAATTTGGTGTCATTGTATCAGCAGTGATTACCATTATCTGGAGTCAAAGCAGACAACTTGCAGTCAACATTGCGGCCCCGAAATTAAAGCACTCCGTCACTCCGTCCATGCATCGGCATGTGTCTCCTCATATTCTGGGTATTCCTCCAAGTACATAAACCTAGTATGTATAAAGACAATGAATTCAGTCGAATAAAATCATAGCATTATCAAAAATGTAACTAAAGATTATACGTAGAATATATCAACATCTTACAGACTCACTAATTGGCTGAATATTATATATAACATTGTACTATTTTCGGCTCTGTAACCTCCATGAATTTGTCATATTGGTTTTTCGCAAATCCACAGATCAGTTGTAATTGCATTCCTACTTGGTACGTTCTTCAATGATTTCATCATTTTTCGGCCTCTCAAGATCATAGATTCTCAAAACTTAAAGTCTCTAATTTGTCTCCAAAAGCACTGGCTGGAAAACTGGTTTGAGAGTATTGAAATACTCAACAAGAAGATACAATGAGACAACAGAAAGATTAAGGTCCCAAAAAATAATTCCCTTTCCCATAATCGTTATTGCATCGTACTGATCAATAATATGAGGGGGTAGCACTAGCATATCCGCCTCATCTCCATCTGTTTCTTCCTCATCGCAATTGCAGACTTGCAGTTATATTTTCTCAAAATTTTCAATCTAATTAATAACTATCAGCATAAGTTGGATAGTCACCAACATCTGGCATTACAAAGTTATACGGAGTTTATATTATTATTGAAAATGTCCAATGAACGGCCTGTGTATTATCTTGTAGCAAGCTCCCGTTTGATAGTATGTTCCACAAACTATGAAGAGTATTTAAATTTAGGCTGGTGACCAATGTGAGTGTATCGCTAACTATGAAACTTTTGATGGGATAGCGTTGAGCGAGAAGATATCGGGAGAGGATCATACGATGAAACAATCAAATTAAATTAAAATTATTTTATAGCTAATGAAGGAATAATTTTTCAAAATCTGATTTTGAGAATAAGTTCTATACTCAATACAATATTATATATCTTTATATATATTATAAAAGTCTAAAATCTTCATTAATTAAGAAATAAAATCATTAAGAGATTATTAATGTTATTAATTATATTGAGATAACAAAATAAAAACGATAAAATTCATAATATAAAATATTTATTTTTGTTATCAATTATTGTATATACATAATAAAAAGTATTATATATATATATATATATGTTTATAAATATATAAATAAATTTTATTTAACATTATATCTCATTAAGTCATTTACATTCTTACAACTAACGGTGAACTCAACTAATTGTATTTTGGGGATTCTATTTTTGGGGTGGGGGAGAAGGGAGACTTGGTTCAAAAAATTTAATGTAAACTTGGAGAACAGATAAATTATGTGGTTATAGAGATTTGAACTAAGGTCTTCAAAACCATAAAATAGAACTTTTATCATTAAGCTATAAACATTGTATTAAATTTAAGTTTGGTCAAATTCTTTTCATAGCCTTTTCCCAAAGGGGCTTGACGTATATTTAAAATAAAAAATAATGGTTTAGGAAAGAATAAAACCTTTATTGAGTTTTAGATGGGTTCAAGTATACTTACAATAGTTTAATAATAAAATTATCAAAACACATATGATTAATTTTATAATAATTATTTTAGAAGATGTAACATGTAATAAAAAATATATTATTTTATTTTAAATGAAAATGTGACGAGTGATGGGAGGAGGAAATATCACCGGGCATAATTTCCTGATATTTTAATGTTAAAAGAAGTATTAAAAAATTATTAAAAGAAAATTCCCAAGCTGCTTCCTTTTCCTTGAAGGCAAAGTTACTAAGCAATGGGTCAACAGCTGACCCAATCACAAAAATACAAGTGTAAATTATCCTCCCACGCCGCACACGGACTATTATAATATAAATAAATTCAATAATAATCAATAGATTCCCTCACAGAGATTCTGTTAACCACTCGGCAAGTAAAACGCACGCACCCTGATTCGTGATTCCTTGACAACCCTCTTTCTTCCACAATTACTTTATTAGGGTTTTAAAGCCCACGCATTCTTCAGTCACCTCCTCACTCCCCTCCCCACGCCCTAAAACGATACCGTAGAGCTGCTAAAACAACAATGGTTGGGAGCGACAAATCGGAAATCCTGGAGCTGTTCTTAAAAATCGGCCTCGACGATCGAACGGCCAAAAACACAATTGCTAATAACAAAGTTACCGCCAATCTGACTGCCGTCATTCATGAGGTATTTTTTGCATGTTCTTTGGTCAAGTCACTTTGGAATTTTGACGGATATTTCTTATTCATAGTCAGTTTCGTTTTTGTTAGTTTTTGATGCCCATGCAATTTTTCTTTTAATTTTCTTATTGTTAATTCCAGGCCGCCGTTACCGACGGATGTGAACGAAGGATTGGGAATTTGCTTTACACGGTATGTTATTTATTACGTGATTCAATTTAGCCGAGCATTGTCTTTTCTTTTTCTTCGAATTGAAAGTTGCTGGAATATAAACATCAACTTAATGTTATTTTTGTGCTTTTCAATTTGCTTTAACTTCTGGATTTTGTCCCCACCCTGTCATGAGATAAAACTACTCATTGATTTATTTTATTTTATTATTTTTGTGTGTGCGCGTGCTTGAAAGGTTGCTACGAAGTACCCGACAAACGCACTTGTACATCGTCCAACTTTGCTGCCGTACATTGTCTCCTCAAAGGTTTGCTACAAAATCGCATCTTAGAGTTATTGGTTTCTTATATGTGTTAGTTTTCTTTATTCCATTGTGAATTAAAGTTTGAATAAAAATGAGGTGATTTTTCTTTTAGAAAAAGGTTTCGGATGTTATCTTTTGGCTTACAATTTCTCGCTTGCAGATTAAAACCCCAGCCCAGTTAGAAGCGGCATTCTCATTTTTTGCGAGTACTGGTTCAGAAAATTTTGAAGTGGATGTTTTTGAAGAAGCTTGCGGTGTTGGTATGATGAAATGAGTCCTTCTTCTGACACACTATGTTTAATGCACTAGGATTGCATTGTAATTTACTGTTTTGCAATTTCTGCATCTGCATTCTTTTATGGAATGATGTGCCTATAGTCTCTTAGAATTGTAACTCTATTTTTTCTATTTAACCTAATTTTACTGTCACTTTAAATGTTTGTTGCATTTACCTTATTTCCAACATTTCTTATAGATTTCTAGTCATTGATTGCTTCATTGTAATTTTGAACTCAACAGGGGTTGAAGTTTCCACGGAAGATATCGAACTGACTGTTAATGAAGTATTTGAAGAGAACAAGAACACGATTTTAGAGCTACGTTATCGAACTAATGGTCAGTGTTTTATTCTAAATTATTTTGGGAATAACCTCACTTTAACTATGGTATACTTGATCATGATCTTGGTGCATGTTTTCTATCATCATTTTTAGGTCTGATAATGTTGTTTGGTAGCGTAACAATTAATCTTTCTACAAGCAAGGTGCAAATAGGGATGCATTTTTTTTTATGGGGTCAATTTTAGACAAGTTATAGTTCTTCCAGTCACAAACACACCAGAGGAGGTTCGGGGGTAGGTGGAGGGGTGGAGTTGTGGGTATTACTTTTTAAATAGTAAACCTCCTTCTTCGGCTTACATGTGTGTGGACAGGCATAGTCACATGCACACAAGCAGACTGTAGTTTATATTCGCACAAACAGACAGCCATGCGTCACACATGTTTGCGCTCAGCAAGCAGGGTCCTTTGCTTATCTTGTTCTTTTTCTAGTTTTCAATTGAATGTGTACCATAGTGAATCACTCCAATCATACTTTTTTGTACTTAACAAGCTAATAACTTGTTTCATTTTCATCTGTTCCTGTGACCGTATGCTTTTGTGATTTTATATTATTCTTTTCCCTCTGAACTCACTCATCTACTCTACTGACTTCTCTACCATTCTGATGAATATTTTTCCTTCAAATTCAATCATTTTCTAGTGGGTGATTTGTTTGCACATGTCCGGAAGAGGCTTCCATGGGCTGATCCCAAGATTGTCAAGGTGAACTGCTTTTTGCTGTGAAAGTTAGTAGTTAGAATCAGAATGATTGATTTTCAAGTGAATATAGATATTTCCTTCTGATGTTTCTTTGATTTTTTTGTCTTCTTCCTTGACAGCAACTCATAGATGCTAGAATGTATGAATTACTTGGTGAAAGGACTGCAGCAGATATTGAGAAGCTTTCTAAAAAGAAGGAGAAGAAGGAGAAGCCTGAAAAAGTTGAGGTGAGGATTTGTACATTCTTTACATATTTTGGATACAGACTGTTTCTTCTTGTAAATAGAGTTGTAACCTTTCTCCATTTTTCTACTTACTGCGCTCTTGTAGGATAAAAAATTTGCAAATGATGCTCCTGTGGAGCTGCCTGAAGAAGATCTTTTTCCAAATTCGAATTTCCCTCCACCAGAAGAGAACTACAAGGTGAATTTCGTTTTGTGCCTTCACATACATTGTTCATGTATTTTAATGCACCATTTATTTTATTTTATTTTTTAATTGTTTACAATTAATATTAGATGGTGACGATGATGATGATGCCAGAGTTTCTGTCTTGTCTTTTGTTACCAGGGTAATGAAAAAAACTAGATATGGAGACATTTCGTAGTTACCATTGTTTATTGTTTGAAATTGATAATTGTTGAACTACCAGAAAAGGAATAAAAAGGAAAAGAAATGGAAAAAGAAACCAATATAAGCCGGAATCATGTATTTGTATGCACCATTTATTTTATTTATTTTTAATTGTTTACAATTGATATTATGAAGATGGTGATGATGATGATGATGCCAGAGTTTCTGTCTTGGCTTTTGTTACGAGGGTAATGAAAAAAAACTAGATATGGAGATATTTCATACTTACCATTGTTTATTGTTTGAAATTGATAATTGTTGAACTACCAGAAACGGAATAAAAAGGAAAAGAAACAGAAAAGGAAACCAATATAAGCCGGAAAAGGAAAAAGAAACATGAAGATTAAGAATGGTGAAAAAGCTAACTGCATGATATTACTTGGGCTATTGCTTGCAAAATTGAAACTGAGTTCAGTATTTTGGGTCATGATTGAGTTCATTTGCTCAAGCACTGGTTTATGATCCTGCAAATTTGCTGTATGTGTGCATAATATAAGTTTTTAGATATCTCCTTTGTGGTTTAGCAGACACATACTGAGATACCCTTCAGTGATGGCTCTGTGTTGATATGCTGCAATACGAAAGAGGTGCTTGACAAGCACTTGGAAGTGACTGGGGGGAATGTCTTAACTCGCTTTCCACCTGAACCAAATGGTTATCTACACATTGGTCATGCAAAGGTAATTGCTTTTTTTTTATATACTAGGTTTGAGATGACTGGTAAAAGAAATAATAGAGAATAAGATTTGTGATTGCTACTGGCTTGAAACATGGTTTTTCCTCATGTTTTACTGCTTTTCCAGGCAATGTTTGTTGACTTTGGTTTGGCAAAAGAGCGAGGTGGATATTGCTACCTAAGGTGAGGTTTCCTCTTTGGTGTTTCTTTGACTGTATGATGGAGCTTTATATAATTTTATATTCAATGTTATTTTTTTCAATCAATTGCTTTTTTCTTGATTTTCTAAATATACTTATTTGCATAATATATCCCTATGCATTAATTGTAATGTTTAGGTTGTTTCATCTTTTGCCATCCCACAGTTTCTAAGATTGGATTTTTCATCTTTTTTTTTTTTTTTTTCTTTTTGGGTCAACACAGAATTTATCAAGGTTAAAAAAAAAAAAAAAAAAAAAAAGAGGTGGACCAGTTTTCCAGATGATAATTAAAACAATTATTTCCTCATTGTTATCAGTGGTTGAATAAGATGTCTGCACACAAACTTGCTTCTTCCATCTTTTTATGTTCTTAGTTTCTATTGATATTTATCAATATGTTCAAAATGTTGATTCGTCTTATAATTTGGTCTAGTTACATGATAATTGCTGGTTGTAGATGTTCTTGTCCATTTTATGAATGCTCCGTATTTGTATGTGTGTGTAAGAGAGTAAAGGGTTATAAACTTTTCTTATCTTGAGCTCTTAACTCCTAAAATTTGGGTGTCTTGTTTGTACTAATTACTGCTGCTAGTCCTGCTTCAACACAGACTTTTAGATTGACACTGGCAAGGCCCCACCTCAGACATTTTCAACTTCAGCTGTTAACATATTAGAATTATATAACAAGTTGTGTTCAACTGGAAAAATCTCTTGGGGCGATATAAGATGTCAGCGGCGGAGAAGGGTTTGGTTCCGTTCATGCAATATTTAAAGTAGACATAATAATAATTTTATGTGTGCTTCAGGATGTGGATCCCACTTCAGAAATTTTGTATGCCGAAAAGCTTCATCCTTCTTTTTATTAAAATTATTGGTTTTTGGAAAGAAACATAATCAGATGGAGTATGTCTTGTTTGGGAAGTATGTAAACCATAAAGCATTTATAATTGAAAAATGGAGTTGAAGTGCCAAAGCGTGGTAAACTTAGATTCAATATTTTTTTTCTTATCTTGTATGTTTGCTTTAAATTTCCTTTTCTATTTATTTATTGTGTCATCGGAAATTTCTTTGGTTGCTCTTGTATTTGACCATGGTTGGATCAATTTACCATCATTTTAGTGATTTCTAGTTGGTACATATCATTTTCTATTTCTTTGGCTCATTCTTTGGGAAGTCAGATAGAGTTGGTTTAAAGCTTTGGTATTGCATCTGCATGATCAAAACTTGTGTCCATAAATAGTTCATTGAAATCAGAAATTTGGACTGCTCTTCATCATTGAAAGCGATGAGTTTTGTTTATTGATCTCTTGCTCTTCAGATATGATGATACAAACCCGAAGCTGAGAAGAAAGAATATATTGACCATATTGAAGAAATAGTTCAGTGGATGGGTTGGGAGCCATTCAAGGTATCATTAATGGCATATTCATGCTGCATATGCGCTTAGTTTTCATAACACCATATATCTGCTGAATTTATGCCAGATCACTTATACCAGTGACTATTTCCAAGAACTGTATGAATTAGCTGTGGAGCTGATAAGGAGAGGTCATGCCTATGTTGATCATCAGGTATATACAAATATATTCATAGCTTCTTTGCTTAATGACATTTTAAAGAGTAATTCTTCCTCTTCCGTTCAATTCACTTCTAAAGCACTATCTTTTACCCTCCCACTTTTTGTAGAGTCAGTTAAATTTGGATATTATCAAATTGTGATGATGTGATTTCTGAATTCTTATACCGATAAGAAAATTGTCAAGGAAACAGTCATCTTTATTTGGCTTTTTATTCACATTGGTATTGTAACTGATTGGACATTGTATTACTTTTTCTAGACTCCCGAAGAGATCAAGGAGTACAGGGAAAAGAAAATGAACAGCCCATGGAGGGATAGACCAATTGCAGAATCATTGAAACTATTTGAAGACATGAGAAATGGCCGCATTGAGGAAGGCAAAGCAACACTTAGGATGAAACAGGACATGCAAAATGACAATTTTAACATGTATGACCTCATTGCCTATCGAATCAAGGTATGCACTATAATGTGATTATCTTTAGTTGTCTTTAACATTTGCAGATCCTCATATTTTAGTGTCCTGATGTTCTCTTGTTGTAGTTTACTCCTCATCCACATGCAGGTGACAAGTGGTGTATCTATCCAAGTTATGATTATGCTCACTGCATTGTGGATTCTATTGAGAATATTACGCACTCGGTGTGTCATACTTTTCTTTGCTATTCTCTTTATTGTTGCATATTTTTTAAACAATATTTTTGTTGTCAGTTTGTCGGTATTTACATATTTTGAGGTCCATGCCTATCCTTTTAGTGACATTTAAAATGTTCCAATCATCCCTCTGATTGTTGTGTACAAAATGAAAATATTTTACATGTTTTCCCTCCTATCCAGCCAGCACCTGAGCCCGGTTTATTACTACTGTGCTATACCCACTAGAGTAGAAATATAGGGTGTCAAATTCCAGAATGCTGTGAATACCTTTTTGGAGGAAAAAAAATGAAAAAGCGTGGTTCTCTACCTTTTGGTGACTTCTTTACCTTCTGTTAATTTTTTGAAGGCTTATTTTCATTTTTGTTCAATCTTTATGCTCAATGCAGCTCTGTACACTTGAATTTGAGATACGACGTGCTTCTTATTTTTGGTTATTACATGCATTGGGCCTTTATCAACCCTATGTGTGGGAGTACTCACGGTTGAATGTTTCAAACACTGTGATGTCCAAGCGCAAGGTGAGCAAACATGACATTTTTATGCAGAAGCTTCAGGATGTATTTGATTGCGTAATTTTACAAGAAATCTGACATTAATTGATTGTTTTATGCTGTTGCAGTTAAACTTTTTGGTAACCAAAAAATATGTTGATGGTTGGGATGATCCTCGTCTTATGACACTAGCTGGTCTAAGACGTAGAGGTGTGACTTCAACTTCTATTAATGCTTTTGTTCAAGGGATTGGAATCTCACGAAGGTTGAATTTTACGGACTGTGTTCATATATTGAGATATCATAGGGTATCATATTTATTGTGCTTTGATTTCCTAACTATTTGCCATACCATGTGGTACAGTGATAGTCTAATTCGTTTGGATCGCCTGGAGTATCATATAAGAGAGGAACTAAACAAAACAGCACCTCGCACAATGGTTGTGTTGAATCCTCTCAAGGTCTGCATCTTTTCTCTATTGTTTCCTTGGAAGCATCTAGTTCCAGCGTTCAAATGGTATTCCCTGTGCTTTCAGGTGGTTATTACTAACATGGAATCTCGCACAATTATGCATCTTGACGCCAAAAGATGGCCTGATGCTCAAGCAGATGATGCATCAGCTTTCTACAAGGTGATTTTTGAATAAAAGCTAAATTACAATCTTATATTTCAAGAGAGGAAAATGATTTTTAAAATTTATCTAAGTCTGCATGATTTGGCTGCTACATTTTAGAATTTAAGCTCAAATTTTCTTTGGTGACATGTGAAAAGAAGTTTCTGGTTCATGCTAACCGGACAGCGGTTTGGTTGAATTTTGTATTGATTAGAATATTTGTTCTATGGTTGTATTTCACTCTTCAGTTCTGTTAGAGATTTATGAATATCATTAACAAGACTTGCTTCAAGCTTTTTATGAGCATCTTATCTTCATTTGAATTGGCTGCACATTTGATATTTCAATCATAACTGATCTTTCATTGCTATGACATTCTCTGCTGTCTGCTCACTTTAGGTTCCATTTTCCAACGTTGTGTACATTGAGCATTCTGATTTTCGAATGAAAGATTCAAAAGATTATTATGGCCTTGCTCCTGGTAAATCTGTCCTACTCAGGTATGTATTTTGTATTGTAAATTCAAGTTTTCAAACACATTTAAGTAGAATTGGGTTCTGTATAGTGAAACATTTTATGCCTGCAGATATGCATTCCCTATAAAGTGCACGGAAGTGATTTTATCTGATGATAAAGAAACCATTCTTCAGATACTGGCTGAATATGATCCTTCCAAAAAGACAAAACCAAAGGTCTTCTTATATTTTATTTCTTTTCATGCTGGAATTTGTTGTTTAAATGTAGCTGGGGGTAATGTGTTGGAAAATTGTGTAAGTATTCTGCACGTTGTTGGTTTATTCAATTTTAAAGTTGAACTTTGTTGCACAGGGAGTTCTTCACTGGGTTTCTGAGCCTTCCCCTGGTGTCAATCCACTAAGGGTGGAAGTCAGATTGTTTGAGAAATTGTTCAACTCTGAGGTTGTCTATTGCGAACTTCCTGTACTTTCCTTATTATATTTTATTTCCTCTAGAAATTGCTATGAGCTTTAATGAGTTATCCGATTGTTGCCTCAGAATCCTGCAGAACTTGATGATTGGCTTTCTGATTTGAATCCGGGCTCCAAAGTGGTGATTCCTGAAGCATATGCAGAACCATCACTTCACAGTGCTGCTGTCGGGGACAGATTCCAATTCGAGAGGCTAGGTAATCTCAGAAAACCACGTGCTGTTGTTGATGATGTTATTGGGTACTGAATGAGTTGCAACCCTGAGATGGATTGATATTGGAGGAACATGTGGCATAACTGCAGTTCCATAATAGTGTTTTTGCATTTTGTTATTGTATGCAAATCTAACATTTTATACCCATTCCAATCTGCAATTCAGGGTACTTTGCAGTTGATAAGGATTCCACTCCGGAGAAACTTGTTTTCAACCGGACAGTCACACTAAAAGATAGCTTTCCCAAAGGTGGGAAGTAGGACCCTTGCAAATGGAAAACAGATGGAGCATTGGATGGGCTATTACTATGAGCTGCTTCTTACTTGTTATGAAATTTTTATACCTGTGAAAAAAATATCAGTGTAAAAATGTCATTCACTAAATCTTGCAAGATATTTTAAGTGATAATTGAAGTTTTGCTTGATACTAGTTCTTTTTGAACGCTATCCCTTCTGTTGAAAGATAAGAGTTGCTTGGATGATCTGACTATACCAACAAAGATCATTTCTGCTTTTTTTTTTTTTTTTTTTCTTTGGTGGGGGGAGGCCGGAAGGGGGGGGGGGTGTGTTTGGGTGTTGTAGGGGCGCGTTCTTAATGCAACGCCAGATGCAAGCCATGTGTCTAGAAGGATTTTCATGGCGCATTATTCCTTTAAGAGCCGGGGGGCGGGCACGTTTTGTCATTTGTGTGTGAGGTGTTGTGGGGGGCGCATTCTTAATGCAGCACCGAATGCAAGCCATGTGTCCAGGATTTTCATGGCTCATAAGTCCTTTTAAGAGAAGGTGGCCTTTCATGTCAATTGGACGTACCACCATCGAAAATTGAAATGACTCGTTACCATTATTCTCGATTGTCTCTTTCTTTATCTTTATATTGGGTTGTGGGAAAAAAGAGGAAGAAAAAAGTGGACATGCAACTGACGTCTTGAATTTTGCTCCGTTTTCGTGCACAAAATGAGCAAGAGTGAGCGTCTTGAGTTTAAAAAGTCCTTCTCTGAAGACAAATCTTTGGGATTAGTGAAAATGTTTGAATGAACAGCAAAAAGCTTCATCGTTTAAATTGATCTTTTTTTTTTTTTTCCCCCTCTTTAAACTTACAAGACAGTTGCAGAACAATGAAATTGAGGGTGTATCACTTAATACACTTTAGTAGTGCTGTTACTTGGTAGCTTCTAGCAGTATGAGAGTCCCTCATCTTTCAGAGAAGCATCTATACACTATTACATAATTTGCTCTACGCAAGAGTTCCCCTCTTAAACTGCACTTTTTAAAGAAGCATTTGTGCCTTTACTTTGCGAAGGTTCTCGTGATAGCATTTGGCAATTGGCATGGCTTCTTAAGGTAATAATTTATCTTGTACTTCTTCACGAAGAACTCCACTTGTTTCTTTAATCATTTTCAATAAAGCGCTTAAATTAAAGTGCTTTTAATTAGATGACAACCAAAGCACTGTCTGTAACGAGAGGGTAGAATAGCATCACTCCAACAAAGTTCAAAAAAGAGGGGGAAAAAAAAAAGTCAAGGACACTCGCTCCATTAAGTAGAATATGGCAAGAATTTAGTCTCTGCACGTTTTTGGTGAAAATGAAATGTTGATTAGATAGCGAAAAAATTGACACAACGAATGAACGGAGGTCTATCAGTCCATGCTTTCAAGATTCCTACCTCACGTGAAACTTTAGCATTTGATGCAATAATTATTTTCCCCCCTGAGGATGTGTATAACTTGCGGATTTTGACTGAGAAGCTAGCTTTATCAAATTCTTTAGTAACTCAGAATGAGATACTTGGATGGTGGATTAATTACACAATGAGTCGATGACCAATAATTGGCCTTTTTTAACTTGATATTTATCAGAAGATTCTTGTATAGGATCATATGATTAAATTGGCTGTAATCCTTTGTTCTCTCGGCTTTTTCTTCCACTATCCTCGGCTTCTCTATCGTTTGTGTTGGAGGTTGGATGATATATAAACTAACACAAGGATTAAGACATTAAGACTTCACTCAGTCCTAATTAAATCAAACTGATGTCCAAAAACGTCGTTGTTGCTTTATCTGTTTAACATGGCTAGCTAGAAAGAAAGCCCAATCTAGGCTAGGCTAGGCTTGTCAAAAGCTTATTTGACCAGCCTTCTTTTCCACTTATAAGACAAACAAGTCAAAATCTTGAAACTACCTTTGAATAATTGGTTCAATTTTCTAATCATATAAGGGATTTGCCGATTTGCTCTCATCCACCTAGACAAATTTATAAAACAAAACAGTTTTACAAGCCTCAATACCCATTGGTTTTATTTATGAGTTTATCACGACTCCGAATGGATGAATATGGAAATCTCCATGTGTGCTTGATCTCAGTTACCTGCGGTGCAACTCATACGCTGGGTATCCCGTTTAGTTTTAAGGTGTTTTTTTGATTCACAACTGTAAGTTCAGGTTCAGATTAGATTCATTAAATTTGGCCCAACTAAGACATAGTAAAATATAATTAGATTTAGCCGCGAGGTAAAGGTGAACTAAGAGCATCTCCAAAAAGTCTATAAATTTTACTCTTCAAATATTTATTTGCTTACCTATGTGGCAAATAAAAGAGTGAAAAAATATAATATGCTCCAAAAGACTCTTTAAATAGAACTATGTTAATATTATTTTAATTAAATAATTACTTTTTAAAGAAAAAGTCAATGTTAATTAAAACACTTCTTTTTTTTTTCTAACAAAAAGTAATAAAATATAAATTAAAGAGTGAGAAAATAACTCTTCAAATTTAAAGAGAGAGGGTCATTTCTTATTTGAAGAATTTTAATTGAAGTGTCTTTTGGAAGCTTAAATGTTGTTGTGACTCTTCAAATAAATAATAAAATCTTATTTGAGGAGTCTTTTGGAAATGCTCTAATTATATGGAGGTGGTAAAATGGATGGAGCATTTGGGCACCTATGAGGCTGCTAAACCAGGATAATCTAATTACTCAGCTCTACAAATTCTCTGGCAGTTCTGTTGCTTAATTAGTCTACTTATTTTTCTGATTCATTTAGCTCAAGCATGTACCACATTGTAAATGCAGATTTCTTTTCCAAATTTAGCTGTATCTTGTTATGTAGTCAATATATTCAGTTTGTCAAGATTTGATTCATTTGAATGTTGAACGCAGTATCTTACCTAACACAGAATTAAATCCCATCCACCTGCACTGTATTTGCGCAGGCATCTAACTCTCAGAATTTTTTTTTATCAAGTAAATTATTATTATTATTATTATTTTTTGGTTCAAAACCAATAGCATGGACTTGGTGTTTGAGCGAATGTAATGTACCGTAGTAAAATTTGTCGTTAATGGAGAAACTTTAAAGGCTTTTCCCAACATGAAAATGTGTCGTCGTTAATGATGGGGTTCATCACTTTTTAAGTATTTCAACTTGAGATAGAGCAAACGAAATGAATGATGTCGAAATCCACTTGTGTGTCTATCAACTTTGCATCATGATAAAACCAAGATGTCACGAACTTCGATTTAGTTCATATACCAATGACATAAAGTGTATCTACGCTCAAAGCCTAGGAGTTTTTGATTTTAGCTTTTGTGGTTCACAGTGCAGGATTTGATATCCTCGGTGGCATTTCATAGGACCTATTACTCAAAATGCTAGGCCTCTAGGGTCCAAAAAGTTTAACAAGACATTGGTCTCCTTTTAGACTTTTCGAACTTCAATTTAGCTTATGACTTACACTCAAAAGTTCCCAATGGTTGTGGGATCCCAAAATTCTTGACTCTTCAAAACTACAAAATTAATTAATTAAGACAGATGGAATGGTTTGGGGCGTTAAAAATTGTATTGAATGGGCTCGCAATATGCAAAATTCATCAGGCATTTACTTTGAGGTTGGTATATGGAACCCCGTATGTCTTGGCATAAGAGCATGTAATTCCCCCTTTTTTGTTCCTTTCCTTACTCCCAACTGCCACAAAGAAATGTCCCATAAATGTAATGGAAATTTTACCAAACTAGTTATTTTCATCAATTTATTATTAAAACTAGCTATGTAACATAATTTGGACCAAATTACTCTTAAAACAAACCAACTAAATCTATTTGATAATACTCTACTCTATGAAACTCCTGCAACAATTAAACGCAAATTCCACAAAACTTACTATTTCACTTATCATCTCACATGCATCAAACGAAAATTATTACATAGCACTGAAGACAAAATGAATCAACAAACAAAAGAAAAGGGAGGATCAAGAAGGAATTAAGTTAGTGTTTTAAAAATTTAGATTGTTATCTTAAGTGAGTTTTATGTATGAGTTTTTATGGAAACGAATGTCTTTTTTAATTTATATTACAATATGGGTAGACATTTACTTGACTAAATCTATAACTTGGGTAAAATCCAATGAATTTTTGTTTCAAAATATAGTATAGGAAACCTAGATTGTAGGTGATAGAAGCCATCGCCTAGAATGTGAAAAATCTCCCACGGGCGATGGTCTCCATTGCTTGGGCGATAGCAGCCATTGCCCGCACTTCACACAAGCAATTGTCTCCATCAACTACAAGAGTTGAGCAAGAGTTGTTCCACTCTTGCGGGTGATGGTCACATTCACTTCACATAATTGTATTCTTAATGTTAATTATTTGTAGTCAATTATATATTTAAAGAAATGCAATTGTTGTTTTAATAACGTAATTATATTTATTTTATTTTGCTTAAGGTTTAATGGAATCAACAATTGTGCTTAAAACGTGTTATAATAAATCATGTGAAACTTACGTTAATGGTTGTATGAAGTACAAGAAGGAAAAGTTAAAGTTTATTATTATTTTTTTTAATTTGGAATGAAGCAACTTTCAAATAGCTTAGTGCTAGGGTATATTAAATGTTGAAGTTGAGTTCAGATAAATATTCTATGACAATAAAAACAATTTAGGGTGCAAATTATCCTATGCAGCCCATTGGTTCTTTACCTATGGAAATATTAGATGATGAAATAGTGAATGTTGTCATATGTATGAACTCTGATTCGATAAACTATGGAAGGACTCTTGTTATTGTAATTACCTCACCTAAGGTTACAATCTAAACTCCTTTGATGTCGTCTCGATAAGCTTCAGCTCCTTTGATATGATAAATATTAGAATAATATTTAAACAACTAAAAAATATATACATTTGAGATATCAGGGCAATGGATTCTATTGCCATGTCAAAGCAGGTGTGGAGCATTGACAATAGTAGACATCGCTCGCATTTTACAAAAAACCAGTGCTAAGATATGAGAAAAAAAAAAAGAAATAAGTTTAAAATTCATCTTAGTAAGCTTTTTTGGTATTGAAGGGGTAATAATTGGGGAATAACTTCACAAATTTATTTAGATAATTAAAAAAAATTCTTAGAGGCATTTTAATAAACACGTAATGTGTCATGTTTTGCAAGCATTAATCTTTAAAAAATTTTGAATTGCTCATGCCAATACATATTCTAGTGCTGCTATTCTATCAATAATAATCCATGAATCAATTCAGGCTTGTTGTGATAGTGTGAGAGAGCTATACCTTTGAGTTGAAGCTAATCTTTACACCATCGTTATTGCAAGCTTTGTTGCTGACGATGGGGGTTGTGGTGTGCAATGCAAGAGATTTGGGCGATTCAGGTCATTTGGGTTATGGTCTTGGGCAATGCACTATTTATTTGGATTTGGTTAGTTTATTTTAGGGTAATTTGATTCAAATTGAGTGTAGTGGTTATTATAGTAAGAAATTTTATTATATAAATAATAGCATTAATTTAGTTTAAAATCCTAAACTTTATTTATTAAAGTTTGATAAAGTTATTAAACTATATGGTTTAATAATTTTTTTGGTTATTACACTATTAAATCACATGTCTTAATAATTTTCTAAGTCCAAAAGCATGAATTGAACATTGTCATATAATTGGTTTTGGTAATGAATTTATGAAAATGGGTAAATAGGTAAATTTCCCAAATATAATATCTTAATAAGTTGTCAATACCCTCTCTCCATTTCATTTACTTGACTGCCCCCACTAGAACTCTTCTCGCTTTTAGTTAGTAATTGGAGGGTTCAAGAAGCAAATTATTCGATTTCCTTGTGAACATTTGAATCGATTACAACCAAATAAAATGATAAGACAGTCTTCATCAATCTATGTACTACTTCCAATTCTACTAAATACACATCTCTTCAAAATAATACCCACGTAGGTTTCACAACAATAAATCAAATTCATATATAGATGATTGGTTGTACATATAAGACAGCCTTAGCCGAAGCAAACCCAGAAATATATATTTAAATAAGAAAAGAAAGAAAGTCTTTCAACTATAATGCTGGAGGTATCGGATAACTATTGAATAACAAATGATAAATATGTGAGTGGACCATCCTATTCTAACAATGCCACCCTATCTTTGTGCTCATCTCTGCATATGCTTACTCCCTAAGCTGCCATATGTCATCCATGTTCCACAAAGCATCTGACATGTCATTGGACATCCAATCAGCTTCCGCCATCTGGCATTCGGACGAGGATATGTCATAAGAGCTCATTTCTGCTATTGGATCAGCTAGACTGTAACCCTCCATGTCAAAGCCACAACAGTCCACATAGTAACTGTCGTTTGGGACTATTTGGTTGCTGCAGACACTGTTGCCATACGCATGTGGACTTGTTGGCATTTGAGTAATTCCAGGCTGCTGCAGCTGTGAGAATTTTGAAAAATCTCCAGGGAAAAAATTAGGGCTACTCTCTGAATTTGAGTTTTCATTAATGGTTTGATTTGAGTTGTAAAGTATTGTGCTTGGCAGAGGGGATAATGTTGATGACGAAACAGAAGGGATAATAGAAAAGTTGGATGATTGAGTACTAGAATTTGTCAAAAGAGTATTAGGAGAAGCAGAATTCTGCTCCATCTTTTGCAGCAATCTTGGCATCCAATAACATCGAACAGCTTCGAAAAATGTCTCACTGTTAGACTCAATATTAAGCTGGCGAGCTTGTTTCTGCACTCTTGTTCTCCAATAATTCTTGATTTCGTTGTCTGTTCTTCCAGGCAGACATTGTGCAATTTTTGACCACCTAAAGTTGCCAATTAACATCGCATAATTAAATTTGATTAGAACTTCATCAAAAGAAAAGAAAAAAAAACTCTGACTCTAGTGTTGTACTATATAATAGGGATATTAATTTACCTGTTACCCCACTTAGAATGGAGTTCAAGAATCAAGAACTGCTCCTGCGGAGTTAGGTTCCCACGTTTAATGTCGGGTTTCAAATAATTTAGCCATCTCAATCTGCAACTCTTTCCAGTTCTTTTGAGTCCTGAAATTATAAGTCAGGCCAATTAAGACTCTTAACATATATAACAGACATCATGATGTACAAAACTTTTATGCATGTATTTAGTTACCTGCGCATTTAGCTACCATATTCCAACGACCTTCGCCGTGTTGATGTATGTAATGAGTAAGAAGTGTGTCTTCTTCAAGAGTCCATGGCCCTCTTCTCAGCTCTTGTTGATCTTCTTCACTGGAATTGCACTCTCTCTTTGTACCAGCAGCCCTTACTGCTCTCATTGTGTGCATTTTTGGGTCCCTACGAGGTTTTTGTTGGTCAAGGCTAGAAGCAAGCGAGCGAGTAGAAACGGGCAAAATGAGAGTGAATGTGAAACCGGTGGCTAGTAATAATAAACAATCATTTAGGATAGCTACCTAGTTCAAACAAACACTACAGAAAACCAGAAAAAGAATATAAATAAATAACCCAAGTTGGCGTTTCTCCACAAACTCTTCCTGCCTTTATATACAAAATGAGATGGAATTTTAACACATGCAGTTAGATAGTTTTGGTGGCAAAAGCTAAGCTAGAGCAGTCACATTATTAGGACCAATCTACAGCCATATAGTGACATTGCAACAGTAAAAGACATCAAATAGGAAACATTCAAAGTATTTCCTTTCATCATTAATAAAAAAGAAGGAAATTTATCCACAGATATTCATATATCATTGGCATAAGTTTTTTTTTTTTTTCAAAAAGAGTGGGCCCTTTTCCTTTATATAAATCCTACCAACTGTACATACGATACAAATTCCGATACATTAAACTATACAAAGACAGTGATTTTAGTATTCTTGGAAAATAATTCACCAAACAGACTCGTTCTTTTTTATTGAACTTAGCCTTTTTTACTTCTGCGAATGATATATAATTGTCATAAAATTTTTAGTGAAAGGTTCTTTCCCTTTAATGTGAAATAACGGCTAAGTTCTGGTTTGTTGTAAATATCTGAATAGTTGGAAAAATTTGAACAATTTAAAATTAAAAAAAAAAAAAACTAAAAACTGTACCATCGGGTCTTTGGCAAATAACAATAACTCATAACTTTCAACATATTCAAGCTCCCATAAGAGTTTACTTTCTCAAATTTTATAATAGACATATTTCCTTGCATATTTGTGGGACTAGAATTTTGTGCTAATGCTCAAAAGACCTTTATAATGTAATATGTATTAGCAAGTGTATCTATCTAGATTCCCAATAAATTCTAAATTATAAGGTGTAGGCATATTGCAAAAATTTTAATAAAAAATAAAAGAAAATGATTCTTGCTACTTTATCCTTTCCAAATTAAGTTTTATTTTTCTTTCAAGAGAATCATAAGCTATATTATTTAAGGATGGTTTTCGTAAAAACAACCGCTGAACAGTGAATACTTCTAGATACATATTTAAGCTTGTGAAATGGAAACTACTGTGCTATAAGATAGTATTAATTATCAAACAGTACAAAGTTTGAAATTTTAAGTTCCCTTTAGATGTCTGTGCAATCAACTCATCGTCAACACATGTATAATGGAACTTGAGGTTGATGTATAAATAATCAAATGATTTAAACTGTTTAAAGCCATGAGAAGAGGAAGAAAGATGCATACTTTGACGCTGAAATAATAATAATTTAATGAATTGGCTTATGGGGAATGATTCTTTCAAATTCCATTTTCTTGTTTTTCTAGATTCACTTTAAAGAAACGTGATTGACTGAACAAAATATATTATAAGCTAAACTGCACAACTAAACGTGGAATTATAGGGTTCACACAAAGTAGGGCGGCATTGAAACATGTTAGACAATCTTGCAACAGTGACAGCATGCATTTTGCATATAATCAAGATCCAACAGTGTTATTTCCTATTTAGTTCTTTGTTTCTTCAAACTCATGAAAGTATATAAAAGCTTTTAGCGAAAATTGGGAGGATTAGAACATCTATTAAAATGTTGATTGCACAATCATAATTCAATGTTTTTGTTAATAGTGCAGCAAAGTTTGACCTGTCTACACTGATTGTTTTCTTCATATTCAGACTAATCGTTTATTGAAGGCATGATTTAGACTAACTAAAGCTAGGGCTAGCTAACTAAATTTTTATGTGGCCTTTAGAGGAGCTATCTTATTGAAGGCATGATTTAGACTAACTAAAGCTAGGGCTAGCTAATCAAATTTTTATGTGGTCTTTAGAGGAGCTATCAGATCATAATGATGTTGTGTTTTTTCTTTTTTTTTAAATTACATGAGACTAATGTTCATATTACAACTCATATTACATGAGATTTACAACTGATATTTACAATCAGACAATTACTTGAATTAGTTTACATTAATTCTTATATAGCATTGCCCAAATTTTATCCTCTCAAATATTCGAGAGGTGTCTACTCCACTCACATTTCAAAAGAGAAAAGAATATCTTTACTTAATTATATACTGTAATTAAGGAAGGAAATAAACCCCTACATACGTTGTGGGGGCTCGAATCATCAAGGCTTCTTATGTGGTGGTGTGTTTAGGAAAAGGTCCAGAACATGAAATCACGAGGGGCCAAAAGTAATATAGCTAAACTTTTGGAGCCAAGACACAAAAATGCATATTATTTGTGGAAAATTTACAATTTCTAAAGTAGTAGGGTCAATTGTAAAGACCCTTCTTTTTTTTTTTTTAATTTAATTTTTGTTATGAGTTGAGCTGTGCTGTGTTGGGGGGGCGGGAGGGGGGCCTGGGGGCCGGATTGCTATGGATGCAGAGGAGATATAACAACTGTAGTCATTACCATAGCTTCACCCCTGCTTTTGTTCATGATTTTTTCTTTATTTTCTCAGACCACTTTAATAGATGTTTTTGTATACAATCATATAACAAATAACTAATGTACATACTGGATTGAGTTGTTCTGACGTAGTCAATAAATGGGAAGATCAATTCATGTTTATGTTCAAGCTAATTTAATTCAGTTTACACGTTTATTCTAATGTTAGTTATACTTAAAACACAAGAGTTGATATAAAAAGTCGATTTTTTCTTTTATTTGAATTATACAGAACAAAAGATAGAAATCCTTGCTTTAGATGAAGTTTCCAATTAGTAAACGAATGTAACCAATTATGTTATAACTTACTTTATGGAGAAAGATTTAAAAAAAACATGCACGGAAGCTTCAAGTGTAAGGAAAGTTTTTTTTTTTTTTGGGGGGAGGGGGGGGGGGGGGGGGTTTATTAATTGGAGGCTTAAAAGGCGACGATAAGATGAAAAGGTGAAAGTATAAGCATCAATTTGTTGAAGGGACTTGTTTAAAGAGAGTTCACGCACAAAGGATAAGAAATTTCCATATTAAGTATGAAATGGCTTTGTAAGTGGTTGAGATGCCTTTGTCACTTGACAATTTTTAGATGTAAATGCCAAGAACTCCTCATGTGGTGGCTCTTGGTACATGTTCAACCTGCATTTGTGCTCACTTATTGTTCGCAGGACACATTGCACAACACAGTTTGCGCACGAGGAAGTGGTTGAAATTAAGGCGATTACATTTAAAGTGTTATCCTAAATGCAAGAAGCACGAGTGCTGGGTGCATTGATTTGCTGTCTGTTGACAAATTTGATCTCAAGGGAGATGGCTATTTCCCTCTCCATGATCAAGCTTATCCTCCATCGTCTCTCTGGCCGATCTTGACTCCTATTATTTTGAAGTCATATTTAGTATTCAGAATTTCCCTCGATTTTCTTTTTAAGATAAAATGAGGTTTAAAATCGTGTAAAGAATTAAGTCGTTCCTGATAGTTATTTCTTCAATTTTGATATATGTTTGAGCATCTAGACATAGCATTATATCATATGACAAAAAGTTAGAAAATTCATACAATATGTAATACAGAATGAAAAATTTACATAATAATAAAAAAAATGGAGTGGGGTTATTTACACTCTAAAATTTTCTATGAACACTCAAATTTTAATATGTCTTTTATTATAAAGATATCCTTAATGTAATTTAAATAAGAATAATTAAATTTAAGTATAAAATGTTATAACTCTTCGCACCATTTAACACACTCATCCAATCCAATTATCCTATCAAAAACCCCAATATTGTCCTCAACTTTAAATCTAATTCATCATTGAAGGGAAAAAGAAAAAAGAAAAAGAATAAAAATACTTGAGATTTAACAAATGTTCAACCCGCCATCTAGAAGAATTGAAAAAAAAAAAAAACAATTGTTTATGCCAAAATTGCAGTTTCCTCCCAAAAACAAAAGAAAATGAGTAAAAAGAAATGTAGACACTAATATATAAATTTGGCTCCAGTTAAGATAACTCTAAAATGGTAACTCCGATCTGATTTCTCTTTGAGAGAGACTAATTCATGTTTATTGAAAGAAGTTACATCTTATTAAAAGAAAAGGTTGAACATCTTCTTATAAATAATACAATTAAAGAATGACATTCTCTTCTTTTCATTATGCTCATCATCTTTACAATTCAGTAAATATTCAATCTAGGTGAGGATTGTTTGCATGATTGTACAAAAAAAATAAAGATAATGAATTAGATTCTCTGAAGACTACTTTGGTATTTGAAAGAGTGCGTGGAGTAAAATTTAATTTTTAATAATTATTGAATGAGTGTGTAAAATAAAAGAGCATATTCAAAGTATATTTTTAGAGTGTAACAACCCCACCCAAATATAACAAATCCTAAATCTAAGGCAGATGTTTGCATATTGTAAAATACGCATATTTGCACTGGAAAATTTCTAATTTTGTACGACATGAAATTATAACATCTTATAAGTTCAATTATAAGTCATGTGTATGCCGTCCCTACAAGTGAATAACACATCACTAAAGCTACAATGGGCGGGCGTGCATGGTTTAATTGGCTTGCATATTTGACAAGTTCATTTCAATTCTGTCAATTCATTTTGGTATTGACATCAGTGGTGTGAAATCTTGGTCAAAAATCTTTGTAGCTGTGAAGCACTCACCATCATTGCTGCTGTTTTGATCTCAACTTAAAACATTAAACAATCATTTAATAGGTGAAGACTGAGTAGTATTTTTTCATCACACTTGCTTGTCCACAATGAACACCGATAGAGTCAATGAAACAAGCTCTTTTTTTCATAGAATTACTGTGGCATGTCCTCGTCGCTCCGTGGCAATAATGATGTTAAGGCATTGGGACAATTTTCTTGGTGAATTATTAAATCTAATTTGAAAGTCGCAAGTGAGCATAAAGACTTAGTTCCAGCAAATTAAGGAGCTACACATATTTCGGTGTTTTCATAGACTTTTGGGCAAAGTTTGGTAACTATTGAGAGACCGGAGAAGAATAGAATGTGATGGGCTGGCATTCATAACTCCTCAAGATTGAGAGTCCGAAGCAGCTCCAAGCCTATCAGCCCAAAGTATATAGCCTGGCTACTGCTGTAAGACCAAGGGAGCAAGAGCAAACCTTTTTGTTTTTCCTTTTTCGTTCCAAATTTTCTATTTGGTTGCCACAAACTGATTTATTTTTCTTTTTTTTCTGAAAACGTTGGATGCCTGTTAGCGTCAGAGGTTAATGAAAAAAAAACAAGGAGTAATATCAGGAATTTCAATTATAATCCCAGTATTTAAGTCTTAATTATGCACGATTTAATCGTCACATTAGTCAATTATTAAAAAAAAAATTAACATGATACGATAATTAGAAATAAGTTTCCTTCAAGATTCAAATGTTGAAAATACGTGGCCACTAACCACAATACTTCTACTGGTTCAAATTGTTGCTTGCCAGGGCCAAATTCACGCACAGTTGGTTGGGAGGGAAGCTGGAAATCATGTACCAAAACCCAAGTCCTGACATTCTTTTTAACATTTTGTTTTATTTGCACCCAGTCCTTCACATATTTAATTTGTTGTTGCCATCCCTTTTCTGGTAGTAATTCAAAAATATGGCTTTTTTTTTTATTATTTGAAAATGTTTGCAAGTGGATATCTCTTTTGCACTAGTTGGCCCTTCATAAAATGCTTTGGCTAGTTAGAATTCAATTATGTAAGTTATTTAAAGTTAATAATAAATCATTGGACACACTGATAATAATTAAGCTATGATTGCAAGGTATGGATTTCTTAGAGGAGGAAGTTTGGATTTCATTTTTTATCATTAGTTTATTGAGGGACTTATTATATATCTTCCCATCTCAAGTTAGAGTCAATGAAAATTTTGGATATATTATGTAGTTCTCACCCCTCATTTCCCGATTTGCAATGGATCAGATTTGACCCAAAATCCACATAATCTAATTTTGATTGGTATAAAATAGATTTAGATTAAATTTAAATATCAATGCATGGATTTAGGGCAGACTTGGAGTAAGTCTGCATTGATCTTAATATATAGATCTATATCTATATCCATATCCATTTACCATCTAATTTTATTTAATTTTTTAAAAAAATCTTAACAATTGTGTACTTATAAATTATAATAAAATTTATTCATAGCATATTAGGGGTAGTTAGCATGTATTTAAAAATCTTAAAACTAATGTATTAATTTTGTAGATTTAAATGATAATAAGACAAAAATAATTAATATGAGTTATAATATGAACAATAGACTCATGTAATAAAAAAAAGACAAAATTAATTAAGTGTAAAGTAAAATGGCAACCGACCCTAATTTTTTTAAGTCCTTCACTCTTTAGTTCAGCCTATTTCTTCCTCTTTAGTGTACATTTGCTTCTCCACTTCATTTGAATGGTTGAATTAGTCCTTTTATTGCCAAGTAAATCCCTAGACTTGAGTTTCTTTTTCTGTTATTTTATCATAATCGTATTCATGTTGTGTAATCACTAATCAGTAGTACTATCTACCATAAGATAATTATGTTATTCATATACTTACTTAAATATGGTCATAATAAAAATAATAAAGCAATTGAATATATATTATATTTGACTTATATGTCATTATTTAATGTTATAGAATGATGATGGTGTGCTGTGAATATTAGGATGGTGAATGAGACATTACAATATTACATTGATCTTAGTCATGCAATTACTTTTTATACATATTTTATTATCTTTCTTATTTGTTTGTTTTGGTGTAAAAACATATACTACAATATTTATTAGATTTTTGAGTCAAAATATATAAATTAATTGTTATCAATGCATTTTAATCTTAATTTAATTGTTATCAATGCATTTTAATCTTTCATTTTCTTCCTAAGAATTATTGCTCTTCTATTATTAAGTTTTACAATTCATGACAGATTTATAGCAAATTTGATTTTTTTTTTTTTGAGCAGATATAGATCTTTATTCGTTTGGGATATGGATATAGAGCAAAAAATATGAGTCCATGACGGGCCCAGAGCAGATATGAATCTCAATTTTTATTATATATCTGGATCTAAACAGTAGAGTAAATCCAACATATATCTATCACATTGCCATCCCTACCCTTTCATTAGGTGAATAATTAAATTTCCTAGCTAGTAGTATGTACATGATTTATTTGACAGTTTCATCTAATTTTGAAGTCAATTTTGGTTGCACTTTCACAAATTTTTAAATATTTAAATCATGAACTTATAATGAAATTTGTTGTTAAAAAATTACCACGCAATGGTAAGTTTTGTTCATTTAATTTAGTTAGAGTCATTTCATGTAATTGTCGGTAAGTCGCTCCATAAACTTTTTATCCCAATTCAATATTTTGTTTCGGTTGGCAACCTTTTTTTTTTTTTTTAAACTTTTATTATTAATTTCTTCATTGTTAAAATTAGATGATTTTGGAATTTGAATGAAGTGTTGGCCTAACCAAATGTCAATAATCAAAGGGCAAACAATTCTTGGTTTCGATTAAAACCTCTTAATGAGGATGTGGACAGTCTCCACACATCCCATAAACTTTTCACTTTATGGCAAAATTTTTGTCAATGTGCTGAACCATATCTACCCTCTAGTTCCAACAATTGAGGATGGTTTGGCATTGAACAAATTCAAATTTGACATTAAGAATCCGCAATATTTAAATAAACTTGCATGCAAAGGAGACATAAGAATCATAGCCCCATTTCACTAAATATTGCTTCATAAATTGCTTAGTTAATAATATGCTATTCTGGGTCGCTAAGAATTTCAAAATAAAACTGCCAAGCAGAGAAATTGTGGCATTTTATTCCGTTGGGCTGGATTTTTCAAGAGGCCTATACACATAGAGGGTTTCTGATCCTGAAAATCTAGGGCATGCAATAGATCAACAAAAATTACTGATTTAAACAGATTTTTCTCATGATTGTAAAATAACTCTTTAGATTGTGAGCACCCCAAAATGGCCAAATTATAGGTACAAGTTATTACAAACTGAATGGAGAGATAGTTCAAGTTGAAAATGAAGACATTTGGAATTAAGATTAGATCCAGAATTATCATTGAAATATGTAAGAGAAGAAAGCTTTGGAGAGGAGAAAAAAGTCCCTACTATACCCTGGCTAGATATGGACATGTGACCTATGCGGAAGTGTAGGAGTCACAAATTTGTGCATATTGACAAGACTGTACGTGTTCTTGATGAGAATCTATTAACGCAAGGTCATTAGATTAGTGATTATTTAACACAACTACACAAAATGATCAAAGTCTATTTGATGCTTGAAAATCGCAATTTTATCAGTTAGATAAAGAACTTGGCTTGACTCCATAGTTACATATTCAATCCAAGATCCCCTATATTGTTCACATCTATATAAGTGGATTTATATTAATTTTGAAGAAAAAAAACCCTTTAAAGAATGACATAAAACTTTTCATATAGATAGTCATCAACATATAAATTTAATAAAAATGTTTATAGCGCCAATGTCCGTATTTTATAAAATATGAATTTTAACAATATATACATTATTTATTATTTTATCATAGCATATTGATGCTTTGTGGAAAACAATGATGTAGTATTTTGTTTTACTAGAAAATAGCTGAAGTATTTGTATTTTAGCTAACAATATGAACTTTCAGAATGGAGAAGCACTATATAATTAAAAAATTTATATAAATGGTTACGTGGTGGTAGAACAGCTATATATTAAAAGTTACTATAATTATATGGTGATGAAAAGTATATTTACTATTTTTATCAAAATAATTTTTAAATAATCATATTTACTCAATAATTATTTCATAGTTAGAGATTTTTTTATATATAGTAATTGTGGCTTAAAAAGCCACGGGATATAATCTAAATCCATTCCCGAAAACCAATTATCAAAATCATGTCGTTTCCAAGAAACTATCATGCCAAGGCCATGAATTAATATTGAATCTTTGATTTCGACCATAATTAAATCAAAGTCTTGGAAGTGGTCCTACGTACTAGATATATCAACTAATATGGACCTACCAAAGATGCCCAATCACCATATCAATAGCAAACTGACAAATGGCAACAATTTTGAGAACCTTTATTTTCCTTTTTAGTTTTTAATCATATCATGGAAAAGAAATATGAAAATTATATGTTACCCATAATTGCTATACGCAAGAAGTCGTATAATCAAATTGAATGCAACTCTTTATATACATGTATATATCAAGAGATTGGGAGTCATAGGAAGTTTCTTAAAGCTTGCTTGTCTGCAAAGCGCTGAGTTGAAGAGTTGCTAAACTTGTCTAATGGCATTGGAGAATCGTAACACATCTGATGATCAGCCTGCTGGAGTCATGGGTGTTTTCTCAAATGGCAGCTTCTTTGATCATCATCAACAGCCTCAGCTTTGCATGAACTTTGCTGATAACAACATTCAAAGTGAAGCCTTAGTTGTTCCTTCCATAGGATTGATAGCTGATTTCAGCCATGATACCAGTAACGGAAAGAATGCGGCGGCGCATACCGTTGAAAGTTTTATGAATTTGTCTCCCACTCGGGCTTCTGGAAGTGGGTTGTTAAGTGTAAATAATAAGGTTAATCAATTACTAGTCTTTCTTTTGTTTATTAATTTATTTCTATCTTTTTCTTGTTGAGTCGTTCATTTTGTGTAGGAACTGGCGTGCAGGGCTTGAGTGGAAGAAAAAGAAAGAGAAACAATGAGAGAGTGGTGGAGAAACCAAGAGAAGTGATTCATGTAAGAGCCAAAAGAGGTCAAGCCACTGACAGTCACAGTTTGGCTGAAAGGGTATGTTTATATCATGTATCCAAATATTTTTCTCATTATATTAAAAAAATAATAATTTAATTTGAAGATATATGTCACATAGAAATATATATACAAATGTATGATTCAGCAGATGGAACTTAATTTCTGTATTTCTAGGTAAGAAGAGAGAAAATAAATGAGAGGCTGAGATGCTTACAAGACCTGGTTCCAGGATGCTACAAGGTAAGAATTGCTGCTATCATTCTTTGCTCTAAAAAAAAAAAAAAGAAGAAAAAAAAAATCTCAAGATATAGTAATATTGTTCTTATGAATGTGCAGACAATGGGAATGGCAGTGATGTTGGATGTTATTATTAATTATGTTCGATCTCTGCAGAATCAAATTGAGGTGCATCCTTGTCAAGAAATTTTTCTATGCCGTCCGAAACAATATATAAAATTTTATCACGTCTTTTCTTTACATTAATATTTGAGTAACAAGTATTTCCAATTTTGTACATGTTCTAGTTTCTCTCCATGAAGCTTTCAGCAGCAAGTATGTACTATGACTTCAACTCGGAGCTGGATACAACAGAAGCAATGGTAGACCTAAAATCCTTGAGCACAAATTCTTATAATATATGTTTTGAATTCTTGAATAATTTGAAAATGTAATTGATTTTTGTTGATGATGAAGCCAATTTACTTAATCAATCAATGATTTATAAATTGGGAGTAAATCTAATAATTAAAAACTAATATCTATTTATGTTGTAGGGGACAAATGAATGTGATGCACAAGACATGGAGAGGATGGTAAGAGAAGGGTATGGAGGCCCTTCTTACTTCCTCTGCTTGGTCTCTTTGAATGCAAGACTTAAATATAAATTTCCCATGTTCCTGCTTGTCAAAAGAACTTGCAAATTAAACCATGTTGTAAACACCATATATATGCTTATGGCAATAAAAAAATAATTATAAAGAAAAGCAAGGATACTGTAATCTCGTATTAATTCCCGTATAAATATAATTAATGCATGTACTCCATTAGCAATTATTGGTTGGATTTGGTTAATGTTTGATTAGTCTCTTCCATCTTCGTTATCGAATATTGAGTATCAAAAGTCAGCAGATTATTGTCAAGGACATCGAGAAAGATACAAATTGTTAATTTGGTTGCTAGATATATGTAATCCTTTATCCAATGAAAGACACATGAATCTACTTTTAATTTTTATCAAAAATTATATGGGATCCCTTTCATGTACCATGATAGCGATCAATGATGATATTGATAAGCTCTATACATAAAGATAATACATGGATCCCACAGTTTGATTTAGTCACATTTATATATTTAAATTATGTTGGCAAATAAACATCTATTGTATGTGGTTGAGAAACAATGGTAGTTACGAAAAAGAAAGTACAATGAATCTATGAAAGAAGTTGGGTGGGTGAAGACAGATTGAATTATATAGGGCCATGTTAATAATATTCTGCTTCCCAGGAGAGAATGAGTGAAGCTGATCAACACCTCCCTCACAGCCATAGGATCATTTTAGCCAGCAGTTCTTATTTCTTTCATATGATTCACGAACAGTAATTCATATGATTCACGAACAGTAGCACCATGTACATCACACAGTTAAGATCACACCTTTGAATTCTCATGCATATGTTATTGCTTTTTGTCCACCATCATATTCATCACGTTCCACGTGTTAGACTATGATGTAATTGGTCAAATAATATTATGCTGCATGATCCAACTCCATAATGAGGAGAAAGCCACATCAGCCATGGGGGTCCTTAATAAATATGATTCACTGGCACAAAGACACCCATTGCGCCTCGGAGGAGACACCCATTAAGGTAATTAATCTCTACTAGTTTTTACTAATTAAATATTAGTTTGTAAAATTAATTTATAAAATGAATCAAATCCCCAAGCCCAAGCGATCGTGATTTGTGAATGTGCTGTAAAATCCGTTTTGCTGAACATGATTGCCTGAATCGTTTGTTCTTTCCTAATTTGTGCTCGTTTGTGTGCAAATAGCAATTTCCTTTTTCACAGGGTAGGGACAATATTTTATTTACAACCACAATGCCCAGGTTCAGTCACCCTAGGTAGCGTGTTTGCACTAGCAGAAGTTCGTAAGCCCTGGTTAGCCAAACCTTTGAGAAGAAAAAAATAATGTAAACCTTCTCACCAAAAAACAAGAAAAATGTTCAATGTATCAAAGCAAATTTCAGCATATCACTAATACATCTAACATAGTCCCACCCATAAACTAATTATACAAGCTCTCACATATAAACTGAAAATAATGGATAAATAAAATAAAATAAAATAAAAAGTAATTGGTGTTCAAAGCGGAAGAAAAATTGAGATACTTAGGCCAATGGGCCCGTAGTCCATTAGCGCGCCCATTACCTCAACAATTTTGAGGTCATGGGTTCAAGTCCCAGCACTTGTGAGCGCTGAGACATGCTTTCTCTATATAACTGAGGTTGAATTGGCTCTCCACATCGGAGTAGAATTGATCTTCCTCCGATATTAATAGTGAGGACAGATCTCCCTTTAAGTAAAGAGTTGACATTTCGACTGTACCACAATAAAATTATCTAAAAGAGTTCCTATTAATATTTAATTATAAATATCAGTAGAACTCTTACTTAGCAAAATTGTAATGGTTACATAATTAATTATTGTGTAGTAAAATATTAATACGGTCCCTAGTATTTAACAAAATATCACTCTAGTGAAAAACTATTATGAGTTAGTCATTTATGTTCCTTAATGAATGTCAATTACACGTGAATGTTAAAAAAATGAGAGCATTAAACAGGGTCGCATGGATTTTTTCGCCCATTGGTACATAATGATAAATCATCTACTAAATTTCCAACTTCCCATTTCTCCACCATCTTCGAAGAAGAAGAAATGTTGCACGCTTTTATCTCTCCTGCGCACGTGAGATTCCCGACTGCTCGTGTTCAGGCCCCGTTTCTCCCCCCACCAGTCGCCTTTCCAACCACTCGGCCTCTGATGCCGCCACGTGTTCTACGATCGCTAGCCGCAGTGAGGAGGGGCCGTTCGCCTGCATTCCTTGACCTCAATGGTGGCAAAGGGTACTTCCATTTGGTTTTTTAAGCAATTTTTTTTGTGGGGTTCTGATGGAAATTCTGAAATAAATTTATTGCTGCTTAAAATTTAGTAGTCTGGGCATAAAGTTTACATTTTTGTTGTAATTATGTGATATTACCCAAAAAATTTATAAGCTTTTAT
This sequence comes from Citropsis articulata, assembly GCA_030449925.1. Classification (NCBI taxonomy): domain Eukaryota; kingdom Viridiplantae; phylum Streptophyta; class Magnoliopsida; order Sapindales; family Rutaceae; genus Citropsis; species Citropsis articulata. The sequence goes on along the minus strand of JASUUH010000085.1, from coordinate 3,583,000 downwards.
GTTGTAGAATGAGTGAGTTTCATGATGTTGAGCTTCAAGTCCGGGATTACGAGTTGGATCAATATGGTGTTGTCAACAATGCTGTCTATGCTAGTTATTGTCAACATGGTAAGAATTTTTTTCGTCTTCTCTTCTAATTAATTTTGTCAAATGTATAAAATTTGACGGACTTATTGTTGTAAATGTTTGCTTATTCTTGGATTTGTTATACCATTGCTTACCATTGTTAGGTGTTTAGTTTTGATTGCTGCTTAGATGTCGATGGGCCTTGCACTCCATCTCTTCACTAAATCTATTAGATACTGCCGGTGTTTTGGGATCCTAAAGACTAATGATTTTTGTCTATACTATTAGATTGGGTTTTTCAGTGTTCATTTGCTTGACATTATATAGCTTATGATGACACTGTATTTTGATTTTTGATTACGAGTTTTTTGTTTGCCATCAGAATCTTGAGTATAAATTAGCTCACATTGACGCATCTGTTTATCAGCTTTCTGTTTTTTTGTTTCTCCTCTTTTCTTCTGCACTACATGATTTACAACATTCAATTCTCTCGCTCCCTCCCCCACTTGTCCTGATCTTGCCTTTCAGTTTCCTTTTGAACAACACTACTACTGGAGTAAAGTCAAAAGGGTTTTTCCCTTGTCAACAATTCACATGCAGTGCACTGTTGTGACTGTCTCCATTTTCCTTCATGATTGCCTCTACTAAACACACTGGAGTCACTTGCTGTGGTTTTTGCTGTTTCTTTTTAAGCAGAATAGCTTTTAATAGTTTTTTTAATTGTGATATATTGTTGTTGAAAAATCTTATTTCAACCTTAAAGATAGTCATTCTTTTATGATCAATTCATTTTATCTTCACGTGTTCCATCCCTTGGTGATTAGTATTAAGTTGATGGCTTTGAAGTATATCATTGTGGTCATTTATTTGTCAAAGTAGCTCATCTAGTAAAAAATATGCTGTCCAGACTAGCATATGCTATCATTTGTATACGAGGCTGCCATTAGTTCTCTGCCTATCGTGCATTTGTGTGTGTATGTCAATGCACTTCTTCTCTTCTATTTCATGACTAAAATAACATCGTTTACATATCAAGGAATAGCTCTGTTAATTTTATGTTGTTAAAACACTATTGACATAGAGTGAACATTTGTCCATAATATATGTTAATTAGGTCGGCATGAATTTTTTGAAAGGATTGGTATCAATTGCGACGAAGTTGCCCGCACTGGTGAATCATTGGCGCTGTCAGAGTTGTCACTCAAATTCCTTGCACCTCTGAGAGTATGCCTTGATATTTAAACTTATGACTATTAAACCTCCTGTCTATTTACTTATCCATATATTTAGGTAAACAAGTAAGGCTCTAAGCCTTATGCTACAATACCACGATCCCCTGATTGGTTCCTTGCTTTTCTTTGAGTTAGATATTATGGTGAAGCTTTTATTGTCATGTACCGACATTTGACTAAAATATAGATAGAAATCATTGGTTTTGAAATCCATTAAAAACCTCCCTTTCATTTTAAGAATTGTTATAGAATTATCTAATTTATTGGAGTATTCCCATAAATTTTGTATCTCATGTGTATCTGTTCTCATGGTGTTTTGCTAGTAGAGTGGGGACAAGTTTGTTGTGAAGGTTAGGATTTCTGGTGGTTCAGCTGTCCGCTTAATCTTTGATCACTTCATCTTTAAGCTTCCAAATCATGAGGTTTGTGGTAGTGACCCTGAACAGCACTTGTACTGTTGTACACAGTTTTCAGAAACTGTCATGATGCTCAGTAAGTACTCTTTTAACTTTCTTGTGCAGCCAATTTTGGAGGCTAAGGGCACCGCAGTTTGGCTTGACAAAAACTACCGTCCAGTCCGTATTCCCCCAGAGATGAGATCTAAAATTGCTCAATTCCTTCGCCAAGAAGAGCCTAAATGATTTTAATGTGACAATTACTTTGTGGAAAGAGTTCTCCGCTAAATATAGATTCAAATCTTCAATCTATATTCAAACATTCTTTCTCAGGACAGGTTTGTTAAGAAAATTTAACCCTCATAGGATTATCCCACTAGTTCACTGATGTCTGATGCGTGAAATTTTTCTTGTCTGTGTTTTGGGATAATAAGCAATCAAACCTATGTCTTCGAAGAATGTAAAAATGTGACCTCAGGCTTCATACCAGATTCCCATGTTATACGATAACTGATGCAAATGATAACACGAGTGGTGATGATATTGTACTACAATTTCCACTGCTGTTCTAATAAGGTTAAGAATTATGAAACTGATACATTCCACTATGGGAATGGGCCAATGTTTCACAAAATAAGCCTTAGCAGGTTTCGAAAATTAGTTTGCGTAACTAAGATGAACTCATCAGACCCCGAGAAGAAAGGATAAGGCCGAATCTGGAGTGCATAATGAGAAATTCAGTTAGGATAAGACCCCTCCAAAACTCTTATAAAACCCTTTTTCTATTTTAATTACAAAAATAGCCTTTACGTTATATTATCCTTCGAAAAAATTCCACAGATCTTGTCTTATCATGCTATAAAGAAAATTTTTAAATTTTCTTATTTAACTTTTGAAATTTCTATTTCAGTTTCAGTTGCCTCCTATAATCTAAATTTAACTCAATAAACATAAAAATGTCGGGGCTTTCGTGTAAGATATTTGAAGCGGTGTTAGAAGATCTACACTTGAGAAAGGCGACGCGAAAGTTTGCAAACAGACCCTGGACACAGCACACTTGTACAGAGTCTAGACTTGTCCTGTTTTTGGTACACCCACTAGTCGACACGTGGTTGGTTTGATTGCCAGTTGAGATTTGCTACAAAGACAGTATCATCTGCTTTGAATAGCCTACCCCACGATCGAACTAGAAGAATTTGGCTCTGAAACCCAAAATTCCTTAAGAAAGACCAAAGGAAGAAAAGGAAGAGAGTAAAAAGAGATGGACAAGAAGAAAGTGATGGTGGCTATAGATGAGAGTGAGTGTAGCCACTATGCTCTCCAATGGGCACTCGAAAATCTAGGCGATACGATCTCCAAGTCTGACCTTATCATCTTCACTGCTCGGCCTACTGAATTTATTTATGTTCAGGCTTCCATGTTTGGTGCTGCTCGTAAGTCTCCCTTTTCTTCTTTCTTTGTATCTTATCTTGCTTTGGATATTTGATTTGTTTGCTTGGTTAGATTGATTCTGCTGCCTTTGGGGAATTTCAATCTTTGATTTATTGATTCGCTAATCACTATCACAATTGGTGTGGAGTGTTGACTTTGATTATACCTTTATTAGTATGTAATTAAGCGGCACCTATGAATGTGTGCTATGTCATTTCTCACAACAGTTGGGACAACTTTTTATGTGCAGCATTACTCTAGTTTCTATCATTTAGTTCAATTTCGTGACTTTCAGCTCCAGACTTGCTTATGTCCATACAAGAAAATCAAAAGAAGGCTGCATTGGCTCTATTGGGGAGAGCAAAGGAGATTTGTGCTAAGCATGGGGTACATTTTTCTTTGCTGATACTTTTGTCTAAAATCTTGCATGTTGCTTAGGGTGAGTTAACGAATTATTTTTCTCTTTGTTTATATAGTTTTGTACCTATTTGAAGAAGGGATACAAGCAAAAATGGTTTTGAAATTCTTTTACCAATTACGTTCCATTTGTTTGTTCTTTTAATATGAAGTTATTGACATCAAGTTGAAGGTTGGTGTGTGCTTCTAGGACAACATTCTCTCTACTTGGATATCATATTTCTTATAAATGAAAAACACTTTGGTAAAACTGAATTCTTATGTGTGATGACGCCGTTTAAGCTTCTCTTATTTTCTTAACTGCTGAATTTATTTTGTTTTTAAATTTAAGAATACCATCAGCTTCAGTGCAAACTAGTCTCATATGCTGTATTAAAATTTGTTATTTGCCTTGGTTCAGGTTGTTGCAGAGACAATGACAGAGATGGGGGATCCTAAAAATGTCATATGTGAAGCAGCAGAAAAGCACAAAATCCAGTTACTTATAGTAGGTAGCCATAGCCGTGGACCTATACAGAGGTTAGTCTAAACTTTTGGAGAGCTGATTCATTGCTTTCTCATGGTTTTGTATATGTTGGTGCTAGGATTAGTTGCCTAAATAATATTCTTCGACAAAGAAATTATTACCAACTATTTTGGGTATAGGGTACATCATGCAAATAATAATAATAAGAAATTAATGCGCGTTTTTTGCAACAGGGCTTTCCTGGGAAGTGTTAGCAATTACTGTGTTCATAATGCCAAGTGCCCTGTGCTTGTGGTGAGGAAGCAAGTTGAATGAATGCACTCTTGCAAGATATAAAAACTGAATCTTCAGCTGTAACCTGGAGGGAATCAAAACGAAGTTAAGCGGCCATTACCAACTTGGCCTAATGAAAGTGAAATTAATTATCTGTTCAAATGTAGTTTGATGTTGTGGAAATTGAGTGTTGTATAAACATATGGAGTTTGTAACTTTATAAATAAAGTGGATGAAGTAAGTTAAGGTGGCTTCCGTTTTAATATTTGATGGATTGTCGTGTGCATCTTATTCTTTCGACTGCCGTATTGAAAGTGCCTAGAGATTTCAATTACTTTTCTTTCACCATTGATACCTTTACCAAGTACGTACATTAAGTTTAAAAGCTCATTGTCTTAATGGCATCTCTTTGCTCTGAATCTCTGATGGTTTTTTTTTTTTTTTTTTTTTTTTGTGACAGGGTCATAATTGAATTTACGTTCTTCAAATGAGTGGCCACAGATGGACCGTCAACTTGTGCATTGTGCATTTGGAATTGGGGTGTTTTAATTTTTAAATTATAATTATTATGAAAAAAAAAATTATAATTATAAAATAAAAATTAATAATATTTAATAATTTTAATAAAATAATTAAAAATATAATAAATTTTTTATTATATAAATAAAAAAATTATTTTTAAATTATAATAATTAATAATTATTAAATATTTTAATATTATAATTTATAATTTATAATTATTGGTGACCTCAATTTCAAACGCACAAAAAAACGTACCAAATGTATTATTTCATTAACATCTCAAAGGTCCCCTCCTATTGAATAGAAAAAAAAAAAAGCGTTGTCCTATGATGGACTGATGGTATTTTGTTCTCATCAAGCACATATAGTACTGACCGGAGTCAGGATTTAAATATTGACGGCAAGAATCTGGAAGAGATCTGAAGCCACCAAAGCTAATAATCACTTCGCATCTAATTCATTGACAATTAAAGGTACGAACAGCCACCAACCTCCTTTTATACGTAATATGGCAATAATTTGACTCACAGAAAGAAAAGAGAGCAAAATGCAGAGCACAAGTGCACAACCGAACTTCCTTATGATTATGGGAACGTAAGTTGAATAGGCTAATAGTTTTAAGACAAAAGGTTAATATAATCGCAAATCCAAAGAAAAAACAAGTCCTATCCAAGCTACACTGCATAAAATATCCTTAATAGCGAATCCACTTCATCATTTGACTTGACAGTTTTGATCTGGAAACACCGGCCTCCTTATTTACCAGCTAGCTTTTGCACAAAACACCGTCTTCACCATCAAGCTGTTAAGTTAAAACCTAGATGTTCATCTTACACACTCTTCTTTCACAAATATGATCGCATTTGTTTTGGAACCATTTGTCTATCCGTGTTCTACAACCCGAGAAGAAGATTGCAGAGGTTATAGTAGCCGCAGAACCTGCGGAAGGAGTGGGTGAGAGGAAGGTGGTGGTGGCCATTGATGAGAGCGAATGCGCTCATGTGGGTTCTTGACAATCTCAAAGAGTCAATATCCTAGTTTCCACTAATTATCTCATGGCACAGCCACCCACCAAGTCCAAGTTCGTGTTTACCGCACCTCTTGGTTATGCTCGCTTGGACTCTTCTGCTTTAACCAGTTAGGTCTTTATACATACATAAACACTCCTAATCGTTTCTCAACTTTCAAGCAGCCTTGAGGACTAGCTGTACATGAACTATTTTCTTTTGTCTAAAAAATTTCTTGATTTGATATTGTGCATGTGAAATAAGGTAACTGTTAGGTATTGAACTCATGGTAACAAGTTTCTAATCTTTTGCATACACCGCACAAGATTTTGTCAACTCTGCCGAAGAAAAACAACGGAAGCTGACATTGGCTTTATTGCAGAAAGCAAAGGACATTCTTTCTAGTCGAGGGGTATGGCTATGTCTTTTGATTCTTTAATAGAAAATTGTTACTTAGCATTCATATTTGTCTCATTTTTCCTTTGTTTTATTATTTTCTCTGATTGCCAAAGCAGAGCGTGTGAAAATAAAAGGTTAATTCTTATTGCTTTCCATTAATTTACAGGTAAAAGAAGAGATGGTTGTGGAGGTATGGGATCCTACAATGGCCATATGAAATGCAGTTCAGAAACTGAATGTCAATCTACTTATTTAGGTGAACATGGCCTTGGAAAAATCAAGAGGTTAATTAGTTCTTCCTCTTGTAACTTCTATAAAATACATGTATCTGGTGACTATTGTTTACTAGTTTTATTCAAACTGGGTAAACATTACTTCTTTGATGCTCACGGCTTGGACAGGACATATCGTAACTAAGTTAACAGACTATTCAGATTGGATGCAAATAATGGACAATAAATAAAAAAAATGAAAATCAGACGTGATTATTTTGCAATCTGAATTTGGATGCAAAATGAAACCACCATATATCCAATCCCCTGTATTACTAGGTTCTTTGTTTCAATAAAGTTATAAATAATATATGTCATTAGTGAAAGCTGGCATTAAGAGTCTGCTACGGGCCTTTGATAGGGAGCGTAAGCAATTACAACAAGAACTCGAAATGTCCCGTTCCCGCAGTGAAGAAACCATGAGGAAGGAGAGTAAAGTTACAGTCCAAATTAGAACTGATCTTCTGTTTGTGTTTATGCTTGATGAAATCAGTTTCCATAAAATGTTGTCTGATATGATCATTCAAATGTAAGTTATTTGCATTATCTAGTGTGGGATTATATGTGGAGTGAATGCTAAAAAAGAGCCTTAATTAATCATTTATTAGTGGTGAAGCCAGTTGCAAATCAACAGCTAGCTACTGGAATCATGAAAAGGATAGCCTAATTGCAGCCATAATTGCAGCTAGGAGGATGAGCATATCGCTAGAAGCCATAATTGCAGCTGTGATTGGGTTTGCAATTAAGTAGAATAAGTGCCTAGAGCTAACCATACGAATACCACCCTTTTTCCCAAATTGAATTTTCAATATTACTCCAAGTAATGCCTCCCTCTCTCCGTCCTTCTCCATGGCAGCAATTAACTAATTAATTAGAGCTACTGAGCCCACAAATTAATTATCAGAAGCAATCTATTACTACTAATATTACGATCTATTCCAGCAGAACCACGCCAATGGAATTCTATTACTTCCTATTTCGACTATTACGCTAACAACAAATGATTTTCATACATAACCCAGAGGATTTTTTTACTATATATATTGAAAATGTTGTGCTATCAAAATCTACTAACCTAATTAAAATTGGAATTGAAATAGAATCCTAACAAAATAAGAAGACTCTCTAGTCATCGTCATCATTATTATTCACAATTATTAGGATAAATAATGACAATAATCAATAAAGGTTATTTTAATAACTAGCAACCATCCATTGGTTATAAGACAATGCAAATATATTATAACTCATTCTCATTCTGATTCTCACAATTAAAGTTAATAATTTATTCTAATTTATATTTCTCATTTCAATTCTACTTCATTCTCAATATTGATTAGTAAATGCACCATTAATGAATAAAATATATGTATTTGTTGGGGTGAGACTATTTGTGAACAACATCCTAATCGGTACAACAATATAACCACAACAAAACAACACATAAACACCAAAAAAACCCCAAAGTTATTCACCAGATACTTCTCCACAAGCTCTTGCCGAGATCAAACTAAATTCAGGAGTGAATTATAGTTGATTGAAGGTTTTTAGATGCTGCTTTATTGAAAGGATCAACTGAATCAAGTACAAGGCGGAGAATTTGAAGATATAGGCATCGGAGCTTTTGACTCAAATGCAACATGGAAGGAAGTTTTGGGGCATTTATGCAGTTTAACTTTAGTTGAGAGGGTTACAAGATGTTTTGTGCTGATGTGGCAGCACAAGTTAGAGTCTGTTATTGTATTTCCAGAGACACCAGTATTAAAATGAGCTGACCGGCAGCACCTGATGCATGAGCTCTTTCTTCTTCATTTGTTAATCTGTGTAACGTCTTCTGTAAAATCCATTGCATTGTGAGTGTTTTTTATCAATAAAAGAGAGCAGATTTTCCTTCACAGCTTGGTTGCTTACTATCTTGTATCTTTCTGGAATTTTTCTGGGTTATTAATTTCTTGTTCTGATTCATTTTCATTAAGCTTAATTCATCAAGATTCGTGAGGATCATTTGGTAAAGAGTCAAAAGCTTCAACAATATAGTTATGTCATATACTATAATAGTGAAAGCTGACGCTATCAGTTTCCTACGGGGCTTTGATAGGTAGCGTAAGCGATTACTGCATTCAGAATGCGAAATGTCCTGTTCTGGCAGTGAAGAAACAATGAGGGACGAGATGTCCAAATCAGAAGTAATCAGTGTTCTGTATGTGTTTATGCCTAATGAAATCTATTGGGGATAAAATATTGTCTGATATGATATTCAGATGCAAATTATTTGCCTTATCTAATTTCGAATGACTACGTGGGACGTCTTTAGTGAATGCTAAGAGCCTGCTTATTTCAGAAGTAGTTAACACAGTAATAGCTTTGACTGCAGAATTTTATTACACTTGCGAAGGATAACATTTCAACATTTGCAAGCAGTGCGCCCAAAACTGAAAATTAGGTTCAGTTATACAACTTTGTAATAACTCCATGCGATCAAATCTTGAGGCATGTTTTGAAAAACCAGGTGGAGGCAAATATTTTTTCATCCAAAGATACGATTAAGAGTGGCTGCCAGTCGAACTCCACCTTGAGCTAACCGCAGTTTTACTATGGGCAAACGAGAGTTGAAATATTCATCTGCAAAGCTCTTTCTATGTTAATTTTCCAATATATAGGAATGGATTATGAAGATGCATGGTAATTTCACAAGAATTTATTGCTTACCTTCTAGTACTGATCCCTCACTTACACCTTTATAAGCCCAGTCGCAGGCTGCTTTGATGCTTTCAGACGCATATCTGCAGAAAGAACCCCATTTCAATTATATATAATTTATCGTTCTCATTGTACATTTTTGGCCTGAAATGGAGCTTTTGGGACAATAAATGTTTATCCAATTTCGTTTTTTTTTTTTTTGGGGGGGGTGGGGGGGGAATTAATCTTATATAAAGGTTGAGGACAGTACACATCCGGGCAAGCTGTATTGTTTGCGCTGCAAGTCTCCCATTTTTTGACTAGACCTGCCCACTCAGTCTGTTATTTTCATTATCATCAAGGGAAAGGATGTCAAAATAAGTCATGGAGTACAAAGATAAAAATATTTATTCAAATACTGAAAAGGAACTTTCAGCTGGCAAAATTTTGTCAAGTAAGATACCGTAATGTTCTGCTGTATTGCATCAACAAGGCCATCAATATTTGAGTTATAGAACCTTTCTTCGGCTGTTTCAATTATGTTGTTATCCCAAACCTGTAAGCTTTAAAATTAGTATACAGTTAAAATTTTAACCAACCAGTGTAGTGGTTTGAAAATGAGTCTCACTCACATGGTGAAGAACTTGCTTTCTTGTGTACCAATGGACGTCAATTGTGTTGCCTCCCCTGTCTGATGTAAATCCCACATGTAGAGGCTGCAAAAATTGGATGAATAGTACCATCTATGCAGGTCTAATAATTCGGTCTTGTTGATAAATTTAACATAATGCAGCGAATAAACCTGCATTCTTATTATCTTACTTGATGAATGTCGCCGATAAAATGAGAAAGGAAGAGTAGTGCTTCTGTGAGGTTATCTGATTAGAAAACAGAAGATTCGTCCGCCAAGAAGAAAACTGTTTAGATAAGTGGCCGACACTAGTGTTAAAGTTAAATCTTAACAGAGAGACTGAGACCATTGATTTAAGACAAAGGGCGATAAAGGGGGATTCATCAAAAATCATGAACAATTTGTAACAAGAACAAAAACAAAAGGCTTGAGGGTAGGATTTACATTCAGAATGAGAGGAAGAAGCAGAGTTGTATCTGAGAAGCTGGGTAGTGTAATTGTTAATAGCCCCAGCAACGCACCTTCCTTTTACCCCATTTTCATCCTTGCAATCCCCTAAAGATGAAAAAAAACATCAGTGTGTCGAAACATGTCAATGAGCCTTGAGTTAAACTTGATCTATAAGTCTTTAGGCTTACGGTTGTACTGGTATGTGCAGAGATTATCTGGGGTGTCAATGAAATGAAGAGCAGAAGACCAATGATAATGAAACTTGACGTGGTCTGCCCACGTGCACACACTTCCCAAGTCATTATCTGCTGATTCTGGAAGCAGTTGCTTCACTGCATCTGCTGCTGCTTCACTCAATCGAGACTGCAAACACAACATAAACCAAATGACTCAAAAGAAATTAAAGGAAAAGCCTGGAAACTAACAACACACAAGTAAGATGATACAAAAAATAAAAAAAAAAACCTGAGCAATTCTGCAAACTGCGACATGCCCGTCATTGCCCCAACTGTGAATTAATGGAAAGAGAACAAAAAATGAGACACGAGTTAAAATCTGGTAAGCCCTGAGACCCCCCATTTTTCTTTTTGTTATTCGGGATTTCTCTTGCTTGTTTTATAGATATAGTAAAGGAAACAAAATAGAAGAAGAAACCGAAACGTTATTGATAATGGGGTGGTGTGAACTGCGTGAATGAGACGACTGACTTTCTTGTATTTTTGCCTTGTACATTTGATTGTCATTTTTGGAATGTGACAACTGACAATCTTCCTTTTTTTTTTTTTTTTTTTTTTTTGCCATGTTGAAATCGAAAGGGTTAGCGTCAGGATATGAATCTACGTGCTTGGTAAGGAAAGGAAAGGAACCCAAGAAGGAAAACAATTTGAGTTGGCTAAAATGATTGTAACGTTATTGGATTCATGAAAGGCAGAACATTCCAAACTGTATAAGAAAAGATTCGGCATATGAATTTAATGGAAATATACTAATTACCAAGATTCTAATTTTGCATTTTTCGCTTCGGTTCATTCTCTTTTCAGATGAAGTCCAGCGAGTAGGTCAGTAGGTGTATGGGCGTATGGTGTTAAGAGGTAAACGAGCATCTAGTTATGTCAATTAGGTATGAAATGGAAGCAAATTGATCGTCATATTAAAATAAAATAACAGTTCTTTCTTTAGTGCGGGCATTCGGATATTATATTAAAAGCACAAATTTGTAATCACAAACATTGTTGTTTCAACTCTAAAGCTCCGTTTAGTATAACTTTTCAAGAAAAACTAATTTAAGTAGAGTTTTTATTTAAAAAAACATTAGTCGTTTGATTGTTAATAAGAGTTTTGATTAAAAATTTATAAAATTACTCTAAGAGACAAAATTTTTAAAGTTATGTTATGAAAAATAAAATAAAATAATTAAATAAAAAAGATATTGTAGATATTTTAACATTTAAAAAAGGCTTTTCAATCTCAACTTTTAAAAGTCCAAATTTTGAGTTTTTGCTAATAGAAAATAAATAACTTATTTAAATTTTAAAAGCTCTATTAGAAAAATAATCAAATAATAATAAAAATTTACAAAATTAAATAAATACTTATGATCATTAAATAAATTATTCCAAACAAACACTAAATTTGCATGGTATAAAAGTTCTATAGTGCATTTTATAAGTTGCGCAAAATGCTCCACCATGAGCATTTGATAAGTGATCTTCGACTTCATCTAGCGGGCTGGGCAGGCTGACTTACCTCAAAACTCGGGCTACTAAATGGGCCTCACACAGCTCATTTCGCAATTAGTTTGATGATTTTATGGAACCACTAGCACCCCCGTATTATTCTCATAAAACCCCATCTACACAGTTAATAGTTTCTTTTTTCCGTAGTTAAAAATAATGCAAAAAGAAAAAGGGCGTTGTAAATTTTAGAAAGATATGATTAGTTTGGTAAGAACTAAGAAGAATATGTTTAACTTTAAGGAGAACGTTGACGAACACAAATGAAGGTTATTTAAGGCAATAAAGAAAGATTTACAGGAAATAATATATTAATCATAAAAGTTGTGGTGGAATTTATTCAAAAAAGAGGCGGGACGAGGATTAGTAGGAGTCCACAAGCGGCGTTAATATTTGCCCGTACCAATACCACCCCCATCATGAGATGATTTGGACAACATCAATATGAGAAGATGAACTACTTACTTGTTTTGAAGTTCTTGTTTTATTAGACTACTCGCGAACTAACGGCTTGAAAGCGATTTTTCTGTGTACCGGCAAAACGAGGATTATCCCTGTTGTTTGCAAAAATTAATTAAAATCGATTACATGATTTTAAATAGATTTAAATTCTTGTAGTTTTAACGGTGTTAATTTTATACATCATATTTTTTTTATTATACTCTTAATCTTAATGGTAGTTATAAAATTTAAATATTTTGAGTATATAAATTAAATAAAACGACTTATGTACCCTCAATAATTAAATTAAGTTGATAATGAATTGTAAACTATGAAGAAATATTGATAAACAAACTCAAACAATTAATGTTAACACATCTGAGCGCAGCAACATTGGACATTAGCATTGATTGTTTTAGGAATACCTCAAATAAAATAAATTGGAACACAAGTTTTATTTACTCTTTTTTTTTTTCGGTTCAAAACACTATACCAACAAAATCAGACCCTATTTAGCAACCTTTGACATATATTACAATATATAAAAACAAAAACAAGAAGTTCAAACTTTTAATACCCCATAAACTCATGTGTCAAAGACATAAGGGACTCAAATAACTTTTAAATTTTTTTTTAAAAAAAAAGCTCATGTTTTAATACGATAAATGATTATAAGAATAAAACTAACTTGCATTTACAAGCTAATTAATATTTCTCGATAACTTACAATTCATTATTAAATTAATCTAATTATTGAGGATATATAAGTTATTTACTTGGTTTATATTCTCAAAATATGGTCACTAGGCCTTTGGCCGAATAGTTGGGCTGCAAAGCCCCCACAAAAACATTATGGGGGCTACATATTTATAAACTATTTTTCCTTGCGAAAATGTAAGTGGAGCAGAGACATCATTCCTTTATGAAAATTATTCGTTTGGGAATGTACTTCATAAAATTTAATATAATAATGTAAGTTCTAGTTATGTATATCTTATTGTAATATTAGTGTAATGTATGTTATAATAATAGTTATAAATATCTGTGCAATGCAGTAATATGATATGTTATAATAATAGTTATAAATATATGCGTAATGCAATAAATTCTCCAAATATCGATATTTTATAGGTAGCATCAAGATTAGGGGATAAGACTCATTTTAAAACATGAGAAATCAGCTGAAAAGTTGATTTTTCAGCTTAGATGGAATAGGTCTTCGCATCGATTTCATATAAGCTATTTATTTGAAACTTATTTCAAAACATGAGAAAAATGGATAAATAAACCATTTACTTGATATATGCATGAAAACGGTTTAACTTATTTTAAAACATGAGAAAAATTCCACTTAATTTCTCCAAGCAATAACGGAATAATACTCATTTTCCCCTTTTTTTTATCGCCACCAACGCTCTTGGGCTCAGGGACCTTGGAATAATATTTGAACAATGGATTAAAATGGATCATGTCAAACGTAATAATAATTAACCTTCCATGCATCGCACATGTAAATATTATAATATATAATTGCCTATGTTTATCATGATAGGATCCCTGGTTGTAAATTATTAAACCTAGTGTTGAGCAATAATAAATTAATTACCTCCTACCTAATACGAAAACAAAAACATATGTAAAGGACCCATCTTCGACCTTTAATTAATTGTTTTTTTATTGATATTTGAACCTTTTGGGCATAATCCGGTCGGTTCATGCTGGTAGATCGATGCGATGTGTCCGATGAGTGATGACCCACCGACCTTCCAAATGATCATAAAAGTTAATCAACTTCTTATTCACATTATTAAATATCTTTATCACCCGCTTTTCTAAATAAATAAGTCAATAATGACACTGATTAATTTGCATCGATAAATTGACAACCAAAGTGAAGAAATCATATTTGAGTGATCATTTTAAATTTAACGTCGAAGAAGCTAAAATCATTGTGTATTACTCGCAAACGATGAAGACACTACCAGAGTATGTACTTTAAACAATTAAACTTATAAAAGCTATAAAAAAAAATTGTCACTAATGATTTTTAATTTTTTCCACTGTTGTAGTTAGTAATAAAATCAATATTCTCGTGTTAATTTGGTTTTTTTACTTAGTTATACTCTTACAATCTTAAGAATACTCACATCATCCATTTCATTGACAAAGAATAAAGAGTATTAGTTAATTCAACTAAAGTTAGGCCGTCGTAATGAAAAATCTATTATATTTTTACTATTTTTTATTAAAAAAAAAGTTATCTTTACTCCATATTTGTTTATTTTTTCACAATATTTGTAGTTACACCATCTCAACACCAAACATAATCTAAGAAGTCGTCGGTAAATTTAATTTATTTTAAGATATGACAAAGTCAATTTTTATTCAATGACACGATAATTAGGGTACAATCATTTATGTATGTGTAACATTATTATTATTATTATTATTTATTTATTTAACCATCATTATGACTAAATCTTGACGCCTGATAATTTTCAAATACTTAAACAAAAAAAGATACGGGGTTAAGGTAGTACGTACAACCTAGGTTTGAAAATTTGTCTTACAAAATTTAATGTTATAGTCGAATAATTCAATTTAATCTGTTAAACAGCTAAGAAACAGTATCAATATCAGCTATATGTTCTGGAATGCAAATCTCTTTTGAGATTATGCACAATCTTTTTTTTTTTTTTTTTTTCCTTTAGTTATCTAAAAAAGAAAAGCACATGGTTACTTTTTAATATTCGCATGTTTCTAGTTCAAACATAAAAATTTGTTCATCAAATGGGAGACCATTCCAACAAGATATTTGTCAACAAAATATAAGTTGAAAATAAGCCAATTTCTCAGAAGAATCATGCCCTCCAGAAGTAAATTGAATTAATTTTTCTCGTAAGTGTTCTGTCAAAAGATATAAACAATAGTTTAATCTATTCAACATCGGAGGAAACGATTATGTACATGTGGCAAGATTGCAGTTTTAGACTAGGACATTTGAAAATTTTACTAGTCAATATGAACATATTCAAATATTTGACCTGCGTGGATGTGACACGACTTCAATCCAGGACTAAACATTTATCAAGTTTATTAATGGATACTTCCCATATTTTAAACTAAAGAAAGGACGCTAATATTTTTTACAACATATTCTTAAATTTACGCATTGTAAAATCATGAGTAATGATATTTTCTTGTGACATATAGATCTTATTAATTTACAACCTGAAATTCATTCACAAGCATTATGAGTTCATAATTGTGCTCCATAAAGTAAGTTGCATTACATTGCATTGCTCTGCTCCGCAATTTACTATGTCTAATTGAACCTACATATAAATTTATTTTAATTATCTGAAAATAATATTTGCTGACATAAAAAAAAAAAACTAAAACAATTTGAAGGTTTTTTCTCTTATAATAAAACAATATGAGAAAAAAATTTTAATTGCTCAAAAAATACTATTTATTTTCAAATATATTTTATCAACCAATCATAATAATATATATGCCAGTGGATGAATGAGGAGTATCATTATCAAAGACTCTTATCAAAATGGACCGGCACAAAGTGCACAAAGCACTCTTACCTAATCGTGTAATTTTTTCTTAACGTGGATCACTTGATTCGTGGAACCGTACAAAATCTCATGATCCTCGTGTCGCTTGATTTTCATCACGATCTGGACGGCGGTGGAAAATGGGGACCACCAGCCACTAATATATAAGATCACCAAATCCCAAAAACCCACGAAAATCAATAATACGTAATCAGTAAGCTGTAAAGCCCAAAGGCTCTAGAAACCCAAACACTGCAAATATTTTCCTTTCCTTCCCTCCACAAGCAAAGCCATAAGCTGTCCCCACGTGTCAAGAATCTAGTGGATTTAAACGCCACTAAAACGACGGCCACGAAACATCAAACGAAATTAGAGGATGAGAGTTTAACTCCGTCTGATCCTATGACTCATCCGCGACCCCAGTTTATTGATTAAAGCATTTTTCAAAATACAAAAATACAACTGTACACAGTTCGCATCTTGTTCGTATGACTCAGCCGTCTCTATCTTTATTCTTTGTCCAAAAAGGTCTGCGAACTTTTTCTGACGTGGCTCAGATCTCCACCGTACACCCAATTTTTTTCTGCCACATAATTGGACGTACATTAAATCATATTTTATTAAATAATTACATCGAGATCCCTGATTTTTCCATTAACACAAATAAGGATTTAATATGCAATGTGCTTAAGAGGCTCCTGCTACTTTGATCTTTTCTAATTTCTATTCACAGCCTTATTAAATATTTACTAGCATTGCATTTATTTTACTGGGGCATAAAATCAAATTATAGAGATAATTATTTTAAGGTACGGATGTCTATACTTTTTAAAAAATATAGATTCGACTTAACACGGTAATAAAACCTTCTTATAATAATACTTTATATAAGAATAACATTTACACATTTACAACAATTTTGTTCTAATTTAAACTAGTTATAAATAAAAATAAACTCTATATTGTAATAAATTATAATTTTTCTAGATTTCATCTTAAGAAACTTGTATCTATATAGTAATAATCATTTGTATATTGTAGAGAGATACATGTTATGATACATTAAACGTTTAAAATAAAATAAAATGTTTTTTAAAGTTGTTTGAGACGTGATTTATTCTTTTGAAGTTGTTACCAATTTATTAATTGTATACTATTGACAAAATTTATACTCAGAAAAAAATTTTAAAGATAATGCAAACATTTAAACTTTTAAGATGACTTGCATATTCCTACCGTACATAAAAATATGTTTACTAACTTTTTAAAATGCAGATGTCCATCTTTTTTATCAACATCTATATATTAAATTTGACATTAATTATTTTAGTGCGTAATTTACCTCCATGTCATTTGCATCAAGGATAATTAAATCAAAATAATAATATTTTGTAACTATAGATCTACTAAATTATAATCTCATCGTATTAAGATTATAACTATAGAGAGATTTAATTATATATGTTGGTATAGAAATAATAATAATAAAATTATTATAACATCATATAATGTTAACTTGAATCTGCATTTTAAAAAGGGATTTATATCATGTTAACTTGAATCTACATTTTAAAAAGGTAAGGACATCTGCACTAGAAAAAGACTCATTGTAAAGATATATTAAAAAATAAAAATGTTATAAATTCTTAGCTCATAATTTTTATAAGATAAATACATTAACTGTCATGCCAAAAAATATTAGTTGTAATTATGATCTGTATTAGCTGTGAAATAAAAAAAAAATTGATGTTTAAGAAATATTAAGTTAGTTGCATTTCAAAGATGAATCAATAGTTACAAATATAATCCAATTATAGACTATTTCGTTGACACGTGTTAAGAAAACGCAAGAAAAATAATGGAGTAACAGTAATCAGGACTTTTCTACTAAAAACTAGAAAGTATGTAGTTAATGTGCAAATATACAAAAGTTCATTGATCTAGGTGTTATTAACTTAAAATCCCATTATTTTATAATCTTCAACCTCACCTTTGTTGCCTTTATAAACCTGACTCACACATCGTTGCAAGCCTCTCTCCTCTGCAACTCAAAATTTCTCCTCTGTTTACATTTTTCATTGAAAAGTCTAGCTTTTTTGTGTTCCTTTGTGTTGCTCCATAGGCATATGGAGATTCTAGTAGTCAATAGAATAATTGATTTCGAAACAAACATAAACCCTTCATTAGTATCCCAAGTTTCTGCAGTTTCTGGGATTGGCAAGTTTTACCAAACTTACAATTTATGGAAGTGGGGCGCTTTAATACTTGCCCTAATTGCTTCATTCACAACTATAATCAATAGAGTCAAGGTTTTGATTGTTAAATTACAGAAACACCCTTCTCTATCCTCATCACAACATCATCAGCTTCTCGACGACGACGATTACGAGACAGATTCAATTTCTTCGGACGACGAAGACGAAGAAGAACGAGATGGTGACGGCGATGAAGAAGAAGATGAGGAAGAGGAGGAGTCAGGAACGGCGCCGTTTTATACTTCTCAGAACTGGCAACGACATGTTGACGAAGATTTTCGCGTGAGAGGTGCTGGAGACGCGTACGACGACGACGAACAATGGCAAAACCGTAATTTGGGACTCAGACGACGTCGTAGGAACATCGGAGATCTATTCTCTTGGTCGGAGTTGATGATGACTAGTGGCAAAAACGTTGTTAAGCTCTGGGATAATCTCGGGTTAGGATTAGGCTTAAACTTGGAAGATTATTCGGAAAACGAGTTTACGATTTATGACATGAATTATGAACGAGAATTCCGAAAAATCGCCTCCATTTTCGGCAGGAAAGACGAGAGTCCGGCGTTTGTTTCTGCATCGTCGTCCCCGGCGGTGATCGTCTCCGCCGCCCCGAGAGGCAGCGGCGGAGTTGCGTTAGGTGGGTGGGACACGCGTATCGGTTCGAGATTGCCGGCGATGCTGGCCGAATGGCGGCCGAAACTCGGGAATATCGTCGGGATCAAGGCCGGAGGAATTGAGAAAGTTCTCGTCACGGATAGCGTCAGTAACGCGTTAACGGTTGGTGATATGCGCAAGGTTAACTCGCCGTTAGATGACTGCTCAGCCCCTCGCGACCAACCTCCCTCAATTAAACTTAATTACGCAGATTGGAATTTCTTCTTCCCCGCAAACGCGAAAGTTTGAGCTGGAGACATCCTCCTCCATGGCGATATTCTACGCACGTACTCATGTAATAAAAACGTAATAAACGTAAGTTTCCATGATATATCCTGGATCAGAATATCACTGATTGACCGTCAATATGCTAGCCAGAATATCCGCCAGAATACAAAGAATCTCGACGCTTAACCGCTTAAAAAAAAAAAAAAAAAAAAAACAACCACGAACCACCCAATAATATGGGGGGTAGATTTCTTCAATTTATTTTGGGTTCTAAATCTAAAAAAAAATATGGGGTTCAAAAAAGAACATATTGATAAATGGGATTTCATATTAGTATCTAGCTAGCCGTATTGATCGTAAGTATTTTAGAAACAACAATATGCATGTGATGTGCCACAAATCCTATGTTTTTTGAATTTAAAATTTATGGATTTGAAAGTAGTAATTTTTTACTAATTCATATTTATTCTAAATTATATTTAATAGAACTTATAATCAATAATATTGACCTCACATGCCCCACTTGCATGTTACTCACTATCATATTTTAGCAACACGTTCAACACATTTCACCTCAAAACAAGTGTTCAAATTAAAAAAGGTCTAAGAAGTGGAAATTTTGAATCATTTGATGTTACAGTTGATTGAGATGGGTATGAAATAGGAGATTAACCAAATTCGAAAGTTAAAAGCCAAGAAAGCTGAATTTATTGACGGTAGCAGACCAACGTTTCTTTGCACGTTTCTAGGCAAAGAAATGGAGACTGCTAATAACAATTAAATACGACTTCATATGCCAATAGACTCTAGTTTATGGGGCGCACGAATTCGAGTCTAGTAATTTTTTTTAATAAAAGTTTTTTAACTCTCCGCGTTAAGGATAAAATAGATCTCTAGTATTTGTCATTAACTCTTTCATAACGGAAGGATTACGTGCGATCCTAACTTTTTCAGTCATTTCTTTCAAATTTTAAATTTTAACTAAATTATTAATATTTACAATCATATTATATAATTGAACTATCATTACACATCGGTAAATAATCGTGTGACAAGATAATGTACTGGACATTGGATTCTGTTTAACTACTTGAATCGGTGACTTTTCTTATAAATATTAGGAAGTCTCTGTTACCTTCGCATTGTGCAAGAGAGATTGAAGATCCTACTATAATGCTTATTTAGTATGTCTTTGGTCGCGTTTAAATGAAGTTGTCTGTATTTAAGCTAGCATGTGTCTTGGGTGGCTGCGTTTAATATTGTAATGTAAATTGCTAATGGACCAGGGCATAGGTCTGACATATCTAAAGATTACTAATCGACAAATGTTACGTGAAGATTTCATGCATTTTTTATTAGTTTGACAAATTTTGATAAAATCTATAGCAAGATCAAATCTTCAATTGTGTCACTGTAAATTGATTAGCTAACATCATATGTTTTTTTTTTTTTTTCAAATTCGGCACTTGGATGAAAAAAGTGAAACACGAATTCACTTTATTAACATTCACAATTATAAATAAACTGAAAAAGGCAATTTGATCTTCTCGTATATTTGTCAAAATTTTGTAAACTAAATTTTTTCAAAGTAGCATTACCGGGTATAATTAAGACGCTAATGACCAATCTTTTATTCAAATATATCATTACTCTTTCCTCAAAACTAATAACTCATTTTGATTATGAAAGCATATCTAGCTAGTGATGGCGACAATTCTTCTGCAACAGACGACATATTATTTTTAATACACGAGAGAAGGAAAAAAGATAGCATAGTTGGCAAGATTTTTAGGATAAAACAGAATATGAAATACTTTTATCAATTAATATATTTGATTTGTTGCTGAAGCTAAAGAATTAGTGCAATTCCTTGGAAATTATAATTAAGTTATAAAATCAATAAGTTCACAAGCAAACTTTTACTTAAGAGAAATAATTATACAGTTGTTGTACCAAATGACAGGTTGAGGAAAATAAAAGTTAAGCTACATAAAAGGGGAAATTAATTTATTTAATTTTAATCGAATGATTGGCAGCAATCCATCAAACATTCCCACCAGCACTGAAATTATTCTTTTCAATGTCTATTCTTGAAAAAGAAACAAGCTTTTGATGAGTTGTGAAAGTCCATTGTCGAAAGGAAGAGGATATATATATTTAGTTGCTTGTGATTTGCAGCATCGTTTGAAAAATGTAGTATTCTTTTCATCTATAACAAAATGTCCGCAAGTTGTTGAAATCAACTTTTGATGCCATTTCTCATAGGATTGATTGAATATTGGCCTTATACCACTTGCAAGGAAATATTTATGATACGTTTATTTTCTAGATTAGAAAATTTGAATTTACAATTATATTTATTGACAGTATTTACTTCGTAAAATAAAGTTAGAAATCGTAATCAGAATTGTGGGACCTATCATAATTTGAGAATGAGAAATGTGTGACTATTCAAAGGGAGGAGATGGGAATAAGTCTCTCATTTTCAGGATTAACTATTTTGCCCTCTCTAAAATTAAGAAGACCTACATTGTCCTCATTTATAATTAATTAATTAGTATATTATTAACAATTATTATTAACAATTATTAGTTTTAAATAAATAATCACGACAATTAATATATTTTATAATAATTAATATAATTTTATAATTAATTAGTATATTCTTATAATTAATTGATTAAAAATTTTACAATTAATTAATATATTATTGACAATAATTAATAATAATTATAATTTTTGAATAAATAATCACTATGATTAAAATATAAAATAATAATTATGATAATAATTTATTAAGTACTTTTTCGTAATTTGTTACAATATAACTCATTTCGATTCTGATTTTAGGGTAAAATAAGCACATCAATGAGATTCTAACTCGTTCTGATTTCGATTCTTGTAGATTAATTAAACAACTTATTATAATTATCATTTCTTATTATGATTCCACCCCATTCCGATTACTGACAATTAAATTTAGCATTAGTGTTATGAGATAAAACTATTAGAGAATTTTATAGGCCTATCTAGGATTGTGTATATTTTATTATTTCAATTGAAAATTTATTATTGGGCTAAATTAATTGGGTTCTTAAAATTCGTGATGTGAAGTTCGAACTCCGCTAATATTGATGTATACTGAATTAAATTGTCCTAAGACTAGATATGTTGTTCTTTCGAATGTTTTTAAAGATTGACTAGTCTTAACTTGGACACCACTAGTTAGGATAAGATTCGTCATTTCAACCTAAAACCAATGAGATGAAAGTCTGCTCAGTCAGGAAGCCAAAGCCTTTTATTACATTCGCTGCCATACCCTCTGAATTTGATATAAGAGCCATCCATATTGGCAAAGCAGCATTGTTGCAACTTCGCGTCCTATCAAGTTGTTAACATTTTCAAAAAGTGAACCAAACCTAGTTGATTATCTTAAAAAGGGGAAAAAAGATCAAGTCCAAAGAATAAAAGTGAAGATTGATTGATAATGATATTTGAAGAGGTTGAATAAAGTGAATAAAAAGTTTCATGTTCCATATTCAAATCAACAAATACTACTTTCAAGAAAAGACACTCCTTTATTTTGCCAAATACTTTTGGTAGAAAAAATAAAAAATATATGAAGAGCACATGACTGGAGACTTCACAGTTTTGAGGCCGCTAGCTTCAATTTCCTGATGGACCGAGTACACACACATGATTTTCGGCCAGGCAACTATATGTGAACTTTAATTTTGGTTTAGGCCCACGGTCCATTTAAGTGGATCCGAGGTGATGACCCATATTGGCTTTGCCGTCTCTTTTGACCAAGTAAAACTATCAAGCAGGTGAATGTGGATACGAGTACGTAACTACGTATGCTTTGTTCATGTATCCTTGCAGGAACAGCTGTGCTTTACTTTTGAACAGCTGCACTTTTTTTTTTTTTTTTTTAATACTGCACAGCTGCATTATTATAGAAGAATTTCACATTTACCCACTATGAAATATGGATGGATTCGAATTTGGGTCGAACTCGTGGGTCAACCCGATTCCGAATCATTTCTCTCGAAGATTCAAAAGATTTATTTAATTGCGGCCGAACTGGAAGGATTCAATCTTTTATATTTGAAGAAGTTAGAGACTTAGAGGTGTTGATATGGTTAATCTTTCTCTCTCTATCTTTTTTTTCCCCTTCCCCCTTCCCCCTAATCCCATCCATCAAGGCCTGCTTATTTGTCTGTGAAGTGTGAACTATGGCGCCCCTGAAAATATAATACAACGTATTGTTATTTTGTATTACACATAAAATTTTATTAAATAGGGTTGACTCTCGAGGGACATGACGTTGATATTATACATTAAAAATTTGATAATGTCATAAATAACGACCAGAGTTCTGCATTGACTACAACTATGTTCAAAATTTTCTTGGGCGTAACTTCAAAGTGCAAGCGATCTGTAGCCCTATACATTTTCAAGAATGAATCACAGCCACCATCAGAAAGAAGAAAAGATCATTACAATGATAGTTGAGACACAGAGATTTTATATCGAGACGTAAATAAAAAGATCTAATAAGCACTATTCAAGAACAAAATAATCTACTGCCCGCCATTGGATGGACAAATTAAAGAATGAATTCATTGTTCTGAATTGAAATAGTACATAATTAATTCACATAAAATCACGATTTATGCTTTGGATCTCCCCTTGCGGCTAATACTGAAATTAGACCCTAAAAAAAGACGATGAAAAAAGATGAACAAATCAAGGAAACATATATCGAACCTATGTCTAGCTAGCTATGAACAAGATTAATTAACAAAATACAAAGAAAGCACTTAATTGAATTTCATTGTCAACACTCGGGGAGCCCTTTGATGAACTCGAAAAGGGATGGTGAGATTGGATTATTGGCCGTATTAATTGGAGAAGCATACATGGAGTCCGGGAACCTGAACATGGGCTTCGGCGAGCAGAAGAAATCAGTTGATGCCGTTGGCGTAAAGAGCGGCACATCAGCCAAAAATGGATTCGTTGGAGCCTTCAAAATAGGAGAAGTGGATGTTGATGAATCAACCCCTCCACAATCGCCGGCACCACCACCGAGGTTCCGATCGTGATCTGAATCATCGTCATGACGATCATGGTCGAGACGAGGGTTCTGCCTCGGCTTCTTCAGTACTACGGCCTGAGCTTTTTGCGTTCTTGGTGCAGCTCCGTGATCACCATCACGTCCTGTGAGTTTTTGCACCAAAGCCATGAAATCCCTAGGCTGTGTATGAATAACCTTGGGTGAGTGAGCATATATGATAATCGGTGGCCTTTGTTGCTCCTGCTCCTGCTTATGGTTATGAGCCAATAATGAGTTTGAGGATGAAGAAGGCAACTTGTGAATGACGTGTGAATCCTTGTTGATCTTCAACGGAGATGGGCGAGGGCCGTTGATCTCTCTCACATTCCTCACCGAACGTTGGTGATCAAAATCATCATCATGGAACTTCGGAGGGCTCATGTTGCTTAAATGAATCTGACGTACTCTTGAAGGTATATGAAAAAGGCTAAGTTTGTTTTGTAATCTCTAAAAAGGGGATAATTGAAATTGGAAGTTAGCTGGGATGGGAGATTGAGGTGGATACTATATTTATGTGAAGAGCCAGCGATTCTGACCGTTGACAAACAATAATACAAAAGGCCAAAAAAGGAACTAATTAATTAATCCTCGAAGAATAGTAAGCTATTTGCTGTGTTTTTTGACATTGACAATGCCATGTCTGGCCAGCAAACCTTACTTTCATTGGACCATTTTTGGCGGCTTACCGTTTAGTTGTTGTTTTGCCTTTTGTGTTTTTTAATCATATTTTATCTCAATTTAACTTAAGTTAATTGCTATAATTATGTGTCACATATAACTTATTTGTCAAACAAGTTGGGCTACTTGTGTGTATATAGTTGTTGTTAACTTCTAATACCTTAATTTGATTAACTTAGGTTTATATTGACCTATAAATGGTCGGCGTTTAATTATAATCATATATCTATCTAATAAAAATTAAATCTAGGTAGGTTCTTTTATTAATAGAATCAATATTCAATATTTAGCGGTGCATACACTATACATATACTGTATATGGCAATGCTTATGTACAAAACATTGACTGTGTTTTACAGGGAAAAATTAAAAAAAGTGATATTTATTTGTGCATGAGTTTCAAGAGAGGCTCCTCGCCTGATAAAATATTTTATCTGTTTTATTGAAATATTCATCAATGCTTTGATATGAGAATTTTTAGCAGTTAATTTGAATTGAAAAGACCTCCTACGGGATATTAATTTCCAAGCAGGCAAGCACTCCCTTGAGATAAAACTCAAAGTAGAAAACTTGAATTATTTTTATTTATTGATTTATTGATTTTTTAGCAGTTTGAGTACAAAAACAGTAAAAAAAAAATGAAAAAAGAAAAAAAAAGGGAAAAAAATGAAAAATACATTGAAAAGTTTTTTGAGGTCGTGATGGCAACATAAGAATAGTGCTAGAGAGAGAAACACAAGTGAAGCACGAGAGAATTTTGATCTTTCTCTCTCTACCCACTCACTCTCTCTCTACCATTTTCTTCATTATTTCTCTCGTATTTCTCTACACCAAGCATTTTCCACGACATAATGGATAAAGAAAAAATTTGCTGTGAATTTTCACAACTCAAAACTTTCCGAGGGACTAAAATCTAATAAAAAAAAGAATAGTGCTAGAAAATGAGAAATACGAGAGAATCACGAGAGAATTTTGTTCTCTCTCTACTCACTCACTCTCTCTCTCCCATTTTCTTCATTATTTCTCTCGTCTTTCTTTCGTGTTTCTCTACCCCAAGTATTTTACGAAAAAAAAATTCTACTAAATGTAGACTGAAGCTTCTTTCGAAGCTCACCAAGCAAGAGATAAGAACTCTTTTTAGTTTTTAACAGGCTCGCCTCCGGTCAATGTTGACTTTACAGGAGAGTTGAAATTCAAGGAAATGTCAAACAAATGAAATGAAAGAGAGAGATAGAGACATTACACAATACATACACTGCATATATAGAATAAAATAATATTATTAATTAAAGGGGACCCAACGCTGCCGGAGTTGACACACGGCAAGCAATCCAATAATCTATACATAACGTTGGTTCATTTGTCACCTCATGTTCCCATCATCAATCTTATAAAAATTAATACGTACGTTAATGACTTTATAATATAAATATATGGGCGTCATATTATTCCTCAAGCTCTTCATTACTACTTGGTGATTATTCGTTTATAAATTTTGACAATTAATTGTTTACCATAATTAATTTTTATGTAATTACCTTCCAGGGCTGGTGGCTTTGTCTGGTCAAATTTGAAGTATATTGTTTCCTTTTAAAAAAATAAGCCATGGGCCGGAACGGAAATATTTTATCCTCATTGTTTATTCGAATAAGAATTTCAACTGTCCGCACCCTTTGAAATTCTCTTGAAACTCCTTTTCTAATTATACCAGCATAATGTCGAAAATACCCTTTTTTCCGCATGTATAAATATTTTTTTCCGTTTGTAATTTTGTTTCTATTTATCGGTCATATAAATAATGAATAAATACATGAATATTTGTGGTAACATTTAAAAAACAAATTCGAGGAAACAGATATGTACCTATAAAACAGAAATAAATTATTATACAAATATGATTAAAGAGAGAAAATATAAGTGAGATTAATTTTATTTGTTTTTGTCCTAAAATGTAATTTCAATAAAATATGGATTTTATAAGACTAATGAAGGGGTGCCAATGGTTCAACTCTTCGAATAAAGATAGTGTTATTACCAAAAATTGATGATACGCCTAAAGATCCAGTCTAACCCATGAGGTACGTATTTTATAATACATCCAAGCTATTATGACCGGGCAATCACTAAGGGCTATGGTTTAAAAAGTATGACTACACTAAAGTGAGATTCAATTTGTATTGAATCCTTAACTTAACCCATTTGGGGGACCTTAGCCCATAAGGGAATACCTTTTGAAATCAGTTAGTGGAAAGCCATTATTCTAGGATAATAATAAGTCTAGTCTAAAGCAGTAAATCATGCTAAAAGTCAATAAGCATGGTTAACAATTAATATAATACTTGTAATACAAAAGTGGCAAAGCATCATGAAATTTGATGCAAGTATAAATGTAAATCAATAAGCACGATTAACAGTTAATACAATGTTTATGAAGTTGACAGAGAAAATGACTAAGCATGAATTGAATTTTAAATGAAGAATAAATGTAAATGAATAAATAAAGCCTATAAATAGGTCACAATTTATTTAGGCATCCGCCTTTAGTCATAATCAATGTTGCAACAAGAGCTTATTTAAGTCATATCAATACATGGATATACTTTTGGACATTACTCTCTACACCACACAATAGAATCGGGAGAAACACATATCTCTAAGCTTGAATTTTCAATCAAGCCAACATTGTTTCAATCGAGAAAGAGCCTATCCTTATGACACGGGCTTGGTGGAATTCTCACCTCAAACAAATTGGATACTTAATTAATTTATTATTAAGCAAAGTAAGGTTTGATATACATCAATATGTGACACTAATTAGAAATATTTAACTTCATCTAAATTCTAATTAGTTGTTGGGCAGCAATTAAGTTATAAGACATATAACTTTACATCAACCTACAAGTAGTTTCTCATGATCCTTTAATTGTTTGGCTAACAACGATTAAGCTATAAAAAAAAAAAGGCGTTTGATTGATATAAGTTATATATGTTATAACTTAGTAAGAGCCAATTTATTGAATGTGCGTTAGTTTTTTTTTTTTAATTACGTTATCATTCATCTCTGTTCGTATTCGTATATAACCATATTTACACATCATACTATTACTGGGACCAACTTACATTAATGCTAATGGAGCTCTACCTAAATTTTTAACCTTATTAATATTCGAGGGATGTCTACTCCACTCACTTTTGGGTAAAGGAGAAGATTACCTTCACTCAATATAATTGAGAAAGGAAATGCCCCCACATTGCAGTCGTGGGGGTTCGAAGAGTTGCTAATGTGCGTCAGTTAATATAAGGAAAAAAGACATGTGAAATCCCATTTTACTGTTTGGCTTAGAACTTGTAATGATCCAAATTTTATTAATCGAGTTAGGCTTTTAATAAGTGCCAAATTGTAGCTTTACTTATTACAACTAATTTTCATTCTTCGTGACAAATTTTAAACGCTGAAAAACCATTTTGTGATACTGACATAAAAAAAGATAAATAAAGATGTTGTTTGTTTTCAAAAGCCCAAACTTCCGGAGTCCAAAAATAAAATTAAACTAAAAAAAAGAAAAATTACTGAAATTTCTTTTAAGCTTCATCAGGCACCGGTATTCCGTTATGTCAATTCTCAGCAATAAATTAGACCAAGCAATCATGCTTTTCAGTACTTAGATTTGTGTAATATCTAAAAGCTGTAGCAAAAACTGAGGTTTGCGGATTGTTTGATTAAATTAATCGAAACTCTTATGATGTCTTAAAGCATCTTCAAACTTCATAAATGTCAAATTTTCTTATCATTTTATCCTTGATGAGCTTAAAGATATTTAGAAATTTTAATTAATTTAATCAAATAACAAGGACTTTCGCTCTTTTTCCCCTCTGAAAAAATAAAAGGTGGCCTGGGAAGGATTAATTAGCATTGTAATTGTCTCTTGCCGTCTGTTTAATCAAGTTCTTGGCCTTCATATCTAATGCTTAATCTTTCGAACATTAATTGGTGTCATACTATTGTTCGGATAGTATGCTCTTTT
The DNA here is from genome assembly GCA_030449925.1 of Citropsis articulata. NCBI lineage: Eukaryota > Viridiplantae > Streptophyta > Magnoliopsida > Sapindales > Rutaceae > Citropsis > Citropsis articulata. The sequence continues at coordinate 3,554,064 of JASUUH010000085.1, read as the reverse complement.
AAAGTATATTAATTTATTTTCTGATTAATAAAATATTTGAGATATTTTCAATTGCATAAATATATTGAAAAGGTCGGTTTAATCATATTATATGTATTTATGTGATCATCATATGGATTCACAGAAAACATAAATACAAGTTATCTTGTGATTAAATAAATTAAGTTCGCAGTTGATAAATAGAGTTGGGCGCTCTATTTATGTTTAGACTGTAGTAAATTCATTAAATGATTTGTCTTAATCATGTATGAATTTCTTGATGTGTTATTCGTTAATTTGGATCACATATGAGATTTAATTAACCTTGAAATGACTGTCAGACTTATTAAATCTCATAGGCATTGATTTTACTGTAATCTTAATCTTGAGTTAATTATGATTTCATGATTGTAATTGTTATTCCATTTGAGATACAATGGGCACGACACACACTTGTAGTCAAGATTACCCGGTATCTCGTGGGAGCAATTATGAGTATTGGAGTTATAGATTAACAATATAGAATTTGTACGACACATCTCTTGATGGGTTTTCGGCACTTGATCATAGAATTCTCTAGCCAGAGTGTGTCAACATATTTAGTATGTTGAAAATGATCATTAGAGAAAAACAGTAAGTATCAAGGAATAAGATGTAATTAAATCGATTGGACAGTTGAGATATCGATTTAATTAACGATGTGGTACAAATGATTGAGCAGTAAAGAAATCAATGTGGCTTGGGACGAATTATTATTCGAACATGCAATTATGGAGATCAGTTCCAATCTTATAGTGGAGTTGAGTTGGAATTAAATGATTAGCCTTATTTAATTATATGCTTAATTGTTGTAGCCACTATTATATGTTCCCAAATGATCCCCAGGTTAACTCATTTAATTGACTGCACCACTACTGGATTAATAAGCAAGATAACTAGCAATTTGAGTCAAAAATATAATTATATTATTTAGTAGGAGGCTCCATTAATATGCTTATGTATAAAAGGGCCTTATGTTATTTTACAAGGTGGTCTCCTTATGGAAAAAAACAAGTAACGTGATTTTTATTTTGGAGTTTAGGGTTTCACTAAAGAAATAATATAAAAATGCTTATTATTCTCCCAATAGAGAGAGGAGTCACTTCATACAGATTAGAGAAAAAGATTTTTCTCTAATTTTGAGAGAAAAATTTTCTCCTGCTAGTTTGCTTATAGTGGTGATAAAGGCGTACACACATCAAGTGCAGATCAATCCTGAGTCATAACCTGGAAGATCGTTTGGTGACGGATCGTGATCTAAAGAACGTGGTGGTGACGGATCGTGATCTGAGAGCCTAAATCACATCAGCGGAAAAAGCCAAATCAGATTTTCAAGATACGATTTCTAGATTACGAATTCATATATATTTTATAAGATCGGTCTTAAAATTTTTTAAAAAACTGAATTTTCCCAACAACTATTTGATTAAATTTTCTAGATTGTTGATTGTAGTGACTATGAATCCCTTAAAAGTTTTAGTAAATATCATACATGAAAAAAAAAAGATGCTAAGTTTGTATTTCAACTACTTCAATTTTACTTGTTACTTTATTAACAAATAAAATCAAGCAATCCAATATTACGGGCACCGACTGTTACAGGGGCAAACTATCTTACCCCCCCCCCCCGGGCGGTTGTACCAAACACCATTTTGATATTTTCTTTAGGGGTCCTCGTAGTTTTCTATAAATAATAAAAACCATAAGTTTTAAAATTTTTATACAATAAACCCCAATTAAAATATAATCATTGTAAAATTCTAAAAAATTTATTTGGTATTTTTTTCAACAATCCCTATTGTTTTATGTAAATAATAAAAACTATAATTTTTAATAGTTTTATTTAATAAACCAAATTAAAATATAATAATTTTAAAATTCTAAAAATTTATTCTCTCTATCTCCTTCTCAACCAATTTTAAATTTAAGTTTCATTATTTATAATTTTAAATTTAAGTAATAAAATAAATATTATACAATTTATTTATTTTCATATTAAATAAATAATTGATCAGCTTCATATGTGTGACAAAATATAAGTAAGTTTACATAATCTCAATTTTACATATATAAATTTATTATTTTGAAAATATTATTTATAAACTCTATAATGAATTTAAATGACTATCCAAGCATTTATTTAATATTTATTTATTTTTATTTAATATGTCAAAATTTATATAAAACCTTGTCCAATTTTGTGTTACACTAAATACAAAATAGTATTATTAAAATCTAATTGGTATTTTAAGTAAATGGAAGTGGATAGTATTTTAGCAAATTAAAATAATTCATCCATATTTTTAATATATAAATATGTTCATTTACTAAATTACTTTTGACAATTAAATATTTTAATGGACTAATATGTTAAAATTTTGAAACTTAATGTTTTCTTATTTGTTTAGTAAACATAAAGGACTACATCGTTAATAACCAAATAATAACACTAAAGCCGTTTGGAATAGCATTCGTAACTTTTGGGTTTGTATCTATTCGGTCGGATCTCATGGTTGGATTATAAAAAAACAAATAAATGTGTATGAAACTACGGTTGCATTATAGCTAGGCCCACTGTTATAACTCTCTTCAGTTTTTGCAGTGATCGAATTTTAAAATGTTTCTATCAAATTATTTTTGTTAATATTTGCTGTGGAGAGAAAAGAAAAAAAAAAAAATCAAAGCCGCATAAATGGACCGTACCCAATATATCAAATAAATTTGGACACATTTTTAATGAATTGACTTCTCTTATTAGCTGCTTCACTGAATTTCAAAATCTAGAGATAGAATTTCGTAATATTGTTCACGAATTTATCATCAATTTGAACAACTGTTTCTCAATCAAAACTATGAATAACATAATTTGATCAAGATTCTACATTTGCACATTAATTTGATCAATAATAACAGTCTATATAAATACTTTCAATTGAATCTATGAATTGATCACTACTAAAACTCTTCGGCCTCCTCTTGTTCTCTTTGCTCAATTTCGTTCGATGCGAGTAGATCTCTCATTATCATCTGCAAAAATCAAAAGATTTTGTGTCAAGCAAGGATGGGCCGACACCCAATATCTCAAGGAGAGGAATTAGGCCAGGCTTGCGTTGTTTTGAATCCATTTAGGGACTCAACTCTGTGCTCAAGTGTTAATTCGTCGGCCCATGAAGATGTGGGTGTGATAGCTCTTGTGCTTTTGTGCTGCAGACTAGACCTAAATGGGGATGACAAATTTGTGGTTTTGGATACGGATGATATCATTATTCCTCTTCCAAAATCCTTGTTATTCATTTCTATCCTATAAATTCTAGAAATTTGATGGTCATTCAGAATTTGGATGGGACTTTTTTTTTTTAATTTGAATATGAAATAAATATCCATACTTAGAAGATTGTAATTCCCAAGTTAAAATCATAGTGTGCTCATGCAAAGGTGAGACCGTGTTAAGGGCCTAATTTCTCAATAACTCAAGTGTTCCAAGTGTTAGTTTAGTATAACTTATCTAATAATAATAAGCATTTATTTAATCTCGTAAGTTCTTTTAAATTTTTTTTTTGGTTGTTTGATTTTTTTTAGTACAATATTTGAATATTAAATATGCTATTTTGTCTCTACTAGCAAAAGTTTAAATTTTGGGATTTTGAGAGTAGAGGTTAAATAATTTTTTTTAAATGTTAAAATATTTAAAATAGTTTTTAGTTACTCGACAATCTTATTTTATAACATAACTTTAAAAAACAGGTCTATTAAAGTAATTTTATAATTTTGAATAAAAGTTATCATTAACTATCAAACAATTAATTTTTGGGTGAGGTTATTTGAACTTATATTTACACTCTTCACACCGATTTTATAATAAAATTTTATATCACAAAAATATCCTCCTACATAGTTATGAAACCATCCTCTTTTAATTTCTTATCTCTATTGTATTTGCTCTTTGTATATATTTCTCATTAAATTGATTTTGGTTAAGGTAGAAGAATATTATTTCTATTCCATGAAATTATATAATTTATTAATACCTAATTCAATTGTAGATGCTCTCGAAATTAAAAATAGTCTCTTGGTCACCACGAGAAAATTGATTTTTCCCAGAAAGCAATTATGAACTACCATTCCTTTCCTTTCCAAAATATTTGCAGGTGAACCAATACTTTTCAAGGCGCCAGTTTCATATTTTAAAAATGTTTGCAATTGAACAACTCATTAACTTCCCTGATGGGGTAAAAAAAAAAAAAAGTATAAAATAGTTACCTTTGTAACTTATATATCCGTTGTTGTATTTGGGAAAATATTTGCTATATTTATTATTTTTTGGGTTAGATTGGGAAGAGAATTTTTTCCCCCCACTCCAAAAGCATTAGAATTTTGGGCAAAATTCTTTCTGGTTGCTGCAATTTCATATTTAGTTTACACTTGTGTGGAAACATTTTTTGGAAGCAAATGCATAAGAGAAGAAGATGAACGGAGAAGGGTTAGTTTTGGAACATGAGAGGGTTTGTTGAGTAAAAATGGATGTTTTCAATTATAGTGATGGGTGCATAAATAAGAAGGGTTTAAAGAGTAAAAAATTGGGTTCAAATGGTCTCACCCTTAATTTTTTTCTTTTAGTGAAAATTCTATTTATAAAAACTCTACTAACAATAACTTTACTTAATAAGCTCTATTTAAAAAGTTATACCAAATAGAGCCTAACCCCATGCGCGGTGGTTGCCATCGTTTCGGCAATTTTGGTGCTCTTTTAATTTTCTTATGGTTCATTAAAGTTCTAAACATATGATACTCGAGTAAAGCCAATATCTTTTAGTTCACGTTAATTATATAAATTGCATATATAGTTTGTGACTTGCTTTTTATTTGTAGAAGTCTTAGGTATTTTCTCTATATACACTGTATTCCGTTAGATTATTGTCATATATAGTTACTAATTAAACAAGTAAAAGTAAGATATGCATGATTATATATTTTACGTATATAATGAATTCAATATTTTCCTTTAGATTTTTATGCATGATTATATAATTATATCACAATGTCGGTTTTCACTAATTGGTATAACCCCACCCCCACACACCTAGCATGTAGCACTAGACTAGGAAACATGCCAACCAAAAAGGAAATGGTATTAGTAGAAAAGCAAAGATTAGTTTAAGACATTAACCTAACCTGCTCTCAAAAGCTAAAGCTAGTAGTTTTTAAGCTCTACAGTACTATATATCTCAAATTTTTTATCTCAAAAAATTATCTTAAATGATTTGTTATCCACTAATTAGTTGGTGACAGTTATACAATTATTTTACTTGAATCTTGTAATGAATTACGAACTAATAAATGAATAACATATCATTTGCTATGAAATTTGAGATGTCTATCATTATTCTTTTGAGGTGGACAATTAGGAGAAGTAAAAGATTAAAAAATTGATTTAAATTTTTTCCCCTCTTCTACCTTTTATAATTAACAGAATAATAAAAGACATGAACCTAACCTAGCGCAAAAGCATCATTTTCAAGGAAACTTCGATTATCATGATCAAGGATAATTCTTTAATTCAGGCAATAAATTATTAAACTCATTAATTTGTCTGGTCAAATAGAGTCAACACATATAGATGTGCTCTAGAAAAAACTACATAGTTCAAAGGTAGAGTTGAGAATTATTTAACAATTAATATGAACATGGCATGCCAAAATCTGATACCAACATTCTTCTCATTTTGCTTGTAAATTAATAATGGCCATATTCGCAGCAGTCTATATGACTTGGAACATGAATTCACCCACATATATTATTTAATTTTCTAGGGTTCTGGCGAGGCTCCGTTATATAGGATCATGCGCAGAGCAAGTAATTATGCAACCGCACGCGCACTGACTCACTGCCTCTCAGTCCTTGCACTAGAGGCTGAGGCTGAGGCTGAGGCTCTCTCCCTCTTCTGGGTTTCTGTAAACAAACCCATCATCATGTTCATCTCTATCATAATTATTGTAACATATATATTCTGAATATTCTATTTGACGGTTGGTAATACAAAACCAGGTTATACAAGTGTCATGTTTGATATAAATTCATATTAATTGCTACTTGTGTTAATCCTTCACGGGCTTGATATATAAATATATTTGGATGTGCATTGTACAATGATTCAGAAAAATGAGTAACTCTCTTCTCGATACTTTTGTCTTTTGAATCTCTTTTCACTCCTGGGATCTCCCATTAACCCACTTTCTATCATTCCCTTTCTGTCATAGATTTATTACTTGTTTATTATTTAGTTTTGTTAAATTACTAGTCCTTGAAGCATACTTTAATTTCTAAAATCTAAAGGGAGCAGCAGGCATAGGCAGACAGCTTCAGTAAAACCAGCAGCACGTCTCACAAGCATGGCTTCACATGCGAATGCAAGTGACAAAATGGGGTCTCCCTCTTATGTTTTTTTTTTCGTTATTTTTTTTTTCCCTCCAAAAGACAAGCACAATTTAAGCTATATATAGCCATTACATGCCACAGCATGACCTGGCAAGACGATTGTTTGGTCAATTAAACGATTTTCTTCATATTGGTACATTATTAACTAAGCATCAAAAAGAATATTAGAGACAAAATCAAGTGAATGAATTAAAGTTTATTCAGGAAGAAAGGTTCACTAAAGAAAAGCATTTTCTGTACTTCCTTGAAGGGTTCAAGTTCAAGCATCAATGTATTTTATTTTCTATCGTGCTTTTGAGTTGGTTTTGTCAATGTTTATGCACACACAAAAGCGTGGGTAATCAGATATAATTAAGCATTTAATTTAATTATAACAACTTTCGGTACATGCACATTTCTTCCAAGAATCATAAACCTTTCTTAAATTTCCATGCTTTCCTCTGCACATTTGCACATGCACCAAACAATTTAAGCACTATATATATATATATATTGCATTATGAGCTTGGTGCAAGTTGTGGATTAACTTATAACCAAAATGTTTATAAAATAATTTCTTGTTATTTAGAGAAATTAAACAGAAAAATTTATTATGCATGACCTTAGTAGAAATATTTCATATGAGTAACCCGATTTGTATTTACGAACAAATTAATTAAAAAACTTCATGACCTTCAGCAATGCCGCATTGCACCGACTTACAAATGATCTAACAAACTTCATCAATTTTTTTCAGAAGTTGAATGAAATCGATTTTCCTTTTATTTTTGTTTTTTTGGGGGGGGGGGGGTAGTCAAGAGAAACCAGCTGCCTCAATTATGGTTAACGGTTGGTGACAAATTTAAAGAAACCAATAATATTCACTCATATGTCTTCCAATGGTTGAAAGGCCATTCTATAAAAAATGGCATAAAAGGAAACTAATAAAACATTGTAAATGGGGGATCCATCTTCTAAATTTTCGTACACATAATGGTCTTAACATATTTGTATGACATAATAGTCTTGATTCTTTTTATATATGTATTTGATAATAGTTCTTATTCTTGCCATATTTGTCTGACATTGTGATCCACGAAACGGTTTTATTCTTGCCATTTCTGCATATCATTATAATCATGATCCTTGCCATTTGTGCATCATCACAACCATATATTCGTGCATGTTAGAATACATCTACTGGCGATTCCTATCAGTTAGGCCAAAAGAGAACTTAATCAACTTTTAACCAAATTAGTAATTATAATGAGCACTTCTCATTTTGTTAATGGGATGATTAGGAACATGTACCATATGAATAAAGTTAATGCATCTCGTCAACAAGTCTTTGATTGATTTTTTTTAGAAGTCTTTGATTATTTTGAAATGGTTATGAAATTATTAAAAGCATATTTTCAAATAGTTAAGGTCTTAAGGATACACTTTTACGTCCATTATGTTGTACGAAGGGAGAAAAGAAAAAAAAAAACTTGTGGACTTAGGTTACTAGTTTAAGAAGAAATATCTAGTAGGGTATGTGGGGGTCTTTTGACCCAAAAAAAATTCGAAGACATGTTTATGAAAATACTTCCAAACACAAGTTGGTTTTGATTAACTATAAGTCTCATCAAATGAGCTGGAAAAACAGATGGATAGGGGGAGGCCTTACCCTTACCTATGCTTGCAGCCCAATAATTTCATCCCTTAGCTTTCCTTTCTAGAAGAAAGTGCTCATCATTCGTCAAAAAATGGAAATTTGATAACTAAATTAAACAAAACATATATATATATATATATATATATATATATATATATATATATATATATATATATATTTATATGCCTTAGATATGATGGAAACCTACGTTCATTAACACTATGTACATGTATCATTGGCCGCGCGCAGATTGGTCCACACGACCCAACTAACATATATAAATATTTTTGAACATTCAACAATGTAGATGAAATTGTCAAAATTGTGAGTTCCCAGAAACATATTTGGAGTTTGCAGATAAAGGCTACTAATGCTTGCAGCTCATCCTTAAGCTGTTCATCACAGAAGTTTTTATGATTGTTTCAGTTGATACATAACCTTCAACATTTAGGGAAAAAAAAAAAAGGGTCTTTATGAACTGAAGTTGGCATTGCATAGTCTTCGCGGAGGCCAAAATTTGCCCATAATTTGAATCATTGTTCCGCTTCCACACAATATGATATTATTCGTTTTGGTTTTATGTGAGAGTACTCTTAACTAGCACATGCATATATAAACAATTAGCTAATTAGATGCGTGTATATATATTTAATTCTTGATGGAGTTGCATTGATCTAAAAAGAATCTAAAAATGATTCAAATTACGCGTATGCTGGATTAATTAACCCCAATGAAGTTTTATATTTCAGTACTTTGCTTTCTACGTGCAAACGGCAAGCCTCAAGCAAGAGATGCACATTTCGAGTTTAAGAAAGAAATACAGATGGATGAGTTTCAATAAATAAAAGTCCATGTTTCTTAAATTGTCTTGCTTTCAATGCTGTCATCGGCAAACTATCACTTGTACAAGCCGTTTGATGGGCATATTTGCACTCTGCAATTAATGGTAGACAATTCATTTTACATCATCAATTTAAGTGCTGAGTTTGAATGACTTTGAGGAGTGATAGAGTTAAATGTCGTTCTCCAAAATCTAATGCCTGCCTGCAAGCAATTATGATGATGCCGACAAGAGAAAGGAATTGCTATTTCACTATACAAAACTGAAAATAAGGTATCTTACCCATTTCACGTTCCCAAAATCAGAATTGTCAAAAACTCGTGAGTTTTTTTTTTGTTTTTTAACAACATTATTCTAGTATTCTCATTAAAAAAAAAAAAAAAGCTTATTGGACAAAACCCCACTTCCCCCCAGAAAAATTGGAGAAAAAAAATTTGTTTTCTCCGAAATTTTTGAAGGCGTATAACTGAGATCATTTTGGTGTGAGGTTGAATTTTTCTCTTGGAAAAAAGAAATAGAGGAATAATTTCACATGGGCATAATTTAATGCTTCTTCAAAGGGGTTTATATATATATTTAATTCAAGGAATCAAAACCCACAAAATCTAAGTATCATTGTTTGAGATTTGGAAGGATTTATTTGAAGTTAAAAGAATGATTGAAGGCGTGATGAAATGAAACTCTCATTGAACAAGGGCTGGCTGCTCTAATGGCTTGACGATGACTAATCTAATTAAAGATAGATACATACACTCAACTTTTAGAATGAAAAAAAAAAATTTGAATAATCCAGACAGAGATTCTTCGATTCCCCTTAAATTCTGTTCACTATATTTTTATTATATAAGCAGACTTTTCACATTAAGAATTTGACGAAGGTTGAGGATTTGGACATAACGGACAGGATAAACAGAAGTCTTACAAAATGGTAAGTAAACTACAAAAAAAAAAAAGGGGGTCCTCAAATGAGAAGAAGATTGCGCAAAGGAGACAAAGAATAAAATAAATAAATGAATGAAAAAAATGTAAGAGAGAAAAAAAAAATTAAAAATGTGCCATTAGAATGCGTGTTGGCTCTGATCCAAAATAGGCCAAAGCCAAAGAAACCGGAAAGGCCACTTTTGTACCATATGAACGAACTATAAGGTTCCCTTTTTCATTTGCACACACCCTCCACACTCTAATTGTGAACTTAAAACTTTCCCACACTCTCATACATTTTGTTGGAGACACAAAGAAACCAACCAAGATTCTAAAAAATGTGGTATCGATTTCAGATTAATTATGATATCCTCCTTATGTACAAAATATTATTAAAAAAAAGAAAGAAAGAAAGAAAGAAATACCGCCAGGAGAGTACAAAGTTTAGTAGAATTCACAAAGTGCGTTTGCCTTCCAAAATTTTCTAGCTCTTTTGTATAATTTTTTTTTCTTTTTCTTTTTTTTTTGGAATTTTAAAGTCCCGATGCCCCAAAATTGGTTGGAGGATTTTGCCTTAAAAAAAAAAAAAAAAAAAGAGTAAGAGAGCCCCAAAATTTTAAACAAAATAGCTGGAAAAGGCTGGAAAACCTACTCATCCAAGAATCGGTTCACAATCTTCACGCTTGGTTCCACCACCTGCCTCTCCCAGACACATCTCCATTCAGGGTCTCCGTTCATCAACATCCTAAACGCCGTCGTTGCGTCCAGTCTCCGTAGGTCCCACCCGGCCCTTTCCAATTTCAAGATTTTATCAATCTGCCTCTTCGCCAGCCGACGCGTGTTCTCCTTTATCTCCCGCACGGCCTCTTGATAGACCCCTCGCCGCACATGATCCCACTCCCCCTTGACTTCCCCCGATGCTGGAGGGTACGTCTTGAAATACCGCTCGAACTCGGGCACCCCGATTGCTTTCAGCAACCCGACGCGCAGACTCACTGAGTTGTTGTTCCTCATTCTGTCCGAGTTGAAGAACTCTGCCAGCTCTTCAAACATCCCCGACTCGAGCATGTCATCAACCCGTTTGTTCAGATAATCGTATAAGAGCTGTAATGACGAGTCAACCCATAAGAAACAACAGTTATATCTCAAGCTTGAACTCACTGAGTCAGAATCCAACCAGTCATCGAAAACGGTCAACCCCGGGTCATATTCTTGAACGAGTAACGAGTAAACGAAGGAGTTGGAGCCACCAACTAAAAGGGGAGTCCTTTTACGAGAAATAATATCGGAAATGGTGTTATCAGCTTGTAGGCGATAGTCGTGGGGAGTGAACTCTACGTCGTCGGGGACGAACTCGCCGAGGAGGTGATGGGGGACGTTAAGCCTTTCGCGTGAAGGAATCTTGTTGGTGGTGATATCGAGGCCCCTGTAGACTTGCATTTTGTCGGAGTTGATGATTTCAGAAGGGAAGAAACGGGTGGCGAGATCGATGGAAAGGCGGGACTTTCCGGTGCCGGTGGCGCCCATGATGACGACAAGTTTGTCTTTTTTGCTGTGGGTGGGGGGCGGAGCGTGGCAGGCGGAGGCCATGACGGCCTTCCGCCAGCGCGAACGGCGGCGTTTTGGAAGGAGAAAAGGTGAATAGAAAGAGGAGTAATGTTGTTGGTGGTGGTGGTAACAAGCAGGAGTTGGTGGTGAAAAGAGAAAAAGTCTCATAACAGGCTGCGTGTTTGGTGGAAGATACAAAATAGTTGATGCTTACACATGTAATGTTAACGGACGAGGCAAGTAGGCAACAAGAGCAGTCGTACGGTAACCCCTGGGCAGTTAAGGTGATGAGATGACGACGACGACGACTGTTTTGGCAGCAAATGGTTCACTACGCTGCTGATTTTAAGAGAAATTTGCAGAGAGAGAGAGAGAGAGAGAGAGAGCGAGCGCTTGCTCTTCTTCTTATTAATTTACATGACACGTATTTATGTCCTCGCCCCCCTCGGTCCCTTTCTCTCTCTATCATTTTTTTTTTCTTTTTTGGCCCCCTTTATATTGATCTGATAAAATAGGTAGTTTTGATAGATCATATATCCGAGATTTGTAGTTCGTAAAGTTCCTCCCCCACAAAATAAGGTTCTTCTTGTTACTTGTTAGATTTCGTCATGTCATGAATAAAATCAATGTTGTTACCATTACAAATCTAAAACAAGTTAATTATTAAATTTGAAAGTTAAGATCAAATTCCAGTACTAAGGACATTTACAGGTAAGTACAAAACTGATAATTTGAAGTTAATGGGGGACATGTGAGGTGAAAATATTGGTCACCTGCACTAGTTTGCCCATCACCAAAAAGGTTGTTGAATTGAGGCCAATCAATCCTATGTCGCATGTTTATTATAGCTTTTAAACATTAACGTTAATACCATGAATTTGCAGTTTTAAACTTAAAAACAAATTTAAAGAGTAATAATGAAGAAGAAGAGGAATATATATTGGGTGTAAAATATCAGATTTAGAGAGATTGGTAGGAGTAATTTTTTTTTTTTTAATTTTTAAATCTTAAAAGCGTGTTTATTATATAAAAAAAAAAAATCAGGTAAAAACATAAATTTTAATTACTTGCGCTGAAATTACTAAAATGGATAAGTTTTATATTAACGGTAGCTATTTCTATTAATTTATGTTAATGAAAAATTAAAAATTTCAATTATTACTGTTTGTTTATATTAATGACCAATTAAAATTGTAAAAAAGCTTGCCGTTCTCCGTGGACGGCGCCGCCGCCGGGGACTGTAGAATGACAGAGGGGTGGCTAATTTTGGTATTATCGGATACATAATTTTCCGATCTGTATAATGGCGTCATAATCGGCGGAAAAACAAATAATCGTATGTTGGCAAAAATTGTACCTAAAGAGCGGCGGCCCCAATAACTCCATATGCAGACGACAGCTCATTCACAAGCACCGTCATGGTATTCCAAGTCGGCAGTAGCCTATGAAACTGACGGAGGAGGTGTGCACCACATCGATCCTCCGTTAACCGGAGACGGCGAAGTTGCCTGATCATCGGCAAATTTACGCCGGCAAATTTTTTAACATTTAGATGTTACTTATATTTGTTGTAAGGTTCTTTATTTTTGGAATTTTGTGCTTTAATTAAGGATACTTTTAGCATTGTTCCTTTGCAAAATTGGATTATGAAAAAAATGGTTTTAAAAAAGTTACTTAAGAATTAGTAAAAAAAAATAAAAATTGATTATTCGAAGATCAAATTTTAAATATGTTTGACTAAATACTTTTTAGATTTAAATTATCAAATAATTACTTGATTCATAATCTGATGCAACCACAAAAATTATACTCGTAAATCATTGATTTTATTAAGGTTCTTAAAAGGGAGATCTAAATCAGAATCACTTTTAATTTGGATAGTGCAATTGGTTATGATTTATTATTATTATATATATAATCAAGAAGTTTTAAAGAGCCAGTTAGACGGATTCATTTAATCTATGTTTGTGCGTCAGGTGGAAGTGAGGTGTCCAGTGTCATGAGTGACCTAATTTGCTCTTTTTTAAGTTACATATATATATATATATATATATATATATATATATATATAGGGTTCATATAATCAGTGGTATGAGATCTGATAGCTTTTTTTTTAGATCTTATTAGAATATAACTTAAAATTTGATTTACTTAATTTAGTAGGAATATCAAACGTAAAATCGGTGAAAAATAAGTTGAAACATGAACCAAATATGAGAGAAAGTCTGACGAAAATTAGGAACTCATCTAACGGAAAATAAAAGCTACTTGGAATATAACCCAAAATTTCGATATTTCAATTTAGTAGGAATATCAAACATAGAAACCGGTGAAAATAAGTTGAAACACATGAACCAATAAGAGAGAAATCTGGTGAAATTATGCACTCATCTAACGGAAAATAAAAGATACTTGGAAATATAACCCAAAATTTTGGCGTTTTAATTTAGTAGGAATATCAAACATAAAACCGGTGAAAAATAAGTTGAAACACATGAAGCCAAATAAGAGAGAAAGTCTGACGAAATTAGGAACTCATCTAACGGAAAATAAAAGATCTTGGAATATAATCAAAATTTTATTTCAATTTAGTAGGAATATCAAAACATAAAATTGGTGAAAATAAGTTGAAACACATGACAAATGAGAAAGTCTGTGAAAAATTGAGCTAAAATCGGAAAATATGATGACTTGATATAATGGCAAAATTTAGGAACCCCCTTTTTTTTTTTGGAAGAAAGCACTAAAGCTAAACAAGTATGCCCTATTTTGCTATTTTACTAAAATTTAGGGAGTTAATTGTTACTAGCCCCCTCAAAACCAAGGGGGAAAAAAAAAAAAGACAAGGAAAATAAAAAGAATATACAAAATTTGCATTTAGTAGGACATCAAACATAAAAGTGAAAAATAAGTTCACATGACATAAGAGAAAGTCGAAAATTGGAACTCATCTAACGGAAAATTACTTGGAATATAACCCAAAACGTATTTAAATTTTCGAATATCAAACATAGCGGTGAAAATAAGTTGAGCATGGCAATAAATTGATCAAAAGAAGTGAAAATGAAAAAAAAAAAAAAATTCAAATGTAATATAATACCCTATGATATATATATGCTATATAATGCAATAATATAATAATTAATAAATATATATATAAGCTTTTGTTAATAGCTATAAATTTGCTATTTTAAATTATTTTTGCTGTTAATTAGAGTGACTTGTAATAAAAATAATAAAAAAAAAAAAACACAAAAAAAAAAAAATCAAGATAAAATAATAAATGAATAATAATAAAGAGAGGAATCAATTGGGGATAAGGAAATTCTCAAGTTCTGAATGAATATTGAAAATTGAACCGCGAGAATAATTATATGAAGAATTAATCTAGATATAGATTCATGTTTTGAGCTTGCAAATGACTAGGCTAAATAAATCTATTTATGAATTGGTGGAGAGGACAGTGTCTTGGGTTGCAAGAATCCATGCACCCATATACCGTGGGTATTTTTTGTTTTATCAAATTTCCAAAAATATATTATATATATAGGTGTTCAAATTATATTTTAAAGTGACAAATTATCATATTCTATTTTATTAATGCATTGATATTTTTCATGTTATATCTACTTTATCTATAAATTTTCTTTTACATGTTTTAAAAGCATTTTTTTTTTGTCAATGGGCTTTACGCCTAGCAATGAACTTCTACTCTACAGTTAAGAGGGATTGTGAGGATAGATGTTCGAGTCTTCATGAACTTAAAAACTCTCTTAATTAAGCATTATGCATAATTTTGTAGAGTTTATTTATAAGTCTTTCTCCCTTGCGAAATGTGAGTAGAGTAGAGACATCCCTCGTCTGTGAGGATTACTTATCTATGCATGTACTTCATAGATTTAATGTAACAATGTAAGTCCCGGTCATGTATATCTGATTATAAATATCAATGTAATATCTGTTGTAATATCAGTTGTACATATCTGTATAATACAATAATCTGATATGTAATTAGTATAAAAAAAAAAAAGAGCATTTTTTTGTGTATTCTCTAAAGGGAAAACACAAAAAAAAAAAAGAGGTAAAGCGTGATAGTGAAAGTGGATAATTAGGCAAAAGTCTTTAAGTTGGATTGATTGATATTTTCTCTTCTTAACTTTGAAGTGAAGGATTTGAATCTCATTGGAGAATTTAAGATTTTCTTTTCGTTTCTTTTCTTCTAAGTTATTCTTCAATTGTCTATTTCATTAGACTTTGGTTGTTGATATTAATGGGCTCACGTAGCCATATGTAGATTCTATATATAAATATATATTAAAAAAAGGGTTGACAAATACGTTTCTAAAGTTTTTATTCTTTTTTTAAATAGGGAATTTACCCAAATTTATTTTTTAACTACTTATTTTTTTTTTAAAGATGTGAGCTCGAATGTCTAGCAAAATAAAATTATTTCAAAACTACTCAGCCACATCTTAGGGGTAATTTTTTTTTTTTTAAAGGTTAAATCTAATGTAGCTACATAGTCTTAAAAATATTTTTCTTATTGGCTTAATCATCTAGAAGAGTAGTATTAAAAAGATAAATAAATAAAAAAAAGAGAAAGAATCGATAGCACAAACAAATTATACTACATTCTTGTTGCCTCTTAATAAATTCTTGTGTGTGAATACATACACACACACTAAGCTGAATTCGTAATTTTGTTTTCTGTTGGTACTTTCCATCCAGAGTATAATGCACAAAAGCACAAGGATAATCATAAGAATTAGTTCATAAAAAATGAGGATAATAAATAGAAATGGGATGCAACAAAAGACATTGTGAAAACACATCGGACTTCTCGTCCATGCTAATGCTGTTACAATGTTCCCATATGCCTACCCCGACCCCCACCGGGGCCAATGTGCGTGCCGGGTTAGCCGGGTCCACCCAAAATTTCAACACAATAGACCGTCGCCGGTCGCTGTGGTAGCTGCTGACCCTCTTCCGACAGTGATTGTGGGATTGTTGTTCAATTGCTAGTTGCGTGTTTGGACCAAATGTTCCTGTTTGTGTTCTGTCCTGCCAACCTCACAAATTACAGCACTAATGCTCCTGTTTTCTTTTAAAAGTGAAAATGTCTTGTTCGAGGAACATGATTGACTACATTTTATTTTATTTTTTTAATCTTCTATTTTTATTTGATTCTATTCTCTCGTGTAACATTCTTTGATTTGTTCGTGAGAACGAACTATTGAACAAACATTTCACATGGGAAAATCAAATATCATTGAATTTGTAAAAAAATATTAAATAAACAGGGGCGGAACCACATAAATCAGTAAGGACCATGATCCTCCCCCAAATTTATTTACGGAAAAAAAATAATTTATATTTCTTCCCCTTAAAAAATATATATACACATAAGAACTATCCTCATTTTGAATTCTCCAAACTTGAATCGAGACTTGTCATAACATATATATTTATAGTATTTTTTTAGTCCAGAATTTTAAAATACGAGATAGTCCAGAAAAGTTTTAAAACTGCACAGTTTTAAAGGTTTATAATTTTAAGTCTTTAAAATCATACAGTTTTAAAATTTTTTCAGACTATCTCGCACTTTAAAATTCCATATTGAAACATATATATATTAGTTAGTAACCAAATTTATTTATTTATTTAATTTATTATTAACGAATTATCCTATTAAAAATGAGACATGATCTAACTCATTTTCATTATAGATCTATTGTTAAATTTTTTAATTCAAATTTACATTTATTTTTTTTATCGCAATCCTAGAATTTAATCAATTTTTGGGATATTTATCGAATATACTACCATTGTAGAAAAGAGATCCGTCACTCCCAATTCAACAATAATCATTCTAGTATCATTTTATATTCTTATCACCAGATCAAATGTTTTGACTCATTGTTATTTGAATATCTTCAGTTTTAAGGTCAATTGAAAATGGGTCGTCGAAAATGATCGATCATAAAACAAGAAATTAATTAGATACCTACCATATATAACTAGCCCAAAGTGCTGAAATAAAATGAAATGATTTGTTTGAATTTATATGGCATTGATTGAAATTATAAGAAAGGAAGTGACTGAAATGATTCTCACTTAAGAAAAAATCCCCACCGCTAAAATGGACCCTAAGTTTAGAGGCATCCCTCTCTTTACGTAAAGGTAATTAGACTAAAGTTGTCACTTGATCTGTGTTAATCAAATTTGATATATATGCGAGTAATATTAAATTACTCACTAAGATTTTTTTCCCACAGTTTTAGTAATTAGAATATAAACAAAGCTAAAGTACATTTTAATTTCATGTTGATTTTGAGTTCAATTAAGCTGATTTTATTTTATTATAGTTTAATTATTTTTTTGATTTTAAAGCTCAAAGACACATGACTAATTTGAATTTTATTATTAAATTAATTCAATTATTAATGGTACATAAGTCTGTTTATTTTATTTATATCTTAGATTATTTGAACTTATAAAATTCCTCAGTAAACACATTTACTCAATTCATCCATGATTAAAATTCAAATAGTGACATTTTACTTATAATTCCTAAATTAACCCTAATTAAATATTCATTCTCTTATTTTTCATTTTGGCTAAAAGAAAAAATAAATTATGCAATAATCAAATGTTATACTTCTTCTTCGTCAATCTCCCTACATCGTAACACAAAATCAAACATGGACTATCTTTTCCTTCTTGCTTTTTTTTTTCTTTCCCACTTTCTATTAACCCGATCCAAACTTGAAAACAAAGAAGACAAATTCACTGTGACCTAGAAAGATTTTTTTTTTTTAAACAGCGATTGCCTACTCTGATTGGATCATTTGTTAAATTCAGTTTCTCTTTTTTTTTTTTTTTTTCCTTTAGCACGGATTTCTGGAAAATGAGTTTTATTCTTTCATTTTTTTTCACTAATGCCCTCAATTTAGGTTTTACAAAAATTTTCCAAGATGAATGTTTCCTTGGAGATGAAAGTCGAACATGTTGGGGAAAATACAGTTTAAAAAAAAAACTTTTATGACCGATCTCATAAAATATATATAAATTCGTAATCTAGAAATCGTACCTTGAAAATCTGATCTGGTTTTTTCCGCTGATATGATTTAAGCTCTCAGATCACAATCCGTCACCACCACGTTCGTTAGATCACTGACGGGAGTTGTCGAAGCTCCTCAAAAATAAATACTGATTCACCTAAATAAATTTGTAGAAGTAGTGAAACCAGGTCGAATCCCAAGAGAACTATGTATTTAATCTCTCAAAGTTTAAAATAAAATTAATTTTCCAAGAAAAATCAGATTTTCAAGATTCTGCCCAAAACCGGATAACCGGTTTCTTCAAAACGGTAAGCCGTTTATTCTTTGAAATATTCATAGCAAGCTAAGCAGGATCACGAGATCAGGAAGGCCGGTTCGATTTGTGATGCTTACAGGTTGATTCGGATAACGGTTGTGAAATCCGGAAGACCGAATCTTGGTTGTGATGATTCTGGAACCTTTTCGGCTGGCCGGATATGGACAAACGGAAAGCCGGTTGCGATTTGTATCGGTTCTGGAAAGGAAACGGATGACCGGATGAGAGGAAACGGATAGCCGAATGTGGCAAGTAACAGTGCAGGCTGAAACGGATAACGGTTAAGGCAATCGGAAGACCGGTTGCGACTTCTCCCTATTCTCGAACGATCCGCTATCCGGATGTGAGAAATCCGATGGCCGTTTGCGGGTCTTCTCTTCTCTGGTTTGATTCGGTTGGCCGGATGTTGTGCAATCCGGTTGTCCGGTTTTGGGGTTTTCAAATTGTTTTCTTTAACACGAAATTAAAATAAATAAAATAAAAATAACAAGACTTTAAAATTAAACAAGGAAATTAATCTTACCAAACATCCAATCCAAGGGTGTAAATTCCATCCAATTGCAATTTTGTTCATAGGCTTAAATATAAATTACTCAATCCAAGAACTTAGTCTACTTAATCGGAAAAGCCGTAGAAAGTAATTATTCTCCTAATACATTAGACTCAAACAATCGCCTAAATCCAAACTTATCACCAATTTAACTGGGCATCATCGTTCCATATCAAATTTAATGATAGCATTAAGAATAGTGAGAATGACTAAAACAAGATCAATTAATTCAGATTACTCCAATTTAATCAATTTGTATTTTTATTCCCCTAGAGCCTATCATGCAAGCTATGTAATTGCGGCCGTCAATATACACACACATGAGCCAACTCCTTGCTACTCAATTCAATCATTCATGACAATTACGGATCACAAACTCATGACTAGCGATAGAAAAATAAATATTGAATTAAAGCAACTCAATCAATATAAATAATTCATAGATAATGAGAACAAGAAAATAAAAATTACTTGGACTGAAGAAATTCTTGTTAAGTTCAAAGCCTCACAAAATTACAACTGGAATTTGATTAACCCCTGGACCGGAATTAAAAGCTTAGCCACTCATGGTGGCTAAACAAAACAAAAGTTATTGAAGAGGACAAAGTTGCAGCCGTTTGCTTGCTTCCTCTCACGCCAAAAGCCTCCCATCTCACGTTTTTGTCTTCTCCTTATATAGGGAACGTGGGCTCTCCTTTTCCTTTTCAAAGTTGGAGTCTTCTTCTTCCTATATTGCTAGCTTTTGTTTCCTTTTTCCTCTTGACTTCTTCTCCTCTTAATGCTAGGAAACCGTCTCCTTCAAGTCAACGGTCAGCCCACGTTTGCAAAGCCCAAATAAAGCCCTTATTATCCACTTTTTACCATAATCTCCATGATTCATCTCCTAAATCAATTCAAACATGATTTCCACAAATTAGCACAAAATCAATCAAAATATAAGGGAATTAAACTAAATATAATATGACTATTTATGACCTATCAATCACGATCCGTCACCAAACGATATTCCAGGTTATGACTCAGGATTGATCTCCACTTGACGTGTGGGCGCCTTTATCACCACTATAAGCAAACTAGCAGGAGAAAATTTTTCTCTAAAAATTATTGTAGAGAAAAAATCTTTTTCTCTGATATATATATATAGTGACTTTCCTCTCCTTTTTAGGAGAGAATAAGCCTTTTTATATCTCCCTCATAGTGGGAATCCTAAGGCTCTCCTAGAATTATGAAACTCACGTTGCTTTTCTTTGTCATAGGGGCCAACCTTGTAAAATAATATAAGGCCCCTTGTACATAAGCATATTAATAGAGTCTCCCACTAAAAGATATAATTATGTTTTTGACCCAAACAGCTAGTTATCTTGCTTATTAATCCAGTAATGGTGCAGTCAATTAAATGAGCTAACCCGGGGATCATTTGGGAACATACAATAGTGGCTACAACAATTAAACTTGTAATTAAACAAGTTTAATCATTTAATTCCAACTCTACTCCACTAGAAGATTGGAACTGACCTCCATAATTGTTTGTTCGAATAATAATTCGTCCCAAGCCACATTGATTTCTTTACTGCTCAATCCTTTGTACCACCTCGTTAATTAAATCGATATCTCAACTGTCCAATCGATTTAATTACATCTTATTCTTTGATACTTACTGGTTTTCTCTAATGATCATTTTCAACATACTAAATATGTTGACACACTCTGGCTAGAGAATTCTATGATCAAGTGCCGAAAACCCATCAAGAGATGTGTCGTACAAATTCTATATTGTTAATCTATAACTCCAATACTCATAGTTGTTCCCACCAAGATACTGGGTAATCTTGACCACAAGTGTGTGTCGTGCCCATTGGTAACTTAAATGGAATAACAATTACAATCATGAAATCATAATTAACTTAAGATTAAGATTACAGTAAAATCAATGCCTATGAGATTTAATAATTCTGACAGTCATTTCAAGGTTAATTAAATCTCATATGTGATCCAGCTCAATGTAGTCAAACTACATTAGTAAATTTATAAATGATTAAGACAAATCATTCAATGAATTTACTACAGTCTAAATATAAATAGAGCGTCCAACTCTGTTTATCAACTGCGAACTTAACTTATTTAATCATAAGATAACTTGTATTTATGTCTTTTGTGAATCCATATGATGATCACATAAATACATATAATATGATTAAACGGACTTTATTCAATATATTTATGCAATTAAAATATCTCAAATATTTTATTAATCAGAAAATAAATTAATATGCTTTAAAAGAGCATATAATCCCAACAATCTCCCACTAGCTCTTAAAGCATATCTGGCATATTGCACATGCTCTATGGATCTAAGTGCATGTTATAAAGGTTTTCCACTAATGGCCATTGTAATAAGATCTGCTATTTAGCATTTTATGCCATTTAGAGTACTTTCATATAACATATCTACACTATTCCCTTATAAGATTATACTTCCTCTCAATATATTTTGTTTCTTGTGGTTCTTTGGTTGCTTTGATTGAGCTACCGGACCACCACAAGATTTTGTAGGAACTTGTAGAGCCATACAACTTCTTTTGTACCTTCAGATGTAGCCACTTATTCAGCTTAAGTTGTGGAGTCTGTGATACAAGATTGTTTCACACTCCTCCAACTAACAGCTCTACTTCCTAATGCAAACACATAGCCGGAAGTTGATTTTCTAGAATCCTTATCTGACATAAAGTCAGAATCAGTATAACCCACTAGAATGAGTTCATCACCAGAATACACAAGCATATAATCTTTAGTTCTTTTCAGATACTTCATTATTTGCTTGACTGTAGTCCAGTGTTCAGGTTCAGGATTAAATTGATATCTGCTAAGCATTCCTACTGAAAACAGATATGTGGCCTAGTGCAAAGCATGGCATACATGAGACTTCCCACAACTTTTGCTTAAGGAACTCGTCTAATTCTTTATATCTCTTCAGATGTCTTTGGAGATTGATCTTTGGAGAATACAATTCCGTGTCTGAATGGTAATAAACCAATCTTGGAATTTTCCACGCTAAATTTAGCCAATATCTTTTCGATATAGACCTCTTGAGACAAGGTTAAAGTTTTATTCTTCCGGTTTCATATAAAGTTGATACCAAGAATATAACTTACCTCTCCCAGATCTTTCGTATCAAATTGTTTTGCTAACCAACTCTTTATTGTAGTCAATACTCCTATATTGTTTCCAATCAGGAGAATATTATCTACTTAAAGAACTAGGAAGGCTACAGACTTTTCCTGATTTTTCTTGTACACATATGGTTCATCAATATTCTGAATGAATCCAAACGATTTAATCGCTTGATCAAATCTGATGTTCCATGACCGGGATGCTTGCTTCAATCCATAAATGGATCTCTGCAACTTGCATACCATGTGTTCTTGGCCTTTTTGTATGAATCCACCTGGTTGCTGCATGTAGATGTTTTCTTCAAGATGCCATTAAGAAAGGCAGTCTTGACATCCTTTTACCAAATTTCACAATCTAGCACTGCAGCAATATAGAGCAGAATCCTGATGGATTTAAGCATAGCAACCGGAAAAAGTTTCCTCATAATCGAATTCTCTTTCTGAGTATAACCTTTTGGCTACTAATCTTGCTTTAAATGTTTCCACCCTTTCGTTTACTCCTCTTTTTCTCTTGTAGATTCACTTGCACCTTATAGGTTTTATCCCATTTGGTGCCTCTACAAGTTCCCAGACTTTATTGAAATTCGTAAATTCCATTTCTTGATTCATGATCTTTTTTCAAAATTCAACATCTCTGTCTATTAGAGCTTCGTTGTAGCTAGTGGGATTTTATACATGTTGATCCGAGATCGCCATATAGGTTTCTCCCAATAACATGTATCTCGCTGGTAACCTAGTTACCCTCCCACTACGACGAGGTTCTAAAAGTGATTGTTGTTCAGGGATAATCCTGTGTTGATCAGCTGGTTGTTGCTGTTCTTGCTGTTCAATAACAGGTGTTAAAAGCTGAGCATCAACCTGATCTTCTTTTTATTTCTCTAGTTTTACCTTACTCTCAGGTAATAAGCCATTATATAGTCTTCCTCAAAGAAAATAAAGAATATATCTATAAATACATTCTTATCTTGAGAACTATAATTCAGACTTTACCTTATTCCTTTAAGATACTTAAAACATGCAAACTTCTGAACATGAATTCATCTTTTCTACCTCTGATCCTAGTATAAATACTAGTAAACTCCAAATACGAATGTGTCTCAAACTATGTTTGTGACTTTTCATAATTTCTTGGAGTAGTAGACACTGAGGTAGATGAATCTAAGTTCATTAAACTTTTATAGTTTTAAATTCTGGTATCTGAAATCAAAAAGGCAATTGATAAATCACTTAGTATATATTTTGTTTTATCCAAAAGAATCTAGTTTCTCCATTTAATTACACTATAGTATCATAGTGTTCTTTGTTTCGATCGTATCGAAGTTCTTTTATGTTCTTGTCTAATTACTTCTGTCTTATCCATGTACCTTTTTGAATTTCAAAAGCAATGGAATTATGATACATTTAGACAAACATGAATATTCATCAATAAAATTGATAGAATACTCATAACCTCTTTCTACATGTAAACTGATTAGTCTGTATACATTTGCATGTGCTAAATCATCACTACAAGAAAAAAAGGATACGGCAACGATTTCAATACGTTGTCGTATACATAAAACAACGCGGACCTGCACGTTGTTGATGTTGATGTTGTTGAATGTCCATGACCTTTGACAACAGACAATTCACGTTGCAAAATGCGACCCTGCTTGTGGTCATTTGTCATGTAACCACACTCTATTTTCGTAGTTGATGTCTCACGTTTCTACACTTTTCACCACGGCTTTTTTGATGTTGTCATTTTCTATACAACAACAATACATGCTCGTTGTTATTTGTAACATTTGACAACAATAGCATGCTCGTTGTGGTTTTTAACATTCAACAACAATACATGCTTGTTGCTATTTCTAACATCCGACAACAGTGAATGCTTGTTGCTATTTGTAATATTTTAGACAACACACAGTTAAACATTGCCTACTGTTAATTTGCAAGTTGTTAAATGCACCTTTTTTTTCCTATTTCATACATTAGTTTTATTACAATATACTTTTGTCCTACACAAACACACGGTAATAACAAATTTTCAAAATATAATTTCATTAAAATATATTCAAGCATAAAGTTAATACAATCCTGTATCATTATCACAATGGTTTCTAAAATCTTAAGTACATATAAAACAACAAAATGAGATATGAGCAACCAAAACATAAGTTATAACATCTTTGACTGGTCTTAAAAAAAAAGTTTCTTTAAAGCTCAATACTGCCAAGGAGACCTCCAGCAAAACAAAATTAATTCCTGCACAACAAAGTTCAAGAAAAGAAAATAAGTGGCATTTTATAAAAACATAAACTAACTCTATATGTGTGTGTGTGTGTAGATATATATTTGCTTATCAATAAAATAACATAGCAAGATGAATCACAAGTATTACTTTGTCTATATCAATTTGATGCAACTCTTAGGCCAAGCAACAGTACTCCCTAAAGCTTCATTGATTACTCGAGCTTCATCTGTCATCTTGTACAATTCCACATCTTCTTTACCAGGAGTAATTGACTCCACCCAAACTTTCCAACAATCTCTACCAAGAGGCATGTGATGGACTCTTGCCTTAGGATCTGTTGATGCAACCTTCCCCTCAGCCACAACCTCAACTGGATCATCTGAATACCAATGCAATAGCTGACAGCTTGCATTTTCTAGCTCAAGATTTTCATGTATTGTACCACTTCCTTGTTGTGACTACAAGTATAAAAAATAAAATAAAATAGCAAAACTTATCACGAACTACAGAAATTGGTTATGGTAGGAACAAAAAAAACTTACTCGAGGAGTGCATTCATGAGCGCTCATCACATCATCAGGTCTACCAAGATTCTGTAAAATTAAAAGTAACTATATTTAAGTGAAAGTAAAATAAAAATGATTTTATATTACCTAATATTATTGATGCATATATACTTTATATTATTTTTTTAGTTTTTATAAAAAATAATAAAAGTAAATGATTTACCTGTTTTAACATAAAAGCGGACATTTGTTCAAACTTTTGTTCATGTATCTCCACTCTTTGAGATTGGGTGTGCAATTGGCTTTCAAGTTCTCTCACTTTTTGAGTAGATCGATTATGCAAATTCTCTGCAGTAGGAGTAACCCCAAATCCACGTGCTCGAACTCGTCCACGTTTTTCAGAACCATAAGCTCTTGCAACAGCATCATTTCTTATGTCATTATTCTCCTTCAGACTATTATCTATGTCTTGATACTCTACAACCTTTTCCTAAATCATAAATTATTTACATATCAGTTACATGGAAAAATAAGTCACAGAAGTAATAAATATATGATTTGGTTTCAAGAGTTGTGAACCATTCTTCTTCCAACTGCTTCATTGGGAGGTTCACCGTTCTTTTTACGATGTCCTTCAAGCCAAACATCTACCTTTGTTATTTTTGTTGGATCTAAACTTTTCTTTTTCTACAATAAAAAGAATATGAATTGTAAATTATAGCAAAATCAATAAAAATACAGTAAATTTTATTTTTTGTATCTTACCATATTATGCTCTGTACGAGCATAGCCTCTTCGACCCATTGTATGTACCTCTTCTTGCTCATTTCTCATATTTCGAAACTTCGTGCTTATTTCCTATTACATAAAAATTAAGTTTTGTATTGATATGAATTTATCTCAACATAAATAATAGATATAATTACTTACTTCAAACTCTGGAGACAACCTATATTTCACAAAAGCTTCCCAATCTTCATCAAATATAACATTTTTTGGTCGAATAAGAGCAAGGGCACGTGACCTATTCGTTTTCTTGTTCGCTTCCTTGTTGTTATCTCCGATTTGTATTGTCTCCATCGATCTCCTAGATTTCTAAGTGCTAAGTGCTTTTGGGATTCATTTACAATAAATCTTTGCTGTAAAATAAAGAAGCATCTTAGTATTTAAAATAATATATTATTATTGATATGAATAAAAAATATACCTTGATTAATGACCAAAGATCCTTTTTAGTTTTTGAAGGAACTACACGCCAATCTTTGATCACAATAGGCACATGCTCTCTTGCTACAACTCCAGCAAAAGTGGCGTACTTTTCTGAATTAACTCCCACTGGCTGACCTTTTTCATTGAATTCAACAAGTAAGGGAGTATGATCTCGAATCACAGCTAATGTAGTAGGGCCTCTTTTTCTTTTGCCATTGTTAGTGCTAGGTATAGATGTTTTGACGTTCTCACCACTGTTAATTGGTAGCCTTACATTTTCTTCTCGAGTGGCAGCAACAAAGAGCGCTTGCTGCTGTTTTTTGGCTCTTTTTTCAGCTTTTTTAGATGACTGTATAATGAAAACCTTATATTTAGGTAATATTATGAAATACGATATGAATAAAATAATTAATGTATTAAAATAAAGTAATGAATTCACTTACCTCTGCACCTGTCATCTTCTCCCACTGTTAATGCTTGCTACAAAATACAATAAATCAATTATATATCTTTTGATAATAGTAAGCATAGATTAAACCAAAAAAAAAAAACTGCAGTACATATATAATATGAGCAGTACTTTAAGTAAAACCAAAATGTTACAGCTGTATTAAGTATTGACAAATCAATATCACATAAATTAATTATAAGAAAGAAATAAAATAACATAGCACTTAAAACAAAATGTTACACATCACAAATTATATCATCAACATCAATTCTTTTATTTGGCGCGTCCTCATTGTCATCTTGTATTTCAAATCCTCCCACTTCAGCTGACATAGGTGGCTCATTATCACTTTCATCATTTAACTGCAGATCTTGAAATCCTTGTGATGGTGCTTTCAAAACAACATACCAATTTGAAGAATTTGTTTCCCTAGAATAAAATACTTGATTACCTTGCGACGCTAGAATAAATGGGTCTCTTTCAAATTGGCTTTGCCCCTCATGAAGGTTAACCAAGGTGAAACCATCATCATCTCTAACACCATTTACAATATTTGCCCAATCACATCTAAAAATAGGGAGTTGAAAAGTATGGTAATCAAGAACAATAATCTCTCTCAAAACCCCATAGTAAGTGACTTTTCCAATCACTTGTGTATTGTCTCTTGCACTAGCTCTACAAATTGTGGTTGCTTCGAGTGAAACACCACTATTTTGTCTTGACTTCTCTACATCCTTCGTGTGAAATCGAAGGCCGTTTATTACAAATCCAGAATATGACATTGATTGTACTCTTGCTCCACGTGAAAGCCATTTCAAAATATTTGACACATTAATGTGATTCTCCATAACCTTAATCTGTTAAAACAATAAGAATTGATAGAATAAGTTAAATAATTATAAAATATTATATTCCAAAATAATTTAAAATAAATATTTGATAACCTTTTCATGTAACCAAACATTAAATGTTTCCAGATGTTTCTTTTGTAGCAATTTTTCGTTCTTTTCAAATCGTCTATCCGAACCTTTTAATTCTTCCAAGTGCTCTCTGAAAATAAAGATAAAAATATTAAACCTAACTATTAAATATTAATTGAAAATGTTAGTAATAGATATGACTAAAAAGCTTACTCTATATAAGGCTGGACTTCCAAACTGTTAAATAGGATACAACGATGGGCAATCTTTAACATCTCATCCGAAAGAGTTATTAATTTGCCCCCTGATATTGGACGTCCTTCTAACAAAAATTTGTTCTCAAATTCCTCATTGCGTCCACGTTGGGATCCTATTTGAGCAGCCTTTTTTACATAATTGTCACAAAACATTGCATACTCTTCAGCAAGTTCATTTATACACGCCCTTCAGTGTAGTGCACGATTTCTGACATATCCTTTTAGGATCTTCATATACTTAGGACAAAAAGTAAGCTAGGTTAATGATTTATAATTAATTCTATTTTAATGATAATAAACTGTAAAGTTAAATAGTTACCTTTCAATAGGATACATCCAACGATATTGTACAGGTCCACAT
This sequence comes from Citropsis articulata, assembly GCA_030449925.1. Taxonomy (NCBI): domain Eukaryota; kingdom Viridiplantae; phylum Streptophyta; class Magnoliopsida; order Sapindales; family Rutaceae; genus Citropsis; species Citropsis articulata. The sequence continues at coordinate 3,525,625 of JASUUH010000085.1, read as the reverse complement.
AAACGAGCTTCGCGTCCAAGATGAATTGTTAAATGAACCATAATATCAAAGAATGATGGTGGAAAGAATCTCTCCAACATACATAGGGTCTCAACCACTTCTTCCTCTAGCTTTTCTAATCTATTTCTATCCAAAACTCTACTACATAATTCTTTGAAAAAGGCACACAAATGAAGAATTGCTTTTCTTGGACCTTCTGGTAAAATTCCTCTCAAAGCTACAGGTAAAAGTTGTTGTATTAAAATATGACAATCATTGGACTTGAGGCCAGTTATCTTGTGCTCTTTCACTGAAATACAGTTAGATATATTTGAACCATAACCATCAGGTAACTTTATATCAGCAAGCCGCTTGCAAAAAAGTTCTTTTTCTTCCTTAGAAAGTGTATGTGAAGCAGCTGGTAAACAATAAAAATTCTCCTCTTTTTTAGGATGTAAATCCTTCCTAATGTCTAAGTGTATCAGGTCTAGGCGAGAATTAAGTCCATCTTTAGACTTACCTTTCATGTTCAAAAGCGTACCAATTATGCTATCACAAATGTTCTTTTCAATATGCATTACATCCAAGTTGTGACGCAAAACCAAGTCCTGCAAAAATTAAAAAGCAAAGTTTGTTAAGATTTTAAATTTTAATCAAGAAAGTAAAGCACTAAAAAATTATCATAGAACATATTTAATGATAGCTCACCTTCCAGTATGGCAATTCAAAAAATATAGATTTCTTTTTCCATAATTGAGATTCATTTGTGCTCCTTTTTCTTTTTTTGCTCCTCTTTCCCCAATCATTTACAATATCTTTAACTTCTTGGTAGATATCTTCACCAGTGAACAATTTAGGTTTACCTTTTTCTTCAACATGCCCATTGAACCATTTGCACTTGTTTCGGAAGCTATGTTTACGAGGAAGAAACCGTCTATGGCCCATGTACACATGTTTCCTACTATGTGGTAACCACTCTGAATATGTGTTTGTACGACATACAGGACATGCCAACTTTCCTTTTGAGCCTGATATGTTTGCATAAGCTGGGAAATAATTGATTGTCCACAGCAAGATTGCTTTCAAATTAAATGTTGATTTGTCCACAGCATCATACACATTAACTCCATTTACCCACAACTCATTTAAATCTTCTACAAGTGGTGCCAAGTAAACATCTATATCATTACCGGGCTGTTTTGGCCCAGGAATGAGTAAAGTCAACATCAAGTTTTCCTTGGACATGCATAACCATGGAGGCAAGTTGTAAATAGATAAAATGACAGGCCAACAACTATAACTTGTGCTAAGATCTTGAAAAGGATTAAAACCATCAGTAGCAAGACCAAATCTAATATTTCGAGGATCTAATGCAAATGATGGCCATTTTCTATTTATGGTCTCCCATGCAAGAGAATCAACTGGATGTCTCATCTTACTGTCTTGGCTTTTATGACTTTGGTGCCATCTAAGTTGTTCTGCCAACTTTGTGATCCCAAACAACCTCTTAAGTCTTGGTATTATTGGAAAATAACGCAAGACTTTTGCAGGTATGCCTTGATGAATCTTATTAGTTCGTTCATCAACTTTCCAACGAGAAGAACCACATTTAGGACATGTATTTGCATGCTCCAAGTCTTTTCTAAATAGACAACAATCATTTATACAAGCATGTATCTTCTTGTACCCAAGTTCAAATGCCTTCAATAATTTTTTTGTTGAATAAAAAGAATCTGGAAGTGTATTTTCTGGTGGTAACATATCACAAAAAATTTGAAGCATCTCATTAAAACTACTGTCAGATAACCCGTGGGTAACTTTATGCTTGAATAAAGCTACAGTTGCTGACATTTTAGAGTAGTTTGTACAGCCTGGGTACAAAGGAGTCTCAGCATCTCTAACTAAATTTTGAAAATCCTCTCTTTCTACATATGTATTCTCTGTAGCATTTGCTTCTTGAAAACATGCTTGATCTTTATACATCTTATAAGTTTCTGTCATTTCAAAATCTACGAATTGATTTGATGTGTATATATTCCCCACACCTTTGTATTGCATTGTTGCAGTAGAACTCTCCCCATGAAGGACCCAATTCATATAAGTTGGATCCATGCCCTTAATAATCAAGTGCTCGTAGACTATATCAAAATGGTGGCGTTGTAAATTCTTACAATATCTACAGGGACATACTATAACATCTAAGTTTCCCAAACAAGCACGTGCATTATTGACAAAGTTACGCACTCCCAACCTATAATCTTCTGTGTGTCTACAATAAAGATTTTACCGAATTGAAAAGTTATTTGAATTTTACTAATTTCATACAGACAAATTATTTTTTTAAGAGGAAAAATAAAAAATTATATTTAAAAAGAAGGCAAAATAATACCTTGATAGGTGAACCCATCCTTTATCCATTTTCGAGCAACTATTGTTATTAAAACCTGTTTACATGAGAAAATAGTAAGTTGAGAATATAAAAAGTTACATAACAATATATTCAAGACAAGAACAAAGTTACACATGACTCTTTCTATTTTGGGTTCATAAGACATTGTATAATTGTTATTTTTTTAATTTAGTTTCTTCTATATTATTTACTAGTTTAAATGTCAACACAAAATTAAATAAGAAAAAAAAATTATTTATTTTGTAATAAGAAAACAGACGAATACACACTAGTATTATTACTATTATTATTTTTGATAAACAAACAATTATCGAAGAGTAAAAGAGCCATCTTTAACTAAGAGTAAAACAGACGATACCCATTATTGATGAGGAGTAAAATAGACGCTTTTTCATGTTATTTTACTTGCAAACAAACAATAAAGAATGAAATATATATACACCTTTTCAATTTCAAGGATGTTGTCTTCTTTGTTCTGGACCACAATCAAAAGCTTCTTCTCATTGGGACCACAACTTATACACCTGGAATTTTATATGAAAAGTCAAAGAGTAACTCAATTTAAGTTCCAATAGAGAGAATGTGAGTTGAATAAAAGAAGACCCAAACCTTATTTCTTCTTGACAGTCACGAAGAGGAAGGAATAGTTGAGGGATCTTCACCAAGAGGAAGAAAACAAGTAGAGAGAAAGATGATGCTGGAAAGTGAGAGAGTGAAAAAGTGAGATTAGGTAACTTTATCAAGTGGTAACGTTTTGTCTTAATTTTAAATTCTTTTTTTCTTTTATTTTATTTTATCAAATTTTCGTTAAAGAAGAAACCCTTGAAATCAAAGAAAATGGTCTACCGGTTATCCTTAACCAATAGTCCGTCAGAAAGGAAGAAAAAGCTGGTTCTGATTAGGTTTTGTCGGTTATCCGAGGAAAAAGAAAAAGTGAAAAGTTTTTCTAGGTTCAGGTTTCTAAGCTAACCGATTAGCGAAGAGAGCGATAAGCGTTTCTCTCACCGCGAATAACTCGTCGTTAATCAGCATTACGGTAATCGACTTCTGGTTTTCCACAACGGCCAGCGAATAAATCGAAGCGTCACAAATCACAACCGGTCTTGGATTCCTCAACCATTGCGGATAACTCATTCTTCAAACAATAAACGGCTAACCGGTTTCCCCAAACGGTTATCCGTTTATTGGCAGAGAGCTCTAATTACCTAGTTTTCTTGGGAAATTGATTTTTGTTTTAAACTTTGAGAAATTAATAACATAATTCTCTTGGGATTCGACATGGTTCCACTATTTCTACAAATTAATTTAGGTGAATCAGTATTTATTTTGAAGGGCTTCGACAACTCTGTCATGGAGCATTGGTCATGAACTTTAAACGCACCGTTTTTGTCTCACAAGTATATATATTAAAAAGAATTCCATTTTAAAACACATGTTCTTTGTCTCATATTTTTATTATTTTAATTTTACTATTTTGTATTAATTAAAATTTTAAATTATTTTTTTTACAATTTATTAAAAATCAAATAAGTAATATTTAGTAATAACAAAAAGGTAAATAGATAATGTGATTATTGATTCGCCATTTCAAATTAATATTTGATAATTTAGTTGAATTAATATATAGATAATTAAATACTAAACAAACTCTATTAGCGGCATAACATTGGTCTATTATTTAATTTGATTTTACTTAATATAAAATAGTATTTCAAAATCTGAAATCTAATCTAATAAGTATTTGTCATTTAATTAATATATTCAAATTTTGAATACCAAATCCTAAACTTTTAAGTTAAATTATTATATAAAAAATCACTTATTATATTAAATTAGCGCTTTGTTATTATTATTTTTTAGGCTTTGTTAATATTATAGACATAAAAAGGTAATAAAAATAATCAAGTTATTAACAAAATACTTCACAACATACCAAGAAGTATGTTGTTGAACATAAATAACAACGAGCAAAAGAAAGTTGTGATATATTCTTATTAACAACGTACCTATTTGAATGTTGCTGAAGATAAGACTTTTAACAACGTGCTTAGTTTGCGCGTTGTCATTTGGTCTATGGAATCCACCACAGACATAAAACTGTTGTGATAATGTGTTTAACAACGTGCCATTATGCACGCTGTTAATGGTAAACTTTTAGTAACTTTTAGCAACATACAATCCTAGAACGTTGTTGAATACTATATTTACAACAAGCATAGCACGCATGTTGCTGAATTCCTGTTGTCTTATCTCATTTTTCTTGTAGTGCATCCAATATAATGTTATGCTTTTAGCTCTAAAAGAGCATCCTAGTCATATTACTTTTCTAAATAAGACTTATAGAATTACAATGATCAATCTTAATAGGCTAAGAAGCCTATCATTAATCATTTTCTTAAAATCTTATTATAGTTTATATGACTTAAGCATAAATATTAAAGGTTATTTTGGTCAGAAGAAACATTTCTTTTCTTAGATAAAAACATATACTATTTATCATTATATCTTACTTTGAATAGATCAATGGACTTATATGATATAATATATCTTTATAAATAACCAAAATAAATAATAAATAGAGGATCCAAAAATAACAGTGTACTCCTGTTTATTAAAACAAGTCACCGAAATTAAATTCCTCTAATAAAGACAAATATCAAAACTAAAGTCTCGTAAAATTGATATAGTCATTTAATTGATATAAACTAGCATGTCCCCAACTGCTGCTTGAAGCTTTCTTCACTTAATCTCTTGGTTTCCTGAAAACCAAATAAATGAATTACAAATTAGCTATATTAGAATTTACTATTGCATAAATCAATAGAAATCTGAACTAATTAGGAAGCTTAAAGATTTCCTATACCTGATTTTAATAATCTTAGGACAATCTTTCTTCCAGTGACACTTCTGTCCACACTTGTAACACTTGCCTTTTGGCTTGCTACTTCTTTTAGTGAACACTTTGCCAATCCTTACTCTTTCTTGCTCATTCCAGTCTTTCGACTTAAGCCTTGAAGAGAATCCTTTTTCAGAAAGTTGTCTGCTATGATAAAACTCTTCTATAGCATGTAGTTCGTGTATTAATTCAATTAAGATCATATCTTTATTGTTTAAGATATAGCTGACCTTAAACTCTTTGAATGTATCAGGTAAAGATTCAATCACCATGTTAATATTTGTTTTATCATCGATTTAAACACCATGAATCTCTACCTTACTCAAATAGTCCATCATTTTGAGGACATGTTCACGAACTTTTATGCCCTTTTCCATCTTAGTATCTGTAATACGTTTTAACGCTGCATGTCTGGCAAAATGAGTATTCTGCCCAAACATCTGATGAATACTAGCCATTATTTCAGTGGCTATTTCCATGCTCCGATGTATCTTATGCAGTTCTACAGAAATCGAAGCCAATATATAGCGCTTAGCCATTTTATTAGCTTCGCACCATTTCTTATAAGGCTCCCTCTGATTTCTATAATCGTATAACGATGGTTCTGGAGGGCAAGGCTGGGTCAATACATATTTGCAGCCCTTAGCAGTGAGAATATTAAATAGATTGCGTTTCCAATCTAAATAATTTTCTCCAGTGAATTCATTTTTAACAAGGATAATTAATAATGGGTTGATGGAAGTCATTTTCGGAAAAAACAAAATTAGACATGCATAAATACTTTGAAACAATATTCACAATAAATGACAAAAATGTAAAAAACCATAAATGCATTTTAATTTATTGTAACGATAATCTAGTACCGCTTTGACAAGCTATCCGTTGGGGAAGTCATGTCTACACTTACTAGACCCAATTTTCCATTGGATTATTTACTTTCATGTAGAGACATGATAAATAATTATCGTTATCCCTTTGGGTCTAAATTTGTTAACAGAGCTTCGTTGGGAAGGTTAATAACAAATTTTAGTTGAGTGTAGAACCATTGTTTCAATCTATGTATTTTTCATATCAATAATCACCGTTGGGGTGAACAATTGATTGAAAAATATTTCAATTTTATCTTTAACAAAGTTCATTCAATAAAATATTTAATATATATACCCTCCGTAGGGAGCATTACCGTATCATGAAGTCGAGGTATATATATAATTTTATTATTGAACTAACAATGGAGCTCATGGGAAAAATTATCTTGAATTTTCCCCCTCCCACTCAATATTTTAAAATTGATTTTTGCTTGAAAAGATGCATTAATAATATATTGTTAATTGCATGCTTCCTATAATATTATCTAGATGATATCTAATATTATTAAGCACGTGCAATTTTCAAACAATATAATAAGATTCATAATTAATGAATGACATGTATCATTATGTATAGAGTGGCACTACCTATTCTATATTTATACGTTATCAGACGTTATCAACCAAAACACAACATATGTAAAAATAATTAAATAATCTTAATTCATGGCTTTCCTAAAATGAAAAAATACATTAAACCTAAGCCTAATCTTCACGTCAAACGTCCATCTTCCATGGCTTTTAATTGACCAGGAAAATTGGACTTTTAAATTTATTATTGGTCCAATTTTAATTTTGAAAGAAAATAAATAAAATCTCTTTTTTTTAATAAAAATATTTGGACCAAAAATAAATTTAATGTGTTAAATTTTATCTATGCATTTTTAATCCATTAAGCCCAAATTTTAATTGGGCCTAAAACTAGGATTCATTAAGCTCAAAACTATTTTTGGACTTAAATACAAAAACTTAATACTTTCTACCAAAAAGAAAAATTATAGAACTCTAGGGACTCTCATGATAAAAACCATAAAACCCTAAAACCATATTTTTCTTTCTCCTTCTTCTCCCCAGCCGCCATCTCCAAAAGCCAGCCACTGTTCATGACTTTCCGGCGCCGATTTGACTGCTGCCGCTACACAGGGAAGCCACCAGACGTGCCGTACGTGGCAAAGCTTCTGGTCGCGCGCAGCGCTCGCTTGCTGCTGCTAGCTGCGAGCAGTGCGCGCTCTTGCTGCTGCTGGTTGCGCGCAGCAGCTGCGTGAACTGCTTGCGCCAGTGCGCGCCGCTTGCTGTGTGCGCAGCGCGTACTGCTGCTGCGGGCGTGCTTGTGTCGCTGGTTGGTGGCTGTTTTCCTGAACTACGATCCATAATTTTTTTACAAAATTCTATTACAAGAAAATAAATCATAAACACGCGATAAAAGACCACCCCTTTGCTACATGATCTAAACAAAATACAATAAAAATTTAATCCAAAGACAAAACCATTAACACGCTTTATTCATATATTAAAACAATAATATATATCCAATAAATTAACTCTAAGACATAAAAATCAAGAATGATTTCATACGAAATTTTATATATTAATACGAGATGACACCAATCACGTGAAAATACGCTTTAAAAAAACTTTGGTGATCGATCTCATAAAATATATGAATTAATCATAATCTGTAAATCGCACTGAAACTCTTATCCGACTTTTTCCACGCGATGTGATTTGGGATCACAATCGCGTCACCACCACGCTCGTTAGATCACGATCCGTCACCAAACGATCTTCCGCGTTATGATCTGTGATCGATCCGCACTGACGATACTTTTATCACCACTATGTTAAACCAGTTATAGAAAATTTTTCTAAAATTATCAGAGAAAACCTTTTTCTCCTCGATATATATATATATATATATATATGACTTTCCTCCTTTTAGGAGAATAAGCCTTTATATCTCCCCATAGTAATCCCAAGCCTCCTGAATTAAAACTCACGTTGCTTTTCATTATGCGCCAACCTCAGAAAATAATATATCAGACATAAAGATATTAATGTAGTCCCACTAAAAGATATAATTATGTTGACCCAAATATTATCTCGCTTATTAATCCAAAGAATTACCAATTAAACGAGCTAACCCGAGATCATTTTAACATACAATATACAACAATTAAACTTGTAATTAAACAAGTTTAATCATTTAATTCCAACTCTACTCCACTGTAAGACGAATCGACCTCCATAATTGTATATTCGAATAATAATCGTCCAAGCCACATTGATTTCTTTATCGTCAATCCTTTCAGACATCGTTAATTAAATCGATATCTCAATCCCCAATCGATTTAATTACATCTTATTCCTTGATACTTACTGGTTTTCTAATGATCATTTTCAACATACTAAATATGTTGACACTCTAGAGAATTCTACATCATGGAAAACCCATCAAGAGATGTGTCGCATAAATTCTATATTGTTAATCTATAACCCAATACTATAGTTGTTCCCACCAAGATCTGGGTAATCTTGACCACAAGTGTGTCGCGCCCATTGCAGAACTTAAATGGAATAACAATTACAATTATGAAATCATAATTAGCTCAAGATTAAGATTACAGTAAAATCAATGCCTATGAGATTTAATAATTCTGACAGTCATTTCAAGGTTAATTAAATATGTTGACACACTCTGGCTAGAGAATTCTATGATCAAGTGCGGAAAACCCATCAAGAGATGTGTCGTACAAATTCTATATTGTTAATCTATAACTCCAATACTCATAGTTGCTCCCACCAAGATACTGGGTAATCTTGACCACAAGTGTGTGTCGTGCCCATTGGTAACTTAAATGGAATAACAATTACAATCATGAAATCATAATTAGCTCAAGATTAAGATTACAGTAAAATCAATGCCTATGAGATTTAATAATTCTGACAGTCATTTCAAGGTTAATTAAATCTCATATGTGATACAGCTCAATGTAGTCAAACTACATTAGTAAATTTATAAATGATTAAGACAAATCATTTAATGAATTTACTACAGTTTAAACATAAATAGAGCGCCCAACTCTGTTTATCAACTGCGAACTTAATTTATTTAATCATAAGATAACTTGTATTTATGTCTTTTGTGAATCCATTTGATGATCACAAAAATACATATAACATGATTAAACGGACTTTATTCAATATATTTATGAAATTAAAATATCTCAAATATTTTATTAATAAGAAAATAAATTAATATGCTTTAAAAGAGCATATAATCCCAATAGAACCCCATAAGAAATTGGGTAAAACATTGTCCTAAAAAAGAAATCACTTGACCAATTTATATTTTAAATCCAAATATTTTTATGATTAAAGATTTTAGAATGATTGAGATTTAGATCCTTTAATCAATGAGTATGATTTTTTAGTAGCTTTAAAATTCAGCTACTCAAGAAATTGAGGTTTAAATCAATTAGTGAAAACTGTCTTTTAAAAATTCCACCTCATACTCATCCCTTCTCTGAATAAGAAATTAGGGGAAAAATTATTCACGTCCCTTCCTAAAAAAAAAATTAAGTATAAAATCATCAACATACCCTCTTCGAATGGAAAAAATCACCAAGGGTCCCCATGAGAATTTTGTCATCCCTAGGCCACACCCTTATTTACATTTTTAAGGTATTTAAGTTTTATAGCCATTGGCCTCCAAGAGTGTGTTCAAGTGATTTTCAAATAGCTTTTGTTAACCATCATCTGGGTTCAAATCCTGAGGAGTAAAGCTAGAAAAATAAAAATAAAATAAAACAAGGAGAAGAAAGAGTTAAACTGAATAATTTAAAATAATAATAATAAATTCATATTATTTTTTTAGTCCATTTTATATTTTTATGTAATATAAAATTTTCGCTACTTTTACCATTATAATTGTTTTAACATAGATTTAATTTAATTATTTTACTTCTTATAAAATAAAATAACCAAAATTGCCCGGAGAAAAAATGTACTAGTATGGTTTCAACACTGCCTATTATCGATTTTCTACACCCCCCCCCCCCCCCAACCCAAAAAAAAAAAGTACGAATAAGCTTTAAGACAACCTCTTGTTCAACAATGCAATATCGTGAGCCTATGAACATTCTCAAACCAAATGCCATTAAAAGCTTTTTGTTTGTTTGGACATCGCCGTCACCAAGGTCTCTAATACCGACCAGAGCCGTATTTTCCGAACAAGTCATATGCTATTTCGTTTCTATTGATTAAAATTTCGAATTTGGCAATTGATGGACTTGAATAGTGAAAAATTCCTTTAATAATCGATGATATGAAAGAGCCGCCCAGCTTTTGGGGTAAATAAAAATGCATGGCATCCAAATTTGGCACTTTGGTCAAATATTTACATTATCAGCAATATTATCCTAGGATGTATTATTGATGTGAAATAAAGGAGCTGCCGCAGTAGAGGCTATCTTCACTTTAATTCCATGTTTTACACCTTGATCTATTGTCTAAAAGGGACAAGCCGAAGGTGAAAAATTGAGTCATTAAAATCGTTATCCGATAAGATTAAAATTAAAAAAGATACCTTCTCTAGAATAAAAAATATTGAAAAAATGTATTTTAAAATCATGATTGAAGGAAATCAAAGTACTCATCAATGATTCTGCAAATTGGTTGAAAATTATGGGTTAATTAATATGACAAGGCTGCTATAATTACAAAATCAAATTAGATATTCTTGGTGTATACTCTATCATCTATTAAATTATTTCCACCAAATTTATGGAAGATGAAATCTTATATAAACTACGAAATCTTATTTAAACTTAATGGTCTTGAATATATGTATTGCAAGATAAATTAATGAGGAAAAGAAAATGACTTCTCTTCAGCTTATAGAAGCTCTATAAACTCCTTGCATATATTTATTTAAAATCGTGAATTTTGAATGAAATCTTTTGTGAAATAAAACGAATGCCACAAAAAACAAAAAAATTCATGAATTGATGAAAGCATTTGACGGCCGTATTTTTAGAAAATTTCCATAAAACAAAATTTCCATAAAACGAAACACATGGAAAATGTACTTGTTAGTGATTGTTGACACTTGCAAAGTAATTTCAGACGATTGGAAAAAGTATAAAAATAATTTTCACACACTCTTCAGTTAATATTAACTCCATGTAATCATGCATTCTTTTTATATAAAGTTCATACTCTTTAGACTGACAAAGAGTGTATATATAAATGAGTATGAATGCATTAAAGAATACAAAAATAAACTGTCGGCGTATCCTCATAAACGTGAATTTCAGTTAAAAAAGTATAAGTGTCATTATCATATCAAAAGTTTGAAGATTTAGTTGGAAGCCTTGAGGGTCCAACGCTAGTCGAAGAATAAGAAAAAAAATTAAAAAGGATGTGAAGTCCTAACAACTTTATATTGTGGTTAAGCAGATAGTGTACACGAGATGTCTAAGATTTCAAAGTCAAATTACATGGCTACTCATTGGAATGGTGGGGTTGAAATATGAAGAAAATATTCAACACCCATAATGATGAGATTGACACTTCAATTTTTCTGCAGGACATGATTATTTTTCATCACTGAGATTTGATATTGAGATTTGACTAGGATGTGAGGTTTGGGTCACTTTTAAAGAAATAACTCGGGTCACTTTAAAAGAAATAACTTATAAAAATTGTATATTTTTAATAAAATTGATGCACAAAAAATTCTTCTCTTATGCAAAAGCTTTTTGTTTTTTTTTTATGCGGACACATTATCAAATTATATAATTTAATAGAGTCAATGATGAATATTATTAATTTAATAGTGTATTCACAGTCAAGAAAACAAGGGCGCTTGACAATATTAAATCAAAGATAAGTTAAAAGATAAGAAAATACAAACTTCAATGAGTGTATTTTATCATGTAATGTATTGAATTTGTGTGTGTGTGTGTGTGTTTTTGTTTGTTTAATCTTTAATCTTTTAGCTTACTCGTAACTTTATTTTGGTGAAAGGTTACTGATTGGAAACTCACTTATATGTGTGTATATGTGTGTCAGGTTTTTCTCTAGTGAGGATATAACTAAAATACAAAAAAAAAAAAAAAATACAAATTTGGATACTTTCTTTTGTCTCGTCACATATTAAAAATTTTATATTTTAGTAACATTCTCGTCTTGTTAAAATGAGAATGTTCTCATTAGAAAATTATTCTATGCATATAATTACAAATAGAGGGAAAGGGGGGGGGGGGCAATTGAGAGGCGCTATGCATAAAATTCATAAAATGACTAATTTCACTAGCTCTCTATTCTTTTCTAAATTCTTTTTAAATCAATCTAGTGCCTACAAGACCTCAATATAATTCAACCATGTATGCATTTACGTATTAAAGTTGTTACACAATTCCGTATTAAAGTTGTTACACAATTCCACTATGTATGCATATGAAATTATTATTAATTTTTTTTTACTACTGATATTACAATCAGATTACTAGTGATATTTACAATCAGACTAATTTACATTAAAATCTTATAAAACACTCTATTATCTTCACTAATATTCAAGGATGTTTACATAATTACTGAGACTAATTTGTATTAAATCTTATAAAGTATTGCCCAAATTTTTACTCTTATTAATGTTCGAGAGTCATCAACTGTACTATTATTTCGTAAAGGAGAAAACTATATCTAATCAATTGTCCTATAATTAAGGAAAGAATTGAGTGCCCATATTTCAATATAGGGAGTCGAATGTGAGAGCAGCGGCTTACCACTATGCTAAAGGTCAAGTGGCTATGAAGTTGTTATTATGTAAAAAAATCCACAAAATAGTGAGCTCAATGCGTTTCTTACAGACACCCATTAAAAATATTATTAAAAATATTTTCAGTGGCTACAACTGGATAATTATTGTTATATCATGATCTTTCCTCAAATTTCATAGTTACAATTTTCAAGTAATTTTTAAATTTGTTAACTTCCAACTTTATTTTTTCAAGCTTCTTTACCTCTTAATTTCTTCTGGGCTTTAGTTTCTAAATCAATATATGTAAAGTTTTGATCTTTATCGTTTTATTTTCTTTTTTATTATTTGACAGTTTTTTTGAATGATTTGAATTATAAGATTTGTTTATATGCGTTATTCCAAGGGAGGACTTTTAGAAATCTTGTACAATTTCTACCTAGAAAAAGTATTTTAATTTAAAAGTAACGAAAAATTAGTGAATAATCCCTTAGTTGAGTTGTTCAGATATAACTCATCACCTATTTCATTATGCTATCCAATTTAATATTAAAAGAAGTAGATAAAAATTGAATATTTTCTTGTCCAAATAAATTTTCTTTTAATTATTGTCTTCGTTAGTATATTTTTAATTAAAAAATTTCTATTTCTTTTATTTTCTAGATACTGGATTACAGATCAATCTGTATCAAATTGATGACATATAATGCTTATCAATGGAAAAAAAAAAAGACATAAAATGGCATTGTCAATGTAACCTCAACATGAAATGAATGACAGATTTCAATCACATGATGTGATGAACACCGTATGTCACTTTGTTTATTGTTATCATTCATCAATACCTTGAATCTAATCACAATTTACGGGCAGGATTAATGGAAAATTTTCTCCTAGCGCATCATATATAAAAAATTCATGCAGTATATCAAAACAAATTAAAAGTGACAAGTCACATGTGGACGCTATTTTGATATATATGCTGAAAAGTTCGTGAAAATTTTAAAATTCTGTAATTTTAAATTGTTAGTTTTAATATTTTATAATATTTTAAAACAGTATGGTTTTAAAATTTTTTTTAAATTTTTCTGTATTTTAAAATTATGTAACAAAAATTTACTATATATATACATACACACACATACACATGCAAGAATTTTCTTATGGGAAATTATCTACCGTCCACCCATTTTTTCTAACTTTTTCAAAAATACACAATTCTTTTTTTTTTTTGCTGGAATCCACCTGAAGTTAAATTTCTTTTCACTTTTCCACTTCCGTTTAGAGACCGTTAAGAAAATTAACGGAATTTTATTTAAATGACTTTTTTACCCTTAAATGTAAACGATAAATTATTCACCGACCACCTATTTTTTTCATATTTTTTCAAAAATAAACAATTCTTAATTTTGTTTTTGTTGAATTCCACTTGAAGTTATATTATTTTGCACCTATCCACCACTGTGTCGTTGTGAAATGATAATTTTACCCTTGTGATGTCAGCAAAGTTTTAACGGTGTTATAACGAGAGTGGACCAGTGAAAAAAATATGGGTTATTTTTACATACCTCCCCTGAGGTATCATGTAATTACAATTTAATAGAAAGTATGATAATATTTTTACATCCCTCCCCTGCAGTTAGTATAAAGTTATGTATAATATCAGTAAAGAAGGTTAAAACCGTAAAAGCTTCATCGCCACCCCTTTTCTTCTTCCTTCTTCTCCGCCAAAGACTCTTCACAATCCCTCCTTCCAATTCTTCGACCAACTCAAATCTGCAAATCGACTTCATGCAGTGCTTCATGGCCTCCCGTTTTTTTACTTTTTCCTCCGCAAGACTCTTGACTTCAGCCCTCCCTTCTAGGTCTTCAACCCAGAACCCAAATTATATCGGGTTTCATTCTATTCGTCACCAAAGACAAAAGACTACCCTTATACACAAATCAAATCCCAAACCGATTCTCCAGAACTGTAATAAAGATCCTCTCATCCTTCATGTCGCACCATGTCTGCGTAGAAGTTATGCTAATGGCACTAGGCCGAGCGCAATTCTACCGGTGATGACCGTGGTTCCCAAATAAGAATGCTGAACCGCAACAAGATCACGATGCCGATCAAGAGACGGACCGATGAAAAAGGATGGTGCCGTGGATGGAGAAGAATGACACCGAGAGAGCAACGATTGATGTCTGCTCGCATGGAGAGGGATAAAGGCGCTTTTATTCCTGTGGCCACACTTTTGCGAGTTTGTTCAAGGGATCTGTTCAATCATGGACTAGTCCGATTGCAAACTGCTCGATTATTGAAATCTTGATATTTTTAGAACCTTTTTCCTTTCAAATAGATCTTCTTACAACTTGCCACTAAGAGATTCAAATTCAATTCACATTCATATAATAGATCGTGTTGATTATCATTTGATTTATCCAAAATGCTTCTTCTAGGCTCAATTAATTTACCTAAATAAAAAATTAATGAGAAGTTATGCTAATGGATACTATGTTAAACTGAAAGGGTATTTTCGTCCTTTTGTTGGTCTACAAACGGTCAACTGACGGAAATACTAACTGCAGGGGAGGGATGTAAAAATACTATCATACTTTCTATTAAACTGTAATTACATGATACCTCAGGGGAGGTACGTAAAAATAACCCAAAAAAATATTAACTTCAGGTGGAGCGCTGTAAAAAAAAAGAAGATTTGTGTATTTTTGAAAAACGGAAAAAAAACGGGTGGACGGTGGATAATTTCCCTTTTCTTATCAATGATCTACATTCCAAATGTAGATCTAATTGATAAATCTTAAAGACAACATAATCAACAAAATATTATTTTGCTCTAAATTTTTCAAAATAGATTAATCACTTATTAATAACTGGCTTTAATTTTAATTTTAAATAATTAATTATTAAAAAATTTAAATTAATACTTTAAAAAGAATGGAGAGAAATTTCCCGTCATGGGTTACGAAAGGTGCATGTCCAGTGACAATATTCTTTGCATATTAACATAACTAAATTCAGTGGCGAAAAAGTGATGAAGATAAGAAAAGAAAGGGATCCGTGGAAAGCTTTTAGACTTGTAACAGTCTTTGTCTTTGAAAGATTAAAGCAATATTTATCATGATAAATCAGGCTTGAAAATCATTTGATGTGGGTCCTTTTTTCTGATACGTTATTGAATTTGGAACTTGAGAATTCGGAACTCCAATGGTGATGAAGCTAGAACTCATCCGCGCGTGCGTGAGAAACATTGTACACATTTGCTAAAACAAGAGCATGTCTTGCTTATTTCGGTTTAGAAAACTAAAAGTGCACAGATTTTTCTTCTAATGATGAGTAGAGAGATAAGATGCGAAGTTTGATTCTCACTAGTATAGTTCACATGGATGCTTTACTTTCTATCCAATCTTTTTGAATGACTCGGAAAAGATTGAAAAGATTGCAAGCTCTGATGCTATCTTTAGTGGAAAATTATTGAAAAGGTGATTCCAATGATATGTTGATGACCTATCATGCAATCGATGGTCATTAATTCTTAGGGTTCATATTATCTTGGTATCGGCTCTAGCTATATCGTTGATCGTACTAATTAAAAGCTAAGAAAAGATCATTAATATTTTAGATGAGGCTTTGAAGTTGGAAGCATTTCTAGATCCTTACGGCTCCTTTAAAGAAATCAAATATGCTAGCTTGATCCTCAGGTGACATAAGCTCGGCTGTAATTGTTGGTCATTGGGTAAACTGAAGGTGTTTTGCGCGGCGTTCGCTTGAATTCGAGTAAAATAGTGAGTAATGATTTGTATCTAGTGGGAGAGGCTTTTCATTTCCATCAAAATCATTTTTTTTTAATCTTAGGTATAATAAGAAACTTAAGATTGGTAAAAAAAAAAATTAAAAATTTATATACTTAGTATGTATTTTATAATATAGTATGACTCATATCAAGTAACACTAATCCATATCTCATACAAATTAATATATGTAGTCAAACATTTATAAAGAATTGAAAATAATGGATCTTTTAATTTTAAAACATGAGTCAACAACTCTTTAGTTGAGTTAATTGACATTTTCTCCAATTATTTACAGGGTGAAAAGATCAAATCTCCTTGTGATTGTGGGTGTTAGTGAATATGCAGAGCATAAGTAGTGAACAAGCAGCATGAGTAGCACAAAGAGCATGATGGGCACATATGGCTAACTACCATTGCCAGCTTAAATATCTTGTTTTAGCAGCAGTGTGCTTAAATGATTCCAGTGCTTAAAAAAAAAAAAAATGATTCCAGTGGCTTACTTAAAAAAACTTAGTTTTAGACATTTCTATAAATATTTCTAGCGTGTTATGTAATCAATTATCCTTCCTTCACCTTCTCTTTTGCCAAACAATCACTTTAATCATTTCGTTTTGTGGGAGTAATATTAAAGATGTAACATAAAATCTAATGAGAAATAGGAATAAAAACGATTAATTGTGTGCCGGAAACATCCCGGAATACCGATGCGCATTGGTCATCACATTGAAACGTAAATTAATGAAAAAAAAATATAAGCACAGCGAGAGGATCAGATTGACATAAAATAGTACTCCCACGGCAAACTTAAACGAATCAACAATAACTTCAAATATTTCTTATGATAATAGTACAATAATGAAGTAATTTTATATGAATTAATAGTCAACTGGCTTAGTTACATATCAGCAGTTGAAGTGAGAGGATCGTATGTATCAAGTAAGTGGTTGTTAGAGTTTTGTTGGTCTTATTCATTCATGTCGTCTGCCGCTGATGATGCAGCTTAGACATTAATTAATTATTAATTTTGTTAGAATTGAGGATAATCATGCTAAATATTCGGATTTTTAATTGATGATGTTGATGTGCCGTTACCAGCAACATCCATAGGCTTTATTTAACAAAATTGGACAAAAACCGAATTAAGAATACAATTTGTACAATTCAATCTCCTTAATTTGGTAAACTATTTGACATATATTTCAATCAAATTAAACCCCAAAAAAAGAGTTCATGATAGGTCGGTTTAAAGTGAGATATTCATGTAGAGTTGCAGTTATACACAGGTTCGAACGCCTAAATTTTACAAAATTCAGATTTAAAACTACAACCAAAATCACATGCTGATATATAATTATTTAGGCTGTCGTAGGCTCCTGATCATAGTTGAAATCTTTTGTAAAAATTATAACATTCAAATTTCAAACAGTAGCGCCATTTTAAGGATAGTACAGGTTTTGTTTTGGTTTCAAGCAAACTCTGCGAAAACTTTACGGAAAGAACTTAAAGTTTTCTATGCTGGTACTTGAGGTGAGGTGGATTAAGAGGTCTGATATTCAAACTTTCCTCCAATAAGTTGGAAGAGAAATTAATTTTCTTTCATACAACTAGTAGTTTATACTTTTAATGATCAGTTGGGTGATTTTTACATGAGTCCACTCAATTAATTAATTGCATTAAATTATATATTATTACCAACTACTAGTGTATTGACACATCACTTTGTATTCATAATCCAAAATTTATGCAAAGGTGTTATTATATTCCTATTATTACTGATATACAAAAGAGCCTAATGTGTCATCACTCATTAATCCTAATATTTATTTTAACCTATAAGAATTAAGAACCATCCGTTTCCTCGATTTTGTCCGGATCCTCCTTTTTTTTCAAAAAAAAGGGAAGGATAAGGATCTTTTTCGGCGGATACTTCTTGTTCCTGTTTAGTCCCCACCCTTTCGAAAGTTTTTTCTATTTCTACATCTCTTTCTTCCGTTTCTGAAGTTTCTTTCACTTTCAGTTTTTTAATAAAAATGGGTGAGGGTATTCTGCCTAAATAGTAGATACAAGTAATAAATAAGTGTCTCCCCCTTCGGAAATTCCCCATTTGATTAATGAACTCAATCAGGTTTGAGGAACCCATTGAAGGTAGGAGTTTCTGTGCTCACTTACATAATTTTAGAAATCGTGGGAGAAAAGGAGCGAAGCGGAGCCGGAAGGGTCGATTAAAAAAAAAAAAAATTTAGGATCGAGTGAGTTTATGTTTTTGCTCTCAATTAACTGCTTAACTTAATTCAATTTACAAATGAATTTGTAGTTCTCTTTATGTGACGAATATTTTTTTTCTGTCAAATTAATCCAGACTTTAACATGCTGACTAAAACTCAACTAATTGAAATTTAGATGACTGCATTACATGAATTTGCTTTTTAGCATATATGGAATAGAAGTTGGCACGGATGGAATTGAAATTGACGCATGCCAAATTGTTGGATTAAAACAAAAAAAAAGAAGAAGAAAAAGGCATAAACGTACATATCAACTTTGTAACCACCATTTTTAGCCAATTTTCTCTCAAGATTGAAACGTGAACCAAAACCCATTTTGGCCAACCAAGTCGGCAGACGATCTTCCCTTTAGTTTCCTATCTAATTATAAAATCCATTGACTCTTGAATTAAGCTTTTGAAAATTATTTACATGCCACGTTAAGTTGGTTTGAATTCTTTTACAAATCAAGTCTTAATTCCTTGCACAGTTGCAAAGGCTTCAATCTCGGAATCAATCACTACGGAGAAATTGCAATTTGTCGGTCTTCGAATGTCCAATACCAAATTCAAAAGGTGGTAAGCCCATCATTTTGCTCACACCCACGTTCAAAGGTGGTAGTTGCAGGTCTTTTTTGAGTATAATGTAATTCATGTAAAGTGAATTAGGTTTATTTGACAGTACAATATAATTAATTTGTTCTATTCGATCATATAAACACAAATAATAGTTTGCTGCTACATGGACGTTTGGAGGCTTAAAAAATTTACGTATGACCGTATTATGCAATGTTTTACAACTATAATTTAACACTGTATTGTAGATTATATAACATCTTATAGTGTCAAATTTGAATTATATATATGATGTGCTGACATTTTCATTAAGGAATGACTCTATCTACAATATCATTAGCATTGTCAATAAGGATACTGCAGTACTTAATACATGATTTTGTATTATTTTATTTATAATTAAATTATTTGTCAATGTTAGTTGATTTAGGTTCCATTTGATATTGAGGTTGAAACGCTATAAGTATCTTATTTTATAAGTTTTAATAAAATTGATATTTGGTAAATTTTTTAAAAGCTACTTATTTAATAAAATTCTCTCTTTTGACAGTAGCTTTTAAAAATAAGTAGGGGTTGCTTTATATAGGTAGCTTATTAAATAAGCCGCCACACATTTTAAAGTTTTTGTTATAACTTTAATATTTTAATAAGGTGAAATATGGTTGCTTAGTAATTTGAGATTAGTGTTCACTTAGTTCCTATATTTAAAAAAATACTTTGAAATGCTCTTGTTGTTAAATTAGTTATAACCTTGTCATTACCTTTTGTTTGTTTTGGATAATACAAAGAAAATTATTTCTTATTTTTTTACATAAATCCTAATATTTGTTTTGGTCAGTATATAATAAAACAACATTTTATAATAAAATTTACTAAATACATGTACTATGCTTTTCAAACTCATAGCAATCACAACACATAGTTTACTTAACGCAACAATAACTTTACTAAATATTAAGCTACTTTCTTAATCAGCAGCTTATTTTATCCATGTAGTAAAAGCAATATTTCATTAGCCACCATATTTCCAAATTAGCCCTTAATTGATAATTTTTCTTTAGGTAGAATAAGAAATTTATAATTCAAATCTATTTATATGAATATAGAGCAAATATGTCATAGAGGTGCTTGACCAAGTAGTTTTCAAGCAGTTTTATTTGACTAGGCATATAAGTATGCAAGAGATATATAGGGGATTAAAAATTTGATGATGCAATTCTTAAATATTGTACATTGTAAAATTTTACTGTTCTTTCTTAATTTAATGGTTAAAGCAAGATTTGGGGAACACTTTATACCAAGGCAAAAATTTGGTTTATCTCGTTATTCACCTCATTGCCACTGTCCTTGCCTGGTGATCTTGATAGTGTGTAATTAAAAGTACTAAAGTATATACAAGTGCTAAGAGTGTATAAGACACCTGGAAAATTCTTTCGATATAATTGAACTTTCTTCTGAATATAATTTTCATGTCATGGTGGAAACAATCCCACGTGATCGAGTGGTTTTCTAACAGCTTTCTTTTAACTAATCACTGGAGTTCAAATTCTTTAAAGTTAAAAAATTAATTTGGACTTTATCTACCTCTACCTCTTTTTGGTTAAAAAAATATTATATCAAAAAAGACTACTCTAAGATCTAGTTTAAAGAACACAAACAACAGCATACATTTTCATCACAAACAACTTCAACAAAACTGAATTGATACTACTTCTTAACGAAACAGTAATACTAATTAAATGCTACAAATTATATGCTTCGAGTACTATCATGGTTGAGATCAAGGTTTCACTAAAATAGCTCATATGAGAGAGACCTTTACATAAATGGCCAAATGAGATCGAGTCGGAAAAAAAGGACGGGACGTTTATTTTAATCAAATGAAGATTGCTTAGATAACACTCTCGGCTTGTCTTTTTGGAATATCATCTCTTAAAAGCTGCAGCAACACTGCATAATGATGAAATGTGTTTTGTCTTATAATTAAGAAAGTTATACATACAATAAATTAAGAACATATTATTGTACATACAAGTAAACGTAATACCTACAAAGCATGTAATCTTAGTTTATTAGGGAGTTAGCTAGACAGATTAATAAATAATTAAATAGATGAATTTGCAGACAACCTAGGTTAAGAATATTTAAAGCAGCTTTAGAGCAGAGTGGAACCTCAGAAGGTCAAAATGGAAACGCATAATCAATTATTGTGGTACTGTTTATTAGGGTTTATGAGTTTAGGTACCAAGTAAGACTACATGACGTGATGATAACAAGAACAAAACAAACATGAAATTTAATTTATATAAATAATGGGTTTGAGAAACTCAGAAGCTTACGACAATATGATGTTGTCGTTTCGAGAAACCATGTAAAAAATACTTGCAAGTTGCCTCTGCACATGCATACCAACACACGCGTGTGCCGCCGTTAGGGACAAAACACAGTAGGTCATGTGCTAACCATTAATTTTTTTTATTTTTTTTTGTCAAAGGGTGCTAACGATTAATTAGAAAACCAGTCAAAGGCCTCGAAAGTCCATGTACTTCTGCTCTAGCATGCATAATTTATGATGGGTTCATGCCAACCTAACAACTTTTTTCTTCACGATTAATGAATTGGCAAACACACATAATACAAGACGTTAAACAAAATGCATAAATTGATCTCGCAATTAAACTGATATGACAAACCTAAATACATAGCTGTATAGCATTTTCTAATATGAAGATTAATGCCGTAGTTAGCCCGTGGGTGATTTAGTTTGGTTCTTGAGCTTCATTTTTCTTAGGATCCTATCAAGTGTTGAGTTGGCCCCAAATTTAGAAACACCTAAAGGTGGGCTTATGTATGATTCATCTTCTGTGATCCATTAAATTTGACTTGTTCCATCAACCGAGGCCCATTTTAGAGAAGGAAATTATGCTTGCTCGTGTTTTATGATAATGAATGCAGGCAACCCGATGAATATGATGGTGTGTAGGAGAAGCTGAGGAATGGGTGATTATGGCAGCAGTTGTAATGCAGCAGATATGGTGAAAGTTGTAGTGAAATTGAAGATGTATCTCCCACCAAATATTCAAACTAAGGTCTTGGAGCAATTTCATTCAAATGATCACCATAAAGTTCTTTGTACAAACACATTAGCAGATGAGGGGTAAGAAAGGTCGTAGTCAAAGGCCTGATCACATTTCTGCCAAACCATTTTCTTCTAACTGCTAACCTTGTTTTAAAGTAAAAACATCTTGAATGAGAGCTGCTAACACCAAGCTTACTAACTGAACTGAGAGAGATCACTGTGGCTCTCTGTTACTGTACCAAAAGTACACTTTGTATACTTTCCCCCAAGGGAGAAGCTGATGCCAGTGCCACCATATGTTTCTGTAGGATAAAAGAATTGTCTGATCTATTAACCCTCCACAAAAGAAATGGCATTCCTGGGAAGCACTACTTGGCCACAAAATTTGTTTTGAGTGCTCATCCTTGCAAAATTTACAATTCAAAGTCGCATATCAGGTGGTGCACGTTTAATGTCCCAAAGTACGTCCACAGTGTTCTTCAACTGCCTCTTACGGATGTTAAACACTAGGGAAGGTGGAGAAGATTACTACAATAAAAGTTACGGGATGACTATTTTGTGGGAATAACTTGATCATGTTAGCCTCAGCTCTGACAATGCTCTTTCTATCAAGCTCCTGGCTCAAGCACCCGAGCATCAGGTACATAACCAGATGATCTCAACAGTTTTGTCAATCCCTTCAAGGTTTCGTATATTCCCTCAGTTTTAGGATGCCTCTTATCTAAGGAATAAAAATTTACCACAACTTCATTAACCTCAATAGAGCTACAACCTGGCAGTTTTTTGAACCCAGTATCTCTCATTGCAACTTTGATTCGCGCCACATCTTTCCATCGTCCAAGATCCCCATATATGTTTGAAAGCATGACAAAGTTGGCAGGGTTCTTTGGTTCAAGTTCAATGAGTCGTTCTAGAGCCAGTTCGGCCAATTCAACATTTTTATAAACCCTACATGACCCTAGTAAATTAGCCCAAATAACAGCATCTGCTCCTATAGGCATCCTCTTGACAAAATCCACAGCCTCAGCTAAACGACCAGCTCGTGCCAGCAAATCAACCATACAACCATAATGCTCAATTTGAGGCACGATAGAATAATCCATTGCCATAGACTGGAAATATGACAAGCCTTCTTCAACTAAACCCATATGCGTACAAGCACACAGGATGCCTATAAAAGTGATTCCATCTGGCATTTCTCCAGCATTCTTCATCTCACGAAACAAACTCAAAGCACCAGCTCCTCGTCCATGCATTCCCAAGCCACTGACGATGGTGTTCCAGGTAATTAAATCCTTTTTATCCATTCTGTTAAACACATCAACTGCATTTTCTATAACGCCACACTTGGCATACATGTCAATCAAAGCATTGCCAATGCAAACATTTCCCTGATACCCATTATATTCTGCATACACATGCACCCATTTACCGAAGTCGAGTGCTCCTAATCTTGCACAGGCAGACAACACAGTTACAAGCGTGACATCATTCGGAAAAACTCTGCCCTCAGTCAACATCCTTTTAAATGCATCCAAAACTTCAAAGAAAAGTCCATTATTTGCATACCCTCCAATCAATCCATTCCATGAAAACACATTCCTTTCAGGCATCTCTTCGAACAGCCTCTTACACTCCTCAACATCCCGGTTATTTGCATAACCACTCAACACCGTGTTCCAAGAAATGACATCCTTTTTCGGCATCTGATCAAAGAGCTTTCTTGCCTCAATCATATTCCCCACATCAATATACCCTGAGACCATAGTGTTCCACAAAATAACATCCCGCTCGGGCGCCAACTCAAAAAGGCACCTCGCAGAAACAATATCACCACAAGAAATATACCCGTTAATCATTGAAGTCCACACAACTACATTCCTCTCATCCATCTCTCCAAACACCTTATAAGCCGCTTCTATCGCTTTCCCAGTTGAATATAACTCAATCAAAGCTGTACCCACAAAAATATTTGCTCTAAAACCATTCTTAAGAACTAAACAATGCAATTCTTCACCTTCTCTCAAGGCATTAATCTTAACACAAGACTTCAACACTAAAGGAAACGTAAAGCAATTGGGCATAACATCCAACCTCTTCATCTGAGTAAATAAAACAACAACTGTCCTATGGAAGTCGTTCTGTGCATACCCATTAAACATTGCATTCCATGACACAACATTCTGGTCAGTAATTTTATCGAACAGCTTGCTTGCATAGGTCATTTGCTTCAGCTGAGCACATGCTGTGATAATTCTTGGAGTGATATAGTCGCTCTGCTCTAACCCACTGGTGACTACATGGGTTTGGATCTGGTGGAGATGCTTTGTGGTCCTACATGATTGTAAAAGATAAATGAGCTTTTCTTCCACGAGTCTACGAGGGGTTTTCACAAACAAAGCTGCTGTGATTTTTGCTATTTTGAAATTTGCAGAGGGAAAAAGAAAAAAATGGAAAAAAAAAAAAAACAAAGTTTTCTTTATTCCTTTACTAGATAAGAGGACTAGATATGAACACGTCAATAGCCAACATTTTGATTTATTTTCTTGCAATAGGCACGTTATTTATTAAAGACTAAATAGAGCGAGAATAACGTGCTTGCGGTGGCTTTGACAGTCACAATTAACACAAGAATATTATTGGAAATTTTTAAGCAATAAATAGTTATTTAATTCATAATAAACGAATAATTTTGTCAAAGGTTCAGATAATAGCTTAAAAACGATTAATAAATGGAATAAGACGGATATGGCAGTCAACAACAAAAGGAGGCTGCCAAAAAACTTTTAACAAAAGTTATTTTCTGGGTCAATCGCCAAAAAAAAAAAATTAATAATAATAATAATGCACATGGACCACGTTGTTTTAGGAGCAGCATAGGCTATATAGTGCATGGCAGAACGGAATCATTAACTCAAGTCGCTTAGAGTGGGCGCCCGCCGTGTCTTTCATTGCTCCGTCGTAAAATGGACTCGTGTCTCAGCCTCAGATTCCGGCCAGCGGAGCTCGACTTTCCTTTCCAAAACTCATTAAAGAACCAGCTGCCCGTTTTAGGTTTAGCTGGCCCCAACAACAACGCCCCAAAACGCACAGTTTTGGTCCCAAGAGGAAGAAGATCAGCAACTCATCATCGTCGCTTGATCGTCAGGGCCGCGATTAATTCGCCCATCGAAGGTGTCGGCGATGATCTCAACTTGATCGCCTCTCGGAATCTTGATTTCGCTTATACTCGTAGGGAAGTTCGATCGGCTTTCACTCAAGTGCAACTTCAGCTCGATCACTGCTTGTTCAAGGTGTTTTTTCTTTTTTCTTTTGAATTTTTATTTTTTTCGTGATCTTGATAGCTACTTGACATTCTAAATGTCTGATTTTTCTTTTTCTTTTTTGGAATTATTTTTGGATTTTGGTAGATGGCTCCTTCTGGAATCAGAACAGAAGAGGTAACCAATGGCTGCTTTTGCTCCCTTTTTTCAAAATTAATAAATATGATTTTTTTTGGGCGGGGGGGGGGGGGTAAGAAAATAACAGAAATTACTTCAATCTTTTTTCAGCATAAACAAAATACCAACTTTATGCAATTCTGAAATGTATTTACAACAAAATCGTTGCTATATATTCCTGCGAGATTGTTTATAAAGTGTAGACTATACGTGAAAGGTTTTTTTATTTTATTTTTTTCAGTTTTCCGGGGAAAGAATTGGAGGCTAAGTTTGGAAGGCTAAAATGTGTTAGTTCCGGTATATGATGAATGTTGTTGTTGGGTTCTGTAGTGGTACGAAAGGAATTCAAAGGGGTTGGAAATTTTCTGTAAAAGCTGGATGCCAAAACTGGGTGATCAAATTAGAGGTGTTTTGTTTTTCTGCCATGGCTATGGTGATACATGCACCTTTTTCTTTGAAGGTTTGTTGACTTGTCTAGTTGTATTATACCTCCAGTTTATTATGTTTACTGTAGTTATAAAAACAAGTCGACGGCCTAATATTTGAGGAATGAACAATTTGGCAATTCAGGTATTGCTAGATACATAGCTGCATCGGGGTATGGTATTTATGCTTTGGACCATCCAGGGTTTGGTTTATCCGAAGGATTGCATGGTTACGTCCCAAGCTTTGATGCATTAGTTGATAATGTTATTGAAATTTACACAAAAATTAAAGGTATGATACATGATAAAAGTTGGCCTTTTTTCATAATTACAATTGTCATTAATGTTGGAACTTCTTATCTTGCAAGTTTTAGTAGATTGATGCATTTAGTTTAGAAGTAGCTTTGGCTGATTTTTCTTTTGCCTTATGTTTGGCAGGAAGACCTGAGCTGCAGGGGCTGCCTTGCTTCATACTGGGACAGTCCATGGGTGGAGCTGTTACTATTAAAGCTCATCTAAAGGAGCCGCGTACATGGGATGGAGTAATCCTTGTAGCCCCAATGTGTAAAGTAAGCTCATCCTTGTTCCTTTTACAAGTCATTTTTCACAAACCTTTGTTTGATTACTTCCTGTTTCAAATTTTTGCTATATTATTTATGTGGCTCTAAGATACTGAATCAAGTGCAAAATTTAAAAGCCGTGAGCTCTTGTCATGTTATCAAAATTTTCCTATCAGTAGAGAATTAAGAAAGAGGCAAATAGAAGGTTTTTTAACAGTTTGGTATTGTATATGATTATTTTGCTTATCTTATGCCTACTGTAGTCATAAAAAATAAAGCTTTCAGGTTTATTCTTCCAACACTCTGTTTCCGATATGGATATTTCTTTCCGATATAGGATGTTTTAGTTAAGTGGTATAGTGATGTGCTTGGTGACAGCTGAAAACTTTCATGCTTCTGAAACAAATTGTTGCGGCTAGTAGCAAAAAGAAAAAGAAATTAGTGAGTGTTCATGTGAAGATTAAATATATGTTTCATTACTTTGTATAGTAATTGTTCTTTTTCTGGTATGCTTTTTTACCTAACATCAGGGCTATATGTATCTATCTTCTTACTTTGCCACTAACATATTATAGTGAACTTCTGATCCTGCTTGGCATACTTGGTTATTAATTGAAGTTGCAAGATTTAATTTTGTCTGGAATGCTGCACTCTGTCATTTACCTAAGGAAAAACTTGCTAACCTTAATTTGTCGGCAAGATTGCAGAAGAAATGACTCCTCCGCTTGCACTTATGAAGGTGTTCATACTTTTGTCTAAAATATTGCCAAAAGCAAAGCTCATCCCTCAAAAAGATCTAGCAGATTTGGCCTTCAGAGACTCCAGAAAAAAAGAAATGGTTTGCTTTTCTTCACTTACTATGTATGAATGTGTGTAGAGCTAGAGCACTATTTCCCCTTCTCTCTCTCATTCACACAATGTATAATCAAGTGTAAAGGATCATCTGGTTACCATATAAATGCTCTTCATTTGAAAATGACAGAAGCTGAGCAGTGCGGAAAGGAAAATGAATAACTTAGATGAAGAATTCACGCATACCCCTTAACCACCATACATGATAGGAGCTGTTTTCGGTTTATCATTGTAGAAAACAGTGATTCCTATTTGGATACCTTTCAAAAAATTTTGCTTAATGAATCTGTGACTTAATAGCTTATCATCAGAAAAGGAAGTTGAATTATGATTAAACTTCTACCAATTGACAATAAAACATTTCTAACAGAATATGTTCTGATGTTTGATCGCTGATTTCCAGAGTGATTAATGATGGTTCATGCTGTTTACATCTTTCTGTCTTAGGCTGTCTACAATGTCATTTGTTACAATGATCAAACACGATTGAAAACTGCTTTTGAACTTTTAAATGCTACCATTGATATTGAGAAGCAAGTGGAGAAGGTTAGTTTTCTTCATATTTCTGCGCCACTTCAATCTTTTACTGCATCTTGTTGGATATTATTAAACTCTTAATATCTTAACATGGAATGCACAAAGTGTCATAACAATAAAATTGAATCAATTTAATGTAATGCAGGTTTCATCCCCATTGCTGATTCTTCATGGTGCTGAGGATAAGGTAACAGATCCGTCCGTCAGTCAGTTTCTTTATGAGAAAGCTTCGAGCACTGACAAAACTCTTAAGCTATATGAAGAAGGATATCACTGCATTCTAGAAGGGGAACCTGATGATAGAATTTTTACCGTCATTAGTGATATTATCTCATGGCTTGATGCCCGATGCTAAGTTGAATGAAGTTCATAGACACTAGCTAGCTCCTCAATGCCGTGCGGCACTTTCCTTCTTTTGTGTTCCCATTAGTTCTAGTTCTTCTTCTTTGGTGCTATCATTGTTTTCAACTGTTCAATGCTATTTTGTGTGTGTTGTAATTTAAAAAATAATGATTCTTCATTGCCAGAGATATTGTAAACTGCAATTAATAATATACGAGAGCTGAAACTTTCTTTACAAGTGCAGCTTCTCAACTATTGAACATAAGTTGATGTACAATTCTGTAGTCCACCTGTGAGTATGCCAAGGCTACGGCTTTGTTTGTTCCTATTTTAGAGTTGATCGAGCCATTGTTTTATATTTTTTCAAATACAATGAAGCGTCTTAACAAAAAATAATTTAAATAATGAGAAAATAAAGTAAAAGGCACTTAATTATAAAAAAAAAATCATTTTACCAATTTAGAAAAATTTTCACACTTTAAAGGCTAATTCTAACAGGTGAATTTTTTGCCTCCTAAAAAAACTCACCTCCTTTAAAAAAAAAAAAAAAGCAATTTTGAGAGTTTGTTTAGAAAGGCATTTATTATGAAAGTAATAAGGAGATAATTCTTGGAGTGTTGATTTGCGGATTGGACGTCAATTCATATCTAATTTATAATTTTATAGATTATAAAATTTTTAATCCAATCTAATTCATGGATCGGTGAAATTCAATTCAAATCTAATTTATGTGTTTGCGGATCGAATGCAAATTTGATTCAATTTATATTTAATCCACCATTTTGCAGATTAGTTTATAGGTTAAAAATTTTAAATTCTATCAAATCCACTAACTAATTAAATAAAAAAAATATAAATTAAATTTAAAATTAAATAAAATTTAAATAAATTAATTATTTAAATAAAACTAAAACAATACATTCAAAGTTTCAAAATATAACACACTAAAAAAAATCTCACTTGTTTAGATTAATATATAAAAATTAATTTAAATTATGAAAATTAACTATTTAGGAAATTATATTTCTTATTAGTTATTTTATATTTTTTATTATTATGGATATGTAACTATATTTTGACTTATTGATATTAAGTAGTAATGCCATATTTATAAGTCTAATTTTTTAATTAAATAAATATTTTATTTTTTTTTATAAATTCACGTATTTTTATAGATTTATAAAAATAAATTCATATCTAATTCACTGGCTACGAGTTTTTTAAATTTCAATCTAATATAATTTATGAATCCACGTATTAAAACTTTTATAGATCAAATTTTTATAAATATGACGATTGAACAAATCAAATTATATAATGAACGCCCCTACATAATTTTTCTTAAAAAAC
This sequence comes from Citropsis articulata, assembly GCA_030449925.1. Lineage (NCBI taxonomy): Eukaryota > Viridiplantae > Streptophyta > Magnoliopsida > Sapindales > Rutaceae > Citropsis > Citropsis articulata. The sequence goes on along the minus strand of JASUUH010000085.1, from coordinate 3,495,486 downwards.
AAAAAAAGACACATACGTCGACTTTAATATCTGAGGCAACTAACAAATCAAAATACTAGAACAATTTACTTTAATAAAGACGCGAGCTAAAGACAAAAAAGTGCAAAGCCTAACCGGATTTAAACCAAAATCTATGATCGTTTTCGAAGAAAAGTGAAAAACAAGAACTGGGTTCTCCTGTAGACTTGACATTAGATCACAATTGAATCGATCATACCGAAAAGAACCCTCACTGAATCATAGTGCGTAATTTCAAGCTTCGATGTCACTCTTAAATCAGCTATTCAACAGAGGCGTTTTTGGAGCCAAATGGTATGCTTCTGATTTTTAATTTGTATTTTCTTTCAGCATTTTATTTTGAGACCCTTTTCCGTTTTTATTTAGTGGGGTTGTTTCATCATTTGGGTAGCTAATCAAATTATTGTAATCTACACACACACACATATACATATATATGTGTGTATAAAAATGAGTTGCTGCGGTTAGAGAGTGTTGATTTTTACAGATATTTCTTCCGGTTTTTCTATTTAAAATACAAATTTAGGCTCACCATTTTAATGCTGAATACGTGAGATAGTGTGTTTAATATGATTGTACTTTACAATTGGCATTATGCTTTGTTGTTTAATCACCCGGATTGAACTTTGTTAGCGGGTTTGTAAGTTTCAAATTGTGTTGATTGGTGTTTCAGCAAAACAACCTTGACTTTGGGGATATCACGTATGAAATTGCTGCAAAACAAGAGAGAATTGCAGCTCAAACAGATGCGCAAAGAGATAGCCCAGTTTCTGCAGGCTGGCCAAGAAGCCATAGCTCGAATTCGGGTATCTGTTTTAATTTATAATCACAGGTTAACTGATCGGTCAAAGTTTCTGTTTAACTGTTGATACTTGAAAATATTTTAGGTGGAGCATGTTATACGAGAACAAAACATATGTGCTGCGTATGCAGTACTGGAGCTGTTTTGTGAGTTCCTCCTAGCACGTGTTCCGATTCTTGAAAGCCAGAAGTAAGTTCACCAGTCATAGGATTTATTTTTTGTTGTTTGATCATGTTTCTTTTGGTAGCATGTTAGTAGTTTCTTTATCCTATATTTCCTAGAATTTCATAATTTAATAAAATGGGTGGCACCAGATGTTTATCGTATTTTATGTTCTCCTTCTTCTTTACCTTTTTTAATTATTATTTTGAAAGATGGTTTTCAGAATATTGTAACAAGGCAAATTATCTCTGTCGCATTATCAGGAACCTCCTGTTTTTCTCCAACTGTTTTGAACTAAAGGCCTATGATCTTTGTGCCTTAGTATGTAGATAGTTGTATCCCAAGATTTCCATATCAAGTGATGTGGCAAGTGGTATGTTGTTAATGCCTCATCAATTGACAAATCATTTGTGAAATGGGAAGAGTAGTGTCTCCAATGGAACAATTTGAAATTGACTAAAGTTTGGTTGTCATGTGTTTAATCAGTTGAAATTAGACATAGAATTATGGTCTAAATTGTATCTTCTCAATGTTTGACACATTTTCTTTTCTAGTCTTTTTGGCGGATAAGGCTTGTTAGCTATTCTCACATGCATCTGCCAAATTGATACTTAAAATATGTGAGAGGCAGAGTGGAATCATTGCCAACATCTCTAATTACCATATTAAGAAAGTGAATAGAGGCTTTGTGAGAATTAGGGAGTCAAGGGAATTTGAAGGAGGCATGTAGGATTCATTTTACTATTCTGGAGAATAATTGCTAAATGTTTCTTTTTAAAAATGGAGCTCAGAATAGACATCTTATTACATGGATTATATTTGTTTCCTGTATTAAGAGAATCAGCAATCACACTTTCAAGGTTGCAAAAGATGAAGAAAATTTAGTCAATAATTATTTGATGTTTTACATTCTTGTACTATCATCTGATGAAAGGAACTGTTGGTATGTCAGCAATTGATAATAGTTTTATTGTTGATGCTGCTATGTCGTATTTGGTTTATAGACTTGAGAAACGAAATGGAATTTTCTACTCATATACTGATCATTGCGGATACTGTTAGATGAGAGGCATTTTGAAAATTGCTGATATAAGTTTATGTTGAAACTATGAATTCTTATTTGAGTGCTACCGGTTTTATAACCATCCTTTACACGTAATAGGGAATGTCCAACAGAAATGCGAGAAGCTGTTGCAAGCATAATTTTTGCAGCTCCAAGATGTTCAGATGTGCCAGATTTGTTGCAGATCAAGAACCTGTTTTCTGCAAAATATGGAAAGGAGTTTGTCTTGGCTGTGTCTGAGCTCCGTCCAGATTCCAGTGTTAACCGCACAGTTAATTGGCATTAGTGATTTATATCAGTAGCAGCAGCCACTGTATCATGAATGCACTAATAATTCTTCACCAACTTTTCTTTGATATTTTTGTAGATAATAGAAAAACTCTCAGTTAGTGCCCCATCATCTGAGGCAAGGCTCAAGGTATTGAAGGAAATTGCACAGGAGCACAATCTGAATTGGGATTCTTCTAACACTGAATCAGAACTCAGTAAAAAGCATGAAGATTTACTGGTATTGTCATCAAATTTTATGTTCAATTATTTTATTCCTCATGGTTGGATTGTATTTCTTCTACCTTCAACAACTAATATGACTGCTAAATTCTGGGAGACTTGCTTCCGGTATCAATCCTGTGATAACTGAGAATTAATTGGTGTTGTCAAGTTGAACATTTTCCAAAATGTCCTTCTTTTTCCCTCTTCAACCAATTTATGACTATCAATGCATTTTAAGGTAGCTACATTGAGCTTCAAACTGCCCCGTGCACACCCTGCTTCCACCCCCCTAGTGGAGGCGGGGTGTTGTGTCCTTTTTCCCTCTTCAATCTATTTATGACTATCATTGCATTTTAAGGTAGTTACATTGAGCTCCAAACCGCCTCATGCACCCCCCACAAACCCCTCCTTCACCCCAGTGCACCCCCCCCCCCCCTGGGGGCCAAAAAAAAAAACAAAGCAAAATCCCACACACATAATTAGCTTTGCCCTAATTTTTCTGATGTTGCGGCAAAAGCTACTTGCTGGTGCTAATTTTGTTTTGTGGAAGAAATACTTACATAATCATTCTTATTATGGAGTGCACTATTTCCAATGGAAGTTTGAATCCTTTGCAACTTTGGCTTACCTGCAAACTATTTACCATAAGATGAGGTTATATAAGTATCCTGAGAGTATCTGGGCTAACGTGAGATATAGTGGATATATATATATTTTTTCCTTGATGTTTATAAGTCATCAGTGTTCCTGTCTTTTTCCCTGCTTCTAGGTTTTTATTTAACATGTTAACTAGCAGAGTTCTGGCTATTACTTTAAATGGAGTTGGTGGCTGAGGTATTGTGGATAGCTCTTTTATTGAACAAGTTTTTGACCGATACTCTGAAATTGTTGCACTGTTAGCTACTTATTGTACCCTTTTGAGCCTTTTGGTTTAACGATTGAAATAATTGTTACTTTTGATATTATCTTTAGGGCGGATCAAACGAAATATGTAATTGGGCATCATTTCCTCCAGTTCCTATCAAACAAGGATATCCTCAGTCATCACCTTCTAATGGGGCACATCCTATTACTCCTACTAAGACCGAACAGGGATCTCAGCGCCTTCAAGCTCCTAACCCATCAAGCAGTAGGCCCCTTTTGAGTAATAATGAGATTGAACAATCAGTTAAAAGTTCTAATGTTGTGCCAGTTAGCGATTTTAAAAGGGAGACACCATCACAGTCATCTGATGTCTTGGCAAGAGCTCAAGCTGCTATTTCCTCTGCAGAGCGTGCATCGGCAGCTGCCCGCACAGCTGCTGAACTTGTGAATGTTAAATTTGGTTCGTGGAAACTGGAAGAAGGGAAGTCGTCATAGCAGTCTTATGATTGACATAGCTAATTTACATGTTTGGAAGATTTTACTTCTGCGGCCTCTTTTGAGTCCATAAAAGAAAGTGAGGAGAAGAAATAGCTGAACCACTGTATGGTGAATCTTTGAAAGGGTCTACCATTATGCCTTGTTCATGAGAATGAGATGTATATATTCTAGTGCGGATGCTGACTCTTTTTTAGAACGTAGATTCGCTATTAAATTATATGTTTTTATAGTTGATTATATGTTTTTATAGTTGATTGATAGAATATCTATGAAATCATATGGTTTAACAGCGAATCTTCGTTTTAAAATGGTGTGGACATCTACAGCTGAAAATGATTATATGTAGATAATTAACTGTGTCTTTCATCGTAGGTAAAAATTGTGATAATTGATCCAAAGAATGCTGTTATACTGTTTTTGTAGTTTTTGCAATTTCAGAACTCTCTTCAAATGTGATGAAAATAACGTGCGCGCAAAGCTATACCAAATGTTTCGGTATAGAGACTGTGGTCATTAATAGAGCCAATGCCATGCAGCCCCATTGGAACTATTAATATCTCAATAGTTGCGAGTAAACTGATGATTCCTTTTTTATTGGCATCTGCATATTGGAATAAATATAGTCATACCAATTTGGTCTGAGGAAATTGCAGCAGATACGTCTTCTTACTTGAAAAATTATCTCAATATCCTAAAATTAGAATTTGCCAAAATTTTCATCAATACCCTTTAAAAATTAATAGGAAATTACTAAACTATCCTTATTTTAAAACACTTCAACTCAACCGACGTCACCTTCTCAAACAAGCAAACACTCATATTTGCTGCAATTCCTCCCATTACCTTTACTCAAACAAACACTCATCATTCATTCTTATACATGCTAAATCGAATATCAACCAGCATCACCTCTGTAATTCCCTCACCGGAATCACCTCTACTCAAACAAACACTCATTCTCCATACATGCTAAATCGAATATTGACATGAGCAAATTGAGCCTGAGAAAGAGAAGCTGCCACAACTGAGAAAGAGAAACCTAGTTCGTCGCTACATAATCACTGACGAGAGCTGATCATTTACTGTAAAATTATCAGAATATAACTACTTGACATAAGTAATTCCCTATAATCAGTTTTCTTGTTGATATTTAGGGAAAAAAATAAAAATTTAGGGTTTTATATTGAAAAAAATAAATTAATTAGTTGTGGGTCTCTCATAATATGTTCGAAAATAAATTTCTAGTTGTTTTGCTGCATGCAATTTGTGAAAATTTGATGGATTGTGCTGATTATAATTTTTTCATGTAACACACGATTTGGTCGTGTAAGGTTATGTAAGATTCAAGGTTGTGTATTACACGACCTTCATGTATTGTACAATTACACAACCTTCATGTATTGCACGATTACACGACCTTCATGTATTGCATAATTATAGACCGTCATGTATTGCACGATTACACTATTACAGTTATATATTCAGTATATTGTTGACTATATATATATATATATTAACATCATTTCTGTAATTTAATTTTATGTTTCTTGTCAATAGAATATACACATTACAATTAGTTTAATTAGGTTGACAATTAGGGACCATAAATTAGAATGGTATAGATGCCTTTACCTTGTGGAACGTCATTATTTAGAGAGATTCTAAATTTCTAATTATAAGTCATGATAAGTCAAGTTGTTCTCCTGTGTATTTAATTGTAGTCAAGTTCCTATAATTGATATGCTTTTTTACTAATTGATTTCATGGAATTATTATATGCAGGCAATCCTCATGTATGCATGTATGGTTGGGCAGACGAAGAAATCACTTTCAAGATCAAAAAAGAATAAATGATTGTAATCTGTTTGCGATGTTCATTAGTGTATCATATCTAAATATCAAAAAATTTGTACACTGATAATTTTATTTATTTATACTAATGAATCTAATCATTTCTCGAACTGTCCGACGTGCAAATTTAGTTTTTTTTGCTGCAGTTTATGAACCTAATTAACTGTGAGATCATATGTCTTAAGCTTGAACTTCATTGCGATTTTGAATTCCAAAGTATCTATATCAACAACTTGAGCTATCTTCTCTACCAATTCAGCATATGTTGTCGATCGTGGTATCATTATCCCTTTAGCCTTGGAACTTTTGAACTTATACTCGTCGTTTTGCTCAATCCATTAACCATTGAAGAGAATATGCACACGTACCAAAACCATATCTAATGTTACAATAAAAATAATAATATCAAATTTCATATACAAGTAACTACATAACCTACACGACTACATTACTTACATGACTTACACGACCTACATGACTATGTTACTTACACGACCTACACGACTTACACGACTATATTACTTACACGACCTACATGACTACATGACCTACATTACGTACACACGATGTCAAAAGGAATGCATGATGCGAAACATTTTCGCCATAAATAAATTATATTGCTGAAAAAATAATTAAACAACCTACATTGCATATATTTCTACATATAAGAAAAAATGGTGAAAATAAACGAAAATAAAACATTTAATATAAGGAAAATTTCTAAATTTTTCTAAAAATTAAAAAACTTAAAACCCAACAACATTAACATACCTTGGTTGTTTAATAAGCAATGCACTTCTTTTCAGTTAAAGAAAGAGTGGGTGTTAAAGAAATTAATAAATAATTGTATTTGTGTAAGAAGTTATGAGAGATTTTGAGAGATTTTAGGGGATTTTGAGAGAATTTCAGCTGTGAGAAGAGATTTGGGTGAAAGAAATATGAAGACAAGTAAAGTTGAGTGGATTTGATGAATTCATTAAGGGTATTTCAGACTTTACTCACATTTGTTAGGGTATCCATAAAAACAAAAAGGAAGGGGGTATTTAAATAATTTTGTAACTATTAAAGCGTATTTAATTAAAAAACCCCATTTGGTCTTGACATATATGTTCTTTCAAATCCTAAGATTTATTTTAACTGAAATCAGTAAAGTACATGTTAAATTGGAAAATAAGGATGACAAATATGAAAAAATCAGTATTAATTCTATGTTGATGAGCTTTATCTTAGAGAAATTCACGATTGAGAGCACTAGATTCTTAATCATGCACCTAATTTTTTTTTTTTTTTGTGTATTAAACCATCTGTTATGTGAAGATCACGTTGGGCTCCGACTAATCTAGGGCGGCAAAACTCTCCCAACAAGTATTTAATACAGCTGCATTCCCAAACCTCGAACCGATGACTTTAGTTAAGATAGAACAACCCCATGCCAGTTGATTTACGCAGTTGGTATGCACCTATTATTATTTCTATTGGTCAATGCTCATTGGATCCTTTCAAACTCACTGGAGTTATTGCTGCAAAATGCTGATATATAAAAATATCTTTTTTTTGACAGGTGATGCATAATCAACAAAAAAGTTCCAAAAGTTGTGAAGGAAACATATGTTCAATGTAACTTGAAGAGTACAGTATGATTGGCCGAGGAACATTACAATTTTTTTTTTTTAATTTTTGAAAGGAAGGGACTTCACGTTTACAAAGGAACAAAACACCAGCAAAGCAAGACACTACAGAAGTAGTTTAGTTTGAAACCAAAAAGAAAAAAACAAAACATTATTGTTGGTATTCAGAAACAACCCGACCTACATTCACTCTAGGCACCACACAGGCTTAACCCTATCTAGGTTACAATTACATTTAGGAGCAATGACCCCTCTAGGGTTTACAATATTGTGTACATATATATCTGTGTGATGTGTCAACACATTCAGAGACAAGCTTGCGATGCCTAAAAATTAACGCATTATATTTATATATTATATGACCGGAATTGAAAAGAAATAAAGAAAGAAAGAAAGAATCAAATATCTCGACAAGGGAAAGAAAGAATCAAATATCTCGACAAGGGTACTTCTCTTACAACTCAAACCCACGTCTGTTTCACAAAGGACATAATAGCTCTTGCATGAAACTTCAACATACACTTGTGTGAGAAGTTCACAGTCGTACATCTATTCACTGCAAGCAAGAGAGAGTGAAAAAGATGTGTCGTTAGTTAGCAGATGAAACTGAGGACACCCAATGAGTAAAACAAATTAATTAAGTAAACAGGAGCCTGAAGGCGTGATCTGCAAAGAGCCACATTGATTTTGTTGAAGTGAAGGGTCCTTTTCGTATCCTTGAAGTTTGTTTTGACACCGAGATGTTTCCATTGGTCGGTTTAATATCTCCGCTTATATATACATGCCTCTTTATTCGGCTCTCTCTCTCTCTCTCTCTCTATTTTATTTTTATCTTTTTATTTTGTTTTGTTACTGCATGCATGCGTTATTCAAATTATCAGCTTTTGTTTTGTTTTCTTCTTTTTAACTTATTTGAAGAAATTTAAATGATGATCAATGATAAGCTACCTCAAACGAAAATGGAATAAGGGTTTTTCATAATACATTGTATATTTGGTTTAACTTTCTTTTCTGAAAAGATAAAGACATGCAGCTTAATTATTATAAGTATATTATTATAAAGGAAAATAAACAAAGGTCTCTCCAAGAGTTAGCTAGTTGGATATTGCAATTGTTATGGAATAATTATAATTATGTAGATATTTATCAAAATAATCTTTTATCTCCCAACCAAATAATTCTTTATCTCCTATAATTTCCACAAGAACTTATGACTAATGATGTATAATTTAATTACTATTCATTTACTTCATATGTATGCTTATGTGACTCTAAAAAAAGGGTTTGTTGCCTTATTTATATATACTTCAGGATGAATAAAAGTTGTCCTTAAACTATTATTACGTCTCTTATTTGTTCTCTCTCTCTCTCTCTCTTATTATATTGTATTGCTAATTAATGAATAATTTAATGACAATTATACTTGTAAATGAATTCACCATTAAAATTTTTAATTCTCTACATTAATCAATTCATGGAGTAAGATTTTAACCGTGCATCCCTTCAGCGTCCACTAGTCAACATTGAAAATAGGAAAATTATCAACCGTCCACCTATTTTTTCACTGTTTTTCAAAAATACACAATTCTTTTTCTTTTTTTTACTGGAATTCACCTGAAGTTACATTTCTTTTCACTTTTCCACTCTCGTTATAACACCGTTGGAATTTTGCTGATATCATAAGGGTAAAGTTATCACTTCACAACGACACAATGGTGGATGAGTGTAAAATAATATAACTTCAAGTGGAGTTCAGAAAAAAAAAATTAAGAATTGTATGTTTTTTTAAAAATGTAAAAAAAACATGTGGTTAATGGATAATTTATCTTTTACATTTGAAGGTAAAAAAGTCATTTAAACAATATTCCGTTAATTTACTTAACAGTCTCCAAACAAAAGTAGAAAAATGAAAAGAAATGTAATTTAAGGTGGATTCCACAAAAAAAAATATTTTTAAAAAAATTAGAAAAAATGAGTATACAGTAGATAATTTTCCTTGAAAATAATGATCTAGTTAAATTAGTTGAGTAATGGTTCCATAACATGTTAATAAATTGGATGGGATATAATATCGTACAACCAATTGGGTCTTTGATGTAACTGATCAAGTATTGGCAATATTGCTACTGATGTGATGGTTATAGAGGTGAATTCAGTCGTGGATTTTCTTGCCAACAAGAGCCGCCATTTCGTTCAGTTTTGATGTTGGGGTTGGGGATGAAAAAACAACAGATCCCCTCAAATACTTGGTGATAAATGATTAAATTACCTTCTTTTATTAGTGCTTTAATCTGAGATATACGCTTCTATAATTTAAAATAAAGAGAAAAAAATTAAAAATTAAAGGACTGGAGGTGGAAATGTAGGGTGCAGCTAGGTCTAGAGTACTGGATATACATACAAAATTCATAGCTGATCGGCTAAGCCAAAGAAAAGCAGTTCCAACATGCAGCTAATAGTAATATACTAATTATATATAGCAATTTTTTTGTAGTAGTAATTGATTCTGTGTAGTTCTTGTGGAGTAATTTGCATTCCGTCCTCAAAAGTTTCTGTTTCGTTCTTGACAGCAGAAATCACAATCCTCTAGAGATTAACTCAATATTTATACTTTAATAAATTTAACCAATTAACTATCTTCGTTAAGCCAACAGTTTTCACACAGCAAATTGTTGAAGGATTGACGTCCCTAATTCTAATTAACACCTAATTCAGGAGATAAATCAGAAAAAAAAGATAAAAAATGACGATGTTTTATTAATAAACCAGAGAATTATTCTCAAAAAGAAATTAACATTAATATGTAATATAAAAAAAATTTTAAAAAATGAAGAAAGCAACCCAAATGGGTAGCTATTTGGCATCTTGTGAAGTCACGAATTAATGCATGTTAAATTGGAGTTACTAAACTATATCTTCAAATAGCAAAAAGTGAGAAAAGTTTCCGTTTCCCTTTTCATCAAAGAGAGGAAAAAAAAAAAGAAAAAAGGCGAGAGGGAAAGAGAATTAAATGAAAAAAGAAATTATAAAGTGATAAACAGATAATTAAGACACAACGACTAAGGAATTAAGATAGTGATAGAAAACTCTGTAAAGGCTGCGAGAAAGGATGCATGTTACGATCGGATTTCTCAAGGAATAAGACAAAGCATATAAGGTTAATTATTGTACACTCAAAAGGTAATTGAATAAAATCAAAAGCCATGGAAATTGCAGCAGCTTTAAACATTCCCTATAAGGAGGGATCAGTTAATTGGTATTGCATGAACAAGCGCAGCTGACCTATAGCCGTCTAGCTACTCTCAAAGCCTCATCTCTCTATCTATGATCTTTTGCACAATCTCTCAATTTTCAGTATTTTGACAGTCAGCTCTACTTAGCTCCGACTTTTTTAGTGTAGTTTCTGGCCTACACATATATCTCCATAGCCTAGCCAGCTAGTGCTTAATTAATTAGTTAATTAAGTAATTAAATATCAATTTTGATGTTTATTTCTTAACTAATCATATTTTTTTATTGATTTATTATTATTAATACGTATTAAGCTCTGCAGGTGGATACGATCCCAAGAAAGAGACATATTCGAGAAAGGTACGGAATTAAGTGTAGGTCATATAGCGAAGATCCTGTGTGTGAAAGAAAGAGCTAAAGCCACAGCCACATCCCCAGTTGCTGACCCGCATGTTGTTTCGTTTATCTAATGCTCTCTCTGTTGTGACAGCATAGACTGCCTCATTTATTTTGAAATGATCGATCGATCGTCGGTCGAGCTGTTTATTAGCTAACTCTAAACTATATATGCTTTTTTCTCATTCAGATTCAATTTCACAAAAATCCTTCAGACTTTGTGCTGAGGTATCTGAAACTATCATTAAAAATTTATCGGAAATCGCTCTAAGTAAGTTTTGGAGAAACTCCTTAGTTAGCAACTAGTACTAATTAAGTTCTGGTAAATGAGTAATTAAAATTTTGGGATACAAGATGTCTACAGTTCGAACCCGCTCATATGCATGTGAAAGAGTTAAACGTTATATGCTATTTCTTTTGGGGAGGAAAAAAAAAATATATATATATATATATATATACACACACACATAATCAGGATCATCTCTGTCAAGGTTTCTTGTTTCATTGACTAAAGGTAATTTGTAGTCTATATTACAGCTTAAGAGTCAAAGTGCCAACTAAACAAGTTATTATCTTTTGAAAATAGCTATAGTATACCTAGTCTTCAATTGTTGAAAACTTATTCTTAAATTTTCATTCCTTACTTGGGAGACTCCGGATAATGATATCTAAAGACATAAAAATTAACAAGCTAGGGAAATCTTAGAGGTGCAATTGAAAAATTAATAGGTTTTCAATTAAAAATGAGAGGCGTCGTGCACACATCGATCAATATGCTGCAGAAAACCCTCTATCTTTCTACAGTATTTGTTCCTTTTGGCTTAGGTTAAGCAATAGCATTAATCGTGGCACCACTTTGTGCGTTGACAAATTGATGATTTCATCGATCCTATTATGCAATTTCATTATTCTCATATTTACAAAAAAGGAAATGGTATTACAAACACTTCTTCAGCTAATGTTAATTTAAGTTTTTCCGATTTCATATGATAGGATTCTCTTCTAATAAAAATTATAAAGTCTCTAATTGATGATTTTTTGAGAATTACATAAGTACTTATATTCTTAATCCTACTATAATTTATTGTTGTATGTACTATTTATAGGACTTTAATTGATACATTTCTCTCAGTTAGTTGAGGTTTCATTTAAAAAAAAAAAAAAGTCCTAAGACTTTAGTTGTCTTTTCCTTTACTAATCGAACAATGTACCTTCTTTTTCATTCAATATGTTATACCACTTTTGAGGTTTATTTAAAAAAAAAAAAAAAAAAAAGGATGAGAACTCAGCAACTTAATTAACCTATTGCTTGGATAGTCTAGTCTGTGCGTAATAGCAGTGTAGGGTTAGATTTGGCTTCGTTTTTTTAAAGTGCATAGATCCTTGTGTTTGATGATTAATTTTCCTACCAAGCTAGTTCTTACTGCAAGTTTTTGCACCAATCCTAATCTTTCATTAAGTGTTTTGTGCATTAGTAATGTGTATTTTTTGCATATTTGAGGAACCTGAATATTGATTCTTATGAACTCTGGTGCGAGATCTGCCCAATCTTTTGTTGTGAGGTCTTTTCAGGCTTCCAGGCTGCATTAAATGTTCATTCATTAATTTTTCTCAGGTGATTACTTTTATTGACTAGCCATAGCTTTAAAGCTGTAACATAATGAATATTCCGATCGATGTAAAATACTAAAATGGTCTTGATTGAGAACGAAAGAGTTCCGAATGAAGCCAAGTACTGGAGATCCAACTTCCCAAAATATTGATTAATAAGTGCTAAAAATTACCATTAGGTCCAGAGTCACTGCAGTGGTTAGAATCTTCGCAAAACATTGTTGGAACTTAAATAATTGAAGTATTGTGAGAACTTAAATAATTAAGTGAAAGCTTTTTTTTCTCAAAATATTAGTGAAAGAAATGTCTGTCGAATATTAAAAATAATAAATAGATAAGTATTTCTCTCATATAATATAAGTTGTAATCTGTAAATCTGAACAATTGTCTTATGTAATTAAAAAAACAACATAAATTAACAACTTTTGCCATTTAAGTCCTTCGTAGCTAGTGATATGTGATCCTTTTTCACTTTGCTTTCGTGAGACTTAATGAACTTATGCTCATCGTCATTTGTTCTTCTAGGCGAAGGCTTGTCTCTCAACGATTTTCACTTGATTCGTGAAGACTTTTCGAAACTGTAATTTTTCACTTGATCATCATTTTATTTTATTTTTTAAATTATAATCTTTTTGCTGAATTGTATTCTCATACAAGTACTTATATTCTTAATCCTACTATAATTTATTGTTGTATGTACCATTCTTCTTTTCCTCTTAATCCCAGTCTCCATCTAAAGTTAGTTAAAAAGAGGTTTCATTTAAAAAAAAAAAAAAAAAAATTCTGAATTAATTCAAGTATGGACTCTGGATGTTGTAAAAATATATATATTGACAAATATTATATGGAATTTACTTATTTTAATTAGCTTAATCCACATTGTGGTGAATTAAAAATAAAATAATAAAAATATATAAATGTTATAATGGATAAACCATAAATTTTAGTAGGTTAAAGTAAAATGTTGGAAATTAGGTGGCCAATGGTAAAATTTAAAAAAAAAAAAAAGAGTAAAGTTTAAATTTAAACACCATTTTTTTAATTCTTAACTTAAGGGTGGCTAAGGCTACTCTAAAATTACATGTAGTCACAACATCCTTTTTTTTTTTTTTTTTGAGGAGATTATTGCTCATTATATTTACAATCATACAAATACTGAGACTCGTTTACATCAATTCTGATATGGCACCACTCAGATTTTTAAACTCTCTCAAATATTCGAGGGACACCAAACTCTCATGTTGGGAGAAAGACTGTCTCCACTCAAGATATGGGGCTCCAAGGAAGGAAATATAAATTAAACTCCTGCAATGCGTGTGGAGGGCTCAAATCACTTCCCTCACACTTGTGATGGAGTAGCTCTAGCCACTTGGGCTAAGGCCAAATAGTTCACAACATCCTGTTTATGTGACAGGAATTAATTAATTAGGTAAAAATATTACATTATCCACATATTGCCACCAAATCTCTCATAACACATAATCTATCAACTCAGCTTATGTAACAATGTTTGTACAACTGATTGTAGTTGTATCATTAATAATTTATTATGATATATTTGCATTGTATCACATAATGCATGTCAACTTATAGAAATTGCTTTAGGGCCTGTTATTGCTTTTGGAAGGTTCAAATGTGATTTTGAAAAGTTAAAAATTAATTTTAGTGTTTGGTAAAATTTTTTAGAAATCACATTTGGTAAAATTACTCCATCCTATAGCATTTTTAAAAAATAGAGAATGAGTAACTTTTCAAAAAACGATTTTAAGAATTAATTTTAGGGCCAATTTGGGATAACGATGGCTAATGAAATAAGCCACCTTTATTGTAGGGATGTAATAAGTAGCGTGACTAAAAAAGTTGCTTAGTATTTAGTAAACTATGTTGTTGCAATTGTTGTAAGTTTGAAAACCAGAGCACATGCTTGAAGCAAATTTTATTATGAATATGTTATTTTATTATATAATAACCAAAATAGACATAAGTTTAAATTACCTTTAATTTTTTGAGTATATTTAATAAATTGTGTTGACATACCTTTTTCTTTTAAAACCACATTAAATTACATAAAGTGAAAATAACTCAATAAAATAAAACCTAATGAACGTCATAATTTGTAACATAAAATGTGATGAAAATTGATACTAACATATAATCCAAATAACACAAAAAGTAATATGCCGTATATTCACATTAAACTTGTCACAATAATAATCCTCAACTTTTTCATTTTTGTGATCCAAAGTCATTAGTATTGTAACATTCTTCTCGAGTGTCAATGTCTTTTTCTATTCCTTCATCAAATATTGAATTACGATCATTTTCAATATTATCAAAATGAAGAGCACATTATGCATGCCTCCTTATATAATTGTGTAATGACATAATTGTTGTTAGCGTAATTCAATTGTGGCGATAATACAATATCTAATGGTTTATATATTATAATTTGTAGAAAACAAGACATAATTGTTTTTTTTTTTGGGTAAGATATTAAGGTTATAATAAGAACTTTACAAAGTGTTGTTGCTTATTTAATAAACTTCTTATAAAAAACAACCCTTCACTTGCTTTTAAAAACTACTATCAAAATGAAAAAAAAATAAATTATGAAATGTGCAGCTTTTACAAAATTTACTAAACATTGTTTTTGTCAAAAATTATCGGCTTATTAAGTTTTAACCTAAATCATAAATGGGGCTTTATATTTAATATAATTTCATATATCCTAATGTATATTATAAAATCAAAAATTATTCTTATTAATTAGGAAATAAAATCTTAATTTCAAAGAGATTATTATTATCACTGGTTATATTGAGATAACTAAATAAAAAAATAAATTTAATAATATAAAATATTTATTTTAATTTTAAATTATTATATGTTCACAATAAAAAATATTTTATATACACATTTATAAATATTTAAATAAATTTTATTTGACATTACGTGTAATTTAATTATTTATATTATTACATGAGTTCAATAATAAAATTTATTAAATATATACGGTTATATTTAAAACTCGTAACACTTTTAAAAATATATTTTTTCAAACGTATTCTCTTGACATCTTATCATTTTACAACACAGCAAAGAACGATAGTATTGGAAGAATAATTTGCGTGAGTTGACTCATTGACCACAATGACCAGCTCTGGCAACATTAATAGAGTTCAATTGTGGCAATGACATCATCCCACAGGAATCTTGTTGATTACGGAATCAGGTAAAAGACCTGTAATTGTGCCAACCTCATCACTCTGTGATTCATAAAGAACCCGGATGAGTCATTGCTAGTCGATTTTTCTTTATCTCATGGTCTTTGAATGGAATATCTCGCAAGACTTACTAATTATTCATTTCTTCCCACTTTCCTGTTTTTAGTTTTTACTGGCACTACCTGTTATTGCCCTTTGAGTGCTCGATGAATTATTGACAATCACTGTTACAGCAGTAACTTATTTTCCTACATCTAGTTCCACCATTTATGCATAATTTTAACCAAAATGAGCACGCACGACCAAAAGCCCTGTGTAAATAAGCTTTTTTTTATTATTATTGTTTTTTTTTCCTTGTAAGTCTTTTACTATCAGCAATAACGTTTGTAAAAGCATGCATATGCTCCATATTATTGCATATAGCTAGCAATTTGATGTGTTTAAATATAATCTGCCATTTATAGATGACTGTGTATACTTTAGATTTGTTGTGATGCAATGAAAAATTAAACTGGAGTTTACAATAATCTTCAATTGATTTGAATTTCATGCAAGCTTTTAACTTGGTGATGTTGGATATGATTGGCGAAGACTGTCTCATCAGTTGATTATGCTCCAGAGATTAAAAATTAAAAAACCTTGTAGCTATCACTTTTCCAAAACAGAACAAGCTTATGTGCAACAGACAATTATCTAATAATATTGTTAATAAACCGATCGAGAAATAGAAACTCCTTTTACAGACTTGAGTTCACAAATTTGATTGATTCTCGTCAGAAAACTATCAGCAGAAAAGTGTTTATTTCAATGACAGCCACTTCTCTCTTGGTAATTGCCTGTATTGCGCAAGCATCTCGTGACCATACATGACTTAAACAACTAGAAAATTCCAATTTTGGGTATGGATTTTGATAAATCATAAGAGAGAGAGAAAAAGAGAGAGAAATAAACCCATAAAACATAATAAGAACATAAAAGAAACAAAAACAAAAACACATACGTGTATATATATTTAAAGCAAAATGAATAATAATAAAAAAAGAAAGCATTGCATTCCATGCAAACAAAAGAAGTCCAAATGCAAAAAGAAGGAGCTAGGAACTTTCAGTTCGATTCTAACTTGTAGTCCCACAAACTAGTCCCCCCATTGTTTCACAGTTGGTTATAATAAGTAGCTCCAATATTGCAATCATCGATCCCGAAAGGCTTGAAACCAAAGTAGCTGAGCGTGTACATGAGCTCAAAAATAAAGCTGCAACAATCCCTGTACATAAACAAAAACTTCTCTTTCTTTACTTGGCTTGCATGACCCCATTTGTGATTTGTCAGCTTGTTATGTCTCTCTCTGAGGGTGCCGTGTCAAACCAGATTCATTTCATACACACACACTAACTTCATTCAATAGCTAGTACTACATACTGTGACCAAATCTAATAACAAAACAAACAAGCCCAACAAAAGCAACAACAACAACAACAACAACAGTAACAACAACAACAATAATAATAATGTCGCTCTTTTAATTAGAACCCATCTTGAAACCGATTGATCGATGAAGGATGATCCAAGCTGCGCTGCTGTGACCCGCCTCCTCCAGCAGCTGGTGCATAGCTCCTTCCCCAACTCAACCCGTCTTGATCCTGATTACTCAGCGACCCGTCTCTACCAATACTAGATGATCCAGCCATGTCCGACCCACGGCTTGAACCGGCAACGAACCCATGTCCAACCGGTGCACCAATGCAAGTGTAACTGGAGTCCATGAAATTATTTAGGTTACTTTGGTTGTGGGGATACTGTGAATGCGGGCTGCTGCTGAGGACATGGCCAACGTATAACTCATTCATTGGTTGATGAGGCGGGTACTGATGAGAGGGGCAAGAGGTGAGGCTTGTGGGTGAAGGATATGGATATTGTGGAGGTTGTGGCGGCGGTGGAGGTGGTGATATGAGCGTTGAGGAAGAACCAGCAGAATATAGTCTTGGCGGGTATATTGGTCTGAAAGGATCTCCAATGTGGCCTGCTGGGTGGTAGCTTCCTGGCGTCATTGGATGGCACCTGCAATAATGCAAAATTAAGAAATAACTAGAGAAATCAATATGATGATAGTATTAATAAAATTATAATGATGTCGCACTTCCTTAATTTATTTTTCGTGCAAAAACAAGAATTATCAGATTTTTTAACCCTCCAAAAAAAACAAAATTCAAGTGGGCATGGCATCTTCTAATGAAGTTTAAAACAATTTATGAGTCCAAATTTGTTCAGTGAAAAATTTAACATTTCGAACCTAGAAGAAAGAAACGAAGAGGGTATGGATGCTAGGGCAAGAAAGATATTAGAATTACATACCCTAGGTGAGGAGGGGGACCTTGGACGGCTAGGTTATCGTTATGCTGAAAGACCAGCTGACGAGCTTTGTTCAGTGTCTCCGTCTCCCTTTCTGAGAGACCACAAAACAAATCAAATCAAAACTCAACTTCATCAAAGAATTTTTTGTCTTAAGAAGCTAAAATTTGACCAACAAACTCAGTCATACTTCAAAGATTGACATGACTGTGCTTTTAGAGAAAGAAAAGACACGATCATTTATGTAACTAGCAGTTGCCCGTTGTACAAATATAAGTATATATATATACATATGTATGTACCTATCAAAAAAAAAAAATACAGATATATGTTTATTAAAAAAAAAAAGAAAAAAGAAAGTAAAGAAGAAGAAGTACTGATTACTGAATGATAAAGAGTGATGTGATGAGTTGGTTATCAATGAGCAGAGAAAGAAAAGACTAGCCTTGTCGGTGGCGGTTCATGTGTCCCCCAAGAGCTTGAGATTTGCAGAACTTGAGGGAACAAAACCTACACTCATAGACCTTCCCGCACTCATCATCTTTCCCATCCTTGGCGCCGCTTTTCTTTTTCCTATGGCCTGCTCCTTCTCCTGCTCCTGCTCCTTTCAATATAAATAAAATAAAACCAACCCCGGCCCATTCAAAAAGCCAGCTTCGATGAGATGAGACATTTCTTCCCCAACCCAGCCCTAGCTAATTACCCAACAAAGACTTGTTATCTATTTAGTAAATAATATTTATTAAAACTAACCCTCTCCCCTCTTTATATATGCTTATTTATCTTTTAAAAGCTTTCTTACGAACTTGCGCATGGCTTGCTTAAATTAAATAGCATCCCATTGAAGACCGTGAAATTTTACTATTATTGTATATTATATGTTATGCTTTTTTAATTTTGAAAATTGTTACATCATTACCAGTGGAAGAGCTTTCATCCAAGACTTGTTTGCTGTAATCTTCAGGCAAGTTGTTGAGGTCCAAGGGATTGTTTTCCGGTCTCCTGCAAGAGAAACTAAGATGGTGAAAAAGATTGATTCAAAGAGGTAGAGTAGAAAGAAGATAGACAAATTGGGTTTTTAGTGGACATACATGGTACCGACAGAGAAAGACAGAAAAAAATTAAAATATAGAACGGAAGTGAACAATATATGTATATATGTGTGTGTGTGTGTGTGTGTGTGTGTATGATGTGTTGTTTCAGATTCTGATGGCACCAGGAAGATAACTAAAGCTTTAGAAAATTAAAGGACTTTCAGTTGAAGAGTCTGCTTCTGCTATATAGAGGCTATAGTTGAGTGAAGGTGGAGAAAAGAGAGCTTTGAAAGTTCTCTATCAGTTTCTCTGCCACCCACTCTGGACTCATCTCTCTCTCTCTCTCTCTCTCTTTCAAAATTGAAAGAACAGCAAAGGGACAGTGGGTCTCGTGACTTTAAAAAGATCAAGTGAGAGCCCTGTTTATGTTTTTATTTGTGTGAGTGGGGAGTAGCCTCTTAATAAAGCCAGGTGATTATATCATTTGGTTAGAATTCTAAGGGTAATGGAAACTGAGAAGGACATTGTCTTTGGTTGTTTTTTTTTTTTAAATAATTATCCTTCGGGGCTTGCGTGGGCTAGGTCTATTGCCCTAGAACTACTAGTATTATGTTCAAATGAAGCAATGAAATGCGATAAATAGTTATATAAGTTTGCTGTTAAAGATTTTATCATTGATAGATCACATTCAAACACTCGTTCTCCTGCACATTTTAGACTAAAGCAAATTACAGGGTTTTGGATGACAACAATTAATGCAAGATGATATTAAAACAGGATAACCTGCTAGCCTTAAATATATAACATATATGCTGTTCTATTAATTGTTTCTCATACAGAATGAAAAATAAAACAATTTAACTGGTCCCCATGTAGATGCTGAGGCTAAGTCTGGTCATCATTATGCCTGTGCTTGCCACGGATCATGGAACTGTTACTATCAAAATCTCATTATTAGGGTTTTGTGATCTAACACAATCACCCCCCACCAATATATTTGTTGTTTTATTCCTTGGATGTTCCTAGTTAATTAGTTTTATATATATATATATATATATATCCCTTTCAATCAAATCTGAAATCCAACCACAACTCTGTTTGTTTTTCTAGCTAGCTAACTAGCTAGGTTTGAAACCATACATATGTATGCTCTACATATATGAGGAGGAGGCTGTAATTTCATAAATTTTCCAAAATATTGTATACTTCTAGATGCTACATATGGTAGATTTAATACCATATGTTTGAGTTAGGTGTAGTGAGCTACATATAGCTCCACTTAAAAATTTTGTCAAAGATAAAGACTCGGGGCTTGTCTTGTCTAATTGAGAGACTTATTAGCTATATATCAGTTTAAAAACATATTATTTGTTTCTTTTTGATGGTTTCAAAACCATAGCTATGGTATTTGTGTTTTTTTTTTTTTTGGTGATATTAATGTAATTGCTTTTTCATAAGAGTAGTTTTTACTCTACTCACATTTCGTAAAGAACTTAGGGCTTATCTTGTCCAATTGAGAGACTTGTTAGCTGTACATCATTTTGACGACATATTATTTGTTTCTTTTTTTCTTTTTGATGGTTTCAAAACCATAGCTATGGTATTTGTGTGTGTGTTTTTTTTTTTGAAACCATATTAATGTAATTGCTTCTTCACAAGAGCAGTGTCTTCTACACTAACATTTTGTAAAAAAGAAAATTATCTTTACTCAATTATAGAATAATCAAGGAAGGACTTAAATTGTTCCTTGTAATGCTTTTATCCCATTCGGTTTATGACTGATTGGTTAATGCTACTTTATAATTAAAGTTGGAACTAATACAAATTTTTTATCCCAATTAATTTTTTCTTAGTTTGTTTTCTAGACTAGAAAGTAATTAAATTAATCCCAACTGATTACGAGTGCTAAAACAACTTGATGAACAGTTGTAGATTTAAAAGTAAAGAGTGTCTTGTATATGGGCACAACGCGTTGATGTCTATATGTGCTGAACAGAAGAAAATGTTACATGGTCTATTGGACCACTGAATTCTTGTACAGCTGCATTAAACTTTCAGATGTTTGGGTGCTATCTCGACCTTTGCGGAACAAAATTGTTTTATCAGTTGTAATCAATACTGGGTGGTCCATCAATACCACCTGATAATTATCTGTGTCTTTCATAAAATTTGCTATTGGTACCCAGAGCTGAAACTGAAAAGAGCCAAGTAGACAAATTTTGACTCCATTTGAATTTGCAGGATTGATCTTAGGATAATTTGTGAGAAAAATATATTATGATTTACTATCTACCACCGTTATACATTGTTTCCTTCTCAATGTGAGAGAAAGTATCAACCACGTACTTATATATATGGTGGGTAATTTTGAAGAGTTACTATGATGATTTAAAAATATTTTAATCCCGAACTAGATTTAAACTATTTACCTCTCATTCAAAATCGTGGACTCCAGGTTGATGTTTGAAGAAAGTACGTGAAAGAAAGATTATTTATCGAGTATATGCAACCTCCACATTTCTGTTCTATAATCATTATTACAACTCACAAGATTGATATCAGATGCTAATAGAGCTTCAAAAGAAGTTTTTGGCCTTCATGTGATAATATTTAGATTAGCATGAGTTCCAATCTTATATTTTGCCATTATCCGTACATATTCATCACCAAAAAAAAAAATAAAATGATCAAGTTTATAGTAGTGTATTTTCCCCATTCTTTATTCTAAAGGTAATTAAAACTAGAATTTAGATGAGCTAAGAAAAATGAAAAAGACTACAGTTTAGATATTAAAATAAAATAATTCTGGAACTCAAGGCTGTTAGGCACATGATATTTAATTCCTGTGTCATATTATTATTATGCTGTCGAATATTAATTAAGGGAGCCAGTTGTTAAATTGGGCCAACTAAACTAGGCTAGAGCCTGCTGCCAAATTGGACTGTAAAAAGTAGAAACTACGAGGACTATTTTGATCATTTATACAAATAATGAGTCTGAGATTAAAATAGCTTTTAAGATGCTTTGTAAACCCTTTTGCTTTTAAGTTTGTGCTTCCCCAAAAATGTGAAGACATTACGCTCCCTGAAAATTATTCAAAATTATAAGTAAAAATCGACCCCTAAATTTGCTTTATGATTTGGATTTTCATGCCTTACTTTTCTCAAACAAGGTTAACTCTCTGGCTCAGCTCCTAATCCTATAGAACGTTGCAACACTACACTAACCAACGTTATCGTGGCAATTTTTTCATTTATTGGTTCTGGCCCAATTGAAACCTAATAATACAACATCAGATTGGGCTCTGAAATCAAGTGCTGGGCCCATTTTATGGGCCTTCCATGCTTTCGGGAAGCAGAATTTGGTTCCAGTGAAATATGAGCAATGTACAATAACACTAGGATTAGAGCAGACAAAATTTGACACAATACGAACACAATGCGAATAAATGAGTATGAGTCGTCGAATTTAATATGATTATTAAATGGGTTATATTCAGGTCGACATAATTTTTTCCCGTGTCAGATTAGGGTTAAAGTTTTTAACTCATTTATCTGATCAATGACACAATTATATTTTCTATTTTAAAATAATTTATAGGTTCTTATCATCAAAACTCAAATATTAGAGGTGATTCTCTCTTTTATTTTTATTTTTATTTTTTTAAAAGATGAATATAAACACATTATTTTATTTATAAAGTTTTATAAACATTTAGAGTTTTAATAGTATAAATGTGTAAAATATTGGGAGACATGCATATTTTATAATATTGATATATAATATTATTTACATATATATAATTAACCTTTAGTAGTGTAAATATGTAATATTTTGGTAGATATGTGTATTTTATAATATCGATAAATTATGTATGTATTAACATATATATGACAGTGTATAAATATTTAATGTAAATTTTATTTAATATATAAATATTAAATGGCTTATTGGGTAACCTGATTATTTTTTTATGTCAGGTTTGGGTCTCAATATTTTGACATGATTATTAAATGAGTCAGGTATGGGTCGACTTAAATTTAATGTGACGCGATATAAACACAACTTGATGACCTATTTTGCCAACTCTAAATAGCATCCATCCAAAATATTGTCCAAATTTGATTTTAAGCAAATTGGTGAATTTCCCGTTACATCCGCATTTTCGAAATGAATGGACAATACGAACTAATATAGTGGATGATGTGACATTATCTCATAAGATAATTTGATAATTAGTTATTAAACTATATTTTTTTTATTATTTAAATGATGAATTTGTTTTTTTTTTTTTTCAAATTTATAGTGCCTTCGCATATGTATCATATCCGTTGAGTGCGGAGCGAGACCAAATTACCGGGAGCCTAAACCCACTCTAAAGTTTTGTTTTGTTTTTGTTTTTTTTTTTTTCGAGAACCCATTCTAAATTTTTTTTTTTTTTTTTTTTTGACAATAGAATCCATTCTAAAGTTATGCGTTCTTGAATCGAATGATTGATGCTTCTTGAAAAATAAGAGGAATCGGAATCTATATTTGTATATTTAATGGGAATGATTAAAACTACCCATTTTGCCCTCCCTCAAAACAAAAAATATTCATTTTTTCCTAAGTTATAATTAATTAATATATTATTGTAATTAATTAATTATTATGATTAATTAATATATTATTAACTATAATTATTAATAATTATAGTTCTTGAATAAATAATCATAATAATTAATATATTATTAATATTATTACAATAATTAATACATTATTATTTTAATTAATTAATTAATATATTATTATAATAATTATTATAATTAATTCATATATTATAATTAATTAATATAATTATTACTATTAAATAATATAATAATATATTATTAACAATAATATATTAATAATTATAGTTCTCGATTAAATAATCACAATAATTAATACATTATTATTTTAATTTATTTATTTATATATTATTATAATAATTATTAATATAATTATTATAATTAATATATATATTATAATTAATTAATATAATTATTACTATTAAATACTATAATAATATATTATTAACAATAATATATTAATAATTATAGTTCTCGATTAAATAATCATAATAATTAATACATTGTTATTTTAATTAATTAATTAATATTTTATTATAATTTTATTATAATTAATTCATATATTATTATTAATTAAGTAATATAATTATTACTACTAATTAATATATTAATACATTTTAACAATAATTATTAATAATTATAATTTTTGAATGAATAATCACAATAATTAATATATTATTATATTAATTAATTAATATTAATATTATTAGTTAATATATTTTATAATAATTGTTAATATAATTATAATAATTAATTAATAAAATTTTACAATTAATTAATATATTAGTTAATAATAATAATTATGACAATAATCCACAAGATTTTTTAAAGAATCATATAATCCAAATTTCATTCCGATTCCGATTCTACAAAGGGCTTTAAGTGGGGAACTTAATTCGATTTTCATTCCCTATTCCGGGATTCCAATTATATTCCCATCTACACTATTCAATTCCTGGGCCAGAACGTAAAGATTAAATTGGGCTGACATCATATCTCCACAACCGACGTCGTTTAGCTTGTTATTTTTTCCTTTTTATAATTATAATAAATTATTTAACCGAAAGAAAGATACCAGCACCACCCAGCAAGCGACGTCGTATAGCGCGACCATGTAAACTCTAAAGAAATAATGAGGAGCCTTATGGCCCTTATGGGTTATGGCCTTATCGCTTCTGTCCGTTGAATTAAAACAACAAACAATGGCTGAACTGAAGCATAAAATTTCATCGTCGTAATCATCTCCATCATGGCATCTCTTCTCTCAGTCACTGCAAATTCACTAAGCTTTCCATCAACTCCATTCAAGGGCAATGTCCAAACCCTAAGGCCAAAACCCCCATCAAGCCTTTGCGTCCCTCTCAAAGTCCAACAAAGAAACAAACCACCCCAGCTCACCGTCTTAAACCAAGCTGCTTCCGCTTCTGCTTCAGCAACTGTTGGTCCGGGTCCCGTTACGAATGTACGGTTCCGGTTAAATAACCTGGGCCCACAACCGGGTTCGAGAAAGAGAGGGAAGAGAAAGGGGAGAGGAATAGCAGCTGGGCAAGGTAACAGCTGTGGGTTTGGAATGAGAGGTCAGAAATCGAGGTCTGGTCCGGGCGTTAGAAAGGGTTTTGAAGGTGGTCAAATGCCTCTTTATCGTCGAATTCCTAAGCTCCGTGGGATTGCCGGAGGTGAGCCTGGACATATTAGAGCATTCCCATTTGCATTTCATTTAAGTGTTTGACTGATGTTTCTTTTGTTTCAAAAATTGTAACGTGCTACTACTTCTAACTGCCCTGTCTGATGAATATTACATTGTCCGCATTTGGAGGAGAACCCGAAAAAAAAAAATATCATCTTTAGGATTAGGAGGGCCAGTTGCTAATGTTGATTTTATTGTTTAGAACTTATTGTGAGAATCTTTACTTTCATGCCATTGACAATGATGAGATCTTAACCCAAAATTCTTTTCCTAGATAATCTCTGAATTTGGCAGTCCTATTGCAATGTAGACACCAAGTCTGAGCCATTACACAGTTTTCCAGTGTCTGCATATTTTTCTCCTAAGCGCCACCCGTTTGGTGCCTTGTAATTTATATCTGGAGGGGCCAAAATTGTTGATGTTTTTAACTAGCATAGGTAACTCATACCAGCAGAACTTTGGAATCAATTTGGGGCTGCCTACTCTACTTTCAGGCCACATTTAGACATTATAGAGTTGGTTCTTTTCAAATTTTTTTTTTTAACCTGATATTTCATCTCATTTGGCAACCGTCACTTTCTTTCTGCAGCATTACTATGAATTTTGCACTCTCTTGTGTGCTTATATATGTGTTCATGCGTCTCTTTGTGTGCACATGGATTCTTAAATTCTCACGGCTATGTTTCTCTGTTTTTGTTTTTACTAGGTATGCATGCTGGGTTACCTAAGTATGTCCCTGTTAACTTGAAAGACATAGAAGCAGCTGGTTTTCAAGAGGGGGATGAAGTCTCACTAGAGACTTTGAAGAAGAAGGGCTTGATCAATCCCTCAGGAAGAGAAAGGAAACTACCTTTAAAGGTACAAATAATGACATTTCCAACCATGATATATTTTTATCTCTAGTCATATAACATCTTATTCGAATTTGTTTCATTAAAGAAAGAGAAACAATGTGATATGTTGCATTTAGGTTTATCGAGTGATAAGGTACGCATATTTTGACTGTTACACCAAGCAGTTAACGATGTCAGAAATGGAAACCATAACTGTCATTTCCTTTTCCCTGCTCTGCAAAATGCTTCAACAGGACTTGAGAATATATATAACTATAGTCATATAACCATGGTCATAACTATAGTCTGATGGTAGTAAACAGCCTATAACAGTATAACTATAGCCTCATGATAATTTGAACCTTTGTTTCCTCTTTGATCAAGTATGGGACACCATCACTGCAGCTCCCTTTGTGTGTTTTCACATTCCCTGGGCAGGTGTGTGGTGTAACCAACCATTTTAGTTGACATTTTGTACGTTTAGCTTGTTGATGAGCCAGACTTTATCGCATTCTTTCTGCTTTGCTCAAGTATATGAATGGCTCTCTATCCATCTATGATAATTGAGTAGACCATAGTCCTGTTTATTGAGTTCGCGTCAGGACGCAAGCAGAAAGGTAATTTTGGACAGGAAAGTTTTTATTTTCTCACCTAAGAAAAGTGCTTGTGTTCAACTTCAAAATGTATGTTCCACATCTCTTGTGCTTCCTGAATGGTTTGGGGTATGATTTAAGCTGATAATTGATTGGCTGTTAGGGAAGTCCCTCACTAGTCACTTGTGCAGACAACTTCTGCAAAGCTGACATTTGACTATTGTTTGAGACAGTAATGTTTCAATTTTTCACCCTTCTTTGAGCAAAGAAATTACTATTTAAGGTCTACTTATCAGCCAATGCCATTACTGATATACTTCTACAGAATTTTGGAAAAGATCTACGATAGAGGACCTGAGTGGCAGCAAGATTCTTGGATTGTTTCTGTTGGTGAAGGCATAATATTCAAATGTAACTATCATAGAGTTGTGGTTGAAAAAATATTCTCCAAATTGAGTTTTAAATTCACTCCATTATTTCAGGTTTTCCTTGCTGGGGGGATTCCTTGGATTGGTATTGTTATGAAGAAATCAAGCCAATTAAATTTCTTTTTAATATGTGAACCAGTTCTTTCACCCTTTTACTGGAATTCCAATGATTTTAATTGTCCTTGTCATCAGCATCATCTTTCTATTGTCAAGTTAATCTGAATTATGCGGTAGGCGGTTAGTTGAAATATTGCTTGAAGCTGACTGATACTGGTTTTTGTTATTTTGATTGTGTTTCATAAATTTCTTTGTTTAGAGCTACAGAAGAGGTAAACCTAAGATGCAACGACAATTAATTCCATTCTTCATGGTGCCTTAAGACTGCTTAGTAGCAAAATTGGTGCTTATTTGGAAAGAGCTTGAATGACATGGTTTAATTGAGTGCAAGAATCAATGGCTGTTTTATATCAGTATGTTTGTTCTGATTGTTCTTTTTCTTTAATCTTGGATTCAGATTCTTGGTGATGGAGAATTAAGCAAGAAGCTGAACTTCAAGGCTCGTGCCTTCTCTACATCAGCAAAGGAGAAGCTTGAAGCTGCAGGCTGTACCCTCACTGTCTTACCTGGCCGAAAGAAGTGGGTGAAACCATCAGTAGCTAAGAACCTTGCACGAGCTGAAGAATACTTTGCCAAGAAGAGAGCTGCTGCAGCTGCATCCAATTCAACTTCGGCTTGAACCACTAGTTTTTTTCACTTACTGTAACTAAGTAGAGCCATTGAATTGTCTCCTATTCTTTTTCTCTGGTTTTAGGTTTTCGGGGTAGCAAAATGAGAGGAGGATGTCTATAGCTGTAATTTCTGGAATTTGTCTCTTCTTTGTATCCCCTCCCTTTTGAAAATTCAGGTAAACTCTCAATGTTCTGTTTCTCATGTTACTTTGCTGGAAAGCCAAATCTCAGTTATTATGTTGATTGCATCACCATTTGATTGAAGGGGTTCTCATGCTTTTGAGTTTTGTCCCTCAATTTTGATTATCGGAAAAAATATCACCAAATATATTAGCACAAAACAGAACAGTTTCCGAACTCTGTGGCCCATTTGTATTAAATGTATCTTGGATTTTATTTAAGTCGCAAAATTGGGGTTTGAATCGGTCTTGAATCAAATTTGACATCCCAATTGTGGGTATCCAGATTCCAGAAGTGGCAACCTCAACTAGTGTTGAAAAAGCCGGTCCAATTAAAAAAATTATAACAATTTTTGTCATGTTGACAAAATGTGACGCAATTGTTGTATGAATTTGAATTCAGAATGTGATAAGATACCTGCAATTTTACTCAATATTGACATTTGGTAACGCAAAATGTTTGGGTGGGGCATAAGGCATGGAATTTTCTTCGTTCGGGACACAATCATTTGGAATTAATTCTCCTTTGGATAAAGAAGAACTAACCAATCCATTCTCCTTTTGAATTATTTGCCACGCAATTCATTGTGGTTTACATCTAAGTATCCAAGTTCAAAAAGTTCTAGAAATCTTTTTCTTTTCATCATATACTGATCGTTATAAAAATATCTACGCAAGTTTCACACGTCAGCCTTAATTTTAAAGGAAGGCATTTCAATAAATTAATTTCATATGCATGCAAATACTAAATCATATTTGAAATCAATTCCTTCTTTTGGCAGAGAAACCTGCATCGCGAAATGTGGAAAATGATCAATTGAAAAGCATGGTTGCCTTGGACAAAAAGTATGAACATCAAGTCAAGCCAACCAAAATGTTTGCTTTCTCACGACTTGCAATTTGCAAAGGCCCGAGAATAAGCTTTAACTTATTCAAAGAATTTTGGTTAGAAAAGACTCTCAGTCCATTAATTTTGATTAGGACATTTACGTTTAAACCTAAGAATAGAAAGTTTAGTGCAAAAGCTTAACTTAGCGGCGATACGTGGCAGCAAGCCAATGGCTGACTTTACTTCTAGCTGAAATTGCATAAACCGTGTGATTATTGGACTAATTTCTCCGCCCTTTTCACCAAGCCTTAGAAAATATCATGGTATCATGGACATTTCGATGAAGCTGGTAACCACTTCTTGGCTTCACCACAAGACAATGTTGTTAGAAAGTCGCCATATTACTTGGGTTTAAAGATTGTTTTCTTGCAAGAAATGTGAGCCCAATGGAAACCTTTATGTCACTTATTAGCATAATGAAATAACAAATTAAATATAAATATCGGTAGTTGGTCCTGCCTTAAACGGTAATAATTTGTCATAATCTAAATTCTCTTTCGTGTTTTTAGAAGAAGTTATAGGTGGCTAAAACATGTCCTTTTATATCCTAGGTTGTTGTGAGTTTGATTCAAAGAACTTTGTAAATGTATGTCAAGAATAACAAAATAGACGAGAGTTATGTTGACAAAAAAATATTAAATTAGAACTCTTAACCATACTTCGAAATCTTCTCCGAAAAAAAAAAACCATACTTATAAATTAAAAAAAATAGCTTACATGGATAAATTAAATCAAACACAAACTTTAATTCATATACAATTGATGTATAAATCTGGTCTGATTGTTACCTTAACCAGGTAACTACACCAACACTTTAATTTATTTTGATGGTAGACTGTTTTGCTTTCACTTGCTTGCTTTGAGTAGATATTGACGTCCACAAACACTTTATTCTGACCTCGCCTACAATCACAAGAAAAAGTCAGAGGGTGCCGAATGTTCTTTCGGCGAAAGCCATCTGACGCTCAAGTCAGTTATCGGAGTTCTGGAAGAATTTGTGCAACAAATCTCCTTGGCTT
This sequence comes from Citropsis articulata, assembly GCA_030449925.1. Lineage (NCBI taxonomy): Eukaryota > Viridiplantae > Streptophyta > Magnoliopsida > Sapindales > Rutaceae > Citropsis > Citropsis articulata. The sequence continues at coordinate 3,465,300 of JASUUH010000085.1, read as the reverse complement.
AATTATGACTATTGGAAGCAAAGATTTTAATTCTCACAAAAAAGAAACAATCCCAGAAGAAAAGTTCTAGCATCAAAGAGATAGAGTTTCCCCTTGGTTAAAAGTGTTTTATCTTGGTTTGACTTTGCAGGGCTTTTATGAGTAGTCGAGTATCTAGCTCCACCAGTGGTTCATGGATGTTAATGGGTTGGTTGAACATGTCGATCGGGTAGTGGGGGAGTGCATCAGTTATGAGGTGGTTGAGAGGCTGTTACGGTAACCGTCTGGGTGTGGACGTCACGGTTGGTTTTTTAGGACAACTCACTAGTCGACTTTTGACCAAGTCTTTGCAAGGACTTGATCTTGGCTTCTCCGCACAAGTTTCTTGATAGTCCTCATGCATTCGAGCAGCTAACTATCTTGACTCTTCTTGAGAATTGCTTTGATAACGAGGAGGCCACAACCACCTTAGGTGTATATCGAACAGTAGCGTTTTAACCACCCAAACATATATCATGTTTAAAATCACTTGATCAAAAAATTTAAGCCAATAAATAAAATTCTAACAATAACAATATTAAAGATAAACCTCAATATATATATTAAAGAGGGCTTGACTTATGACTTGGACTAGATGTGATCTACAAACCCGTTGTTTATTATGGTTCGAAGAGTAAGGTCCATAATATTATTCAGGCGTTGATCTGGCCCAACTAACCGCGTGTTGAAGCTTTGATTATGGGTAACTTATTAGATGGTGACTTACAATTTAAACAATAAGACGCTTGTTATAAGTTATGATGTGGGAGCATGTCATACCAATGAATAATAAGTAATTAAACTTGAGATATTGCTTCAATATCTAATAAAGCTGCAGAACTAATGCAAAATCCTAATGCAAATTATAGTTTAATAATGCTATTATGGCACAATAGTAATTCATGGAATATGCCTTATGGTGTTTTTTGTGATGGTAGGTGGTATGATGGTTAATTTAAAGTTTTGCAGTGTGTAAGTGTTGTAAAATTAATTCAATTGCTATTAGTGTCAATGTGCAAATGTACACAACAAATAATAAAGTGATAAGTATCCAAAATCGTCTCCACATGGATTGATATTACTCGAATTGCTACAGCAATCTCAATAATGCATTCTCTATTCTAATTTTACTTAGAGAGGAATTAATAAGATTAAATAATTAATGAAAATCACGATGCAACAAAATAAATTGCAATATTGAATTAAAGGCACGTTAAACATTAAAGAAAATCAATAAGAATAGAGTAGTTGAGTGATCAAACTCTATTGATGGGTTGATTGTTTTATTCATGTTGACACTAGTTGCTACAGCATCTGCCACAGCACTGGGCAGAATTACCATGCATCCTCAGCTTTCGCATGTTGGACATCTCATACCTTTATGTAATCCTACAGTGAGTAGTTGTTAAGTTAACATAAGATATGGCATTACAAACTTATACTTTTGCTATTATACAAGGTGAATTCTTATATCTAGTCTATCATTAGTCTTAAATCAAGTATGACCATTTTGGGACTCAAGTTAAACTCAATCTAGGAAACTCAATTTAAGACAAAGTATTGTTCTAATATGTTCCACTAAAACAGACCATTTTGTGGCTCTATTTTAACTTATATAATTAAATGGGAGGTCAACCAAAATAATAAATTTAATATAATTTATTAAATGAAAATACTACAACAAACATGCAGCAACTCATATTTTCAGTTAAGAACCCATCAAGATTATTTGTCACTTAACTACAAATAAATGTAGTTCATAACTTGTAACAGAGAAATAAGCAACAAAATTTCAGCCATCAAGTACATCTTTTCAACTAAAGAATAAACAAAGAAAACAAGAACGAAAAGACAAAAGTTGAATCCCAATATTCTATAGATTTGTTACTGGTGCATACCTGCATCATTCTCCTCAATTCTTATTCTTCTTTGTTTCTTTCTTAGTTTTTTAATCTCGATCGACGACTTTCACTTTTCCTTATGATGTGTGTTCCTTTTATAATTAAAAATTAGGGTAAACGAAAGCTTAAGGCGCACCCAAGTCAGATTTGGAAACTGCAGATCGCAATTCTGTAAGTATCCCATGCAGAATTTTCTCAGTCGTTGTTATAGGATTGCTACAGCAATAGTTGCTTCAGCAACGGCTACAGCAGTTGTACTATTCCAGATTTGTTTCAATTCTTTTATAACTAAGTTGTTTTTTTCATCTTTTGTAAGCCTATTGTAACATCATTCCTTCTTTAAAATTTGAGCTTTTAATCACCTTCAATTATGCATATGATTTAAGCACACAAATTAGTTTAAATCAAACAAAATTCACAAATAGTAAATTAAAATAGATGTTCATGCAAAATATCCTTAAAATGCAGTGAAAACACATCATTTACTCACTAAGTATCTTGATTTAAGTCTAAAAGTATTATGATAACTCTCATTTCATAGAGTTATTAGTAAGTAACCAAAATTAGGATTCTTTGGTCAAGAAAAAGATTGTTTGTTTAATGAAGATGATGGTTGGTTATAAAGGTTAGTGATTTTGGAGGTTATTGGGGATTGCTAAAATGGTTGTTAGATTGCCAAAGGGTAATTTATTATGGTGTTCATAACTAGCTAATCATATTTTGGGGCACTTATATGTAGGTTTTGAGAGAAAACCTAGTTAATAAGGTTTGTTAATGTTATTCTTAAAAGGTAAAACAAGTCACTATGCTAAATATAGGGTTTTAAGGATTCTTTCCTTTTTTTATTGACAGAGCTTTCCTACTTGGATAAGAACTTAGAATTTGCATTATATTTTAGGGTTTGTTGGTCGTCAAAGTCTACTTTGTAGGGTAGAAAAGGTGTTGGGCTGAGATTTTGATTTTAAGAAAGGCTTCTAGAAGGTCGCATATTACTGCATTCAAATACTACAAAGGTTTAATATGGCCTAAATTAAGAATATGGAGTTTATGTATTAGTTCAGGCCTTTTTTGGTGATTGGTTATCAACTAGCCTGTATCTCAAGGCATTTCCTAACGGGTTAACATCCCGTAAGTGGGTTTAGTCAAGAGTTTAATGTGAATTAAACCTCACTTTGATGGATCTGTTCCTTTTAAACCATATCCCACAGTGATTGCCTTGGTATAGTAGTTTGGGGTTGACCATGGAATTCATACATAATAGGCCAGATTGAATCTTTAGGCCAAGTATCGATTTTTAAATAACACAAAAGGTATCACTAACTTTGAGCACTTCAATTCTCGTTAATCTTTAGAAGATTACAATTGTTTGACTAATTGTTAATAATAGTATATCGTTATAAATCAATGCTTTCATCCGTTCTAGATATATGATATCTTCGAACTTGTAGTGTAATATTTTTAGTTAAATAAAAATTAAGTAACTTAATTTAAGTTAAAAAAAACCATAAAACAATAAAGAGTATGATTTTTTTTTTTGAGTAAACATTGTTGGTACAAGTGATGATTTCATTAAAAAAAAATAAAGAAGAAAAGAAATGAGACCTAATCGGAGGATGTAATGAGCCTTATACGCCGATAAAAATAAACAAACAAAACAGTAAATCGACAATGCATGAAATGAAATACAGTAAAAACCTACGTATTAAAACCAAAAACCTGCAGTGAAATAAAAAAATAAAACAAGAGAAATGAAGACTATCCCAAATCACAATCGCCAATTAATTAGGTTTGAAAATTTACCGAAAAATGGATAAATATCAAATTGAAATCTTTATTTCAGTTTTCAGAGATAGGTGGCGACGTGGGCCGTGGGGTGAAAATATCAAGGTGCAATGAACGGTTTACAGCACATCTAAAATATCTACAAATAACTGTAAAGTAAAAATATAAAAGCAAAAATTAAAATAAGCAAATATAAAATGGACAAATTTTATGCCACAAATCAAGCTGCAGAACAAGTAGTGGACGGGTGGCGGCAAACGACCCCATAAAGATCCCTTTATAATTATTATAATGCCACGAGATCCTAAGAATCTTAAGCAAATTGATTGCATAAACATGAATGGTTATGGTTGGTCCAGATTTCAGTGATTGGTTGACAAAAGTGCTAATGAAAATAAAAACAGCGAAGCATCAAATTAAAGCTACGCCTACGCCTGTGCCTTTCACTTTGACGAAAAATTTCAAATTAAAACTACTTATATTAATTAATTATTATTAAAGAAACGTGGCCGAGATGTCGTTTTATTCCCCGTGTAGGGAACCTTTTGACAGCTACGTGGCCTCCATATGTTTCTTGGGACAGCTCCCTCCACGTGATTATTCAGTGTGAGAAATCAAAAACTACCCGCAATTAATTTTGAATATAAAATTATTTAGTAAATTAAAAAAAAAGGATAAATTACGGAGAAAAATATAATAAAAATCGTAATATCACCCAACAATGAGATATGAAACATCGAATTAATAACTATTGAATGTGGTACACAGATATTAACCATGTTTCTTATCTTTTTTTTTTTATTTAAAAAGAAATACAGATTTTTCGATCCACTTCTTTTTTATGGTAATGGTCATGGAAATGACGACTCAAAGATTTAATTTTTTTTAATCCATTCATATGCAGAACTTTAAAAAACAAAAAGAAAATCCAAATTTTTCTATCAAATGGAAAGGAAAAAAAAAACAATAATAGTGGCTTGCAATTTGCAATATAATAATTTTCTGACAAAAAAATTGTGGTCCTGGGCAGGCTTAAACCGTAACTCAAATTACAATGAAGAAATTCCCATCACGAAATTCAAGCAGCTGTCGACCACGTCCCCAGCATCATTCTTTGACCGCAGACACGTGTCACTTTCTGGTGGCGAGTCGTTTTACTAGCTCGTTCGGTTGGTGCTTAAAAGTTTCAGATATTTTCTAAGAAATTAATAAGTAATACCATATATATTTAATAATTTTTGAAACTTTATGGAAAAATAATGAATTAATGACACATATATTCAATAATTTCTGAAACTTTTTTTTTTCTTTTCATAACAATAATTTCTGAAACGGGGGTGTAAAAACGATGCGATTTCGCGCGGGTTGCACCGCCTGCATGAAGAAAAAATCCAATAAGAGAATTATCAATTCAATCCCTATAGCTTACATTAATAACATGAAATTAAGAAGATCTATTACTCATTCGTGTTGATTTCCAATTAAAAAAAATTGTATTTTAATATAAAAGTTGTGTTATAAACTAATAAGTGAACTTTCACCATTTTTGTCAGTGCAAAATGTCCCACATCGGCAAGTGATGATTGCAAGCATAATGGTGAACTTTCACCATTTATCCCACATTGGTAAATCATCATTTACCCCCTTAGCCTTCAACTCCATATATATATATATATATATATATGTAATGTATTTATACGTAAAAAATAAAAAAAAGGGTTAATTAAATTCGAATTCAACTATCTGACTATGTTTCAACTATTTTAAATGGTTGTAAACAAGCGTTTTTTTTTTTAACAAGTAAATATGTTCTCAAACGGTATGTATATATAAAAACTGTTTATTCACGATAACGGACGTCGGTGATCAGTTTGCGTGTTCAAATCTGATTTTTATAAATTATGAGGACTAATAAAATAATAATAATCTGAAATCAAAATAAAAGAAAATAAATAATGGATTTCCAGCACCAAAAAGGCCAGAGAGAGAGAGAGAGAGAGAGAAAAAACATTAAACAAGTTGGGGTGTCTTTGCAGGTTGTGTGTCAGACCTCTGAGCTGTGCTGTTGATGCCCAATACGTAAACGAATTTTTTTTTCTTCTCTCTACCCCTCTCTCTCTCATTGATCTTTCTTATTTAGTTTTTTATTTTATTATTTTATTATTTATTGACTCTCTCTGTCTGGCTCTCGGTTACTAGGTCATCTCTATAAATTATAGAGGCCCCCCCTTTGTCTCTCTCCTTCTTTGTTTCTCTACGCCTAATCCTTCAGAGCTTCAAGCTGATTTTAGCTTTCATTTTTTTTTTTTTTCATCTTTTTTCATATGGTATGAATATAGGTCAGAGCTCGCGAGCTGTACAGTTAAGCTAAGGTAACAGATCTGTTTCTCTCTTGCTCTTTAGTTGCTTTTGGAATTTCATTGAAACTTTTCATTTTTCATTTTCTTTTGCCTCAAAGCCTTGGATTTTGTGAAATGATTAGATCATAGCTTTGTAGATCTGTAAAGAATTCTAGTAAACTAAGTTTCTCAGCGATGAAATCATTAGACTTTTAGGCGTTTTTGGCTTCAAAAGCTTGGATTTTCATGTGGGCTTGTGTTAAAAGCCTTAATTTTTTATGTGGGTCTGGCTTAAAAGGCCTATTATTTCTTTTTTTTAGTTATTTTTTATGTGTTTTCGAAGCGTTTTATAGAAATTCTCATCTGGGATTTAATTTTTACCTGTTGATTTCGCCAGATCTCTTGTTTAAGCTGTTAGCTTGCATGATTTGTTAGATCTTGAGTTCAAAATTGACTGAAATTTTGTTCTTTTTTACGTGCAGACCCCAAAAAAAAAAAATCTTTGTCTGTAGAGAGTAGAGTTAGGTTCGAAAATTAGAAAGATGAAACAGTGTTTGATCCAGCAAAGCTCAATTGTTAGTCTTGAACTTGAAGAGATGAGAAGTTCTGTTTCGGACAGAAGAGACCATATGGTTTGCCCTAAGCCTCGCCGTCTTGGTCTCCTTAACGGAAACCTCAACGACCAGCCACCTGTTCGCTCTCTCAGATTGAATTTTAGGTAAATTTCCATACGTCATTTTGTTTAATCTATTTCTTTTTTACAACTGTGAAAGTTCGAAAATTAATGTGCTCATGAGTTAAATGTTGTGATTTTCAGCCACCAAGCGGAGTCTTTTGATTCAAAATCAGGGACTGATCTTTTCGACATTATACTCCCGAAGGTTTGTTAAGGTTCCCCTTTCTTTACTTTTTATTTATGTGATTTATAATTTTTTGCTTATGTGGTGATTTGTAAGGTGGTGTTTACAAATAATTTGATGTGGCTTAACAGGGTGGTTATGGTGGCATGGAAATGGAACAATCTTATAATCAAGTATTAGCATCGTCGCCCCCATTTTTTTGTGGGTCGCCGCCTAGCAGAGTAGCTAACCCATTAATACACGATTCACGTTTCGGGGATGAGGAGATCACTCCATTTTCACCGATCCTGCTTCCACAGTCTCCATCTTCTTCCACAAGGAAAGGAGGAGCTGGAGGAGGCTGCGTTCGACCCAATTTTGGTAACAAGCCAGCAGTGAGAGTTGAGGGGTTTGATTGCAGGGATCGGCAAAACTGCAGCATCCCTGCATTAGCATAGAAGACAAGCCCCGTTTATCATCAAAACACAAGTACATATAGAAAAAGGAGAAGCTAATTCAAAACAAGAACAAGACTTTGGTAGAATGAGATGAATTTTGAAGTTCTAAGAGATTAAGGGAAAAAGAGGGATCCTTTGTTTATTGTAGATATGTTTATAAAGAAAGGATTCTGTCATTTCTCTGTCTGTAATTATGTGTCCTGTAAGTAAATCTGAGTTGAGCACAAATAATCACGAGGGCTAGTCTTAATTGTTATGAAGAATTATCATAGTGTTGGCTTTCTGTTGAGGAAAGCTATATGATTGGTATTGTATTGTAAGTAGAGTGAGTTGGGAGTTCTTTTTCACTTCTCTTTTGGGTTCATTGAAGTTTCGGTAAGCGGCTTATGGAAACAATCTGTAAAAATCAAGTTGTTATTTGAGTCGTTGTCTATGTAGTCATTTACATTACATTGTAAATAAACCTCCTTGTGTTTTGAGGAGAATCTGTTGTGTATTCCCTCTGCTGTTTTTTAGCTTGTACTGAAAGCCAAATGGATACGGGGAATGATGGAGTGGCTGGTAGAGGCTCAATCAATTTACGTCGGTATCTTCCAATGGTGCCTTGTCATCTGCATCCATGGCATTAAAATTAATGAGCCTTGTCATCTGCATCCATGGCATTAAAATTAATGAAGACAAGTAACCAGATGATGGTTTTAGTTTAATGTGTATGACAAAGTCCAGCTGCTTTTGTTTTAATCGTTATGCATTGCTTCTTTCCTGCAGATCCATCAACATTATCATCTTTTTTGCTTTTTTACCTTGGAACAACTCATCGGGACCAGCATGATAGCATCATGGTTCATAATGCTCCATTTTCTCGAGTGGTTCAAAAAATTTCAGATTGCAATCAATGGCAACATAATATTTGTGATGATGGATGGTGAGGCGAGTTTATGAATAGAGAATGATTCAAATATTTTTGAGGGAAGTACTCATTTCCGAGAAGACAGTCCAAAGTATTTCTGCAGAAACGCAGGAAGCATTTTCACAGGACGAAGGATTCCAGGCATTTTTCAAATTCACTGGCTAGACAATTAGAGAGCTAATTGAGATCTTCTCTGTCTAAACTCAATCAATTACAAGCTCTAATGCAAGTAAATCAAGCACAAGAGGATGACGGTGATTGTGCACCTCACAAGAAAGAAGGGACTTATCAATTTAGCATCTATCTTTTAACAATTTCCTTTCCCCTTTTGTCAGCAGAATCTTCTTTTATCACCAAAATCGTTTTCCGTAACCAACAAGAATTCAAGTCCCCATCTTCCATCAAATGGGGCCTCTTGACTGTTGACACCATGGAGAGTTTTCTTGGAGAATGGAATAGATCATCATGGGGTTTATGCATGAATTTCGGCAATGCGCGTTAATTTATGTAGTTTGCTAAATTTTATGTGGTCTCAAGTTCCAACATTAGACCCCTCGTGAAATTGAGGGGTCAATCTCCTTTTATACGTTGCTTGAGTAACACTTCTTGGGTTGGGTTGGGCTGCAACTCAAATGCCAGCCGTCAGAGAAATCAGGATGTTCATTTTATTTATTTTATGAAAGATATTATGTTGTTGTGTTAGTATTTATTTAGTATGATTTATTTAATAGTTATAAGTTATTATTTAATTTTATATATATATATATATATATATATATTTTTTATTGTTGTTTTTTATAGAAATTTTATAGATTCAATAAGTTACTTTATTTTTGCTAGCAAAATTTTAAAATTTAAAATTTTGTGAGTAGAGATTAATTTTTTTAAATATTAAAAAATATAAAATATTTTATATTTATTTAATTATTTTATTTTATTTCTTTCATAACATAATTTTAAAAAACTTATCTATTAAAATAATTTTTAATATTTTAATAAAACTCTCGTTGACAACCAACAATTAAATACACTTAGCAACGACCACTAAAAATATCAGTTCCAAAACTCACCATGGGTGGGCATCCATCCAATTCACGACCTCTCATTAGTGCCATTCCCCGCCCCGGCTTCATGAAAAATCCACTTCCTCTTGCTGCCTGCTGTCTTGCTGGGAAAAAGACTAATTAGCAAAAGAGCAGCATTTATTCACCCAAGGAAACACGAACAGCCAAGTAAGTTGAACGCAAACGACCCAAAGCACAAGTGAGTTTCTCCCTATACATTAAATTAGAGTATGATAAAAATTTAACAAGCATCAGATGTATACTGTTAGCTATATAACATGACATATCTCATTAGGCGAATATTATGCACTGCAAAACAAATGACACTAACTTGTAACTAAGAAAATCACGGCCATCTGGCTCCTTAAGCAAAACTCTTATCATCCCAAATCCAATTCAACAGAAATAATAAAAGCCGAATGATAAATAAATCACGGTCACAGCAGTTGGGTGTGCATCCCTGCTTTCATAATCCCAACTTCCCTCGCCTTGCTTAATTCCTCAGTATCCAATCTCAATTTCTCGAAAGAAATATTAGATATATCATCCTGTATTTGCTTCCTAAGTAGTTCCAAGTTTTCCTTTTTCAAATCAATCTCTCCAGCTAGTCCATCGACCTCTTTAGAAAGCTCAGCCATCTCCCCATAGCGGAAGTTAATGGGGCTGTTACGTAATGGATCATTGTCAATTCTATAACGAGCTTGGGCAATTCTCCTCAAACGATCAAAGAAAAAGTCAACTTTAAACCCTGTTCGGTGAGCCATGTTGAAGTGCCTCCACCAGGTGTAGAGTAAGGCATAGTTGACGTCCTGAATCATAGTGTTACACATGCTGTGCACAGTGGAACAGAAATTCACCATCACGCACATCTTCAAGTTTGTGTGCTCTTGGGTTATACTGCAACTGGCGCCGATATCGCCATACTTGTCAAGCAAGCTTTTAAGAACCCCGGCCAACTTTGGAATGGTTTTATAATCCCCCACCTGGATAACCTCAGAATTAAAATCCTCATCTGCCAGTAAAGGCACTCTGTCCTTCTCAGAACAAACTGCCAAACGCTGTAGGAAGTGTTCATCCGAATCTTCATCGGAATAAACAAACTTCCTTGATGAAGAGCTTACTTTAGCTTCATGGCCGGCTCCAGAAAACTTCTCAAGAATCTTTTCCTTTTCCTCATTGAAAGCCTCTACTATCTCCTCCCATTTCTCATCTTCCTCATCTGTGAAGGAATTTTGTATGTTCTGGTAGGTTATCCTTTCACTGATCTTGACCTTATTACTAGTCTTTCTACTGATAGTTCTGAACGGGACATCTCGGGGCTGTTTCTGCAGAGCAAGCAATACCTATACATATTTCAAGAAGCAAGTTAAAACAGTGATACACATTGGTTAAGCTAGCTTAACCAAACCAAGATAATGCTCTTGGAAAACAAGACCGAATGCAACTTTTCAAGATTAAAGATTTTTCTAAGGGATAATTGGTATAGGCTTACCTCAGAAATCACACAGTCAAATTCAGCAATGAAATCGCATTTTGCGCAATAATATACACATAGCTCAGGGTCTCTTTCCTCCTCGCAAACATCACAAACTTGCGTATAATAGTTCTTATCAGCAACATTATCCGTAAGGATCAGCGGATGTTGGTGACTTCCGTTTTCAATAGCTGGCGGCAGGGGAGAACGCAAAAGGTAGACCCTGAATTTGCATTTCATACAATCCGAGTTCAATGCACCGTGAGTGGTAGATATATACTTTCGGCATTTCGGGGTGTGTTGTATCTTTTCAAAGACAGTAAGACTATGCTTATCACCGCCGAATTGTGATAAAGCGCAATCAATATCCATAACGAAACAATTATCACATTGGTAAAAGAAGCCACTTAACTTTTTGAGACAAGCTCCGCATTCATGGTCTTCTTTTGTGCCTTCGTCTGTATGAGACTTAAGAATGAGAGAATGTCGGTGAAGGGCATGTTGGATCTGCCTCGGCAACTCTGCGCAAGATTTGTGAAGGTAAAATCTGCATTGATCACAACCATATGTTGGATGGCCCCGAACTAATTTCTCGCATGCATAGCACACAACACCATCATCATCCCTCTGATTTCCGACAAGAAACAAACAATGGTCATGGCTGAAATGATTTAGTTTCTCTCTTTCGTCAGATTGTACCTCCGTGATAACACAACGCACGTGTGCGTGGTACTCACATTCAACACAACCATAGGAGGGGTGATTTGGATTTCTTTCTTCTTTGCATATTTCACAGAGAAGAAGATCACCGTCATCATCTTTGACAATTGTTCCAGTTGTAAGGGTAAGAGGATGGTCGTGATGCTGCTGGTCAACAGTTGGTGGTAACCAGTCTGGGCCACACTGAACATGAAAATTGAGTTTGCACTCCACACATCGGAGAAAGAAAGTACCCTCAATATCACAACGACAAGCTTCACATTTGCTCTTGCACGACATATTCTCTATTAGGATAAGAAGATGCTGATGGTCTTCGTACCTTATGTTTGGCTTCAAAGACAGGCATTCGAGATGCAAGTCAAAGTCACATTCGTCACACCGGTACCGCAAGCCTGGTTTAACATCGAACCTACACGCATCACAAAAATAGCTATGAGACGTATTTTCTTGGATTGTCAAACTGTGGCGTGGATGGACTGGGTGTTGAACTTCTTGCGGCAATTCGGCGCATGATTCATGGATATAAAACTTACACGGGGGGCAGCCATAGCCCGTACCATGGATGTTTTTGTGGCATAACTGACATTCCGCATCGCCCACATCTAGAACGGTTAAGTGATGGTAATGACTGTAGTGCCCGATGCCATCATCATGGTCGTCTCCGCGGGCTTTCCAATTTAATTTTATTGAAGGGTGTTGTGAAGCACAGTCAAGATCCAGATCGAAGTCGCACGTCTCACAATGATATATAGCATTTCCCTTTAATTGTTGACCACAGGCTGTGCATCTTTCTGAAAATGAAGAATTCTGAAGGGTAAGATAATGTGAATCAGACATATGCTTCATCACCTTCGGTAGCTCAAAGCAGGATTTGTGGAGATAAAATTCACAGGGGTCACAACCATATGCTGGGTGGCCCCGGATGATCAATTTCTCACACACACGGCACTCGATATCATCATTCCTCTCGTTTTCAAGAGGAACCAAGAGATGATGGTGGCTGAAATGCTTATGCCTCTCTGTTTCATCTAGTTGTATCTCGGTTATCACACAACGCACATGTGCGCAGTACTGATCACATTCACTACAACCATAACAGGGATGGTTTGGGTTTCTTTTTTCCTTACAAGCATCACAGTGAAGATGAGAGGAATCATCTGTCACCGGTGTTTCAGATTTAGCAATGAGAGAGAGTGGATGGCTGTGATTTTTATGCGTGACAATTGGTGGTAGAGAGGGCGCAGGACCGCACCGGACGTGAAAATCTAGTGCACACCCGACACACCGAGCAAAGAAAGTGCCTTCAATGTCGAAACTGCATGCATGGCACTGACTTTCATAGCACATATCCTCCACTACAATAAGAAGATGCTGATGTGCTGGGTACTTTATGTTTGGCTTTAGAGACATACACTCGGGATGCATATCGAAGTCACAATCATCACACCGATAACGCATGCCCAGATCAATGCAGGAGCGACATGCGTCACAACGATACCACTCCGATAGATCATTGTTTTGGAGTGTCAAAGAATGGCGCGGATGGAATGGATGCCGGACTTGTTGCAGCAATTCACTGCATGATTTATGGATATAAAAATTGCATGGGGCACAACGGCAATAGCTCTGGCTACCGTGGATGTTTTTGCAGCAAAACTTGCACTTCGTATCCTCCACCTCCAACTCCATCTCCAAAAGGATCAAGGGATGCCGGTGACTGAAATGTTGGATGTGGTCTTCTTGACCTCGATGATATTTGATTAGAGTTGTTGCGCATGGGGCACCAATCTGAAAATTACAGAAGTCACAGCACAAGAACGGATTGTCTTTGTGAGATTCTTCACAATAATCACAACCAAATGCTTTATCACTCAGGAAAGAGGACATATCAGGACCAACAGATTCTTGTCTTAAGCGTAAAACGCAATGCGGACGTAAGGCGATCCGGATCTGTCGTGGCAGTTCAGCACAAAGCTTATGAAAGAAAGGAGACTTGGGCCAGCACTGTTTGCAGAAATAAAAACTGCCGGAGGGTTTGCGGTCGCAAGCAGAGCATTTCTCGGGATGAAACTCACAGTCGCTGCAATTGGTGCCGTCGAAACAATATCGCCAGTCACAGACAGGGCAAGGAGGATTATCGTCCTCAATCTCACAGAGTGTTAAAGGGTGCTCGTGGATAGGGTTCCGCTCTGTCTCCATCTCTGGCTCTCTGTTTCTCTGATTCTGTCTTACTTGAAGTTCGATTACGGATTACGAACAATTTTCAGTTAGGCAATTAATGGGTACTACTACTGCAACGTCACTTAAACTCATCCATACTTTGAATATTCGTCCCAGAAACTCATCTTTACCGCCAATCCATGCTTGACTTTATTGATTTTATCGCTATGTTCAGAGTCACAAGCCACATGAACCCATCCCCCCGATTAATAATAATAATTAACACAAGTGGGTGATTACAAAAACGTTATTAATATGCTACATCATTGAATACACGACGACGTAATACCGTGATGAATTAAATTAAAAATACGGTATTTAAAAATCATATTATTTTCACAACCGCACTATATACATCATGTAAATTGCTCAATAAATATATTTATTTAAAGTTAGCCGGTGACAACATAATTAAATACAAATACTCCAAGGGAGGAGCAAGTTTACTCGGTCCCAAAATTCTACATCAGTATGATTAATTTAATAGATGTTAAATAAAGTTTTTAGTCTTTGTCTTGTGTACGTGGAACGAAAGTTCCCTCTCTCTCTTTTTTTTTTTTTTTTGGATTTTTGGGGTTTTTTTTGGTGGTGGGGGGTGGTTGTGTTGGTTTCGGTTTGGCATAGTTAATAAATTAAATGTAATTTGTCTTGTCTCATTGGAGTCATTTGCCTCGAAGCTCATGCGATGTATTTGGCCGTTTTGGACTTTTGGCAAGTTGGTGATAGGTTACATTTATTTAATATGGTTGGTTTGTGATTGCACAATAAAATAAAGAGGTAGAAAGATCTATGAGTAAATTTTTTTAATTATTTTATTTTACTTTTAGTGGAGTTGAAAACAACAATCATCTTGAAATTATGGAGTACGTAATAGTGAAGAGTAGAGCATCTTTTTCTATACTCTTTAGAGCAATTATTTTCTCCCGGAATATTATTAAGAAAATATCCCACTCCCATTTGTTTCGTTGTTTTCATTTTCTATTTATAATCTTTTAGACTTGCCCATATTAGTTATAGAAATTTAAAAATACAAATAAAAAAAAAAAACCTAATTTACTGTACGCTATCACACATGTTATGGTGCAGAATAGCATGCATAACGAGATCTTATTAGAGAAAACTCTTTTGTGGGGTCTGATACCCCAAATGAGAGTTAGCTACGAACGACTGCGCGCACTAAATTATCTCCACCAGCGCACCATTGCTCGTTATGCAGTCATTGTCTTGAGTGGCAACATGACGTTTGTTTTAAGGGAGGGAGGTGAGTGAGAGTTTAATGTTTATAAAAGTGCTTCAAATACTTTTCAGAAATATAATTATCCCTGAAAAGGCGGTTTAAAGTATTTTAATTTTCGGAAACGCTAGCTGGATAAGACTCCTTCTAAAGCATTTTTCAATCTGAATTATATTACAGAATTTCGGAGCTACCTAGTTCAAGTCTCGTCTGTCGAATCTCAAATCAACTACCAACTCTAATGTAAATCATGTATGCATAAAAGGATCTCGCAAAGTGATTATGCAACGCAGAAGAAAGCTCTTATAGATTCTGAATCTGAATTCTTCCCTTTTCCAGTTGTTGCTCTCTCTTCTCTCTTGCTACTACATATCTTCTTTTATCCAAATAGTTAACTCAGCTGGAAAGTGTACCAATTCCTTTCGGCACTTCCATATCCGAGATCTTTTAGCCAAATAGTTAACTAAGCAGCCAGCAAAATACCATCTCCTGTTGATATCTGACTGAATATCCACTGTTTTATTATAGTCCTGAGAATAGTCCCTATAAACAATTGTTTTTGCAAATATCATCTCTCAAATCTTGACTTGTAATTAATAATCACTTTTCAGAGTATTTGTTTACACTAGACAATTCATCCGATAGGACAACACTATATATACTATGACTTAGAAAACTTAAAACTAGAGCATAAAGTGGGTAAACAAGATCATAGACAATACGGTTATTAAGATTATAAATGTGAACATGATTGGATCCAATCTTGCATAACAGTATAACTCGTTATTTATGTAATTTTGTCTATTTTTTGTCTTCCAATGTTATTAATCACGGCTAGCCATCACCCGAATAATAATTGGCAAGTTTTGATAAACTTTTAGTTTACATTAGCTGAAAGATTAAATTCGGACACTTCGTTGACCTCACTTTCTATATGTCCTTGTGCATCCCCAGCCTCATCAAATTATAGTTGATGTTGAACTGCAGTTGTAGACTTCACCGAACCTTTTCTGGGATCGGCATGATCATTGTGGCTCATTATGTAGTCATTGTCTTGAGTGGTTGAAAGAATTTGATAAGTTGCAACTCGCAATCAAAGGGAACATAACATTTATTTTAATGGAGGGTGAGACATGCCTGAGTCTTTATAAAAATTAAAAATGCTACAAAACACTCTCTTGAAAAGTCGTTAAGTTATTTATTTATCTATTTATTTTAAGGTAGAGGTGTGAGCAACAGCTAAATTGAGTTGTCATTCCCCTTAGCTCCCCCAAGATTCAAAATCTGACCAGCTAAAAATTGCAGATGCAATTGAGTTTAAAGTACAGCTGGTTAGTTCAAGACTTCCCTGACTAAACAAATCATCTCAATAAACGAAGGAAGCAATTTTCAAAGTTGCTAACATTTAGCAAGAGAACCCCCAGAGGAATTCAACTAGCGACGTGGATCCTTGGTTTCACGAAGGGTGCAGAATATTATTTTTAAGCCGAATGATAAACCACAAGAGAAATGACACTTGCTATCACTAACTTATAACATTGAAAAATAAAAGCAGTCCGGTGAGCGTGCCTGCTTTCGTTATCCCAAGTTCCTTCGCTCTAAACAATCGCTCAGCGCTGGTCTCAATTTCTGATATAGACATCACGTCCTGCGCTTGCTTCCGAAGCCTGTCCAATTTTGCCCTTTGGTTACCAGTATCTTGAATCAGTTTTATCAATCTCCTTAGAAACCCCAAACATCTCCTCAAAGAGATAGTCAATTTGGCTGGTCTTAGGCAATCGGTCTCAATTTCCTGACGAGCTTCATCTATTTTCTTTAAATGATCAAAGACAAAGTCAACTTTAAACCCTGCTCTGTTAATCAACGTTAAGTACCAGCGCCAGGTCATTGTTAAGTACCGACGTTCCGTATCATAATGTTACACATGCTATATATGCACCGTCGCACATAAATTGTCCATAAGAAGCATCAACTGACACTCGATATCCCCATACCGGTCAAGCAAGCTTTTAAGAACCGTAGCCAACTTTGGGTGGGCTTTATAATCTCCCAGACTCCCACATAGGTAGCCTCAGAATTGAAAGCCTCATCTTCCGATAATTTAAAAAAAAAAAAAAAAAAAGAAGGGCTTGCATCAGCTCAGGGTTACGTTTCCAAGGATGTCAGAAGTCGGTATTCGAACCACAGCCTCCAGCCTTCAGAATTAATTCAAGTCAGCTTAGTTAATTAAACAGAAATAACATCGAATGCAACTATGCATATTATAATTGGGGATTAATTAAAAGACTTAGTTATAATAATTTCTCAAGGATGTTTAATTAATAAGCTTACCTCAGAAATAACGAAGTCAAGTTCCGCTATAAAATCACATTCTGGACAATAATAAACACATCCTTTGCTGTTCTTTTTCCTCCCCGCATAACATCACAAATTTGCATACCATAGTCATGATAAACAACATTATCCGTAAGTGCGAGTGAATGATTGTGACTTCTCTAAGACTGCCAAATTCAGACAACCCGAATTGTGTGTATCGGCAGGAAAGGAAAACATAAATCTTTGGGGTTCCGAGGTGTGATTTGTCTTTTCGAAGAAGGTAAGATGATGCTTGTAACCCTGATTTTTGAGCCGAGGTTGCAACAGAAGCACAATCAAAGTCCAGAACGAAGCCACACTCTGATTTCTCACGTTGGTAAGTGAAGCCATATAACCCTTGCTCACAAGCACTGCATCTGCCTGGACAAGACCCAAGGCTGAGAGGATGTCGGTGCAGGAGATGTTGCGTCTGTCTTGGCAACTCCACACAAGATTTATACCCGTCCCGCTTGGTCATCTACGTAGCACTTAAAATCTACCAAATCAACCGCTCTTTCATTGTATTTTATACACATTGAGTCACGGCCTGCGAGTTTGGGCCAGTATAAATACAATGAGAGAAAATATATTATATAAATGAAGAGATACAACATTAAAGAATTTTGCACCAACTGCTTGAATTGGCATCTTTAGCCAGGGAAGAAGAATTAATAAATGTTGCATAACGCCATTTCACGCTTATAATTTAGATCCAAATATCCAATGCTTAATATAGGGGATAGAAACTTTCCGTATGTGCACATCATTCTAACATAATAAGTTAATTGCAGAATTTCGGTACATTTATGGTGTGCTTACTTGTAGGAATAAGGAATGAGAATAGAGGGATGAGAATCAAAGTTATGTTTACTTGACAAAATTAAATTTAGAAATGGAAATAAATTATGTGGGTCCCACATAATTTAGGAATAAAGAATGGGTATCCCATTCCCATGGGGGGTTAGGGAATGAAAATGTGAGAATGGGAATGAAAGATAAATTTACTTTTGTACCCTTCTAATTATTAATTTATTAATATTATTATTAATAACAATAAAAATAAAAATAATTATTATTATTATTTTAGTTATAATAATTAATAATAATTAAAATAATAAAGTTAATAAAATTTAATAATAATAATAAATGTTAATAATGATAATATTAGTGAAAATAATATTAACAATAATTAATAATAATAAAATAATAAAGTTAATAAATTTTTTAATAATAATAATAATAATAAATGTTAATAATGATAATATTAATAAAAATAATAATAACTAAAACAATAAAGTTAATAAAATTTAATAATAATAATAATAATAATAAATGTTACTAATGATAATATTAATAAAAATAATAATAACAATAATTAATAGTAACTAAAATAATAAAGTTAATAAAATTTATTAATAATAATTATTAATATTTATTATTATTATTATTAATTTTATTTTTAATTAATATCATTTTTATAATAATATTTATACATGTATCTAGTTAATGAAAATTATATTATTTAATACTGTGGGTATTTTGATAAATTAATTCTCATTCCCATTCTTCGTTCCTATTTATTTTGTCAAGTAAACACATCAATGGCATTCTAGCACATTTCCATTTCCATTTATTTTTGCCAAGTAAACATTAGAATCTCATTCCCATTCCTTATTCCTTATTCCCATTCCAGCCCATTCTCATTCCCTGAAAATAAATACACCGTTAAAGCTTTCAGCACAACCGAGAAGCAAAACTGGATTGGAAGATGGATCAATAAAGTGGGCCTTCTCATCAAATTCAGATCCGCACAACCCAACCCCATACATCCTGTGAGCTTTCCCGCATTGTGAAGGCCTTTTATCTGTTGCAAAAATCCACATGCTGAGTTTTCTTGGGCCTTGGCCCATGGAGAGCTCCGTCATAGTTTGTCCATCAAATTAATCAATGGTTTCATTTCATAAATCGGTCTTGTTGCACTCCTCTCAAGCTCCCTTTGTAGTCTACTCTTTTCATCTTATCTACTACCTATATAGATATTATATTATATCCTATTTAGTATTTTAATTGAGTAATTACACTAAATTATTTGGTCAACACTAGTTATTGTGTTTTAGAAGCTAAGTTAATTTTATTTTTATATTTATATGATGAAAAAACTTATAATATCTTTTATTGTTTTATCGAAATCATTATTGAAAAATCATATTTACTGCACCCTATTAATATTTTATAATTGTAATTTTTAAATCACAATATCTTAATACCAATTAGGAGACTACAAATTATCTGGCTCCTCCTATTAGTCCATTTCTGTCACTCATCGCTCGTGAGGAAGCAAGTACACACTTACATATGCAAAACAATATAACATACATTTCCTGAAAATGTCGCCCACTTGTAGGTGCATAAATGATAGGCCCCTACAAATTTGGGTTGGGCTATTTAACTGAAATAAGACTTCACAAGCTCTGGCTTATAATGACAAATCTGTTTCTCACTTCCTACCTCTTGATCCCCTAAAAATTCATTGGACGGAGCCGTCATACAGAACACTAGTCCAAATGAAACCTCATGCCAAAGGGACATCTGGACAAGAAGTGGCATGTGTATATGAGCTCATAGAATTTCACAAAACCACTTTCATCAACGGACGTGCAAATTGACCCTAATTCCCAATACCTCTTCTCATTTCGCCTACTTTCTTTCTTAATTTTCCCACCTATAAATATATCGCCAATTTATGAGCAAACTTTTGTAAGATAAGCGTCTTATGCATTTTCACATTTTGGGGATGAGGAGATCACCCCATTTTCACCGATCCTGCTTCCACCATCTCTATATTCTTCCACAAGGAAAGGAGGAGCTGGAGGAGGCTGCGTTCGACCCAATTTTGGTAACAAGCCAGCAGTGAGAGCTGAGGGGTTTGATTTTAGGGATCGGCAAAATTGCAGCATCCCTGCACTAGCATAGAAGACGATCATCAAAACAAGTACACATAGGAAAGAAGAAGCGAATTCAAAACAAGAACAGGACTTTGGTAGAATGAGATGAATTTTGAAGTTCTAAGACATTAAGGGAAAAAGAGGGATCTTTTGTTTATTGTAGATATGTTTATAAAGAAAGGATTATGTCATTTCTTTGTCTGTGATTATGTGTCCTGTAAGTAAATCTGAGTTGTTGAGCACAAATAATCACGAGGGCTAGTTTTAATTGTCATGAAGAATTATCATAATGTCGCTTTCTATTGAGGAAAGCTATTGTTGGGGAAAATTCAGTTTAAAAAAAAAAACTTTTAAGATCGATCTCATAAACTTTTAAGATCGTACCTTGAAAATCTGATCTAGCTTTTTGTGCTGATATGATTTAGGCTCTCAGATCACGATCCATCACCACCACGTTCGTTAGATCAC
The DNA here is from genome assembly GCA_030449925.1 of Citropsis articulata. Classification (NCBI taxonomy): domain Eukaryota; kingdom Viridiplantae; phylum Streptophyta; class Magnoliopsida; order Sapindales; family Rutaceae; genus Citropsis; species Citropsis articulata. Next base: position 3,444,573 of record JASUUH010000085.1, on the reverse strand, counting down.
GATCCGTCACCAAACGATCTTCCAGGTTATAACTCAGGATTGATCTACACTTGACGTGTGAGCGCCTTTATTACCACTATAAGCAAACTAGCAGGAGAAAATTTTTCTCTAAAAATTCTTGTAGAAAAAAAAATATTTTTATCTGATATATATATATATATAGTGATTTTCCTCTTCTTTGCAGAATAAGATTTTATATCTCCTCATCGCGAATCCGCTCATGTAATTATGAAACTCACGCTTTTCATTTGTCATGCGCCCACCTCAGAAAATAACATAAGGCCCCTTGTATATAAGCATATTAATGGAGCCTCTCACTAAAAGATATAATTATATTTTGACCCAAATTGCTAGTTCTCTTGCTTATTAATCCAATAGTGGTGCAGTCAATTAAATGAGCTAACCCGTGGATCATTTGGGAACATAAAATAGTGGCTACAACAATTAAGCATGTAATTAAACAAGCCTAATCATTTAATTCCAACTCTACTCCACTATAAGATTGAACCGACTCCATAATTGTATGTTCGAAAAAATTGGTCCCAAGCCACATTGATTTCTTTCTCGCTCAATCTTTGTAATTGCATCACATCGATATCTCAACCGTCAATCGATTTAATTACATTTTATTCCTTGATACATACCGGTTTTCTAATGATCATTTTCAACATATTAAATATGTTGACACACTGCCGAGAATTCTATGATCAAGATCAAAACCCATCAAGAGATGTGTCGTACAAATTCTAAATTGTTAATCTATAATTCCAATACTCATAATTGCTCCCACCAAGATACCGGGTAATCTTGACCACAAGGGTGTATCGTGCCCATTGGTAACTCAAATGGAATAATAATTACAATCATGAAATCATAATTAACTCAAGATTAAGATTACAGTAAAATCAATGCCTATGAGATTTAATAAGTCTGATTATTTAAAGGTTAATTAAACTCATATTTGATCCAAATTTCAATGTAGTCAACTACATCAAGAATTCATATATGATTAAGACAAATCATTCAATGAATTTACTACGCCTAAACATAAATAGAGCGCCAACTCTGCTTATCAATCATGAACTTAATTTATTTAATCATAAGATAACTTGTATTTATACGTACATGAATCTATACGATCACATAAATACATATAATATGATTAAACGGACCTTATTCAATATATTTATGCAATTAAAATATCTCAAATATTTTATTAATCAAAAAATAAATTAATATGCTTTAAAAGAGCATATAATCCCAACAGCTATATGATCGGTATTGTATTGTAAGTAGAGTGAGCTGCGAGTTCTTTTTTACTTCTCTTTTGGGTTCATTGAAGTTTCGGTAAGCGGCTTATGGAAACAATATGTAAAAATCTGGTTGTTATTTGAGTCGTTTTCTTTGTAGTCATTTACATTAATTTGTAATAAACCTCCTTATGTTTTGAGGAGAATCTGTTGTGTATTCTCTCTGCTATTTTTTAGCTTGTACTGAAAGCCAAAATGATATGAGGAATGCAGCCCGGAATGGCTGGTAGAGGCTCTCTCAATTTCCGTCTGTATCTTCCAATGATGCCTTGTCATCTGCATCCATGGCATTAAAATTAATGAAGACAACTAAACAGATGATGGCTTTTGTTGAAGGTGTACGCAAAAGTCCAGTCGCTTTTGTTTTTAATTGTTATGCAATGCTTTTTTCTTGCAGATCCATCAACCTTATCATCTTTTTCGCTTTTTTTCCTTGGAACAACTCATCAGGACCAGCATGATAGCATCATGGCTCATAATGCTCCATTTTCTCGAGTGATTGAAAAAATTTCAGGTTGCAGTCAATGGAAATATAATATTTGTGATGATGGAGGGTGAGGCGAGTTTATGAATAGAGAATGATTCAAATATTTTTCAGGGGAAGTAGTCATTCCCGATAAGACAGTCCAAAGTATTTCCGCAGAAACGCAGGAAGCATTTTCCCAGGACAAAGGATTCCTCCAAAGCATTTTTTAAATTCACTGGTTATACAATTAGAGAGCTAATTGAGATCTTCCCTGTCTAAACTCAATCAATTATGAGCTCTAATGCAAGTAAATCAAGCACAAGAGGATGACGGTGATTGTGCATCTTACGAGAAAGAAGGGACTTATTAATTTAGTATCTATCTTTTAACAATTTTCTTTTTCCTTTTGTCAGTAGAATCTTCTTTCATAGCCAAAATCTTTTTCTGCAACCAACAAGAATCCGAGTCCCATCTTGCATCCAATAAGCCCCCATGACTGTTGACACCATGGAGAGTTTTCTTGGACAATGGAATAGATCATCATGGGGTTTATGCATAAATTTCGGCTATGCGCGTTAATTTATATAGTTTGTTAAATTTTATGTGGTCTCAAGTTCCAACATTAGACCCCTCATCAAATTGAGGGGCCAGTCTCATTTTATACATTGCTTGAGTAACACTTCTTGGGTAGGGTTGGGCTGCAACTCAAACGCCAGGCGTCAAAGAGAAATCACGATGCCCATTTTATTTATTTTATGGAAGATATTTTATCTTGTTGAGTTAATGTCTATTTAATATGAATTATTAATAGTTATAAGTTTAATTTTATAAAATTTATAAATTTATTATTATTATTTTTATAGAAAATTTGAAAATTAAATAAGTTATTTTATTTTTACTAGTAAAATTTTAAAATTTAAAATTTTGAGAGTAGCGAATAATTTTTTTAAAATATTTAAAATATCACTTACTTATTTGATAATTTTATTTTTTTATAACATAACTTTAAAAAATTTATTTATTAAAGTAATTTTATAATTTTTAATAAAGATATCGTTGACAACCAACAACTAAAATTGTTTTGATAAAATCTGTATTTATAAAAGTTTTACTAATAAAAACACTAGTTAGATAAGCTTTATTTGAAAAAAATATATCAAGGAGACTTTAATGTGCTAAGCTTCGACCACTGAAAATATCAGTTCCCAAACTCAGTAGGTGGGCATCCTCTTCACGACCTCCCATTAGTGTGGTAGTTTAGTTTCCAATAGAGAAAGAGAAGCCAAAGAATTATAAAAGAGAATATGGATTGATTAGAAGGGAAAAGACAACTTCATTCCAACATAAATCATTACAAGTCCACCCAGATCTTTTAAATAGACCTGTACACCCTGAAAACTAGAAAAGAGAAAAAAACACGTGCAAGTACAGCAAGCACAATACTTGAAAATAGGAACACGAACACTTAAAATGGGAACGTGCATGGCTGCCAATAAAAACGTGCCCCCACTTCTTTATTTTATTCTAACAAAGTAAACAACCATGTAAAGAACTTGAGCCCCATACACGTCTGCATGCCTTGTATGACTTGCAACCTTTGCATGGCTTATGACCATAGTATTCGTATCAATATCCATCCCTCTGACTTTGTCCTTGTCCTCAAGGACGAAAATTTGGATAAGAACGAAGGAACCTCCACTTATTTTCCCATGTCGCATCTTCAACAGGAGCACCCACCCATTGAACAAGAATTTCTTTTTTTGGACGATATCGTCCCTTCTGGATTACACGACTATCAAGTACTACTTTTGGTTGAGGTTGCAAAGTTGAGTCCGCCGCCACCCGTGGTAGCTTGGGCATAACGATTTTTGAAGAACCATCACATTTCTTAAGCAAGCTCACATGAAAGATATTGTGAATTTGGGATCCCTCTGGCAACTCTAATTGGTAAGCTACGGGACCAATGCGGGCCAAAATTTTAAACGGTCCATAGTACCTGCAGGGTGACAGTTTAAGAGAACTTCGAAAAGCCACTGATTGCTGGCCATACGGCTGCAAACATAAATAGACATGATCACCCATGTTGAATGTCACCTCACGTTGATATTGATCTGCCTGGACCTTCATGCGGTTCTAAGCCAGTTACAAGTGATGCCGTAACATCTTCAAAATCGCGTCCCGTTGTTGTAAGAGTTCATCCACTGCTTGCACATTTGTAGTACCAGGAACATATGAGAGCATATTTGGAGGATGAATACCGTAAACTGCTTCAAAAGAAGTGAGACAAGTGGAGGAATGGACCGCCGTATTGTAATTATATTCTGCCCAAGCAAGCCAATCTAACCATTTTGTAGGCTGATCATGTGCAAAGCAACGGAGGTATTATTCAAGGGTGCGATTGACTACCTCGGACTGGCCATCGGTTTGCGGATGGTAACTGGAACTTATACAGAGAGAAGTCCCTTGCATTTGAAACAAAGCTTTCCAAAAAGCACTAACAAAAACTTTATCTCAATTACTAGCAATGGATCTGGGCACCCTATGTACCTTAACAATATGACTTAAGAAGACCTTAGCTACTGTTAAAGCAGTAAATGGATGCTTTAAGGAAATAAAGTAGGCATACTTTGACAGACGGTCTACCACCACCATTATGACTGTATATCCCTGAGATGAAGGAAGACCTTCAATGAAATCCATTGAAATATCAGTCCATATTTTATCTGGAATTGCCAAAGGTTAAAGAAGGCCAGCTGGGCTTAATGTCTCAGTTTTACAACGCTGAGAAGTATCATATTCTCGGATAAATTGCTTGACTGCAATTCGCATTCCCAACCAAAGAAACATAGATTGAATTCTGCTTAAAGTCTTTTGAACACCACAATGTTCCCCCATGGATGATGAGTGATTATCTGCCAATATGGCTGGAATTAGAGTTGAAGAAAGACTCAAAAAATTTTTGCCTTTCTTAAACCAAACCCCATCCCTCTGAAGATAAAGGTCAGGAGTTTTATTATGATAAAACTAAACCTGCTTATAAAATGGATCAGATAAAACCTCATCCTTGAGAATGGCCCACCAATCTGAATTTGGCAATGAGATAGCTTAGAACTCAAATTCGGCAATTCGAGACAGAGCATCTGCACTTTTATTGACAACCCGTTTCTTATATTGTATCTCATAATCATACCTTAAAATCTTTGGCAGCCATCATAGTTGTGTGAGTGTGGTAATGCACTGCTTCAGTAGGTACTTTAAACTTCGTCGGCCCGTTCTCACTATAAAAGGTCTACCAAGAAGATCTAGTCTCCACTTCCTGATAGCTTTAACAATAGCCAGTATCTCCTTGTCATAAGTTGATAATGCTAATGCTGCACCTTTTAATGCCCCGCTAAAAAATGCAACGGGCCGATCTTGCTGATACAAAATGGCTCATATTACAATACCGCAAGCATGACACTCCACTATAAACCTTTGAGAAAAATCAGGAAGTTACAACACGGGCGCAGTTTTGAGTGCCCTTTTAAGTTGCAAAAATGCCTCCTCTACCTCAGAGTTCCAATAGAATTCTTTCTTGGAAGTTAAATGAGTAAGTGGAGCAGCAATATTTCCAAAGCCCCTAATGAATTTTCGAAGATCGATTTTGGAAAAAAACTGAGCCCCGTATAATTCATCTAAGAGCTCATCAATGACTAGAATTGGATACTTGTCTTTGATTGTGACTCTGTTGAGTGCCTTGTAGTCAACACAAAACCTCCAAGTTCCATCCGCCTTTTTAACCAGCAATACGGGAGATGAGAAGGGACTGTTACTAGGCTGAATGATTTCGGAATCCAAAAACTCTTGCACCATTCTTTCTATCTCGGCCTTTTGATATTATGGGTACTTATATGGTTTTACACTAATAGGTTCTTGGTCTTTGATTAAGGGAATTCGATGGTCATGACACCGTTTAGGGGGAAGATTTTCTAACTCAGCAAAGACTTCAGGAAACTCACCAATTAATTTGCTTAAGTTTGTTGATTAAGCCATCAATCTCTCCTCTTATGCATGGGAGCTGAGTTCATTAAAAGTTGAAATCTGCAAGTAGTAGCCCATGCCAGTTAGCTGTTGTAATTTACTATTATCTAAGGGCTCTAAATCATCTCGACGTAATCCATAAAGTTATTGCCGCTGCCCGTTGTGAGTGAAGGACATTACCAACTTGCTATAATCGGTTTCAATTAGACCTAAAGTCACCAACCAGTGTACCCCAAGGACCACTTGACAGGCTGCTACTAGAAGGATATAAAAGTAAGCTGTTATGACATGATTCTGGATGAGCAATCTGAGATTCAAACATCTTCTTGTGCACTCAATTCTCTCACAGTTCCCGACGGTTACTTAAAAGGATCGATCGCATACCACTGGTAGAGCAAGTTTTTTGACAATTGACTGGTCAATAAAATTGTGTGTACTTCTCTCGTCGATAAGTACTGTGACTTCTCTATTTCTAATTTTTCCTTTTATGCGAAGAGTTTGTGGATGATTGGTTCCTGACATTGCATGGAAAGAGATGTCGGGTTGCGATTCTGTCAGTGATAATTCTGCCTTAGTGTTGTGGTCATCATCTTGTGAACCCAGTGGGTAATTCTCTATCATAAAAAGTTGAGGAAGCTGACATCTATGGCCTGGCACATACTTCTCATCACAGTAAAAGCAAAGACCTTTCTTTCGACGGTTTCTCGCCTCTTGCCCAGATAGGTGACAAACAAAAAGGTTAGATGTTGGAGTCGTTTGCTAGTTTGGAGGAGGGCCAAGGAGTCCTGCTGTGGAGTTGTTTTGGTTTCGCTGGGAAGGGCCTGCATTAAGAGACCTAAAAACACTACTACTGCCACTCTTCTTTTGCAAAGAATTTCGCTCCTCAATCAAGCGCGCAACTTTGAACATGTCTAATAGAGTTTTTGGTTGTTTTACCTTGACATCAAGTCAGATGTCGTCTCGTAATCCAGCAATAAAACACCCTACAAGAAACTGCTCAGGGAGGTTATCAATGTTATAAGAGAGTTTTTCGAAGGCTTCTTGGTAGGCTGCCACCGTTGAAGAAGTTTGTTTGAGACGTGTTAAAGCTTCAGATGGGTCTTCATAATCTATTGGTCCAAATCGTAGGAGCACTGCCTTTGTAAATTCTGCCCATGTTAGTGGACCTCGAAATTTCATTAACCATCTATACCATTGAAGAGCGATCCCCTCTAAATAGAATGAGGCTAACTGTATCTGTTGTTCCGGGGCTACATTCTTAAATTTGAAGAATTGTTCCGCCTTATAGATCCAACTGGTTGGATCCTCTCTATTGAAATTTAGAAAGGTTAGTTTGAGATGGTGGTGGTGGTTAAGAAGGTTTGAGGAGGTAGGTTTTACGGCTTGGTGAGAGATTGATGAAGGTGCAAAATGATTAACTTTAGAGGCAATTACAGGTGAGGCTTGGGAGGCACGAAGAGATTGGAGCTCCAATAATACAGTCTGCAGAGTGGCATGAACTTGGACTAGACTAGACTCATGACGACCTAAGATTTCTTGAACCTCATTTCGAAACTCAGAGTTTGATTGGTTTCGGGTTGACATTTTTCTGGAAAGCCGTCTCTGATACCAAGTGGTAGTTTAGTTTCCAATTGAGAAAGGGAAACTAAAGAATTAGAAAAGAGAATATAGATTGATTAGAAGGGAAAAGACAACTTCATTCCGGCATAAATCATTACAAGTCCACTAAGGTCTTTTAAATATACCTGTACACCCTGAAAACTAGTAAAGAAAAAAAAAACACGTGCAAGTCCAGCAAGCACAACACTTGAAAATAGGAACACGAACACTTAAAATGGAAACATGCATGGCTGCTACTAAATACATGCCCCCACTTCTCTATTTTATTCTAATAAAGAAAACAACCATGTAAAGAACTTGAGCCCCATGCATGTCTGCATGCCTTGTATGAGTTGTAACCTTTGCATGGCTTGTGACCATAATATTCGTATCATAGTGCCATTCCCCACCCCGGCTTCATGAAAAATCCACACTTGGTGCTTGTTATCTTACAGCCTTGCTAGGAAAAAGACTAATTAGCAAAAGAGTAGATATTTATTCACCCATGGAAACACGAACATCCCAGAAAGTTAAATGCAACTTATTACATAATTTTCTTTGTTTTGTCAGCGACTTTTAAAAATAAATAGGGGATTACTTTTCATAAGCATCTTATTTAATAAGCTGTCGTGTCTTTTTTAAAATTCTTATTATAACTCTAGATTTTAATAAAAAGATAATTATATCTTATTTATCCATAAATTCTAATATATAAATCATATCTTTATCTTTATTATATTTTATGCAACAGATTATAATAGTGTAATTTTAATGTAATTTTACATGTTGAGGAAAAAAGATATGTCAAACAATCTTATTAAATATACTCTAAAAATAAAAGTAATTTTAAAACGTATATCTATTTTGACCATTCTATAATAAAACAGACCAAACACATATATTTTACTTTTCAAACTCACAAAAACTGCAACAGCATAATTTACTAAACCTCAAGTTACTTTTTTAATTAACAATTTATTTTATCTGACAGCACAAGCAACGTATTTCATCAGTCTCCGCAATCCCAAATTAGCCCTAAATTAGAGTACGATAAAATTTAACAAATATCAGATACATATTGTTGGTTATATCACATGACATGTCTCATTAGGTGAATATTATATACTGCAAAACAAATTACATTAACTTGTAACTAAGAAAATCACGCCCATCTAGCTCTGTAAGCAAAACTCTTCCCAAATCCAATTCAACAGAAATACGGAAAGCCGAATGATAAGCAAATCACGGTCACAGCAATTGGGTGTACATCCCTGCTTCTTTCGTAATCCAAGATTCCCAGGCTTTGCACAATTCCTCAGTATCCATTCTCAATTTTTGGAAAGAAATATTAGATATCTCATCCTGTATTTCCTTCCTAAGTAGTTCCAAGTTTTCCTTTTTCAAATCAAACTCTCGAGCTAGTCCATCGATCTCTTTAGAAAGCCCAGCCACCTTCTCATAGCGGCAGTTAATGGGGCTGTTACGTAATTCATTAATGGGGCAGCTACGTAATTCATCATTATCAATGCTATGGCGAGCTCGCGCTATTCTCCTCAAACCATCAAAGAGAAAGTCAACTTTAAAACCTGTTCTGTGAGCCATGTTGAAGTGCCTCCACCACGTGTAGAGGAAGCTATAGTTGACGTCCTGAATCGCAGTGTAACACATGCTATGCACAGTCGAACAGAAATTCACCATTATACACATCTTCAAGTTTGTGTGCTCTTGGGCTAAGCTGCAACTGGCGCCGATATCACCATACTTGCGAAGCAACCTTTTAAGAACCATGGCCAGCTTTGGAATGGTTTTATAACCCCCCACCTGGATAACCTCGGAATTAAAATCCTCATCTGCCAGTAAAGGCACTCTGTCCTTCTCAGAACAAACTGCCAAACGCTGTAGGAAGTGTTCATCCGAATCTTCATCGGAATAAACAAACTTCCTTGATGAAGAGCTTACTTTAAGTTCATAGCCGGCCCCAGAAAACTTCTCAAGAATCTTTTCCTTTTCCTCATTGAAAGCCTCCACTATCTCCTCCCATTTCTCATCTTCCTCATCTGTGAAGGAATTTTGTATATGTTGGTATGTTACCCTTTCACTGATCTTGACCTTATTATAACTGATACTTCGGAACGGGACATCTTGGGGCTGTTTTTGCATAGCAAGTAATACCTAAACATATTTCAAGAAGTTAAACAGTGACATTTTGGTAATGCCATTGGAAAATAACACAGAATGCAACCTTTTTAGATTAGAAGATTTTTCTCAAGGATAATTAGTGTAGGCTTACCTCAGAAATCACACAATCAAATTCTGCTATGAAATCGCATTCTGCACAATAATAAACACATAGCTCAGGGTCTCTTTCCTCCTCGCAAACATCACAAAATTGCGTATAATAGTTCTTATCAGCAATATTATCGGTAAGGATCAGCGAATGTTGGTGACTTCTGTGTTCAATAGCTTGTGGCAGGGGAGAACGCAAAAGATAGACCCTGAAGTTGGATTTGAAACAGTCCGGATTCAATGCGCCGTGAGTGGTAGATATATGCTTTCGGCATTTCGGGGTGTGTTGTATCTTTTCAAAGACAGTAGGACTATGCTCATAAACTCCTAATTGCAATGAAGCACAATCAATATCCATAACGAAACAATTATCACATTGGTAAAAGAAGCCACGAAACTTCTTGAGACAAGCTCTGCATTCATGGTCTTCTTTTATGCCTTCCTGCGTATGAGACCTAAGAATGAGAGAATGTTGGTGAAGGAAATGTTGGATCTGCCGCGGCAACTCTGCACAAGATTTATGGAGGTAAAATCTGCATTGATCACAACCATATGTTGGCTGGCCCCGAATCAATTTCTCGCATGCGTAGCACACAACACCATCATCATCCATTCATCCCTATTTCCAACAAGAAATAAACAATGGTCGTGGCTTGAATGACTTAGTTTCTCTCTTTTGTCAGTTAGTACCTCCGTGATAACACAACGCGCGTGTGCGTAGTACTCACATTCAACACAACCATAGGAGGGGTGATTTGGATTTCTTTCTTCTTTGCATATTTTACAGCGAAGAAGATCACCATCATCATCTTTGACAATTGTTCCAGTTGTAAGGGCAAGAAGATGGTCATGATCCTGATGGTCAACAGTTGGTGGTAACCAGTCTGGGCCACACTGAACATGAAAATAGAGGTTGCACTCCACACATCGAAGAAAGAAAGTACCCTCAATATCACAACGACAAGCTTCACATTCGCTCTTACAGGACATATTCTCTATTAGGATAAGAAGATGCTGATGGTCTTCGTACCTTATGTCTGGCTTCAAAGACAGGCATTCGAGATGCAAGTCAAAGTCACATTCGTCACACCGGTACCGCAAGCCTGGTTTAACATCGAACCTACACGCATCACAAAAATATCTATTCTGAAACGTAGTTTCTTGGACTGTCAAACTGTGGCGTGGATGGACTGGGTGTTGAACTTCTTGCGGCAATTCAGCGCATGATTCATGGATATAAAACATACACGGGGCGCAGCCATAGCCCGTACCATGGATGTTTTTGTGGCATAACTGACATTCCGCATCGCCCACATCTAGAACGGTTAAGTGATGGTAATGACTGTAGTGCCCGATGCCATCTCGATTTTCATCATGGTTGTCACTGCTGGCTTTCCATTTTAATTTTATTGAAGGGTGTTGTGAAGCACAGTCAAGATCCAGATAGAAGTCGCACGTCTTACAACGATATAGAGCATTTCCCTTTAATTGTTGACCACAAGCCGCGCATTTTCCGAAAAGTGAAGAATTCTGAAGTGTAAGATAATGTGAATGAGATACGTGCTTTATCACCTTTGGCAGCTCAAAGCAGGATTTGTGGAGATAAAATTCACAGGGGTCACAGCCATATGCTGGGTAGCAGTGGATGATCAATTTCTCGCACGCATGGCACTCGATATCATCATTCCTCTCGTTTTCAAGAAGAACCAAGTGATGCTGGTGGCTGAAATGCTTGTGTCTCTCTGTTTCATCTAGCTGTATCTCCGTTATCACACAACGCACATGTGCGCAGTACTGATCACATTCACTACAACCATAACAGGGATGGTTTGGGTTTCCTTCTTCCTTACAAGCATCACAGTAAAGATGAGTGGCATCGTCTGTCACGAGTGTTTCAGATTTAGCAATGAGAGAGAGTGGATGGCTGTGACTTTTATGCACGACTATTGGCGGCAGAGAGGGCGCAGGACCGCACCGGACGTGAAAATTGAGTTTACACCCAACACACCGAGCAAAGAAAGTGCCTTCAATCTCAAAACTGCATGCGTGGCACCGACTGTCATAGGACATATTCTCCACTAAAGTAAGAAGGTGCTGATGTGCTGGGTACTTTATGTTTGGCTTTAGAGACATGCATTCGAGATGCATATCGAAGTTACAATCATCACACCGATAACGCACGCCCAGATCAATATTGGAAAGACATGCGTCACAATAACACGAGCCCGACAGATAATTGTTTTGGAGTGTCAAAGAATGGCGCGGATGGAATGGATGCCGGACTTGTTGCAGCAATTCACTGCATGATCTATGGATATAAAACTTGCATGGGGCACAACAGTAATAGCTTTGGCTACCAGGGATGTTTTTACAGCAGAACCTGCATTTCGTATCCTCCGCCTCCAACTCCATCTCCGAAAGGATCAAGGGATGCCGGTGACTGAAATGTTGGATGTGCTCTTCTTGACCTCGATGATATTTGACTAGACTTGTTGCGCATGGGGCACCAATCTGAAAATTACAGAAGTCACAGCAGAAGAACGGATGGTCTTTGTGAGATTCTTCACAATAATAACAATAAAATGCTTTACTACGCCGGAACGAGGACATATCAGGACCAAAAGATTCTTGTCTTAAGCGTAAAACACCATGCGGATGCAAGGCGATTCGGATCTATCGTGGCAGTTCAGCACAAGGTTTATGAAAGAAAGGAGAGTTGGGCCAGCACTGTTTGCAGAAGTAAAAACTGCCGGAGGGTTTGCGGTCGCAAGCAGAGCATTTCTCGGGATGAAACTCACAGTCGTCGCAATTGGAGCCGTCGAAACAATATCGCCAGTCACAGACAGGGCAAGGAGGATTATCGTCCTCAATCTCACAGAGTGTTAAAGGATGCTCGTGGATAGGGTTCCGCTCTGTCTCCATCTCCAGCTCTCTGTGTCTCTGATTCCGTCTTACTTGAAGTTCGATACGGATCACGAAAAATTTTCAGTTAGGCGATTAACAGAGCTCTACAACTACAACGTCACTTCAATTCATCCATTGATTCACTCTCCTCAACCTTCTCTTAATTAGTTTGAATATTCTTCCAAGGAACTCATCTTTACCACCAATCAGTGGTTGACTTTATTGATCTTATCACTACATATCCTGAGAGTCATAGACCACGTGAACCAATCCCCTCAAGCAATAATAATAGCACCAAACACAAGCCGGTGGTACTGATACCCAAATTTATTGCTCTATAAATATATTTATATAATGTTAGCCGGTGACTCCATAATTAGATATAAATATTCCAAGGTAGGAACAAGCTTACGCTGTCCCGAAATTCTACATCAGTATGATTAATTTTACAGATGTTAAATAAATTTGTTAGACTTTGTCTCGCGTACACTGAACGAAAGTTTTCAATTGTTTTCTTTTTTGGGGTTTTGGTTTTAGCATGACTAATAAATCTTGTCTTATTGGAGTCATTTGCCTCGAAGCTAGGGGTGGCAAAACGAATAAACGAATCGAATTCGAATCGAATCATAAACGAATTGGGTTAAAATTCCACTGATTCGGATTCGATTCGTTTAATAAACGAATTGAAATCTCAGGATTCGGATTCGATTCGTTTATTAAACGAATATTCGATTCGATTCGTTTAAGAAAATTCATAAACGAATCGAACCGAATCTGAATTCGTTTATAATTCGTTTATCCTATAATGAATCCTTAACGAATCTAGATTCGTTTATTATTCGTTTATAAAAATATAATTAATAAATAAAAATTAAACAAAATAAAATGTAAAAAAATAACACATATTTAACATCTTACAAAAAAACAAATTAATCAAACCATATTTTGAGCCTAAAATACATAGACATCCAAACTTCAAATTAAAAAATCTTAATAATACAAATAACAGTAATTAGAATACAAATTACAAAAGCCAAAGTGCTTTCTTTAGTTCTCTTTATTTTGTTCAACAGGAATCCTGCACATAAAAAGTAAATAAAATTATTACAATGTCAAGTTGGTTTATTCATATTAATTAGTTGTATGAAAAGGAATGGCAGTGATGGGAAAGGTCCTTAAACCTTCCCTTTTAAGTCAACAAAATTGGCGATCAACTATTGTAATAACATATTAACACGGCAAATCGGTGCAATATACATCTCATACCAACAAATTTGATTGAGGATATTATCATAGTTACTAATTTGGAACCGATAATTAAGTATTGGAATTTATAATCATCAACGAAAAAAAAAGGAAACTCAATAGCTTAAAAATTTAAAAAGAAAAAAAACGAGATGAGAAGGGAATAGGAGCTTACCAAGTGAGATGGTGGAGACCAAAGCTTTGTTTCGTTAATTAAACAAAACAAGATGAGAAGTGAAGAATGGCTGAGATGGTCCCTTGCTTTTGAGAGGACGTGAAGATCGATTGACGAAACGAAATGGCTTTGGTCGGTGTGAAGTGGACGAATGGTGAAGGGAAGAGACTGAGAGAAGGAAAAGAAGAGTGGAGTTGGAAATTGGAAACCCTCAAGAACAAATATTAGGGCCGGCTATGCCCTAGTTTTTGTTTCACTTTGTATATTTTGTATTATTATTGTTTTAAATTACTATATTAACCTTTAAATTTGAAAATTTTTTAAAATAAATTTGAGGAGAAATAAGTAATTTAATTAAACGAATAATAAACGAATTCTAAATAAATGGGTTGTATTCGATTCGTTTATAACCTATTTATTAAACGAATCCTAAACGAATAAACGAATTGATGTCTTCAAACCCGTATTCGATTCGTTTAATTAACGAATCGAATCGAATTCACCCATTTATTAAACGAATCAATTTTTTCAAACCCAAACCCATTTAATTCGCACCGAATCGAATCGAATAAACGAATCGTGACCCAAATTGCCACCCCTACTCGAAGCTCATGTAATGTATTTGGCCGTTTTGGCAAGTTGGTGATAGTTTTTGTCTATTTATATGGGTGGTTTGTGATCACCCCAATTAAATAAGAAGGAAGAAGTTTACTCTATCAATAAATTTTTAATTATTTTAATTTTATTGGAGTTGAAACAACTATCATCTTGAAATTATAGAGTACATAATAGTAAAGAGTAGAGCATCTTTCTCTCTACTCTTTAGAGAAATTAATTTCTCCTGGAATATTCCCAAGAAAATATCCTACTCCCGTTTGTTTCGTTATTTTCATTTCCTATTTATAAATTTTTTTAAATTTCTCTATATTAGTCGTAGAAATTTAATAATACAAATAGAGAGAGGAACTTGATTTAGTGTACGTTGTTGCGCATGTTATGGAGCACAATGGCATGCGAGGCAAACTCTCGTTAAGAAGGGCTCTGCTTTGGGGCCTAATGTCCCCAAGTGAGAATTACCCACGGTCGACTTCACGCAGTAAATGAGCTCCGAATGGAGAGATATCACTCTTGTACTATGTATGTAAATTATCACATAACCTTTGATGGGGATACACCGGCGCACCGTTGCTCACGCTGCTGTCATTGTCTTGAGCGGCAACATAACATTTGTTTCGAAGGAAGGAGGGTGAGTGAGGGTTTAATGTTTATAAAAATGCTTCAAATACTTCTCAGAAATATAATTATCCACGAAAAGGCGGTACAAAATATTTTAATCTACAGAACGCTGGCTGGATAAGGGCCCGTTTGGTACCCTTTTCCAAGCCATGTTTTTGTTTTTATTTTTATAATATGCACATAAAACATATTTGGTGGATTTTTTTCACAAAATAGATTACAAAACACAAAATCCGAATTCATTATTATAACTACACAACTGAAAACAAGTTAAACATGTTCTCTAAATTTTACAAACTAAACCTAAAAATGAATTAAAAAACAAAAGAAAAATCGTGACCTCCTCCTTATCTCTTCACTGGGCTATCTCTTCCCCGCAGCTTTCGAATCTCACTTGACACATTCTCGTAATTCTATACCAAGTCCGCCCACTCGCAGGTAAATATTCGCTCTTTGATGCAAAATAGTCCTTCTCTTAACAACAGAACTCAAGAGCCTTCCATCAACAAACTCCAATTCCCAAATCTTTCAAATCCGACGGCGTTTTGTTTCTCCGATGTCAATGCCGCAATCTTCGTCTTCCTCCGGCCAATTCACATACGCAGCGCCGCCGATGGCACCAACAACAGCGAGTAGTTCATACTTTCCTTCACTGCTCCACCTCCAAAGAATCGACCCGACTGCTTTCTCGGTACTCCCTACCCGCCGCCTATCCCGCCTGTTGTCCCTCCGCTTATACTGCTACCTCTCCCCAATACCACTGTGTCTACTCTCTCAATTTTTTTACATTTATTTTTTCGAATAAAAATTATTTTTTTGAATTGCTGTGACTGAGAATTTTAGATTTAGTGGTTGATTTTGTGGAATTTAAACCTATTGTAGGTTTTTGAATGATGTAAATTGAGAAAGTTTTGAAAGGTTTAATGAGTCAATTGTTTAGATTTATTATTAAAGGTTGAATGAGTCATTGTTTTGATTTATGATTATGTAGGGATATTAATTAGTAAAAGAATAGGCAGTGTGATTAATGTATCAATTGTACAGGAGTGTGAATATCTATATGGGTATCATTCAATTCTTAAAATCTCTTAATGACGTTCTTAGTTGATGTATGCTAATTTTTGAAGAAGTCTTAAGATATTTCTTTGTAGCAGATTATCGGCGTGCGTTTTAGATTTTGTTTCTGATTTGGTTTTTATTTGACCAGGCTCAACTGCTATTTCAAAGGGATGCATGACGATTACGCTCAAGCACTTGAGAGTGTGAAAGCTGCACTTGCAAGCAGTGATATTGAGCACAAAGCGAAACTAAAAAGAAAGCAATACCGAAAGTAAAGCTGGGCAGGCTTGGGAGGATCCAACGCTTGCAGAGTGGCCAGAAAGTAAGAATATGTTCACCTATTTTTTCCTTTTTTCTGTTTAATTCTTTTTTCTTACATGATCAATGAGCATGACAACTATCTGAACTGT
Organism: Citropsis articulata; assembly: GCA_030449925.1. Lineage (NCBI taxonomy): Eukaryota > Viridiplantae > Streptophyta > Magnoliopsida > Sapindales > Rutaceae > Citropsis > Citropsis articulata. The sequence goes on along the minus strand of JASUUH010000085.1, from coordinate 3,427,863 downwards.
TCTTTATTTGTGTGAACTGATGTCGTCCTTGTTTGTTTTTTTGGTTTTGTGACACTCTCATGCAAGATTCTTTTCTGTTATGGAATTAGATTTAGAGACTTGATTTGCTTTCTTTGGATTGGACGGATATTGCAAGTTTTTATCCATACACTAGATAATAAGTGCAGAACTCATTGCTTTTATGTTTCTGTATAACGACTTGATAAAATATTTTGGAGTCCAAGGTTCAAGTAAGTCTTGTGTGGGTGGAAAGTCCCTCCTGAGAAGATCTCAAATATTTACTTGGTTAAGCTGTTAGATGGCTTTTGACCTTGATTAAGCACTCATGCTTCATTTATAGTTGTATGATTGTATTTTAAATTGGCCCCCAACTTGTGTGAGTGGGATTATGGGTTTTGACGAGTCTCATACCTTTTCTTTCTGAGCATTTTGCACTTAAATTTTCCAGAGGGCTTATTCTTGCATCAATGTGTGTGTTTTTCCTTATTTTTTTTTGGGTGGGTGATTATGTCCTTCCTCTTTTTCCAGGGGCAACCCTTACGTGTTTTAATTCTGTTAACTTCTTGCATATGACTATCGCCTATTCTGCGGTGATCTTGGTAATGAGGTGAATGATGATGTTCTTTCTAAAGCATTTTCACGATTTCCTTCCTTCATTTTCACGATTTCCTTCCTTCAATATGGCCAAAGTAAGCTTCTGTTTCACTTGATTGCTTCTGAACTTGTATTATAATTCCAATTGCATGTTGCACTTTACATAATTTTATTCTACAAGAAAATGTAAGCGATAGGTTATTTGGGGACTTTGATGTGCAAGATTTGATTACTAACGAAGAAGGAGACAATAGCAAGCCACTTATTAATATTGATTTATCTCTTGTAAGTGTCGCAGCGATGAATGCTACAAGAGATAGAATTGCAGCTTCTATGTGGCATGATTACATATGTAATGCATAATCTCTATCATGTAATTTTTTTATAATTGTTTTGTTTAAATCATGTGTTGTAATATATATATTAGTTATGGTGTAAAAACAATAATAATGTAAAATTTTTTTTTAATTAATGTTAATTTTAAAATTTTATCATGTAATTTTTTTATAATAGTTTTATTTAAATTATTATGTTGTATTTGTGTATGTATTAGCTAAACAATTATTTTATAACTATAAATATGAAGTAAATGCCTAGTAAAAACTGTTTTTGAAAAAAGTATTACCAAACGCATATTTTCTGTTTTTATCATTTTCAACTGTGTCTACCAAACGCATATTATTGTTTTCAGTTTTAAAAAATAAGATACAGAAAATGATACCAAACGTAAATTTAAATTTAAAATACAGTAACTGAAAAATACCATTTTCATTTTCATTTTTATTCTCAAAAAATATAAATTCAGAAACAATACCAAATGGGCCCTAACCTAAGACTCCTTCTAAAGCATTTTTCAAATACAATAAAACGTTGTTTTATTATAGTGCTGAGAATAGGCCCTATACACAAATTTTTTTTGCAAATATCATCTCTCAAATCTTGACTTGTAATTAGTACAATAAAATATGTATTAGTAAAATCACTTTTCATAGTATTTGTTCGCACTAGACAATTCATCCGATAGGACAACAATAGATGAATATATATACTATGACTTTAGAAAACTTAAAACAAGAGCATAAAGTGGGTAAACAAGATAAAAAACGATATGGTTATTAAGATTATAAATGTGAATATGACTGGATCCAATCTTACATAATGATATAACTCGTTATTTATGTAATTTTGTCTATTTTTTGTCTTTCAATGTTAAAAATTACGGCTAGTCGTCACTAGAATAATAATTGGCAAGTTTGATAAACTTTTAGTTTACATTAGCTGAAAGATCAAGTTCGGACACTTCGTTGACCTCACTTTCTATATGCTCTTGCGCATCGCCAGCCTCATCAAAATATAGTTGATGTTGAACTACAGTGGTAGAATTCACCGAACCTTTTCTGGGGATCGGCATGATCATCGTGGCTCATTATGTAGTTATTGTGTTGAGTGGTTGAAAGAATTTGATAAGTTGCAACCCGCAATCAAAGGGAACATAACATTTATTTTAATGGGGGGTGAGATGTTGTGGATGAGTAACGACCAGGCCAGCTCCACGAGAAATTCCTGCTCTTTACAGGAATGGATCCCTGGGCACCGTCTCAGTGAACCCAGAAGTTCCTGCTCGACCTATTCTCCACGAGATATCTGCTCGTCCCATCAAAGATTCTTCACCAGGATGCCTTGGCGAGCAGAGATCTCCTACTTAGTACCGAACGGGGTCATTTCGGGAGCAGAAGCGGCAGATTCACTCCACAACAACTACCAGAACGCGCATATTGCGGTAAGATCCAGAGCCGCGAGGCCTGTCACGACCCCCACCCTCCGGAACTCCAGGCACGAACCTCTCAAACTGCCACGTCCGTCATCAACCGCTTACACACCCATGACGCGCGCTAAGCGGAAAGTGGAAAACGTGAAGAGTCGAAACTGAATCCGCCAGAAGCCTATAAATAGCGCAATCAAAGAAGGTAAAAGGGTTGGACAACAAAAAATACAAAAAGATCTAAGGGAGATTCTTATCTTTTTTGAGCATTCGTTTATTTGATTCAAAACCACTGGATTTGTGGTAAACGGTTTTCCGGAACCCAAATCGCTGACTTGAGCGTCGGAGGGTTTACGCCGGGAAAACCGTCCACAGACTGACCGTACTTGTACGCAGGAAATCAAGAAGAAAGGAACGGACATTTCGCCGAGATAGCAGAGGAATCTAACGAAGAGGCGACTGCGAAGTAGAGCTTGATCGGCGAGAGATACCGTTGCCGAGCAGACAAATTCGCGCATCAACATGAGACATGCCTGAGTCTTAATAAAAATTACAAAAGCTTGAAAAACTTTTTGAAAAGTCGTTTTTTTTTTCAAGGTAGATGTGCGAGCAACAGCTTTCCCGCACAACCCAACCCCATACATGATACATCCTGTGAGCTTTCCAGCATCGAGAAGGCCTCGTCTGCTGCAAACATCAACATGCTGAGTTTTCTTGGGCCTTGGCCCATGGAGAGCTACATCATGGTTTGTCCACCAAATTAATCAATGGTTCCATTTCATAAATCTGTCTTCTTGTACTTTTCTCGAGCTCCCTTGGTATTCTATATCTGTCTTGAGGTTCGAGGGCCGATCTCTTTTCATCTTATCCACTACCTATATAGATATTATATCATATCCTCTTTAGTATTTTACTTCAGCAATTACACTAAAATATTTAATAAATATTAATTATCATATTTTATAAGATTATTTTATTTTATATTTATATGATGAACAATTTATAATATTTTTTGTTATTTTTATCGAAATTATTATTAAAAAAATTATATTTATTATACACTGTTAATATTTTTATAATGACAATTTTTTATCATAATAATTAATAATTTTTAAATCACAACATCTCAGAACCGATAAGGAGACTACAAAATTATCTGGCTCTTCTTATTGATCCATTCCTGTCAATCATCACTCACAGGCAAGCAAGTCTACACATACATACGCAAAACAATATAACATACATTTCTGCACATGTCGCCTACTAGTACATAAATTTAGCTTTTGTTTTTACCGAAGTGCCAACCGGTAGGTATATAAATGATAGGCCCCTACAAATTTGAGTTGGGCTTTAACTGAAATAATACTTCACAAGCTCCGGCTCATAAATGGCAAATCCGTTTCTCACCTCCTCCCTCTTGATCACCTAAAAAATTCATTGAACGGAGCCATCATACAGAGCACTAGTCCAAATGAACCCTCATGCCAAAGGGACATCTGGACAAGAAGTGGCATGTGTACATGAGCTCATAGAATTTCACAAAACTGCTTTCATCAACATGCATGCAAATGGACCCCAATTCCCAATACCTCTTCTCCTTTCTACTACTTTCTTTCTTAATTTTCCCAGCTATAAATATATCGCCAATTTATGAGCAAACTCTTGTAAGATAAACGTCTCATGCATTTTCAAGTAGCCAACTTGTTTTTATTAGTATGTGAAGTTAAAGACATTAAAATGAATGGGCAAAGAAATATGAGTTGTGCTGCTGCTGCTACAAAAGCAGAAGATACAACTATGGTGGAAAAGATTAACAAAAGCGATGTGGAGAAGGTGGAAGAGGAGGTTAAAAAAGGAGATGAATCGACGGCGGCGGTGGCGGAGAATTGGTTGGATTGGGATGAGTTGCCATTGATGTTAACAAGAGAAGTTGTGGATGAGCAGATGTCATGGGGTTACTTTTCACTGCCAATTTGGGGTGTTGAGGCTTATGGTTCATTCTTCAGTGATGTTTGTCTTGGGGAAAATTCAGTTTTAAAAAAAAAACTTTTTAGGACCGATCTCATATAATATATATGAATTCGTAATCTAGAAATCGTACCTTGAAAATCCAGTTTGGATTTTTCCGCTGAAGTGATTTAGGCTCCTAGATCACGATCCGTCACCACCACTCCAGTTAGATCACAATCCGTCACCACCACGCCTGTTAGATCACGAACTGTCACCAATGATCTTCCAGGTTATGACTCAGGTTTGATATGCACTGACGGCGCCTTTTATCACTACTAAAAGAAACTAAGAGAAAATTTTTCTCTCAAAATTGTAGAAAAATCTTTTTCTCGATCCGTATGTAGTTCTCTTTCTTTTGGGAGAAAATAAGCCTTTTATATTATTTCTTTAATGAAACCTCAGCCCAAAACTAAAGTTACTTTACTTTTCGCTTTCCATATGACCATTGTAAATAACATAAGCCCCATTATACAAAAGTATATTAATTGAGCCTCCCACTAAATAATATAATTATGTTTGACCCAAATTGCTAGTTATCTTGCTTATTAATCCAAAGAGTACCAATTAAATGAGCTAACCCGGATCATTTGGGAACATACAATAGTGGCTACAACAATTAAGCTGTAATTAAACAAGCCTAATCATTTAATTCCAACTCTACTCCACTATAAGATTGAATCGACCTCCATAATTGTATGTTCAATAAAAATTCATCCCAAGCCACGTTGATTTCTTTATCGCTCAACTTTGTACCACATCGTTAATTAAATCGATATCTCAATCGTCCAATCGATTTAATTACATCTTATTCTCGATACTTCATCGGTTTTCTAATGATCATTTTCAACATATTAAATGTTGACACACTCGCCGAGAATTCATGATCAACACCGAAAACCCATCAAGAGATGTGTTGTACAAATTCTATATTGTTAATCTATAACCCAATACTCATAATTGCTTTCACCAAGATACGGCAATCTAGACCACAAAGCGTGTGTCGTGCCCATTGGTAACTCAAATAGAATAACAATTATAATCATGAAATCATAATTAATTCAAGATTAAGATTACAAGAAAATCAATGCCTATGAGATTTAATAAGTCCGATCATTTCAAGGTTAATTAAACTCATATGTGATCCAAATTTCAATGAATAACTACATCAAGAATTCATACATGATTAAGACAAATCATTCAATGAATTTACTACCTAAACCTAAATAAAGTGCCCAACTTTATTTATCAATCATGAACTTAATTTATTTAATCATAAGATAACTTATTTATGTCTTCTCTCGCGAATCCACATGGTGATCACATAAATACATATAATATGATTAAATGGACTTTATTCAATATATTCATGCAATTAAAATATCTCAAATATTTTATTAATCGAAAATAAATTAATATGCTTTAAAAGAGCATATTATCCCAACAATCTCCCACTAGCTCTTAAATCCGCATACATCACATGCTCTGTCAAGTGTTATAAAGATTTTCCACTAATGGCCATTGTAATAAGATCCGCTATTTAGTATCTTATGCCATTTAGTGTACTTTCATATAACCTATCTACACTATTCCTTAAAAGATTATACTCCTTTCAATATGTTTTGTTTCTTGTGGTTCCTTGGTTGAGCCATCGCACCACTATTATCACAAGATAGTTTAATGGGTGCCATACAACAGTACCATCTCAAGATTTTGTAGAACTCAGAGCCATTCAACTTCTTTTCGCAGCCTTCGATGTAGCCACATATTTAGCTTAAGTCATGGAGTCTGTGATACAAGATTGTTTCACACCTCTAACTAACAACTCTACTTCCTAATGCAAACACATACCGGAAGTTGATTTTCTAGAATCCTTTATCTCGACATAAAGTCGAATACGATAACCCACTGGAATGAGTTCATCACCAGAATACACAAGCATATAATCTTTAGTTCTTTTCAGATACTTCATTATATGCTTGACTGCAGTCTAGTGTTCAGGTTCAGGATTAAATTGATATCTGCTAACCATTCATACTGCAAAACAGATATCTGTCCTAGTGCAAAGCATGGCATACATGAGACTCGTCTCATTCTTTCTATCTCTTCAAATGTCTTAGAAGATTGATCCTAAGACATTTTCTGCATTGGAAACTCGTCTCATTCTTTCTATCTCTTCAAATGTCTTAGAAGATTGATCCTTAGAGAATACAATTCCATATCTGAATGGTAATAAACCAATCTTGGAATTGTCCATGCTAAATCTAGCCAATACCTTTTGATATAGACCTCTTGAGACAAGGTTAAAGTTTTATTCTTCCGGTTTCATATAAAGATGATACCAAGAATATAACTTGCTTTTCCTAGGTCTTTCGTATCAAACTGTTTTGCTAATCAACTCTTTATTATAGTCAATACTCCTATATTGTTTCCAATCAGGAGAATATTATCTACATAAAGAACTAGGAAGGCTACAGATTTTCCCTGATTTTCCTTGTACACATATGGTTCATCAATATTCTGAATGAATCCAAACGACGAATCGCTTGATCAAATCGATGTTCCATGATCGGATGCTTGCTTCAATCCATAAATGGATCTGCAACTTACATACCATGTGTTCTTGGCCTTTTAGTATGAATCCATCCGGTCTTGCATGTAGATGTCTTCTTCAAGATGCCATGAAGAAAGGCGCCTTGACATCCATTTGTCAAATTTCACAATCTAGCACCGCAAAGAATATGTAGTAGTAATCCTCGATGGATTTAAGCATAGAACCGGAAAAAGTTTCCTCATAATCGAATTCTCTTTCCGAGTAGAACTTTTGGCTACTAATCTTGCTTTAAATGTTTCCACCATTCCGCTTACTCTTCTTTTTCTCTTACGATTCACTTGCACGTTATAGGTTTCACCCCATTTGCGCACTACAAGTTCCTGACTTTATTGGAATTCATAGATTCCATTTCGATTCATAACCTTTTTCCAAAATTCAACATCTCTATCTATTAGAGCTCAGTAGTGGATCTTGTACATGTTCATCCGAGATAGTGATAGTTTCTCCTAATAGCATGTATCTCGGTAACGTAGTTACCCTCCCACTACGACGAGGTTCTAAAAGTGATTGTTGTTCGTGATAATCCTGTGATCACCGGTTGATGTTCTTCATGTTCAATAACAGTGTTGAAAGTGAGCATCAACCCCGATCTTCTTTTATTTCTAGTTTTACCTTACTCTTAGGTAATAAGTCATTATATAGTCTTCCTCAAAGAAAGTAAAGAATATGTCTATAAATACATTCCTATCTTGAGGACTATAATTCAGACTTTACCTTATTCCTTTAAGATACTTAAAACATGTAAAGTTTTGAACACGAATTCATCTTTTCTACCTCTGATCCTAGTATAAATACTAGTAAACTCCAAATACGAATGTGTCTCAAACTATGTTTGTGACTTTTTCATAATTTCTTGGAGTAGTAGACACTGAGGTAGATGAATCTAAGTTCCTTAAACTTTACGCTTTAAATTCGTATCTCGAATAAAAAGGCAATTGATAAACCAATTAGTATATATTTTGTTTTATCCAAAAGAATCTTATTTCTCCATTTAATTACACTATCGTATCATAGTGTTCTTTGTTTCGATCATATCGAAGTTCTTTATGTTCGCTCTAATTGCTTTGTCTTATCCATGTACCCTTTTGAATTTCAAAAGCAATGGAATTACGACGCATTTAGACAAACATAAATAAAGTGAATATTCATCAATAAAATTGATAGAATACTCATAACCTCTTACCACATGTAAACTGATTAGTCTGTACATTTGTATGCACTAAATCATCAAATACAATGTTATGCTTTTAGCTCAAAAAGAGCATTCTCGTCTTATTACTTTTCTAAATAAGATTTATAGAATTACCATGATCAATCTTAATAGGCTAAGAAGCCTATCATTAATCATTTTCTTAAAATCTTATTATAGTTTATATGACTTAAGCATAAATATTAGAGGTTATTTTGGTCAGGAGAAATGTTTCTTTTCTTAGATAAAAACATATACTATTTATCATTATATCTTACTTTGAATAGATCAATGGACTTATATGATATAATATGTCTTTATAAATAACCAAAATAAGTAATAAATAGAGGATCCATTAATAACAGTGTACTCCTGTTTATTAAAACAAGTCACCGAAATTAAATTTCTCTAATAAAGACAAATATCAAAACTAAAGTCTCGTAAAATTGATCTAATCTTTCAATTGATATAAACTAGCATGTCCTCAACTGCTGCTTAAAGCCTTCTTCACTTAATCTCTTGGTTTGCTGAAAACCAAATAAATGAATTATAAATTAGCTATCTCAGAATTCACTATTGCATAAATCAATAGAAATCTGAACTAATTAGGAAGCTTAAAGATTTCCTATACCTGATTTTAATAATCTTAGGACAATCTTTCTTCTGGTGACCCTTCTGTCCACACTTGTAACACTTGCCTCTTGGCTTGCTACTTCTTTTAGTGAACACTTTGCCAATCCCTACTCTTTCTTGCTTATTCCAATCTTTCGATTTAAGCCTTGAAGAGAATCCTTTTTCAGGAAGTTTTCTGCTATGATAAAACTCTTCTATAGCATGTAGTTCGTGCATTAATTCAATTTAGGTCATATCTTTATTGTTTAAGATATAGCTGACCTTAAACTCTTTGAATGTATCAGGTAAAGATTCAATCACCATGTTAATATTTGTTTTATCATCAATTTGAACACCATGAATCTCTACCTCACTCAAATAGTCCATCATTTTGAGGACATGTTCACGAACTTTTGTGCCCTCTTCCATCTTAGTATCCGTAATACGTTTTAACGCTGCATATCTGGCAAAATGAGTATTCTGCCCAAACATCTGATGAAGACTAGCCATTATTTCAGTGGTTGTTTCCATGCTCCGATGTATCTTATGCAGTTCTACAGAAATCGAAGCCAATATATAGCGCTTAGCCATTTTGTTAGCTTCGTACCATTTCTCATAAGGCTCCCTCTGATTTCTATATTCGTATAACGATGGTACTGGAGGGCAAGGCTGGGTCAACACATATTTGCAGCCTCTAGCAGTGAGGATATTTTTAACAAGGATAATTAATAATGGGTTGATGGAAGTCATTTTCTAGAAAAACAAAACAGACATGCATAAATATTTTGAAATAATATTCACAATAAATGACAAAAATGCAAAAAACCATAAATGCATTTTTATTTATTGTAACGATAATCTAGTACCGCTTTGACAAACTATCCGTTGGGGAAGTCATGTCTACACTTACTAGACCCAATTTTCCATTGGATTATTTACTTTCATGTAGAGACATGATAAATAATTATCGTTATCCTTTTTGGGCCTAAATTTGTTAACAGAGCTTCGTTGGGAAGGTTAATAACAAATTTTAGTTGAGTGTATAACCATTGTTTCAATCTACGTATTTTTCATATCAATAGTCACCGTTGGGGTGAACAATTAATTAAAAAATATTTCAATTTTATCTTTAAAGAAGTTCATCCAATAAAATATCTAATATATATACCCTCCGTATGGAGCATCACCGTATCATGAAGTCGATATATATATATAATTTTATTATTGAACTAACAATGGAGCCCATGGAAAAAATTATCTTGAATTTTCCCTCTCCCACTCAATATTTTAAATTTTGGTTTTTTCCTTGAAAACACATATTAATAATATATTGTTAATTGCATGCTTCCTATAATATTATCTAGATGAAATCCAATATTATAAAGCATTTGCAAATTACAAACAATATAATCAAATTCATAATTAATGAATGACATGTATCATTATGCATGAAACAAGACTACCTATTCTATATGACATGTTATCATGGCATATTATCAACCAAAACACAACATATAAAAAAGCAATTAAATAATCTTAATTCATGGCTTTCCTAAAATGAAAAATACATTAAACCCAAGCATAATCTTCATTGGGCTTCTTGTTAATGTCCATATTCCATAAGCTTGTCTTTGTTAATGGACTAGGGGAAATTGAGCTTTTAAAATTTATTATTGGTCCATTTTTAATTTTGAAAGAAATAAATAAAATCCCTTTTTTTTATTAATTATAAAAAAATTTAGACCAAAAATAAATTTAATGTGTTAAATTTTATCTATGCATTTTTAATCCATTAAGCCCAAATTTTAATTGTGCCTAAAACTAGGATTCAGTAAGCCCAAAACTATTTTTGAACTTAAATGTAAAACCTTAACACTTTTCTGCCCATAAGAAAAATCATGGAACTATAGGGACTCTCATGATAAAAACCATAAAACCCTAAAACCATATTTTTCTTTCTCTTCTTCCCCCAGCCGCCGGTCACTGCTTGTTCACTGCTTCACCAGATCCGGCCAGCTCCGACGCCGGACTTGCTGCATCCATCACGCCGGAAAGCCTCGGACGCTGCCGCCGCTGCTGCCGCGCGCGCAGTCGCGCGGCACTGCTAGCTCCCGCGCGCTCGTTGCTGGCCTTCGCGTGGCTGCTGGCTTGCTGCACGCGCTTGCTGGCGGCATGTGCTGCTGGCCGCGCGCTGCTGGGCCGACCGCGCGATGCTGGCCGCGTGCTGTTGGCTGCGCGTGGTGGCTGGTGCGTGTGCGACGCGATCCGGTGTTGTCGCTGAAATTTCCAGTCTTGTTCTTCCGAATTGTGATCCGTAATTTACAAATTTCCTAGGCCAATTATGGCTTACAAAAATTCTATTACAGTAAATTAAATCAAGAGAAATACCAAGAAATGAACCACCCTCTCGTTACATGCATCCAGCGAAGATATAATGTAAAATCTAACCATTAATTAAGACATAATCCAAAACACGCTTTATTCATATATTAAAACAATAATTTATATCCGAATAAATCAGCCACTCTAATACATAATTATCAAGATTAATTTCATACAAATTTTATATATTAATATGAGATGATACCAATTGTGAAAATTCAGCTTTAAAAAAAATTTTGTGACCGATCTCATATAATATATACGAATTCGTAATCTAGAATCAGAACTTGAAAATCCGTGATTTTTCCAGAAATGATGCAGCCCCAGATCACGATCCGTCACCACCACTCCAATTAGATCACGATCCGTCACCACCACGCGGATCACGAATCGTCACCAACGATCTTCCGGGGTTATGACTCGATCTACACTGACGCACTTTTTATCACTACTTAAAGAACTAAGACGGTAAAATTTTTCTCTCAAAATTAGAGAAAATCTTTTCTCCGATCCGTATGGTTACCGCTCTTTCTTTTATAAAAAATGCGCTTTTATATTATTTCTTTATAAACTGTAGGCCCAAGACTAAAGTTACGTTACTTTCCTTTTCCATATGACCACCAGAATAAATATATTATTATAAAAAGATATTAATTGCCTCCCACTAAATAATATAATTATGTTGACCCAAATCATAGTTATCTCGCTTATTAATCCAAAGAGCTACAATAATTAAACGAAATTTAACCCTGATCATTTTAACATACAATAGCCATAACAATTAAACTTATAATTAAACAAGTTTAATTATTTAATTCCAACTCTACTCCACTATAAGATCAGAATCGACCTCCATAATCAGATATTCGAATAATAATTGTCCTGCTCACATCGATTTCTTTATCATCAATCTTTCAGATACATCGTAAATTAAATCGATATCTCAACCGTCCAATCGATTTATACATTTTGTTCCTTGATACTTACTGGTTTTTCTAACGATCATTTTCAACATATTAAATATGCTGACACACCCGCAGAATTCCCATGATCAACATCAAAACCCATCAAGAGACGCACAGATAAATTTATATCATAATCTATAACCCAATATTCATAATCGCTTCCCACCAAGATACGCAGAATCTGACACAGCCATGTCGCCCATCGCAGAACTCAAATAATAACAATTATAATCATGAAATCATAATTAACTCAAGATTAAGATTAAAAAATAGATTTAATGAGATTTAATACTATTTCAAGGTTAATTAAATCTCATACGATCCAAATTCAACGTGAATAACTACATCAAGAATTCATACATGATTAGACATAAATCATTCAACGAATTTACTACCTAAACCTAAATAAAGTCACCAACTTTATTTATCAATCATGACTTAATTTATTTAATCATAATCCATCCACATGATCACATAAATACATATAATATGATTAAATGGACTTTATTCAATATGTTCATGCAATTAAAATATCTCAAATATTTTATTAATCAGAAAATAAATTAATATGCTTTAAAAGAGCATATTATCCCAACAGTTTGGGATGATGATATTTGGAACTTGAGGAGTATCAAGGATGTACCAGCGAATCCGTGAGAGACAGATGGAGAGTTTTCATGTTCTGAGTTTTTTCTTGGAGTTTTTAATATGAAAGTTCGAAGTTTTTTTTTTTAAAATTTTATTTATTATTGTTATTTATGTCGCAATATCTTCATGTTTGGAGATGGCTGTGCATGAATCATGTGTAGGCCATCATTTGGTTATTAATCTGACAGGTTTTTAAATTAGAAATCTTACTGCATATACAATCATAAATATTAAGGCTTGTGAATTCAGTTTCAGTTTACGAACACGATCACCTACCTCAAAAGCTAGCCTACTGCCAAATTAATACACAAGCTACCAAAACAAACTAATTCGTTTTGAAGAAACTGAAGATAAGAGAAAATTAAAATAGTTTAATGTGACTGCATATGGTTGTGATAATTTAATTGCATGTGGTTGTGATGATGAGTTGGCTATAGAAATTTGATTATCAATAATTGTAGAAAATTTTCTTGCATGGGGTTTGTTCAAATTAAAATTTGGTCGAGTCAGTGTGTGGGGTAGCAAATTAGCAATCAAATGTTAATGTCAGCATTTGAATTTATTTATGCAAAGAGACGGTTCCGCCACTGCCCAAAACTACAATCAGAACCAGGAATAACGTGCCGAACCTTTGCGAGCACTTGCAACCACATAAAAGGATAAGAGGTGCCGAAATCTTTTTTAGCGTTAATCCTCTAATTTTCAAGTTACTCCATGGAGTTACTGGAAAAATATAGTGTTTGGTTGTCTACAACAAGGAATGAAGAAAAGTCAGAAATCTTTCTTTACTTATAGTAAAATAAACAAATAAAGTAAGAAGAGAAAATGTAGAGAATGAAAACGGATAAGATTTTATTTTTTTTAGAATTATGCGGGAGTCTTATAGAGATTAGAATCCTCTGCCCCTCGACTGCGGAATGATGGTTTGAAGATCATGTTCAATCTTTGATTTCGCAAAGAGAATCCGAAAGGTAGTTTTGACTAAATTTGCTCAATTTAAACATCTCCTCATGAAAATCATGCTCACGGTTGCCTCTTATTATGGTAATATGCTTGAGATCACTAGAATTATCATAAGATTGGCTCAATTTAAACGTCTTTTGACGAAAATTCTGCTCGTAGATCACCATCTGGTTGAGATAATATGCTTGAGGTCACCAAATAACTTTTAAAATACTTCGATACAACTTTACCTCCTTGTAACTTATTTACTCTTTGCCTTTTTTCTTTTTTTTTTGAGCTGCAAGGCAAACACGGTTAGGTTTGGAGAAAAGACCAGATCACGGTCGTCCTATTATATTATCACTTTAGATTTGTGTTGATCAACTGTTGTTTCAATTGAAGAAAATGTGGTATCATAGGTGGCTATGGGGTTGCAGAAGGGGGAAAGGGAAGAAGCTAAAAGGCAGAAAAGACTTTCTGTGATTCAAATTCTTTGGGATGACCAGGCCACCGCACTGTCACTGTCGGTTTCAATTTCATTGTCTCTCAAGTCTCAGTATCCTATTCTGTCATTCGGTGTGAATAGAGAATAAACTAATAAAGAGAGAGAGAGAGAGTAATCTGTTCATAATCCAAGGATCACAGACTTCTCATCCCGCCATCAGTCATCTCTGTCCCAGCCCAATAGACGACATGTCGCCCGTCTTCAATACCAAATTGGTAGTTTAAATCTGCACTAATTTGTTGTTTAGAACATTTTATAATTGATCAGGGTACATTTTACTTAGTGAAGAGAAGAGGAGGGAGATTTCAGAAGCGGAAGTAAAATCATGTACGTTCCCAAAGACGACGGTTAAAGGAAGAATGTAAACGAAACAGAATGGGACAAGACACCTTTTCTTCTCTAAGATTTGTCTGCTTCCTTCCGTTTTTTTTCCCCTCTGATATCTTAGGATGGATTTCTTCATCGCATAAATGCTCAAATCTTAGGATTTCTGGGAGGCCTAGTGCTTTGAGAATAACGCATGTTCTGCTGTTCAATCCGAGCAATTTGTCCCAAAATGACCAAAGTCTAGTGCCCACTGTGTCCTCTCTCTTCTCGTTTTTCTCTTAAGAATGGGAGCAGAATATTAGGTCTTCATGACTCATTGATCTTCACTCACTATGGGTGTGTTTGGGATTAAGGTGCTGGAGCTTTTAAGCTATAGCTGCTGTGGAAAAAAAGTTATGACTATGAAACAAAAGCTAGTAATACATAGTAAATATAATTTTTAAATAATAATTTTAACAAAATTATTAAAGATATACAATATTTTCCATGATATAAGTGAAAAATCACATTAAAATAACTTCCAAGCCATAGTAGTTAGTGTTTACCAAACACTTTAGTGCTGTAGCTTGGAAGCTATAGCTGCCCAACCTCAATCTCAAACATACCTATATGTTGAGTGTTTAAGGAAAAGTTTTCTTTCCTTCTTACCCGTCTTTTAGCTTAGTTTCATTTTATTCCAAAGAGGAGCGAAATTTCTGTTTCTCAGTTTTAAAAACAAGGATAAGCCTGAGTTATTGCCCTGAGAAGGTTGGTGTACCCAACCAACAATAGTTTTTACAAAAGCACTTGCTAAAAGGTAAGATGGATACAGCAGAACTAATACGGAGGTGCAGAGCAATCTCTATCACTGAAGAGGAGGAAGGTCGAGTTTCTTTCAAAAGCACAATGAAAGCCAAAGGGGAGAAAATCATGGCAGGTTGTTTGGTTGGAAAAGTGCTAATAAATAGGGGAGTTAGAAAAGAAGGACTGAAAATAGCATTACAGCAGGCGTCGAGGACATCAAAAGGGTTTAAGGTTGAAAGCTTTGGAGACAACATTTTCTTATTTAAGTTTGAAATAGAAATGGACAAAAGAAAAGTATTGACAGGAGGCCCTTGGCATTATGATAGGGCCCTCATTGTTATCATGGAACCGGCATCGTAGCATCATAAAACAGCTTCTTTACCCATGTGTCAATTAGGATACAACTCAACAATGTACCAATTATGTGTATGCAAAAGGAGATCATTGCAGAGCTGTGAGAAGCTTACCCAGACAAAGTGGAGGAAGTGACAGACGATCGTGGGAGTTTATGTGGGAGGTTATCAGGCTACGAGTCTCCGTTGATATCACTAAGCCCCTAAAGAAAATCCTGGTGTTAAAGCAAGAAGATGGTGAAGAAGACATTGACATGCCCATTCTCTATGAGAAGTTGCTGGACTTTTGTTTCTGTTGTGGGTGCATTGGCCACCAATATAGGGAGTGTGTAAAAATACAAAAATCAGTCCAAGGATGATATGACCTATGGTACATGGCTTAAAGCTCCTACTGTAGCCGAAAGATTGAAGCAACAAAAAGAGAAAGAACGGTGGAGGCCAGAATTCACACAAGACGATACAACTTAACCGAGTCAATCCGAGAACTGACCTCACACAACACCACAATCACAACTCATTTCAAGTAATGCGGGTAAAAAAGATGGGTCCATTCAAGCCCAAGTAGACCCGGATCAGAGAGAGCATTTAATGAAGCCGCCTGGAAGTCTGAAATTGCAGGAAAAAGAAAGTAAAATGCTGATTGAGACAAAAATAACAGAGCAGATACCTAGAAAAGATAAACTTGGGGCGGGAGAAAAAAGTAAGGATACAAAAGGGTGGGAATATGAAAAAATGGCTAACCTTAAATTGAATTTTGAGGTAAGCCAAAATGTGCAGCAAAGTGAGGATAATCAAAGGGGCTCCCAAGCAATGGATTTTCAATTTGAGGTGGGGTCAGTTTCGGCCCAAGTAAAAGCTGAAGTAAACGGATTGAATAATACGCTAAGTGTGGCTGTTATTAAACAAAAGAAAAGACAGTGGAAATTACAAGCTAGAAATCGGGAGAAAAAAAAAGTTCCCAAGCTTGGGCTAACACATGTTAAAAGGTCGGTGACTGAAGTTTTCGAAACAAGCCCAGAAGTAAAACGGAGAAAGCTGTGCAATACAAAAAAACTCTCTCTTAGTTCGGAGCCAGAAACTAAAAACTAACAAAGGAGGGGGATTAAGAGAGATGGAAATCTTGGAAGTCGAAACACCAGTGATCGAAAAAGCAACTACGGTGAATACCCACGACACCATGAAATTATCACCGAACGCTCGGACCTGGGAATGACCGAACGTTCCGCGAAGCAAGACAAATTCTCCAAAGGCACAGGCCTCAAATCATATTCCTATGTGAAACGAAGATGAAGTCTAGCTTAATGAGGCAAAAAGGTACTGAGTTAATGTTTGAAAATTGCTTTGTAGTTGATAGAAATGGCTTGGGGGGTGGTTTGGTATTATTATGGCACTCTGATATAAATGTGGATATTAAATCTTATAGTAAGCATCATGTTGAGTGTTAGAAAGTGTATATTTATAAAGGAGAAAATCGTCATTTTACACTTCAAGTCTTACTAACATTGCTACTTTTATTTATTTAAGTATTTTGTTATTTAATTATGTGTGTTGCATTTTAATTATGTATTTTATGTATTTTAGGGGAATCACAATGGTTTCACAATGAACGAGTGATCAGACAGCAAAACGAACGTCACATTTGAACTCAGGACGGTCGAAAACCTAATGAGGAGCATAAAAGGAAAAATGTCACTGTTCACATATACGGTCTCATACGCATTTGCATCAGATCGTATAAATAGTGTTACATTGTGACAAAACCGCCATCGTGCAAAACCGCCATCAGGTAAAACGGCTTACTTTGCAAAACCGCCATCAGGTAAATAGTGGTCAAACCGTGTGAACTGTGCAAAATAGTATCGCTCAAATAGTGGCTGATCATTGATCATGACGACGTAACTCGAAGGCCCAAACTGCTTTTTAATCCGATAGTCATGATTCACCAACGTATTTATAAAAAGGGGCTTCTAATTTGATATCCTCAATTCATTTCTAAGCTTAGATTTTGTAATTCTTCTCCTTCTTATATTTTCTACGTATTTTAATAAATTCATTTTACCCTAGTTCAAAATGAGTAGCTAATTTTCTTTTAAGCTTGGGTTGAAGGTGAAGTCTCAACATGTTCCATGGGCTTAATTTGGTAAATTTACTTTCTTCCCTCTAATATTTGTGGTTGTTTTGATTTTTTCGACAATAATAATAGTCTTGTCTGCTAAACCCAAGACACTAGTACAAGGTTATTATTATTGCACGATGTTAGCACCATATTTATTTGAGCGTGGTTCATGAGGTGTGGAATCCCCCCTCATGATTTAATTGGTATTAATATGGAATATTTAGCCCATGGAGCATATTGATGCAGATCCGGATACCCAAGTGCTTTATTTCAATAGTTTCCAGTTCAATTTATTCATGCCATTTTAATTTAAATTCTAGCATAGTTTAAATTCCTTTCACCATAAATTCATCCACCTATTTAAAGAAAATTAATTCTACACACAATTAAAATCAACCTCCTCGTGATCGACATCACACCATTGATCTATTCTACAGATTCAGATATGAGTTCAATAAAATTTGCACAACAAGTTTTGGCGCCGTTGCCGGGGAGGTAAGTATTTTAATTCATAGAATTAGTTTTTTTTTTAATATTTATTTATTTTAGTTGTTTTCTTGTAATTTATTTTTTTTTTCTCCTTTCCTCATTTAAACAAACAAAAAAAAAAATTTAAGGTTAGAATTTCATTTTTTTTCTTTTCTTTAAATTTGTATAATTTAATTTTGATGTTATTTTTCTTTGTAATTTTTTTTTTAATTTATCTTGTTATCTTTCTTTGTTATTTATTTTAATTTTAGTAATATTTGTTTCACGTAATTTCTTTTTCTTATAGCAATTGAGTGTATTTTCATATTAAGATCAGAATAACGTCACAAGGTTAGATCGTAATTTCTCCCTCCTATTTATTTTATTTATTTTATTTTTATTTATTTTGTTCTTCAGATGCATTGGTCATTATCACCTAATCTTTTAGACCTGAATTAGAAAAACACTTCGCACACATAAACACACCACATTTAAAAGAAATTTGACATGGATTTACAAAACCAACAACCGTAACCACAAGAGAGGCCATTTAAGGACTATTTTAGTCCTTAGAAATTTGAGCACATCATGCATCGGATCCCCAAATGTAGCTGCTAGAGTTTTGAATTAAAACCTAGTGTGCTAAATTGTCTCCTACATTTTATGGCCTAGAAAATGAGGACCCATATAATCATCCGAATGATTTCCATGCTATCCTGCCGACTTTTAAATATGAGAATTTTTCAGATGATGATGTTAAACTTAGATTATTCCCATTTTCTTTAAAGGATAGAGCTCGTTCATGGTTTAATACATTACTTGCTAATAGCATTACATCATGGGAACAAATGGTAACAAAATTTTTAAATAAATATTTCCCAGTTCATAAAACCAATGTATTCGCAGGGAAATTTCAGAATTTACTCAAAGAGACGACGAGCAATTTTTCGAAGCATGGGAGCGATTCAACGAGCTACTCTTGAAGTGTCCACATCATGGGTACGAGAAATGGCACCAATGCCAATACTTTTTTGAGGGATTATTGCCACATGTGCAAGAATGGCTAATGGCAACCAGTGGAGGAGAGCTTATGTCAAAAAGCACTTCAGAGATTTAGGAATTCTTCCAGCGCCAATCAGATAATTCCCAACAACGTAGTCGATCACTCAGGAATACCAGAAGAATTAAGGGAGTGAATGAGGTTAACATTGGTGAGTCAAGCTCAGAAATCAAGGAAGTCAAAGCAATAATCGAAGGTCTTTCTCGACAAATAGCATCATTGACGACTGCCAAATCAACAGAGCCACATGACCATGACTCATATTCAGATCAAGCCAACGCCATAGGCATAATGAGAAAGCCATCAAACTACAACCCATACTCCAACACATATAACCCTGGATGGAGAGACCACCCCAATTTTTCATGGTCTCAAGGATTCCAACAAAATGGACCAGTAGCTCACCTCCACCAATTCAACCAAATTCACCAATTCCTCAAATTTCTCAAGCCTCTCAGCCTCCATTTAGACCATACAATCAAAACCCAAACCACTCTCAACCCAGACCATGGGAGGATATGTTCCAAAATATGAAAAATCTCACTAATTCCAGAATCGATCAACAGAACCGCACCATTGATGAACTGCGAAATGAGATGAGGGCAGACTTCAACTCACAAGCCCAATCAATTTCAAATCTCGAGAAAATGGTGGGACAACTTGCTTCTTCAGTTCAAACTTTGGCCATGACCGTTGAAAAAGGTAAATTCCCAAGTCAAATAGTGCCTAATCCTAAAGCAGTGCATGAAGCAAGTACCAGTTCACCACAGCATCATGGAGAGGTCAAAGCTATCATGACCTTGCGAAAAGGGAAAGAAATCGATAACAAAGTGGAGATGCCACAATCAACTCAGATTGTACCTGTGAATACTGAGGACCCATCACCAGAGGAGAAAGAAGAAACCAACTCACGAGAATACATTCCTAAAGCTCCATTTCCTCAGAGGTTAGCTAAAGGGAAGAAAGGAAAATCCACAGGTGAGATTTTTGAAATCTTCAAACAGGTAAGTGTTAACATCCCTTTGCTTGAAGCTATAAACCAAGTGCCATCGTATGCCAAGTTTCTTAAAGATCTTTGCACTAAAAAGAGAAATATTCATGTTCAGAAAAAGGCCTTTTTAACAGAAAATGTTAGTTCTATACTCCAACATAAAATGCCTCTAAAATTCAAAGATCCAGACTCCCCCACTATCTCATGTAGTATAGGGAACCACACAATTGAGAATGCTTTGTTGGATTTAGGAGCTAGTGTAAATCAGACATCAGATTTGGCGAAACTTGGATCGAGAATTACACCCAACTCCAAAGGTGTTCCAGCAGATCGGTCCACAAAAATATCTCGTGGTATCGGAGGACGTGCTTATTCAGATAGATAAGTTTTATTTTCCGTTGATTTCATTGTAATTGACACTCAACCAAAGGCAGGATTCAAAGCACATCCCCATTATCCTAGTCGACCTTTTCGGCAACCGATGCTCACATTTAATGCAGGACGGAAATACGCAGCTTGTCCTTTGGCAATATGACTACGGAACTCAACATCTCCAACATTGCCAAACAACCTCACAACGTGGATGATGGAATTGTTGATGTGGATTTAATAAGCATTAGTTGATAATAATTTTCTTTCAAACCTTGTGATGACCCTGCAAACATGTTTAACTCACTTTGGTTCGATTTTGATATCGACAGATCAATCGATGTCAATGCCCGCCGACTCAAAGATCATCAATGGACACAAATAAATGGAAGTCAAGAGCTGAACAACTAGTGCCATCAGAGAAAAAACTCAACCCATCATCAGAATCACCACCAAAACTCGAGCTCAAGCCATTACCCAACACTTTGGAATACGCATTCTTGGGAGAAGAAAGCACTCTGCCAGTAATCATCTCTTCCTCCCTTGATGACGAACAAAAAGGTAAGTTGTTGGATGTTTTAAAAGAGCATAAAGGAGCATTAGGATGGACCATAGCAGACATAAAAGGTATAAACCCAGTAGACTGCATGCATTACATTCACCTTGATGAAAATGCTAGACCTACTAGGGAAATGCAACGTCGGTTAAATCCTAACATGAAAGAGGTTGTTCGCACTGAAGTCCTTAAGCTATTAGATGCAGGTATTATTTACCCCATTTCTGATAGTTCATGGGTCAGTCCTGTACAAGTTGTCCCCAAAAAGTCAGGAGTCACAGTAGTTACCAATGCTAATAATGAATTAGTGCCCACTAGAGTAACTACAGGATGGCGTGTATGCATTGATTATAGGAAGTTGAATCTACACGAAAGACCATTTTCCTTTACCATTTATCGATCAAATGCTTGATAGATTAGCAGTCATGAATTTTATTGCTTTCAGATGGCTACTCAGATATAATCGATTCGATAAGACCAAAAGATCAAGAGAAGACTACCTTCACTTGCCCTTTCGGTACTTTTGACATGTGAGAATGCCATTTGGATTATGTAATGCACCTGCTACATTTCAACGATGCATGTTGAGCATTTTTTCTGATATGGTTGAACGATTTCTCGAGGTTTTTATGGATGACCTTTCTGTTTTTGGTGATTCATTTGATCAATGTTTACATCATCTAACACTAGTTCTGCAGAGATGTATCGAGAAGAATTTAGTCTTGAATTGGGAAAAATGACATTTTATGGTAAAATAAGGTATTGTTCTCGGTCACATCATTTCAAGCAAAGGTATTGAGGTTGATAAAGTCAAGGTGGATCTCATTTCCAATCTTCCTCCACCTAAAACAGTCAGAAGTAAGATCTTCCTTGGGTACGCTGGTTTTATAGACGTTTCATTAAAGATCAATTTACTTGCTAAGGATGTATCTTTGTCTTTGATGATTCACGTCTTGTGGCATTTGAAAAATTAAAGTTGTTGACATCATCACCCATCATTCAAATTTCAAATTGGAATTTACCTTTTGAGCTTATGTGTGATGCATCCGATTATGCAAGAGGAGCAGATTAGGACGAGAGTTGATCGAGTTCCCATGTGATTTACTATGCTAGTATGACATTGAATGATGCAGTTGAATTATTCAACCACCGAAAAGAAATCTTGTAGTGTTTGCATTAGAGAAATTTCGATCTTATCTCATTGGTTGTAAAATAATTATATTCACAGCATCACGCCGCTCTTAAATATCTTCTCACAAGAAAGATGCAAAGCTAGACTAATTCGTTGGTGTTACTTTTGTAGAATTTGACTTAGAATTCAAGGATAAGAAAGCGAGCAGAAAATGTTGTGGTACGACCATCTTTCGGCGTCTCCATTTTGACACAACTATAGAACCATTACCCTCGAATGAGTCATTTCAGGATGAACAATTAATTAGTGTGGAAGTAGTACCATGGTATCGATATTGTTAATTATCTTGTTACAGTCAACTTCCGAGCATTGGACTAAGCAGGACAAGGCCAAATTCTTGCTGAAATAAAGAATTTCTTTTGGGATGATCCTTATCTATTCAAGTATCATGCAGATCAAATTGTTCGACGATGTCCCGAAAATGAATTTCAAAACATTCTTTCATTCTGCCATGAACAGGCTTGTGGAGGCCATTTCAGCGCTAAGAAAACAGCTACTAAAATTTTACAATGTGGTTTCTATTGGCCAACTATATTTCGTGATGCTTACACATTTTGTTCTTCATGTGATAGGTGTCAACGAATGGGGAGCATAACACGAAGAAATATGATGCCACTAAATCCAATTTTAGTGGTTGAAATTTTGATGATGGGTATCGATTTCATGGGACCCTTTCCTCCATCTTTTGGCCATCAATACATATTGGTTGGTGTTGACTATGTTTCGAAATGGGTAGAGGCAATTTCATGTAGGACCAACGATCACAAAGTGGTGATAAGATTTTTGAAAAGCAATATTGTTTCACGCTTTGAATTTCCTCGAGCAATAATCAGTGATGGTGGAGCCCACTTTTGTAATAAATCATTCAAAGCACTTTTGACAAAGTACTCCATCACTCATAAAGTGGCAACCCCATATCATCTGCAAACCAAAGGCTGCCGAGATCTACAATCGAAATAAAGCACATTTTAGAAAGACGGTGAGGCCCGAGAAAAGATTGGTCGTTGAGGCTCACGATGCATTATGGGCATATAAACATTTTCAAAACTCCAATTGGGATGTCACCCAGTGCTAGTGTATGGAAAAGCTTGCCACCCACTGGAACTCGAGCATCGTATGATCGGGCCATCAAGAAATTCAATTTTGACATGCGCAGTGGCTCAAAAGACGATTCATATGGCAGAACTCAAGAAATTCGAATGACGCGATGAAAATGCCAAGATTTACAAGCAACGAATGAAAGTCTTTCACGACAAGCAAATTACGAGAAAATCTTTCACCTGTGTCGAAAGTGCTTTTATTCAATTCTCAGCACCTATTTCCGTAAGTTACGCTCGATGGTTCCGCCCCATTTGTTGCTCACATCGCTTTTCCACACGGGCAATTGAAATTATGATCCAAAGAACGCATTTTTAAAGTTAATGGTCAAAGATTAAAGCCATATCTGTAATACCAACCATACTGGAGGAGAGTGAAATAAACTGAGGACCCACCAAGTTTAAATTGAGGTTTTTCTTTTCTTTCGTAATTTGATTTGATTCTTTTCTTTCTTTTGATTATTCTTTTGTCGATTGAAATTATTTTTGTTTAAGTGTTTGTTTAACCATTATAGTTTTCTTATCATTTTAATCATGAGACAAAGACTTTGTACACGATTGTAACACTTCAACGATCCAAACTCATCTCGAAAGTTAGATACGATTTTGTAAATTTCATCCTATCTCGGATCTACAACCGCCAGTTAGTATTCCACGTTAAAGATCTAGAAAGACAACTCACGTAAATAGAGGATGGTATTTTGATCCGAATCGAGCTGAGGTAATTCTGACAAGAGGACGATTTTAATTTGCTTTGTGTGTTTTAATTTGTTTTTCTATTGTCAGGTGTTTTAGTTTGCTTTGTGTTTAAGTTTGTCACCCCTGAAGAGGCGGATAACTGCATTCGTGACAATCAAGTCGGTTACTTTCAGCTTCCCACAATAATCGATATTCGAGACGAAGGCATGGACAGAGACTAGATTTTAGCAAAGCTTCACAAACGATTCCCTTCGCCTCGTAATGCACTCTTTTCAATCTATAAAGCCCGATCCGAACGCATGCGATTGCTTATGAAGAATGGCATACCACGACATCCGCCGGTTAATCGAGGCCAAAGTACGCTTGCGTGTGAGTTGCCTCCAAATTTATTGCATACATGCCTGGTTGTGGTAAAGGAAATTATGCGAGAAAACGACGAGCTCAAGACTTTCTTGCTTGTCATAGTGCCAGTAACGATATGCAATAAAACCATGTTCTTAGAATGGTGTCTAATAACATGGAAGATAAGATTACATTCATTGTGATGGCTTGAATAAAGAGTCATTGGATAATATCCTTTGTCTTTCAAACGCATCCTGGATATGTACAAAAGAGCGATTCTCCGCTTATGGCCATTATTCGAGAAAAACGTGCACGACATGCCTGAATCTGACTATAAACGACCTTGTTTGCCGCTTGTAAGAACCGGATGGAAGCCTATCCTCGACCCATAGAGGCGCTGTCGCTTCGACGTGAAACCGAGGAAGATGCGAGCCACAATGCGAACCACCTATAGATATCCTTTTTACTTTACTGTTGTTTTACTTTACTGTTATTTTACCATTCGCATTATTGCTTGTAATAATTTTTTCTTGTTATCATTGTTTTGCTTTTCCTTTTACTGTTTTCTTTTTGACTCTCGAGCCATGTGTCTTACGCGTTAATCGACCGACATAATGCCTCATACACACCGTGACCCATTGTCACCAAGGTTCTTAAATATAATTTTGTGGTGCACTCACAAATTATTTTAGCAAGATCCTAATGGCCTTACTCCCAAAGAACCAATTCAAGAACATTTGTGCTCGGATTTAACTACGGCAATAAACATAAAGAGTTTGTTGAGGCACCATAGATCTTGGTCAAGAATAGCAGAGAGAAAACTGCACTTGGTGTATGGAGGAGGTGACCGAGGGTTATCCAAAATGGTCTCGTGTCGCTTATGTCGAGGGAGCCAAGTGTTAGCATCATCCCAACAATCCTAAAACCTTTCTGTTTGTCTAACTCATCAACCGGAGAAGAGTTAGTTGTCTCGGTATGCAAGAAAGAATAATGAAATGTTAAATCACGCCGATGCTTTTATTTTCTTCCAGAGATCTTGCAACTCTAGAGGCACTAATCACATTAGCATCTTGGGCCCATCCGAACATCCACCGTAAACCCATCGGTTTGTTAAATGTCAATAATTTTATGATGGCTTTATCGCATTTCTTAACCATGCAATAAAAACTATTTCATTCCTTCCTCGCTTAAAAAATCTTTATTTGTACATATCGCTAATGAGCTACTTGATCCGCTATGTTTATCAATCGAGATGCATCCCAGGACCGTTATGTTGGAATGTTCAAATAATGATGGTAACAGTAGTCGCAGTAAGAAGTACAAATTAGATTTAACTCTCCGCTTGTAAATATTTTCTTCTGTGTTGCACTACCCAGGTGATGTCTTCTAAACTCTACTTCTTTCCTTTCAAACATTGAGGACAATGTTTCGTTCTGGTTGGGGGGAGGAATAGTTGACAATTGTGGAATGTTGGTTAAGTTTTTACTAATTTTTGTTGTAGAACTAACCATTTTGAGTAGAAGATGGCTGAATATGGAGTGTAGTTACTCTAGAAACGCATATTCTTAGGTAAAAAAAAAAAAAATTTGTTTTTCTTAACTTTTCTTTTTGATTTCTCCTTTATAAATATACATTTTCAAGTTTTTGAGTCGAAGATGGCTGAATATGGAGTGTAGTGACTCTAGAAACGCATTTCCTTTAAAAAAAAAAATTTAGACATTTTTCTTTAATTTTCTGCATGTATGTTTTCTTTTTATGTTTAGAATAGGTTGGGGGGTAGAATTTCGTTAAAAAAATATAAATATATATATATATATATATATATATATATATATATTTGGTAATTTTGTGTGAGTTTTTGATATTGGATGATATGATGACTTTCGAATTTTAGTATTTGTATTATCTTTGGTCTTGAGTGATGTTACACCATGTTTACTATTCTACATGTTGATATTGGGGACAAATATTAGTTGCTTGAAGGAATGCACATGTCATAATAAATTCCAAGTAGTTTTTGAGCCTATTAATTTTTCTTGGAGAGTAACCCTTTTTGCCCATTATTCATGCAGCTTAGCAGTTTATTATTTTATACATGATCTCTAGATTTCCTTTAAGTCAACCCTTTAAAAAAAAAAATGTGTGTTGCTGCATCTAAAGGCCCACCTAACTAGTAGATATGGAAGATTATTTAGAGCTCTAAGAGACGATGGAAGGCCATCTTTGATCCGTTTGAGCCTTTCAAGTCATCCCTATTGTAAAATATCTATAGTTAGCCATTTTCTTTGTTAACTTATCATCCTGACCCACTCCAATTTGGAGTATTACCCGATATAATACAAGTTTCATCACCTATTCATGTTTGAGAAAAAGGATAAATAATTATTTTGTTCAATAAAGTTGTGCCATATAAAAAAAAATTCAAAAAAAAAAAAAGATATACAATAGCAATAAATAAGCAAAATGCATCTTGTAATTTTCAAAAGTTCTTGAACTTTTTCTCAAACATATATATTTTGTTTCCCTATTTTCCTTTCTTTGTTAACCATGTCCCTAGCCTACGTTACGTCCTAATAAAAGTCCTTCTTGATTTTAGAGAACTATAGTCTGAAGTAAAAGCTAGTTATATGGACTATTAAGATGTAGTGATGCATTTGAAAAAAAAAAAAGAATAAATTGGGTTGACTAGTAATTTATTTGAGGTCGTATTATTTAGTTCATATTTCTTTCATCTTGGTGAGAGTGTGTGGTATTTCTATATTATTTTCTCTCAATTCACCATTCATTGTAGTGACAATTTTTATTGGGTTTAATTTCTTTGTGAGAGTGTCACTACTACCGGTGAGATTTTGGGGTTTGACATGTTATTCTTGAAAGTGGCCTGATTACTATAGTCTGCTGGACTGATGCATGTGGATTGTGGATGTGGTTGTGATATTTCTTTAGACTGAAGATAATACTTGTACTTTTATTTGATTGCTATCATTAATTTGATTGAATAAACACGTGTGTATTGTAAAAAAAAAAAAAAAAAAAATTGGTTGTTGAGTGTTAGAAAGTGTATATTTATAAAGGAGAAAATCGTCATTTTACACTTCAAGTCTCACTAATATTGCTACTTTTATTTATTTAAGTATTTTGTTATTTAATTATGTGTGTTGCATTTTAATTAGGTATTTTATGTATTTTAGGGGAATCACAATGGTTTCACAATGAACGAGTGATCGAGAAACGAGACGTCACATTTGAACTCGGATGATCGAAAACCTAAGGAGGAGCATAAAAGGAAAATGTCATTTCACATATACTGATCGCTCATACGCACGATCAGATCTTGTCATAAATAAGCGTTCGTACAAAACCGCCATGCAGGCAAAACCGCCATCAGTGTAAAAGCGACACTTTGCAAAACCGACTTCTTGTGCAAATAGTGGTCAAACCGTGTGAATCGTAAATAGTGGTGTTGATCGTTGATCGAGGACGAGCGAATCAAAGGCCCAAACTGTTTTAATCCGATGGTCATGATTCACTCAATGATTTATAAAAGGGGCTTCCCAATTTGATATCCTCGAATTCATTTCTAAGCTTAGATTTTGTAATTCCTTCTCCTTCTTGTATTTTCTACGTATTTTAATAAATTTCCATTTTACTTGGTTAAAAAATGGTAGCTAATTTTCTTTTAAGCTTGGGTTGAAGGTGAAGTCTCTGACATGTTCAATGGGCTTAATTTGGTAAATTTACTTTCTCTTCCCCTACAATATTTGTGGTTGTTTTGACTTTTAGGTATGACAAATAATAATAGTCTTGTCTAGATATCATACAGTTAATAGGCACACTAGTAGGGTTATTATTATTTGTACGATAATATAGCACCATATGTTATTTGGCGTGGTTCATGAGGTGTGGAATCCCCCTCGTGATTTAATTGTATTAATATGGAATATTTAGCCATGGGCGTAATTGATGCGAATCCAGGATACTGAGTGCTTTATTTGATAGTTTCAGGTTCAATTTTATTCTTGCATTTTAATTTAAATTCTAGCGTAGTTTAAATTCCTTTCACCGTAAATTCATCCACCCGTTTAAAGAAAATTAATTACACACAATTAAAATCAACCTCCTGGTGGGATCGACACTCGTCACCGTTGATCATTACCAATAGATTAGGTAAACTTGAGTTCAATAAAATTTGCCAACATCAGCGTAAATCTTTGTAGTTCACGCGCGATAGTGGGAGTTCGGAGATGTCTGAGTTTATGGGCACCACGCGAAATTGGGCAAAAACACCACACGTGGACTCTAATGAGGAGACTGGCTGCTCTATCTTCTTTGCCCTGGTTGTGCTTTGGAGATTTTAACGAGATTTTACAGCTAAATGAAAAAACGGGTGGTAATACTAGATGTCTCAGCATGGTCAGTGAATTTAGAGATGCCATTCATGATTGTGGGTTAACTGATATGGGTTGGAAAGGCTACCCTTTCACATGGTCCAATAAGAGGTACGGGCCTTCCTTGATTGAAGAAAGATTAGATAGGTTCTTGTGTTGCAAAAATTGGGGAAGTGTTTTCCAAGAGAGAATTGCTGAAAATTTAATATCATGGTCTTCGGATCATAACCCGATTATGATGGAGGTGATAGAAAGGAGCAGAGTATCAAGATATGAAAAAAGATCTTTCTCGAGAGTGCACTATGAAGACATGTGGAGCCCATATGCACAATGCTAAGAGATTGTCGAGCGAGAATGGATGGATCATAGTGGCTGGGAGGGTAGAAATGTTGTTTCGATGTTTCAAAAGAAAATTAGAGATACAATGGCTGAATTGAAGCTGTGGAGGAAGGAAGAGTTTGGAGGAAGGAAAAAGCATTTAAATAAGCTGCTTGCAAACTTGGAGACTTCTAGACAGCAACACTTACAATATGTGGATGGAGAAAGCATAAAAAAGCTTGAGAGACAAATTGACAATCTGTTAGCTGACGAAGAGATTTTCTGGAAGCAACGTTCTAGAGCGGATTGGTTGAGAGCCGGAGACAAGAACACTAAGTTTTTCCATGCCAAAGCATCTGCAAGGAAACGGAAAAACTGGATTCGGGGAATTAGAGATGAGCAAGACAAATGGACTGAAGAGACTGAGGAGGTAGAGAAAATGTTTTGCGAGTATTTTGACAACCTCTTCACAACTACAAATCCTACTCGAGAAAGCTTCGAAGCAGCTGTCAGTCATATGGCAGTTAAAGTGGATGGGGAGATGAATGAACAGCTGGACCAACCATTCACGGAGGAAGAAGTAGCTGTAGCTTTAGCATAAATGTGCCCCACGAAAGCTCCTGGACCAGATGGATTTCCAGCTGTATTATTTCAAAAACACTGGAAATCAGTTGGGAAAGCAGTCACATCAACATGCCTCCACATCCTTAACGAAAGAGGTAATATCGCTCCACTCAATCATACTTATATTGCCTTGATCCCTAAAGTTACTAAGCCTGAGAGAGTTACTGATTATAGACCTATTAACCTTTGCAATGTCATTTATAGAATAATAGCAAAAACTATAGTAAATAGGCTGAAACACTTACTTCATCATATCATTTCACCAAACCAGAGTGCTTTTATCCCAAATAGACTCATCACTGATAACATTATTATTGGGTATGAGTGTCTTCACAAAATTAGGCTTAGTAAGGGGAGAAAAAATGGATTGGTAGCCTTGAAGCTAGATATCAGTAAGGCTTATGATCGAGTGGAATTGGGGTTTTTTGCAATTTACAATGGAAAGGTTAGGCTTTTCTCAGAAATGGATTGACTTGGTTTTGAGGTGTGTAACAACATCATCCTTCTTTGTTTTGATTAATGGAGCTGCTAAGGGCCTAATTCAACCTCAAAGGGGTTTGAGACAAGGCTGCCCTTTATTCCCTTCTCTGTTTATTTTGTGTGCAGAAGTGTTCTCCAATCTCCTGATGCAGGCTGAAACCAATCACCTCATCCATGGCTTAAAATTTAGTGGTGACTTATCAATCTCTCACTTATTGTTTGCCGATGATAGTTTGATTTTCACAAGGGCAACAAAAGAGGATTGCACT
Organism: Citropsis articulata; assembly: GCA_030449925.1. Lineage (NCBI taxonomy): Eukaryota > Viridiplantae > Streptophyta > Magnoliopsida > Sapindales > Rutaceae > Citropsis > Citropsis articulata. Next base: position 3,397,211 of record JASUUH010000085.1, on the reverse strand, counting down.
CATTTGAGGGCTTTATTTGACTGTTATGCAACGGCATCGGGCCAAATTTCAACTACGAAAAGTCTTCCATGTTCATCAATGGCCAAGTTCAAAGTTCTCAAGTTGTTGCAATCCAAAGTATTTTTCAGCTTAATGTCGTATCTAAGCATGAAAAATACTTAAAATTACCATTGATGGTGGGAAGGAAAAAAACGACCTTTTTCAAGGACATCAAGCTTAGGGTGCTGAACAAAATATCAAATTGGATGAGTAAATTTTTCAAGTGGTGGCAAGGAGACCTCATCAAAGCAAAGGGCCTGTGCAGCCCGGCTTACATGCTATGTGTGTTTAGGATTCCCTTGGGCTTTGTGATGACATCCAAAGCTATCGCAAACTTTTGCAGGAGCTAAAAAGACCAAAGAACAATGCAAAATGGGAAAGGCGAAGAGTAGAGGTGGTATGGGGTTTCGGGACTTGTCCAGTTTCAATCAAGCTCTAATTACGAAACAAGGCTGGAGGATCTTGCAATATCCAGAATCTTAAAGGCAAGGTATTTTAAGCATTCTTGTTTCTTGAATGCCAAAGTGGGATCATAACCCTCATTTATGTGGAGAAGCATTTTGTGGGGTAGAAGGATTTTTCAAAATGGTCTAAGATGGAGAATAGGCAACGGTGATCAAGTGCAAATCTACAATAGCTACTGGATTCCTAGACCGGAAACTTTCAAGGTAATATCGCCACCAACTTTGCCTTTGAAAGCTAAGGTGTCTGAGCTAATCGACCGGGACAACAAATGGAAGGAAAATATGATACAACAGCATTTTTTTTACCAGATGATGCAGAACAAATTTTGAAAATTCCTCTTCCAAGAGTTTCTCGATCGGACCAACCACTATGGCACTATGATAAAGCAGGCAACTACTCGGTTAAAAGTGGTTATCAAGTGGCCTTGAAGATCAAGTTTCCAAACTGTCCCAGTAGTTCGAGTAACAATCAAGCACCGTGGAATGCTATTTGGACACTCGGAATTCCAGAAAAAGTGAAGATTTTCATGTGGAAGGCTGTCATGAACTTGCTCCCTACGGCTGACAACCTTTGGAGGAGAAAGATTGTTCAGGATCCATTATGCAAAAGATGTAGAAGGACATGTGAAACTATACATCACGTTCTTTTTAAATGCAATGCCTCACAGAAGACTTGGAAGTCAACACCTGTTCGAGAGACGATAAAAGGCCTCATCCACTAAAATATGTTGGATATCTTGTATGAATTGAAGAGAAGTAGCAGCATGAACGAACTGGAGATGATAGTAACTGTGTGTTGGGCAATTTGGTACTTAAGGAACCTTGTTGTCTTTGAAAGGAATAGAGAAAACTTCCGACTAACAGTGGCTAGATCAGAAGCAATTCTTGACTCATATAGAAGAACCCAAGCACCGAAGGAGGAGTGGGGCTTAGTGCGACAGCCGAAGAGTCAGCAAACTTGGATTCCTCCACCAGAAAATTGGTTTAAGGTTAATGTAGATGCTGCAACCAATCTGGAAGATCAGATTGCAGGCCTGGGTATAGTAATTAGAGACTCAAATGGAAAGTTTGTAGCCGCGGCTATGCAACAATCCAAATTCTACAGAGATATCATGTACGTTGAAGTTGAAGCTGCTAGACTGGGGATAGAAATTGCAGAGCAAGTGAACTGCCTTCCTTTGATTCTTGAAACAGATGCCCAAGAAGTTGTGAGCCTGGCCTTAAACAAGAAAAGTAGTAGAATTGAAATGTTTTGGATAATCGCTGAAATTCAAGACAAGCTAAAGCTCTTGAAGGCAATCAAGGTTCAGCATGTTGTAAGAAATTGTAATGGCTTTGCTCATTCCTTAGTAAAGCTAGCCCTTGAGAATGTGGAACCGATTTGTTGGATGGGCAATGTCCCCTCACATTTGTTGTATCTGTTTAGTGAATTTTCTCAATGAAAGGTTTTCTTTCTTATAAAAAAAAAAAAAAAATCTTAGGATTTCACTAAGATTTGGGCATAATCTCATAATGCCCAAACATTCCCCGGAAGTTCCACAGCAGCCTAAATGTTGTTACCGCGTCTCCTCTCCTCGGAATGCCAAATAAATTGATAGGCCATCTCGCGATTGGCCGGCCACTCCACAAATCTCAATTATGAAATTAATTGTTTATTGCCTCTCTTTTCTATTCGCAAATCGCAAATTATTTTAATTAATCGCCCTAATTCAGCTTCGTGCTTTCCGCTTTCAAATTGCTTTTGCCGTTAGATTTCAACATGCGACAATTGTTCACCCCCCCCCCCCCCACAACCTTTTCTGTTTCTTTTTTCTTTCTTCTTATTAGTATTACAAAAATAATAGTAATCTGTAATCGCAATAATAATAATAATTGGTTCGTTCAAAGTGTTTTGAAAAAATTTTTTAATTACAACTTAAAAAAAAAAATCCATATCTAAAATAAGGAAAAAAACTCATACAAAAACCTGCTGGGAAGATGGCGTCAAGTCCAAATTATTTTATGATTTTGTTTATACAATTATATTTAATCGTTAAATACTTTGAACGATTGTATCTTAATTTGTTTACAAAATCATTTTTAATATTTATATATATATTAAAATCTATTAATCACACTCAAATAGCAAATCAAGCCCCGGAAAATCCCACATAATTAAATGGAAAATGTAAACTCAAAAGTGACGGGAGGCAGGAGTCAAAGGAAAGGACTGCACAAGTCCAAAAACACACTCTGACACACCATCCGCGTGAAGAACAGGCACGGCATTTTACCTCTATAGTGTTATGAACGCTCGATGGGTTCGCGTGAGCATAACCTTTTTAACTTCGCCTGCTTTTCGTGCCACTACTTGCGCGTATAAAGTAAGTCGTTTCACTTGTTTGGTTTTTTTTTATATGCATATTTTTTTAACACGACAGACAGTTCCCACTTCCCACTGACTGGTTACTCAGCTTCTTCATCAGCTTTGTAAGAAGAAGAAATGGGAGTCTTGGGAGAAGGCAAAGGCTCGACTTTGGTTCATATTTTGGTGGTGATTTTAAGCTTGGTGGCTTTTGGCTTCTCCATTGCTGCCGAGAGAAGACGAAGCACTGTAAGCTCACTCGCTACTGTCCTTTTAAAAAAAAAAAAGACTGAAATTTAGGGTTTTGGTATCAAATTTTGCTTTGTATTCTCCTTGGTGTATGTATGTGGGTGGATCTCTGTTTTTGTTTTGTGAATTTCGTTTGCTTGCTTTGTGTACTGTAGACTCTGTATTTCATGGTAGATGCTTGATTTGTTTGTTGAGTTTTTGATAAGCCTTTGAGACTCACTGGAGTTTTCTGGGCTGATTACAATTTATATTGCCAAGTTTGCTTAAAAATTCGATGTGCTAATCTAGCTCAAGTGCTGATTTTTGCAATGTTTAGATAGATACATTTCCAAATGTCTACTCTTGCTTCTTGTGAACACCATTAGCTGGGGTCATCAATTAGCATCCAGTAATGGCATTATAATTATAAATCACCTGCTAGGCTACCTACAGTATAATTAAAGCATTGTGGTTACAGCAAACTAATAAGCGTGCCTTGTGTTGCTAAATGTGTTTACTTTATATTCATCTACCATTGCTATTATATTCTGAGGTACTCCTGATCTCTCTATGAGGAATACCCTTGGATATATTCAGTCACAAAAGTGTTCATTTATGCTAATCTTCACAGATGAATTCATTCACAGCAGCGATTATTATGTACAGAGTCCAATCAAAAGATTTTAATGTACAGAGGAGACGCAATATTAACATAGTCATATTGCTGATATATGGATTGAACTCAGAATCTTCAATTCCAATGTGCATCAAACAAAAAGTTGATTAAGTTTTTGTGTGTGTGTGTGCAAATAGGGGATATTTTAATGTTGTTTAGTTTTACTTATAACCTGCCGTAGAATGTAAAACCAACTAGTTTAGTACTCCTTATCTTTTCAGTTTCAAAACTTAAGAGAACCTAATTCTTGTTGCAAAGTTGTATCTGAGATCATCAGATGATTGCAAAGCTTTTCTGTGATACTTTTAGTATACCAAAGGTTTGGCTTTTGCCATGAACCAAATATCAATTCAGTGCCTCTGTCATTCAATGTGGCTCTATTTGTTAACTCAACTATAACAATACTATATCGTAAAACTTTTTAAGTCACCATCCAACATATTGAGTGCATGTTTTGCTTTTTACCCTTTGCCTGCCCACTGTTATTGACATCCGATGTAGCTGGTCTTGATTCATCTAGTTATGCTGGGGATTTAATCCAACGATTAGGGTTACATTCTACAAGAGTTCTTTTTTTGATTGTTTTGTAGAAATCTTTCATGGAAGTTGCCTTCCAATCCATTGAATAGTTGAGATGCTTGATGCCTTTAGATTTCCAAATGTTTTCTAATATTGCATATGTGCCAAATGGTGGCTTATCAGATCACTAGAAGGAAAGTCCAATAAGGAGGACGGAAAATGAATATTTTACCACCTGGAATATCTGGAATTCAAAAATATTAGTGTATCTAAAAATGGTATTAGAGGCGGTTAAAGTTCTACTGCCCATCTGTCTTCCAGACTTTTTTTCTTTTTTTGGAGGGCATGAACATCGGCAGGCCTCTACATATTCTTGGTAAACTAACTGTAATCAGGTCCTCTGTTCGCTACTGGAGATTCAAAATTAGTGTGGTGTAACATGATTTTCCATAGAATAAGCTTTGTCATTGCAATTTAGCATTGTTTAGGCTTAATCTAAGGTTGATTCAACATAATCCAAAAACTTGTGCTGAATTTTGATAGTTATGATTGGTTTGGCTTGTTATTATCTAAATTAACTTCTATGGTGCATGCTGTTTCTGCATGACAGGGCCATATGATGCCAGTCCCAGATCAATCTAATGCCACATACTGTGTCTACAGCTCAGATGTTGCAACTGGTTATGGAGTGGGTGCTTTTCTATTTCTTCTTTCAAGTGAATCTCTACTGATGGGTGTGACAAAGTGCATGTGTTTTGGGAGACCTTTAGCCCCAGGTGGGAATCGAGCATGGGCCATCATCTATTTTATGTCGTCATGGTGAGAATTTAAACTTAACATGTAAAGTCTATTATTTTTCTTCAACAAGGAAACCTCATCTGATAACATGGATTAAAGCAAATCCCTCTTTTTATGATATAGCAATGTCAGTTGGCCCTTCTATTTTGAAGAATTGCTCTTGGGTACATGCATGTTCATATGTGCTTTAATTCCGTTGGTATTTGGTATTATGGCTTTCTTTGTTTACCTGTTCCACCTTTTTCTTGACTGAGTTTTATCCGTAAGTTTTGAAGTTGACCACTGTTTTGAATCCCACTGTGCGAATGGGATCAAATCATATTCATTGAAAATTGTTGTAATAGTTCATCATAAAGTTGATAAACTATCCCACAGGTTGGTGCTGCAGGATACATACGTGAGCACACCAAATTTTTAAGATGTTAAAACTCTAATATGATATTCTTTATCTGCAGGGCGACTTTTCTTGTTGCAGAAGCATGCCTAATTGCAGGAGCCACCAAAAATGCCTATCACACCAAATACCGGTCAATGATTTATGCCCAAAACTTCACCTGTGAAACATTGCGAAAAGGTGTTTTCATTGCAGCAGCAGTGTTTGTGGTTGCAACAATGATTCTCAATGTCTACTATTATATGTATTTCACCAAGGCCACTGCTGCTCAGGGAGCTCGAAAAGCAAATCGTGCAAGTTCCACTGTTGGTATGACTGGGGCTGGATATGCATAGAACCAACAGATGGAACTAGACAGTTAATTTTGTTTCTTAATGTTCTATGAGTCTGTGATGAAGACTGTACTATGGCAGTTTACTGACATCAGATATAAAATGTGATTATCCAGAGATGATATATAGTGTTATTGTGATTGCTTATACCTATTTTTGGCGTTATGATTTTTGGAGTGAGAAAGTTCTGTGGTAATCTCTGCCATCAATTTCTCGGATCTTGGATGTACTGCAAAATTTAAGTCATCTGAATGCCTGCAAGTTCTCCTCAACTTTGTCGGTGCTGGTGCCAGAAAGCCACTGCGTGAAATGTTTTGGAATTTTTTTAAAGTAACTGTAGAATTATAAAATAACAATATTCTATTAGTCTATTTACACAAAATAAATACATTGACCTGTATTCCAGGCCTCAGAAAAGGAATGCCATGCTCTTGAATAAATATTGGATAACAAATGGAACCACTCCTGCTTTAATTAAGCATTTACGTTATATCTACCCACTTGTACCAAAAGCACAAGTGTAATCTATTTGATGCCAAAATAAATAAATAAATAAATAAAAGTTTTGACACGAATGAGTAGATTCAAACATGGTTATGCCCAAATAAACAGCTTTCTCTTTCGACATCATTTGAATATGACACGAACACGGCATCAGCGCACCTCTCATCCCTGCGCCTCCTAGTTTTGTGCCCACTTGGCTACTTGAGTGTATGGTTCAATTTCAAGCTACAAAATGTACAAAAGCTATGTACAAACAGGAAAACAAGAAATACATAAATGCTACTGACCCAGGGTTATAATGCTGTTGAAACAAATTAAACCCCCCAAAAAAGAGACCAAAATTTGGAGAGAAAAGATGATGGCGCAGGACTCAGGAGAAATGGGCAAGATCGAAAAAGGTAAAATTGGAGGAATGAGGCCATGGAGAAAAAGGCAAATGTAATAATAAAGGGATTAAAACTCAAGTTAGGATTAGGGCAAAATGGAATAGTGTAGGACACCAAGACCGAGAGGAGTACAAAGTCCAAGCATAACCTAAAAAGTTTTTCTGTAAAGGATCATCAGATTGGCTTCTTTTCTTTTCTTTTTTTTCTTTTTCAGGGACAGAGACTGAACAAAACAAAACCAACTTTCTTTTTATGCTCTTCCAAGGACAATAAACACTAAAGTTTAAACTCAGATGAAAAAAGTGCTTGTTTTCGATATCGCTTGGTTACTACTGATTTTAGTCGAACATCATCTCTCTTTTCTTTGGCTTTTTTTTTTTTTTTTCATTTTTAACGCTCCTTAATATAACTCAGCAACTTCTAGATTTGTATTATATACTTAATCATGAAAAATGTCTTATCAGTTTATAAAACTTTGCATATTTTTTACATCTGTATACACCATACACGTCAGAAAGAAAACAACGAAGTGCAATATGTGTATACAATAAAATCTTATTGAACGAACACACTGAAGATGTCTCACTACGTAACAGAAGTCTCTTGGCAATGTAGAATATTTGTGGTTTATTAGGTGAATAACGTAGAAATGAATCCCCTCTCTCCTCAAAATTTCTTTATTGAGCCAACTGATTTGGTCAGAAATGACCGCAAGGGGACAACAGGTTTGTTGTACCATCGAGTACTAATAAATAAAATAAATTACTAGTACCATACGATGCAACTATGCAACAATAAAATTTAATTGTTGCCTGGTCTAGTCAGATCTTTCCTTGGAAATGACATTTCCTTGAATATTGGTCGTACCTTCCTATTAATTACAAATCGAGGACAATAATTTCAACTTTTCTGTTTCCTCTCGATTAAATATATTAAACAAGTAAGGGGGAGAAAAAGGCGAGTTAACAATATTTATGTGCCCCCTCTTTTTACATGTTTAATCTTTACTGACTCAGTAAAGATTTTACTAAATGTGTAAAGATCTCAAGCTAATAAATTAGCTTCTTTGAAGTGTCAATCTCGTTGTGCGTCGTCTTTGCCGACAAAAAATAATTCAGCAGGAACGATTAATCACATATTAATGAAAATGGGATATATGGTTCAAATAAAAGCTAATATATACGAATTATGCCATGTTAGCATGTGACATTGCTCGGTCATTAGCATGCTAAATTTCACAATGTCACCATCAACATTAAACACCATTGTCTCAAATAAAGATGTATTGATTTGAAAGTGAAGATTAAGAGCTATTACTTCCCAAGACGGGAAAAAAAAGAAAAGAAAAAGAAAAATTATACACCAGAACAGCAGAATCACGTTAAGAAGACAAATGGGTTTAATTTTTCAAAGAGAAAATGATCACAAGATTGCATTAAAATTTGATAAGACGGGATCGTACGGAACGATGCGTGGGGACACAACTTGATTTCAATTTCCTTGTAACATACGTCAAGGAGAAAGAGAAAGGTCAGTCAGCGAACACCGCCGCGAGATTCCCGGCCACCTCCTCTTCTCTTTGGCTGTCATCCCATGTTTCCTTGTTTTATTTAAATCACATTTCCATGGATCAGCGTACGCTGTCGTTTTTATTAATAAAAAACCCTAACCTACCATTACATTAACGAACACATGATACATCACACACACACACACACACACACACACATATAAAGTAAATGCTGTTAGAGAAATTAATGTTCATTGCTAGTTTTCATACTCATTGACATTCTCTCACCATGAGACCCGCAGAGTTTGAATATTTCATATTTGATTATTGATATTCCTTCTTGACTTTGTTACCGACATGCAAATTTCAAAATATACAATTTATATGCCACGCACATAAATTCTGTTTTCTAAAACAATACGTAGTCAATGAATAATGGTATTTGATTCAGTAAATAACAAATAACTTGAAGATGACCTTGATCTGCGAAAAACCCATATGCTTTTGATCTTAGTAAACAAATAAATAAACAGAATCATTTCATGTTACTAGCTGTATTCTCAAAATTTCCTATCTCCAGCCAACGACTTTTTGTGACAATATTATTGCATCATCAATGCACTGGAGATGAAGATGGAAATAAATATTATTTTTATATCTTAGTCTATACTCTCAGATTTGTTGGGTTCTTATCACAAGTATATATTTACTTTTACCTAATTGATTAATGTGGTAAAAAATTCAACTGATGAGGACATATATATATATATACTCGAGGAGTATCTAAGACTTTCTTATTCAATAAAGAAAATTCTTAGTTTGAATTTTTATCAAATACAAACATATCTAGCTAATAGTTCATTTATCATTATTATCAAACAAAAAAAATCTAATGAACAAAGCCATTGACCATATAATAAAAGTATGATGTACATAATATGTATGCATTAATTAGTCAATTAATCAAACAACGGGACAACATAGCATGGCTTAAGATGAGTAACGTCGCCGCGGACAAGATTTATTACCTGATATGGAGGTATAAATTAAAACTAGAAATGGAAATGTGGGAAATGGGAAATTGGTAGCTCTATAAATATTACTGGGTGTTGCTGTTGAGCGTTGATGTGTGTTCTCTCATGAGTCATCACGTGGGCGCCAGAGTGGGGGCATGAGATGAGGATGCCGCTTTCTATCACTCTCTCCCTCTGCTGTCATAACCCAAACTAGCCATCACTTATTCTTTAATTTTCCATTCCTCATCCTCGCACGCACATTAGGTCATTAGGAACATTTTGTCCCTGGAAAAATTCTCAAAATTAAAACCCTCATTTTTGTCAGCACAATTCCTTCTTCGCAAAAGAGCAAGAGATTGAGTGCAAAGGGAAGTTAGCGAGGGAGAGTGGGTGTTTCGCGCTTTTGCTTTTATGTGGGTGGTTTATAAAGTGCTGCAGCTAGCGACATGTCGTCGTCGTCGTCATCATCATCTGCCGGTGGCAAGCGAATCATCTACTCTTCTTCATCTTCATCTTTTTCCATGGTGGCTGCTATGTTGATGACAATCATGCTCGTTTTACAGATTTGGGTCTGCCGTGACTGTCAGGTAGGTGCCATTAGGATATTTTCTACGCCAAATGAAGTGGAGAAGCAACAAATGGTCACAAATAATAACAAGAGCTACAAAGAGGGAGATTTAGTTCGTAAGTACTTCGGTGGAAGCGCTTTTAACTTCAGCAGACCTGAAAAAGGAATTGCCGATGATAAACGAAGAGTTCCCAGTTGCCCAGATCCCCTCCACAACTAGCTAGTTAGTAGAATTATCGTTATTCATATATCTCTTTTTTTTCTTTTCTTTTCTTTATGTTTTGAGTTATTGGTTGATGTTATTTCCAAAATACCCACGTTTTTCTCTTCATTTTCGCGATATTATTTTCACCTTCGTCGTAATATTAGGGGGAAAAACGAGGGTATTTTGGTACCTCAATCTTTTCAAATGCTAGAAGAGAGAAAGAAAGTGAAAAAATGAACGATCATGCTGTGTATAGCCGCTGAGAATTATTTTCCTTTTTAGAGTGCTCATGTTACACAATGCTAGCCCTAGCCAGCTTCTTTGTATTGCAAGAATCTCTGTATGTATTATTATTGTTTAGCTTAATAATTCGCGTCCCTTTTTGAGTTTTGAAGAACAAGAAGCAGCTGCAGCAGCATTTGCAGCCAAAGATGTATTTTGGACACTAGTGAAGTCTGAAGACACTGGACAGTGTTAATAGTATTGACTGTCACGGAGATTCATGAATTTTCACTGCGATAATACAAAGATTTTATCTCTTTCTACTACTTTTTTTTTTTTCTTTTTGTCCTCCTCAGTACGTAGTGTCAATAAGATATTGACAGTTTCGGCTTTTGGTGTTTGATAATCCTAATAAGTAAAAAATTTTCAGACGTTGTTGGATTTTGAGGCTCAACTTTTCATCTTTTTTTGGAATTGCTTGCTTCAAGGTTTTGTCATTTTGATGCATTTGGTAAGTTTTCGTTTTTATTTTTATTTTTTAAATTATATTTTAATTTTTCTGAATGCTGCAAGTTGTTCATTATCTTTCCACCACTGGTTTGCTCAAGCTCAATCACATGCCGTGCCTTAGTTTGCTTCTTTGAAATCAATTCTTAGATTTTAATGAATTTTCCTCTAAATATCTTGATAAAGGGTTTTTAATAGATTCTTTTACCAAACATTGATCAGCCTATCACAGTCCTTTTTCTCCCCCCCCCCCCCCCTTAAACTTTTGAACGCTATTGCAGTCGTTAAATCGACTGAATTCCTGCATTTTGACTCTCATGAGCATGATAAATTAACAATTGATTTACGTCGTAACTAGAGCATTTAGGTAAAAAGGGGAAGTATTAGTTTATCGGTTTTAAAACCCTTGAACATTATTTAAAAATCACAATAATATATACTGTCGATCACCTCAAAACTTTGGAAAAAGAATTATAAATAGGAAAGTATTTATATGTTCGTCATTGAGGACAAATTAATAATTAAAAACTCATCGTTATTAATTATTGACACTTGTCTAACACAACCATTAATGGTTAGTACACATAGAATATATTATTATCCTATCCTAAACTCTTAATTAAAACTTTAAAATATCATAAAAATTATGATGATTTATGTTAGGACTATACTAAGATGATTATATTAAGTTTTTATTTTTAACAACCTTTTGGTGAAGTTGGTTGATACTTCCTCCCCTTAATTCTAAGGTAAAGGGTTTGAGTCTCTTCGATGACTGTGATAGTAAATTTTTAAACAGGGTTTTAGTGAGCAGTTGTATACTTTTAGTTTCGAGTTTTGAAATATTGTACTTAGATAATAAATTTATAATATGTTGAAATTGATTATATTGTATATAATATTAAAAAAATCAAGGCAAAAATGAGAAAAAAATAGTATTATTTTTTATTTTGTATATTTTTCTTTTGGGGGAGGGGGGTGGGGGTAAAGGCATGAAGGTAAAGAATAATATTGTTGACAGAATAAGATAAAGCTTAATTTGAATATGGATTTAATTGAGCATATCGTTAAGAAATTGAACAACTTTACAAAAGGTTAAATTAGAGAGAAAAATGAGTCTATTTGAAAAGAATAACGTTATTTTTAGGATTGTTATTATTTTGATTGAAGATTATTATCAGGGTTGTAAACAGTAAATAAAAGCACTTTAACATAATTCAGTTGAAGATCGTTTTGGAATTTACAAGGATGTGTAGATTAAAAGTTTGATAAATAGGTGAGTAGGGCATTAGGTGTTTAAATTAGAGTAAACACTACTTTAATCTGCATACTTTGTCTTAAGTGTTTGTTTAGTCTCTATGCTTAAAAAGTACCTCAAGACATTCATACTATTAAATATGTTACACTCCTACCATTACTTTTTATTTTCTTTTATAATAATACCTTTGCAACAATATTCTTAGAGATATTAATGAAAAGAAAAAAAATAATTTATCAAATTAACCTTAAAGGTAACATAAAAATTTACTTAAATTTTTATACTATTATTTTACTTTTAGGATTAATTTGGTAAATTAATTTTTTTTATAAATAATTATTAGTAACATTGTTGCAATGGTATTAAACATTGGCTTCAGTTGGTTTATATTGATTTATTTATAAATAATTATTAGGAAGATTGTTGCATGGATATAAAAAATACTAGTTCTTTCATTATGATATTTATTGGTTAATTGGTTAACTTGTTCAAATCAACTCTTTTCAATATAAATCAATAATGTTAAGAATATTGTTACAATGATATTTTTGTAAAAAAAATAAATAAATATCTAATTGTAAAGATATTTTGAATTTTTTTTTTCAATATAGAGATAAAAGTTTACCCTTCAACTCAAGTATATTTTGTGGTGCAATTAGCCTAAACAAACGTAAAATGAGTCCAATTAAATTGAATTGGAAATTCTCAGATTTGGTACTTCATTAAATTACAAAACATTTAACTCTTGAAAAACTTTTTTTGAATTACAAAGCATTGAATCTCTTAATGATGCTAAATTGAAGGCTTAAACTCATTTTAGATTGATTGATATTTATTAGAACAACTACCCATTTAAAGATAATTAATGAGGTTGTTGTTGAAAAATTCGGAAGTGAAGAAGATACTCAGGAACAAGAACAAGAATGGATTTGCAAACGCACCAAGTAAGATTTGATATCTTACTTTTAAACACAACAAACAAAGATTTCATAAAAAGAGTACATAAAAGAGAACGAAAGTAGTTGAATGTTAGATGGACTGTAGTCCTTGTAAATTTGTGTATTTTGGAAATTTGTATATATTTTTATTGCTTACTTTCAGTTGAACTTTTTGTCTTCTTTTGTAAAAAGACAATATACAATCAAGTATCAATTAATTAATGGTCTTTTTTTTTGGTTGAAATATATATACATTGTTCCAATTTATATAATTGCCCGTTGGCCAAGCATTGATAGCAAACAAAAAAGTGTCTCGTATTTTGGTGAATTTTTTTTTTTATTTTTTTTTGGATGCTTAATAAATTAGAGGAAACCGATGTAAGAAAGGGTCACGTATTATGCGGCCGAAGAGGTTCAAAGAAAAAGCTGCAAGTGATCTTGCTTTGTTTGGTAGTGTTTTGGACTTGGAATCAAATTGACTCCTTCTCTTTCTCCTCAGCATGCAAAACAAAAGACAATTTTAATTAGCTCACCAATTAATGCATCATATTATATCTCTCTCTTTCTCTTTGTTTGGTCTCCGTTACACGCAAAAGAAGAAGAGGATCGAGTCTTGCTCCTTATTAGTTAATGAGTCAATCGCATGGTTGGATATTCATTGCTACGGCTCTTCGATCTTAGTTTATTATTCTTATATTTTGTGCTTCACCGAATTAAAATTGTGCTTCTGTTGTTAGTACGAGCTCCTCTTCTCAGAAATTTTGGGAGCAGAAAATCATTATCTAACTAATCTAATTAGGGCGAGAACATTTTTACCCACCCAACTTTGTTTTAATTTACTGCAAATTATCCTACTAACTTATAATGATCATCCGGCTAATTTTAAGTTTCTCATCAACTTAGTAACCTCTGTGCGCGCGCGTGTGTGTGTTGGATAGTTAAAGAGGCTTTGCGATACAACTAATTTTGTAGAAAAAATAAATAACATTCAATTTATATATTTTTTTTTGTATAAATGTAAATATTTTATTTTTATTTTTATTTTAAAAAATTTATGATTGGATCGTTGGTTGTTCATACATAGATTATAGGAAGTTTGGACTTTTGTGTAATGGAAAGATGGAAACATTTTTAAAAAGGGGGAAGATGATGATTGGTATGGCAACTGCTGCAATTCAGAGGAGAAGGCTGTCGTTCATAAGCAGAAAGCACGTGAATTGCATCCTCTAATAACATGAAGGCTGTCTTGTTCTTCTCTCCTCATATTTTTATTATTCATTATTACTACTGCTGCTAGTAACAGTAAAACGCCAAATTCTTTCTCAATTATCTGATTCATATCTGAAAACGAGAACACAATCAATTACAAATTACCTAAATTACTTTTGCAGAAGACAATGCCTGAGCTTTGGACAATGCACCATACTGCCTATGTGCATGTCCATAGTTTTAAGTTTTTTCATTTTCCTTTTACACACACACACTCATACATACATAAATGATATAAATGAAGGTGACAAATTTCTAGTAAAGGAATATTTTTTAAGGATAATTAGTATCACTGACCCATGCTATGCTGTAGGATGATTTTGCTTGGTTTCAAATAAATTTATACAATTCATTAGGAGAAAACATTTCATGACTAAAAGATTAATCATCCTCGGGTTTCTTTTGTTTTAATTATTGGCATTGGAAACAAAAGAAACTTGTGTTTGAATTAGGGTCATTGTAGCCCAAACATCTAGATGGGCTTTACTCTAGAGCAAGCCCAGCCTCACTCGTAATTACTCGTAAAATCTATACGAAGTTAAGAGTGGTAGTTGACTGTTGACACTTGACAGCCCAGGCTTCACTCTCTCCTCGCTACTTAGCTACCGTAATTTCAGTGATATTGATTAATTAAATTAACCGAGTTCAGACTTGTACGTGCTGATAATTCATCAAGTGTGAATTGAACATGCATGTTACTGTCTCAAGAAACAGGATAAATAGTGTGTAATCCTCACCCGCGAGGAGTTATTATCAGTAGACTAAATACATGATTATACATTTCATATATTTAGACATAGAACGAACCTCGTATCAATATGCCATCATATATTTATATTAAAAAAAAAAAATTTAACTATATACACCAAGGGTTTTAGGGCGACTTATTTGATATATGGGTGACTTATTTTATTTTATTTATCTTAATCCACACTAAAATTGGTACTCTTACAAGTATATTTTTATTTGTAGTAGTTTATTGAATAAAGCATTCGGGATAAAATGGTATGTTTGTTTCGTCCCATCCAAGACTCTCTCCTCAGTCCTCACTACAATAATTCCAACAATTGAGCTTTTATATTGACGAGACGCTGACAAAGAATGCAATAGGACAATTCCAGCGATGCTTCTAAGTTCTAATACTTTTAATTGAAACAAAACTCACTGTAACATCAAGTCATAGTTGATGCCTAAAATTGCGTAAAGCAGAATCATTGAACTTCTAAGCTACCACTAATTAGCTTCAACCAAAAGTTAATTATTGTGCGATTATGCAGTTTTGAGAGTCTGTCGGCAAACTGAATATGGGCTAAACGAATAACTTTTTTTCTTTTCAAACTCTCTACTAAAAGGATTTGGTTTCTACCAATGCACCATTAATCAGTGTCTATTTAGTGATTTTAATTCAACTTTATGCTCGTTCATATGTGTCACACGCCTTTATTCCATCAAATCGAGTGATAAGAGTGTAGAACTAATTGGATCAAAGTTATTTATACAAATTAATCAGTCTAGTTCATTCTAATTTAAAGTTTTTTTTAATTAATTTAACAATTTAAGGCATTACATGTCATTAGGAATGGCAACAGGGTGGGGTGGGGTGAAGAGTGATAAGAGTGTAGAACTGATTGGATCAAAATTATTTATACAAATTGGTCAATTTAGTTCAGTCTAATTTAAGGTTTTAAAATTAATTTAAAAATTTGAGGCATTACATGTCATCAAGGTTGGCAATAGGGTGGGGTGGGGATGAGAAAGCCTACCTCATTCTCAGTCCCATTAAAAATTTCGTCTCAATTTTTCACCTCATTCCCCAATAAATTTAATGGGGAGAAAATAGGAAATCCTCACGTGGGGAATGGTTTTTTCATTCCTAATCCATTCCCCCAATTACTATTTATAATAAGTATGGATAAATAATTTCAATATATTAAAAATTAGATACTTAAATTAAATCATTATCATATGATAAAATATTTAAATTATTTAAAAAAAATCTCCAAAAGATTGAAAGAATATCTTGAATTAATATCAAATTTAAAAATATTTGAAGAGAGCAGCACAATAAGAGAGAGAAAAAAATAATAATGTTTTAAGGTTGAATAAGAATTATAATGTAGTGTTTTTTTTAGTTATAATACTATGTAAAAATAAAAGAAAATTTATTAACCAACATTATAATTAATAAAATAAAAATTACTGAATAAAATTTTTTTTTAAAATCATATACAATGGGGATTGAGGTGAGTGTGGGGTGGCGAGTATAAAACTAAATCACATCCCACTAAGAATTTAAGAATTATTTTTCGCACATTCTCCATCTCATTTCTCAAAAATTATTCAAAATTCACCTTATTTGAGATAGACCCCATATAATTATAAATTCATGTAAGATTTTACCATCCCTACATGTCATGTTAACTAATAAAATTGCATCATCCATGCACCAAATGTACACAGCTCATATACAAATTGAAATTTATACAGTTTCTATAAGTTTTAGATTCCCATAAAATCCGTGAATTTATAATATGAAATCTCACACCATGAAAAATTTATAGTAAAGAAACAAACAGCTTAGGAAAATAAAACATCGGAAAAGATTCAGGTGGCTCCATAATAATAGGATAAAGATAGAAATAAAATTATAAAAACCATCGGCTCTTGGTGTGCGCCCACAGACAGCGTCCCAATATTTCTCAGACCCGGGATTTTATGAAACTACTATAGGTTTTTATTTTTTACTTTATTTAGAATCTCCCTTATTTATTAATTATTTTATTTTTTGTGGTGAATTTTTTTTAATATAAAATTTTTAAATTTTTGAATTTGATTGTACGGACTCCTGAAAATCTGGAGTTATTGGAGTTGCTCGAAAATTTTGAGGAAGTGGGTGGTCTGAACTCGTGCTTTGCACGTGATCATGCTCTGTCATCCTCTTGCATGTTTCCCACCTTTCATCAGCTGTCTGTTTCCTCTTTACATGGGTATTTTCATATTTGCCCTCCCATTCATGTTTACTATTTTTCTTAACAATTAAGGATTATAATTAACAAAAAAGAATGCCCATTAATTTCCATGAAACAAAGTTTACACCGTGTATTTGTTGCATCCATTAAGCAATTTTATGTGAAACAGTATTTTCTAAACATAGACTTATATATATATATATCAAACGTGTAGAGTGACATCAATAATAAAATATTATAAAAAATTGTTAGTGCTCTTGAATTTTATTTACTGTTTAACTTGTGTATATGTATAATATCATGATTGATTGAAATACATATGGGATAAGAAGTGAATTTTAAAAAAAAAATTCCAGAAGCACATAAGACTTTCTAGATAATATGCTAAACTTTGAATCACTAATAATTTAATTTGTATCAAATATAACAAATTGTGGTAGTATAAGATAAGATACGTAATACACTTATTTAGGGATGTAAATGTAGTATATGGTTGAGTTGTAATTAAAGTAGTGCATGTGGGGTGATTCTAAAACAAGTAAAAAGAAATAAATTAAAGAAACATGAGAGAGAGAGATTATATAAAAACACAATCTGGGTCATATTCCCCATTTCCAAAGAAGGCATTTGCCCCAGCTTTACCTAAAGAAGCAAAAAAATTAAGAATAAAAACCCCTTGTTTTCAGGTTCTTTCACTTCAGCCACCACTCACCACTCCTGTTGGAGAATCCAAATCAAAACCAAAACCACTGCGCCTTGTTTGCCCCTATTCTGATCTTAAATATATAGCCTCCCGGCCCCTTTTCTTTTCTCAAATTTAATCACTGTGTATTTATATATCATGAGGATGAGTTGCAATGGGTGTAGAATCTTGCGCAAAGGCTGCAGTGACGACTGCATCATCAAGCCTTGCCTTGATTGGATCAAATCCTCTGATGCTCAAGCCAATGCTACTCTCTTTCTTGCCAAATTCTATGGCCGCGCCGGCCTCATCAACCTCATTGAAGCTGGCCCCCAACACCTTCGCCCTGGTATATATTTTTTTACAATTAATGAGTTATAGCATATAATTTTATGAATTTATAACTATACTTGTACGTATAATAATTGTTTTTTCGCAGCTATATTTAAGTCACTGTTGTACGAGGCATGCGGGCGTATAGTGGATCCGATATCCGGGTCAGTGGGGTTGCTTTGGTCAGGGAAATGGGAGCAATGCCAAGCTGCCTTTGATGCTGTGCTCAAAGGCAAACCCATTACCCAAAACCCTTCTTCTTCATCATCTTCGAGCTCTTCAAACAACAATGCACCTGCTGCTGCGCCATGGACTTTAAACGTCCAAAGCCCTCCTCTTAAAATGTACGACATACGCCACGTGTCAAAGGACCCATCCGCGGCCAACTGTTCGGACAAGACCAAGGCCCGGGCCAAACGGTCTTGGAACCGCCGGCCAAAAGCCCCGCTTGTTGGGAGGGAGAGTATTCAAGACCAATCATCATGGTTGCAGAGTCAGGTGATCAATAGATCAGAAGATGACTATGAGAGCATATTCTCTGTCGAAACTGTTGAGGGTTCGCTTGACGTGAACCGTAACAAACAGCGCTGGGTTAAAAATGGAAACGGCGACGTTGGATTGGAACTCACTCTGTGTCTGCCTCCAACGAACCATTAATTAGACCAATTACTAGATGTTTTAATTTGCTTCTTTATATATATAATCCTGCAATTAAAGAAGCCAATTCAATTTGGTGGGCGAATTTATGTAATGATGCATGAGTGGGATTTTGCCTTTTGAGTGCACAACAAAAGTTCATTATATTAACCAGCTTGCTAGATAAAACAGAATACATTGCTTTACACATTGTTTAATAATTACCTCTTTGTTTATGGCAATTAAAATGAACACAACTCCTATTTTGCGCTTAATTTTGTGGTTTAGTTTTCCAATTCCATTTTATTATAATTGTTCTTGTTGGTAAGTGACTAAATGGTAATGTACTGCCAAATAGGCTTTTTTTTCTTTTTTTTCGAAATTAAGAGAGAGCTGCTGGCGATTGTGTGAGATCATTACACGTAGGGTTGAGTATTCGGACAGCTGCTATTCATGCAGCGGCATTGGAGTCCGAAAACTTTTACAAATATTTTATTGCATGTGTAAGTTGCTCCAAGTGTACGGTATTGTTATGGCCCTCTCCATTTTGAAGCTGCACATGTTTTGATTTGTGAGAACTTGGCTGGCTGGCTGGCTGGCTTGCCATTGCTGACTTGCATTGATGAAGAGCATGTCAATATTTAAAGCAAAAGTCGTAACTTTGTTAAATATGTTTGCTTTAATCAATTTGTAACATAAATTAATAAAGTAGTCTAAAAGTTTTGAAAACCCAATGCTATTGTTTAAATGGAACTCTCTCTCGAAACAAAAAAGTTGACAAAGTTAAATGTTGATGCATGGCACACTAAATCGTGGGAAATTTAGAGATTCTTGTGTATGCCCACATTTGCTTGAGAAATTAAAATGAAATTCTTCTGGGAAAATTTAATTTTCTCTCGCCATCTTGAATCTTATTCATTCGTAGTTTTGGTTTTCCTATTGTGAACAAAATATGAATTTTCATGCAAATACAATCAAATTTAAGAAATCTGATGATTAGTTGCCCGATGGGCCATGTATTAAGGTTTTATTGACCGGATTGTTTTGTGGGCCTACAATTTTAGCAGTGAATTACTAACATGTGACAGGACGCATAAGATCAGGACTCTCAAATGTAACATTTGTAAAAAATATTTTATGTAAAAAATTGTAATAGTCAATAAATCTTAACCACACAAATATTATCGCAGTAGGCCGTGTGGAAGTGGAACTATTGTTGTTGCGAGAGTCGCTGTCCCCAGGCTTGTTAAAAAAGGGAAGAAAAAGAATGGATTTTAATTGAAATTTAATTCATTTTAATGTAAATTTTATGTTTTCTTCCTCCATGGGTGCGTGTATATGTTTTTTTGTGATCTCCATTGAACTAAGATTCTCTTCTACCACTACCAATAAGGATAGTCTCCTAATCTCACACTAAACTTGGATGCAAACTAATATATGTTAATCAGTTAGGGCCAGTTTGGGAATGCTGTAATTTTTAAAATAATTACTGTTAGTGGTGCTATAGAAATTGTCAGCTCTGAAGAAAATCAGTTAAGTATTTGATAAATTTTGTTTTCAAATATACTGTAGGTTTTGAGAATAGTTATAAACGTTTGGTAAATTTTACTATTAAATTGCTGAGAGAACATAAATAACTAAAATATACATAATATAAGATAAAATTTACTTATGGATATAAAAATATATACGTATAATATTTTTAATTGTGTATTATAATAATTTTTACTAAAAATAAAATTTATAATATATTGATTTTATTTTTTATTTTTTTATCTTAAAATAATTGATAATTAAATTAATAATATAGTAAAACAAATTTAATAATAATTCGACCAACAAATTGATATTAATAAATTTATATTGATGAATTATAATAAAAATTTATTAAAATATTTATTTTATTTCTAATTTGAATAAGGATAATTTTGGGTTTATCTAATAATTTTTAGGATAATTATGAAATTGTATTAAAGGATAAAATTGATTCTCAAAATTAGAATCTAAAAGTTATTCATTCCCTGCTTTTCAAAATCAGCTGTAAAAGGGGTTGATTTGACAAAAGTGATTTTGATTTTTTTAACCAAATACTAAAATTAACTTTTAGATTTTTAAAATCACTTTTAAACCTCCTAAAATCAATCCCAAACGGGCCCTTAGACTGTTTGAAATTAACTTATCATCATGGTATAAAAAGGTTTTTCTAATTATCAATCATGCTGACTTGGATAATGTTTGTTTTCCATTTTTTTTAAAAGGAATCCGAAAAAATCTTTTTTTTTTAAATTGTGAATATATCTAAATACATATATATATATATATATATATGATGATTTGTTTCACAGTAACTTTTGATTACAAGTGTTAATTAAGTTGTTTTTTTTTTATAAATAGAAATATCTTTAAATTGATACTAATTTTGACATATAAGTACTTTTTGAATTACGCATAATTTAACAAGTTTAGAAGTTAAATAATTTAAAAAGATCTAAATAAAATAATTGTTTGAAATTCTGGACTCACCTACGTTGCCACAGTTGTAGCTTACCACACTTTTTGTCTTTTTCCAGTAAAATCGTAGGATGCTTTCAAATTTAATTAACGGCTGCAATTAATTATTGAATAATTTAATCAGTCATTGGCAACCTTTGCAACCAGTTATATTCTCTCGTTACATTTCTCGGTTGCCAAACAATCCCCAAGAAAATGACGAAGCGAGTAATTAATACACAAACCGCAGAGAAAGATCATGGGAAGAGATGACGATAGGCCCCACCGGCACAAAGGTTCTTCGATTGCTTTATTTCATCGGCGTTGGATTTATCTACACAACTACAATCGACAAGTGGTGGGAACTCGAGCGGAAGTTATTACAGAAGAAACAGCAAGAGAGCAATCTATGGACTGATGATAACTTGACAATCGCGGTAGAGAAAGCCGTCAAATGATAATTTTATTTGACTTTTGATGGATTTTCAAGAGTTTTGGTAATAAAATGTCTCTTAATTTTTCATTTCAATGGCCTATTGTTTGAGTTATTATTATGCATAGTTGTTGGAAGAGTTAGGGTTTTATTATTGGATTTTGGAATTTGTATTTTGGTTTTGATATGATATTGTTGTGATGACAACACTCTCCTCAAGTTTGATACTATAGCTATTGAATTTTTATGGCAGATATAAATTTTTCTTTGAAAAAAAAAAATTTACAACCGGTTATGCATTCATTTAGGAGCTATTAACTGAGCATGAGTTCCATAATTTTCCAACTAGTGATTAGGGTTTTCACAGAAAAATCTCAACAGTGATCTTTAGGGAGCACTTAGGACTGAAATTGGTTATAGAGGATCGAATTTGGGGAATTAAAAATTTCCGATCATTAGTACTTGAAAATGGCCTCTCACTTGTAGGCAATTGTTAGATGTAATGTACCTGGTTTCTGAAATCGAAAGCAGAGTGAGTTCTTTGGTTAGATGTACCTACATGAATTAAGGTTCGAAGATATAGGATAGGCCAATTGTTTGATGTCAGCTTTGTTGCACATGCCCTGAAATTGATCATTCAAGATGGCTTGGAAGCACTCCGTGATGTGATTGAGAACATTCGAAGAAGTATTAAATATGTTGAAAGTTCACAATTAACACAACAAAAGTTCAATGAGATCACCCAGCAAGTTGAAATAAACAGTCAAAAAAGCCTAAAGTGTGATGTTTTTCTCTTTGATTGTTTTTTTATTTTTCATTTTAAAGTTGATAGTGTAAGTATTTGGTTTGCAAAAGTTTCTAAAATGTACTTGAGTCAAGATGGTTAGGTATTTCATAACTTCCTTTTTACTCTTAACTAGATTCATAGAGAATTATAACATTAACATAAATTTTTCTTTCAAAAGACACTGATGAGATATCTCACTTTTGAATCATTCAGCTTTCTATAATTTCATTACTATTATATGCCACGAGGAATTGTTGAAGAATATATATCTTGGCATTTCTTCACTGACTGAATTATTTTTCATAATATTCCAGCTTCAAATGGGTAAGTTGCAGAGCTGGTTGGATGCAGAATTCCTTCTAGCTCATATGTGCTCTGTATAATTCAAGGACTGAATAGTGATTATGGCAACTCTTTTGAGATGATATAAGGTATAATGCCCAATTATTGCTTTTGCTTTATCCGTTTTACCTTCAACATTTTGAAATTTATGAGAAGCTCAAATTTACTCAGAATTGAGGATCTGAACTGCTGTAAAAATATTTATATTTTTAAATCATAAAGTATTGCATCTGATGCTTTAGGTGAAATTTAGTTCACTATAGAAAGGAAAATTATGTTGGGCATAACCAGATGTGTTTCAAGAAAAAATTTCACTGATATTTTTCTGAGGATTTTTGCTTGGCCATTTTATTTCAAGCTGCTTGAAATTTTTCTTTATATCATCTTGGCTGTACACTATAACTCGTTGAATTTGCTAGCTCTTTTGCTGGTTGTTTATTCTATATGAGATTATGGTGGTAAAGTTTGGAAGCTCAAAAAGTAATGGAACTTAGGAAATGTATGACATAGAATGCTAGATAGAATCAAAATAATCATTCTTCAGGCATCCAAAAATGATGTATTCAAAATAGCTAGTTTTGACTTTTAAGGCAGTATAAATAACTATTATCTCATATTGTTACATTATGATAGATAGGCACTAGCTTAATCACTGCAATTAACCTGAAGTTGTTATCTGAATTATTGTGACAATGTGCATTACGATAGGTATACTTGCATATTAGGATTTTCCTTCCAGCTCTTTACCGGTACTTTTTGATCTTTCCCAGCATGATATGTGATTATGGGAAGCATATGCCATCGCCTTACGGGTATTCTCTTAATATTTTTGATAGTGCTCAAGATGACATTCAAGTTGGCTATTATTGGCTGCAAGATTTACCATGCTCTTATTTTGCTTTTTCAGTCTTACCCGACATTTGCTGAATACCATGATTTGCTACAAGCCTTGGATGAAAAACTTTAATTTTTTGTGTATTTTGCAATGAGATGAGGGTAGTTTTTCTGATGATATTTGGCAATAAATTGGGACTAACTAAAGTAATTTTCTTAATGACATGTCTACTTCTCAGATGAATAATGTTTGTTCAGATTCCCAAGTGATGAATTAACAACCGCCTATCTGTTCGGAGTGAAGATGATGACATTGACACCAAGTCAACGGAATGACTAGGACCTCTCCTTTGTTACAATAACATTGCATCCATCAGACATATACAATTAATTAGTGTAGATAAAGGAGGTCTATGCACAGTAGATTGTTTCGTCTTTGGAGAGTTCGTTTATTTTTTTTTTTTCCTTCCATTCTTCATTCTTTTGAAATTATGTACAATGGTTATATTGTCTGTATTATTACAGATTTATTATGGAAGTATCCTAAGTTCATGGAATAATTATAAATAAGGACTTTAAAGTTTTAGTTGAAAGAAGCTGAAGCAGTAAGCATTTGTTATACTTCATTTGATTGTATCTAAATTACAAAGGTCGGTGACCTTATTTATAGAGAAGTTCCCACAGGCCATTTGCATGCAGAACATTCGAAACATGCAAATATATTGATATATAAACATACAGAATTAATATTCTAAATCTTTGTTAAGTAATGCAAATAAAAGTGAGGTTAGGGGCAGACAATATTTACAATTTTACAACATGCATTAATAGAAATAAAAGCAATTATTCCCAAATAAAGTCACTTAGTTCAAAGCATGGGCTTGAGTTACGTTGAACAAGCAAGCTATTTTTTGTTCTTACTTCATGATTGTAGTGAGTTGTTGGTAGTGGATTATGTTCCCTGTAAAAGACAAAGAGAAGCATAAGTGTCTCTCAATTAAGGCACCTTAAATGTGTTTCCATGTCTACTAACCTGGTCATTCCTCCATTAACTAAACCCTTCTGAGGATCTTGAATAGATTTGTAGAGATCTCGGACAATTTCCTCATGGTGTGCCTGAGTAAAAACAAGTCCTCTGTACTTGATTACTTCTGGCCAATCCATTGAGGCCACCACTTTTCTCATTCAATTCAATCTTTTAAGAGAGTGAATTACTAGAATAAAATTGATTAAAGTTTATCCAAAATCTAAATTAAGAAACCAGATAAGAGAATGATCCAAAATCCAAAAACTCAGATATTTAAGAAGTGGACTTGTGACCCTCTACAGAATCCATGGAAAAGTAACTAAGAGAAAAACATTAAAGCTACTTTTAGCCATACTATTAGAATTCGTGTGCTGAACATAATCTTGGAGGTAGATCTAGACTAATTAGCTATTCATTGAACATTCCATTTCTCTGCAGTTCCATGCAAAAATGCACCTCGTAGTTGCAGCCTAGACCATAGAAATATAGAATTCCAATTATCAACACCTAAAGTTGCTGCAGTGACTTGCAATCATGAGATGATATATACATATGTTGAAATTTAAATATTTGAGGAGCTCAAATATCCTGGTGAAAAATAGATTACTTCACAGCTACTTTGGGGAAGTTAATTTCTAATAGCAGCAAAAAATACAAGTTTTTTAAACATACCAACTCCAGTAAACTCAATTAACCAAAACAAAACTCAAAGCATGAAAAAGAGTGATTTTAACTAACCTAATCATTATCATTGATATTTTAACCTATTGATCTTCACGTGAAGTTAACAGACATAAGAGTTAGTGCCTAGTACATATAGTAGTGGCCAACGGCCGTGCCGGCCATCAACTGTCGGCCCACAAGGGCCCATGGGCCATTCCGTACTGTGCCCACATTTGTTTTAGTTGAGCCCGGCACGGCCCACGGCACTAGCCCGTTTGTGCCGTGCCGCCTACCATTTTTTTTTTAAAGCCCACGTGCCTCACGTACTTTATTCAAGCTCATGTGTCTAACGTGCTTTTTTAAGCCCAGCAACATTATAATAATAATGAGAATAATAATTTATGATTATGAATTTATTAATAATAATACTAATAAATTTATAATCATAATCATATTAATTTTTATTATGAGAGCAATTGATATTTTATTATTAGTTTATCACAATTTCACAACTATATATTTTATTTTACAATAAGTTAATAACCAATCATAACACAAGTCATAACTACGAGATATCATTTTTAATTTATCATAAATACATTTCATTCATAATAATATTTTTGTATAAATATGAAAAATATTTCATTCACAAATGAAACATATCTCAATTAAATATTAATTAAGTTATAATTTAATATTAATATGAAAAATATTTTGTATGAATAATTTTTTATTATTAAAGTTGTAAAATTTTTTATTTATCATTTATAAATTTATGACATTTATAATTTTATATATTAAAATTATGATATTTACTTATTCATTTAATACATTATAAACATAAAAAATTAATTAAATAAATATCATAAATAAATATCATAAGTAAAATTAAATATTATAAAAAAAAATTATTCATTTAATAAATATCATAAATAAAATTATGATTTTATTTATTAAAATCATGATATTTACTTATTCATTTAGTAAATTATAAATATAAAAAATTAGAATATTTATTTAAACTAAGATTTAAATTAAATTTTAAAAGTCTATGCTAAAAAATATATTAAAATTTTAATTTTAAGATATTTTACTTTAATTTCATAACATTTTATATTTTAAGATTACGCTAACTGTGCTGCTTTTTTCTCGATGCGCCGCTTTAAAGCCACCTTTGACGGAATTAGCGCTGGCCGACGCGATGCGTGCGACCTCCGCCGAAAGCTGCGTGGCCGCCTTACCCATTGGCCATCTCTAAGTACATTTGTCTGGGGTTGCATAGTTCGTTCGACAAATTTATTGAAAACTACATGCATGCTCCTTCTTCAATTTCTCCTCCAATAAATGAGTATCCTCTTGCTTCTTCCATCCTACGCTTATTACAAAGAAATTAAACAATGCTTCCTGGAAAGCATTCTCCCATTCTCTAATACTTCCATAAAAAACAAAACTGACAATTCTAACCTAATTAGCACTATTAAATCTTTCAAACAAAATTTACAATTTCTTATCAGTAGCTGCCTTCTACGTCAGATCGAACGGTTCATCAACGGATCAAACAGACTTCTTTCCACCCTTTTTCCATATAATTACATTTGCCTAATTCCTAAAGTTTCTGCTCCGCCCAATGTCGGCCGCAATTGGTTGCCACAGTGATATTTGTCTTCAGCTTCTCCGCTGCGATTTCAAATTGACTTCAGAGTCATACGACCACACTTCCATTGGCAATTAATTTCATGATCCAATTTTACTATGTGTGGAATAGATTTGAACAATTTATGGGTAATGAGTTTTCGCTACAATTTCAAAGATGTCCTCTCAACACTGATTCAATTACCTAATTTTAATTGTTTTGGGTTATTTTTTTTTTATTATATTTATCTACAGTCCCCGTAGACAACCGACAACTTTACTTATATGTGAAACTCATTTGAGCCATTAGATGAAAGTCCTCCAAATCCTACGGCAACTATACATGAGGATAAAAAGCATTGTACGTTGCAACTATTGCAACGTAGGAGGATCCTTGAATTCCACATGAAAAGTTAACATTTATTTTTTTGGTACTAATTTATGTTCACAAAATTGAACAAAGAAAAGTATATATACACCAACAACAGTATAAAAAGTTCTTTTAGAAGACAATAAGTTCTATGCAGATGCTTTAGCCAATTAAAATTTAAATTACTCAATGAAGCTTCATACTAAAAGCTAACTTCTTATATTTATACTAGAAATCTTAATTAGTAGATTTGAAAGATGCACGATCAATTATAACATTTGTGATTACAATTAGTGATATATCATTTGCAATTGATTTCATTCCTCATTCTGGGAACCCAGCTATCACTATTAGATTCAATTTCCAACAACAGTAGAAATCTTTGAGGGAGTCAGACAGACACTAAAAATAAACTTTTGCCTTCAAAGTGGACCATCCGACCAGTGGAAATGAAAGTTCAGCAGCAAATGTTCTCTCGTGTTGGTTAGGCACCGATTTAAACAGTAAAATTTGATATGTTCATATGCAATAATAGTGCAAATAAATTGGAAAAGTTAGTTAACTTTAACAGCTTGGATACTTCTATATAATTGTTTTGTATTATCTTTTTCATTGACCGTCAGAGTCGTACCTTTGTTAATTTTCACCATACACGTGGAAGACTTATTGCAAGTGAACTAATATTCATTCACGTAAAGAATGAAGAGTAGTGGTAGAGAGAGAGAAATATGAGAGAAGTATGAGAGATTGCTCTCTCTCTATCCACTCATTCTCTTTCTATCATTTTCTTTATTATTTCTCCCGTCTTTTCCTCGTGCTTCTCTACGCCAAGCATTTAAAAAGAATGAAAGATGATGGAGTCACTGATAGAATTGAAATCACAGTGTCATCTGCCGTGCCACGTATAAAACGCCAACATAAATTATCAATGGGGGACCCCCTTTTTTTGTGTATGTAAATAATAGCCACTCGCAACTGTAGAGAAAGGCCAAGGCTGAAAATTAATGCATGGGCCAGGGCCACTGTTCTCGCTATTATAATTCCATGTTCTATTTTTTATTTGTAATTTTTTTTAAATTGGTCTTTCTTCCTATTTTCTAAACTAACTTGTAAGAAATAAATTGCCCAAAAAGTCTATTTTTTTGCACTTTCATAACTTTCAATTAGACTTGCCGGATCCAATTGACTTTTCTTTTTCTTTTTCCTTTTTAATTTTGGGGTTTTATAGATGAATTATCCGGGGATAATATTGTTAGAACCTGATAATTGCTCTGATTTTCATGACTTTCTCTTTCTAGATGGTTTATGAGTCAGTGCCAGCTAATTGATGTCACAACTTCTATAACATTTACTTTTCCTAGTAGAACATTATTAGGTTATTTAATAATATAATTTACATTCATTATCAAGATCATCTCTTGATATGATCTTCTTTCAAAGAAATTTAATTAATAAATTAAAAAAAATAAAAATTGTTAAATTCTAATCATACACTAATACTAAAATGTTTTTGAATTCTAATCATTCACACAAGAGTTGTTCTCAATAACTCAATTATAATTCAATTATCAAACATTTTTGAATGATTGGGAACAACTCTTTAGTGGATGTAAGTTACATTATTATTAACTTAACCACACCTTTCGAAGTATGTAAATTTACTATCATTCTCAACAATATAACTAACTGATTCTTAGCCAACACAATTGGCATAATTGATTATTTATCTGCTTCATGATGTCATATGTAGATATTAATAAAGGGTAAGATATAAATTGTCTTTGTAAAATAAATATAGATAGTGAGATGTAACTCAAGTCACATCAAACAATTGGCATTAGGATCTTCACTTATTTTTTTCTCCAATTCTTTCATTATTTCTTAATTATATCTAGTGAAAAAATTTGATATAATTATAAACAAAGTGAAAAAGAAAATTATTTAATTTTGTTTCACTCATTCAACTACAACAGATTAAGAAAAGGGAAAAAAAAAAAAAAAAAAGGAAGAGGATCCTTGCCCGATCGGCATGGATGGTTTTGCTTATCTTTGTACAATAAATAGCGCTTGGAAAAAACTGCACTAAAACTTTATTACTTCGTAAACCTTTCTCTTTTTGCCATTTTAGGTAGGTGCTATGAGCTATGAGCAATAACGAATCATGCCGCTCATGCACCGACAAACGGCCACGCCACTGAGGCAGCGTCCTCGAGTCGCTCAACATTTCAAATTGAAATGATTTGTGTTTCTCACGGATAGAGCATATAAGAGCTAGAGTAGATGCAATCATTAGTAATTGAATTCACCAGCTTAATTATATAACATTCTGTTTATTCATTTATTATTGGATTTATAAAGGATACAAAAAAGCTTGTAGCTAATTTAATTAACACATAACAGTCTACAAGTGAGTACAAATTAAAGCTGTTAATTAGTCTTGCCAAACAAAGGAAAAGCAGGAGGTCCTCCTGCAAAGGAAGCCCTCTTCACGAACCTCCCTTTCATTCTAGGCCTCTTCTCTGCATTCAATTTCCGAACCTCGTACCTTATCTTCTTCGAGAACAGCCTCGTTCGCCGCTTCTCTCTGTACCTCGACACTCGTGCCTCTCTCCCGCCGTCCACCATCGCCGGATGAGCACCAATCCAGGCGAAATCTCCATACGCGTGCTGAAGATATTTATGCCCCTCTGTCCCACAAGTTCCCTGAAAAAAGTTCACGCAGTCCATTATTTCTTAGGGTTAATAGAAAGAGACAATGAAATATCATGTCACATGGACAAAAACATAAATACGATAAGATTTGATTGAATGAGTGTACGGACAACCTACCATGCAGTCGGGCCAACACTCATCAGGATCAAAATTGGGCCGATCGCCGGTCGTCCACGGAGACCCTTGGCTTGCCCAGGCATTAATCACAGCTTCATAATCTAAGCTCAACAGAATCTTCCTCTTGTTCTTCTTGTTGTTCTTCTTTGCCTCATCATCATCATCTTCATGACATCCTTCCCCACTAGTCTCCATCTCTTCTTTTACAATCTTCTCATCTTCATCTCCACATGTAGCAGGAGAATCATAATCAAAATTCAACTCAAAGGGTTCTCTTTCCAAATCAAGCTGATCATGATTGTTGTAATTGTTGTTATTATCAGACACTTTGCAATCTTCAATATCCCTCGCACCTTCCACTTCCACTACTCCCTCTTGCTGTTCAACTTTCACTGTGAAATTCTTCTCTCTAAAATCCACCAGCCCCAGTTCCTCCATCGCGAACGACTCATTCACAAGTCCCCTTCCAAGCATGCTCTCGACATCAGCTGCAAATTCTGCAAGTTCCATGTCAGATGGAAGAAACCCATGTAAGCTGTCAACACCTCCATTATAGCAAGCTCGAGCAGGTTTTGATTCACTTCCATTTACAGCATCATCAGCAGTACTCTCATCATAAGCATCAGTCTTTGCAGTAGCATTATTATTTTTTTCTGCAGCTTCATTTGAATTGGCAGTCGGCGTACATAGCTCAGCAACAAAGGGATCATACGTTGGAACCCTACAATTATAAAGAAGCTGATCTTCTTCATTCTCTTCATGTGATAGCTCATCAGCCCCAACTTCTGGCACCAGAGGAAGTGTCACGTTGCGTATTGGCTTCCCAGTTTTTCGCGGGGTCCGGGCCTTTCTGGTGAACCCTCGGTGCCATGATGGCACATGAGTATTGTCCGAGAGAGATTCAGAACCTGAAGACTTATTCGATGCCGTTTTCAAGCGAACCCTTTCATGTCTACGTGCTAGAGGGTTAGCCGAGTGAACCGAAGTATCGCAAACTTGGCAGAGGAAAGCATCGTCAGCAGCACAGTACCATCGGGCTCGTTTCTTTATACAACCATCACAAGCCCTAGCGGTTTTGCCACCAACGGCGTTGGCCACATTCTTGTTAGAGCTCATCAAGTTACAAAAAATTGAAAATCAAAGGCAAATTAAAGCAATACAAGCTAACGGGTAAAGAGTAATTACTATAGAATTGTTGTTGTGGCCTTGAGAGGTTTCCAAGTTTTCTAACTGGAGAGTTGGCTAATGGCTAGAGAGAGCTGAAAGTGTGGTTCAATAATGTAGTATTGGTGTGTGGCGACCCACAAAAGCGCTTTTGCAGTATATTGCCTCTTGGGACGCACTTTTGGTTTTTCAAAACAGAAAGGGATTGCGCTTTTGGGGAGCATGACATGGCCTTATCTGGATTGTAATTGGCTAAGGATGTTAAGATGATCATAATCTCTGTGTTTTCATTGGTTGCCGCTCTAATCAGAGGGATTTCTTGTGGGACCCCAAGGATTAGAATAGTGTCATTGTGATCCCATTCTTTCTTGTTATTTACTATGTAATTGCCCATCAATATATAAAATCTGAATAAGACCATTTTGTTAGTTTTTTTCCCTCTGCATGATACCTGTTCACAGTTTAGACCTTAGATTGCGGTCCCCCGCGACAGGGTCCATTTTCCATCTTTCTCTCGAGTTTTGGCTTCTCTGCAACATATCTTTTTGGAGTATGCTGAAGCTATGAATAGAATATGTTGTCACTTAAAAAATCTCTCATCCCTCTTTAATTATTTAGTATTGATTAACTTCAAGCTCAATTATTTCCAGTCACATAGAACTTATTAGAAAACGAATAGAAGATCGGGACTTTGACTTTGATAGAAGGTTATATTAGTCTCTCTAAATTCATATTCAGTTCTCTTATAATTATATACATGTGTCGTAAGATTCTTAAGAGACAAGCAAATACCAGATGAGTTGAAAAGCCATTTCTAACCCATCAACCCAAAAGCTTAGGCTTATTGAATTGGATCTAACTATTAATTATTTTAAAGACAATTTTAATTAACAATGGGGATATATTGGTCATGCAATATTGGAGTAATTACTCATCTAGAGTGGTAGAAAAAGATGATGCAAGTATTATCATGTTCCATGGAGTAAAGCAGAGGCAAAGAGAGGCTAAATTAACAAGAGCTTGACAACAGATTGAAAGAAGTCTTTGAATTTGATTTTACTAATTAAAGATAGGGATTAAAAGTGGATATCTAATTGTGGATAACGATGATGTGGAAAGCTCCCAAAAGCCAAAACCCTCACAGACCAAACTTTCTGCAAAGGATAAGGGCTGGAGTTGGGTGCGGCGAGAGATTCTGAAATATTCGTAGCATCGAATTCTGTGCTCATCTCCCTCTCTCATTAATTCAAAAAT
This sequence comes from Citropsis articulata, assembly GCA_030449925.1. Lineage (NCBI taxonomy): Eukaryota > Viridiplantae > Streptophyta > Magnoliopsida > Sapindales > Rutaceae > Citropsis > Citropsis articulata. Next base: position 3,364,589 of record JASUUH010000085.1, on the reverse strand, counting down.
AATGAACCATCTTTTTTTTCCCCAAGGTTATTTAATTTCATCAAACATTTTTTTTATTTACATGTCTATTTATGAAATAGCAAATAATACAACTTGAGGCTAGCATGTAGAGAAATTTTAGATGTGCAGATGCTTGAATGAAGGATCATAATCTAAAACCAAAACAAAGAGTGATTTTGGTCATTGAATAAACGAAATTTTAATGAATAACTAATTGATTCCTATTCTTTATGTGCTATTTTTCCCTTTCCTAGCCTACAATAACACAACGGACTCTTCTAATTTGTAAAATCAAAATTCTAATGATTTTTACTGCTCTAACCTTACCAATCATTTTTTTTACCCTTTTAGGGGGCATTTGAATGTATTTATTCATTTGCAAATAGTTAAAGGCAATTTCTTAAATGTTGTATGTGCTGGAGGTTGAAACCATAGAAACATAGTTTATCTTTATATATCTGTCTTAATAAATTTTTGTAAATAGAGAATTGAGAAAAGACACTGTGATTTTGTGATAAAAGGGTAATTTTAGAAACTATGAGGAGGTGTTATAATTTTTTCTTTATGATTTAAAATATTATTCACGAGTAAATAAAGAAAGGGCTTGTAAGAATTTTTTTTTTTGGGACCTGTACAGTATTGTTTCGAAATTAGTATTTTTTAAAAACAAAAATAAGAATATCAATTGTGTTTTGTAATTATTATATTTCAAATTTAAGTAAGTTTTTGATATTATTGTATATATATCTAGTATTTAAAAATTAAAAATAGTAATTTGTATTCAGTAGACAGAATTGAGGAGAATAAAAGTAGTAAATATGTGTTCAATAATACTATTTTCAAACATAATTTTTATCAAAAATTTAAATCATATTTATAGTTAAACAATAATTGCTTAACTAATACAAACACAAATATACCATAAATAATTTAATGTTAGAGTTAACTTAAAAGAAGGTTTTAAATTGTCATTATTTTTACACTATAATTAAGATAAATAATATAATACATATGATTCAAATATAATAATTATAAAAAAAATTACATGATAGGCATCATGCATTACGTGTGTAATCAAGTCACATACAAATTTAAATGTTATCTTTTGTGACATTTATCTTTGCTCACTTGTTGGAAATAAATCAATATAAGTAAATGGCCTAATAGTATCTCTTTTTCTTTAATATCTGTATCTTGCACATCAAGGTCCTCAAACAACCTGAAATACAAGTGTACAACCCAAGAGAGGGGGTGAATTTGTATTTTAAAACTTATCCTAATCAAACCACACAACAATCTAATCTAATGCCTTAATAAATTCGAAAACAATAAATTCAATGAAAGCACAATAATAAATAAGTAAGGGAAGAGAAAAACAAACTCAATGATTTTTACGTGTGAATCTCGCCACGCCCACGCCTCCAAGCCTACCGGACTGAGGATTTCATTAAGTTCTCAGCGCTCAAATGCTTACAATTAACTTCCAAGGTGTCAATGGACATTTACAACAAAAGATTATCCATAATCTCTTAACCCAAGTATATCCCAACACTTATAATCTCTCAACTTGATTTTACAAAAAGATTACAAATGAAAGCTCAATGTGTGAATAAATGAGATGAATACAAGAATTTAAAGCTCAATGAAAGCTTGTATGCTCAATGATAATCGTTGGAAATCTTCTTGTTTGAATTTGATTGAAATTTTATTTATAGTTGAATGAAAGCAGCAATTATCGACTTTCAAAACCATCATTAATTAAATGCTAACCGTTTTGATTGTTCAAATTTACCGTTAGGCTAAATTTTAAATAAACGGTTAACCTTTTGTCACTATCTGTTCACCGTTAATTTCCAGAGACCTGCAAAATAAATTTTGCTTAACTGTTCTTACTAAACGGTTCAAGCAAGAATCCTGAAATAATTTGCTCATCATTTCGTAAACGGTTTACCGTTATTTTCTAGAAACATGATTTTAACAATCCTTTACAGAACATGCTTTCTGGAAATTATCGGTTAGCCGTTTTCAATAAATGGTTAGCCATTTGCTACAGTGAACTATTTATCAAAAATTAATGTTTTATCCCAAAACTTTCTATAACTGTATTATGGCCCAAGACTTTATAAAATTTTACAAATAGATCCAATTTTAGAATTTTCAAATAATACTCGTTAATCTCAAACTTTTTAAAATTATGAAATGACCCAAAATGCTATGACACTTTTCAAATAAGTCATTCTCCATAATTTCAAACAATACTTGTTGATTTTAAAGTTTTCAAAATTCTTTCAAATAAACCATAAACTTGAACAACAACCAATTTCATAAAATAATTTTCCCATTAAATATAAAACCTTTATAATGTGAAAATAATGATTTATTTAAAATGTATAAAAAATAATTTAAGCTTTTAAAAACTTATTCATTCTTAATCTTATTTGTTATCATCAAAATCAATAATATGGAATCATATGTGTTAACACAACCTATCACTTGTATTTTCCTACCGAATATAATTATGTAACACTTACAAGCAGTAGCGGCTCGAACTCTAGGCAACTTAGGTGGTTGCCTAGGGCCCCGCTTTACATGAAGGCCCCATGAGATGATTACTTTGTATATAAAATGGGAAAGTGAATTTAAAAGTTATTATTATTCGTTTAATTTATTAGTAGTTTTAATTTCTATAAAACCAATAAATTAATAGTTTCAATCCTACAATTTCTCTATTTCATTGTTAGAATTAATATGTTATATTTCAAAAAATTTATATTTATTTTAAACCTCTATAAAAGCTCCACATTTAATTACTTATCTATTAAATTTTTCCTCAAATAATTATGACATGATATATTCTTGGTGTTTGAGAGAAAAAAAGAGAGAGAGGGAAAAAAATCTAATAGTTTTCTCTATTCTTTATAACTATTGGTCATTACTCAAATCCTCAAACAATTAATATAAACATAAGTTAATTTATGATTTCATCTCAAATTTCAGATTTTATATTTTATTATTCTCTTAATTAGTTGTGTTATTTATTTGTTCTTATTTTGTTTTTAATATATTCTTTCATTCATCTACTTTTTTTTGTGTGCTTGTTTTATCTATTTTGAAATAAAACTATATCAAAAAACTTTAGAGAATAGAAGAATAGAAAAATTAGTTTAATTTAGAAAAGGAGTAGTAAAAAAGATATCATTTGAGTTAAAAAAACAATAAGTGAAAATGTTATAATTAAATTAAAATTTCATGGGTTAGTAGCAGTAGAATAAAATTTTATTTATTTTACATTTTAGGGTGTTTAAAGAATTGATTTTCAATATATAATATAATATATATAATCATAAATTTTAAGAAAAACTAATTAAAACTATTTGCCTAAGGCCTCAAATATGGTTAAGCCAGCCCTGCTTACAAGGGACATTTGATCGTTCTTTCTTAGAGTCCTTTCTAATGAGTTGGTTAAATCCATATTCTTATGGTGTGTTTACTAAATAAGAATTAGAATGTGTTGAAATTAGAATGGATGGAAATGGGAATGAGGAATTGAAATCATAATAAGTTGTTTACTTGAACTATGAGAATCGGAACCGAAATAGGCTAAATTACCATTGATGTGTTTATTTTGTATTGGAATATGAATCAGAATGAGTTAAAGTGTTTCAAATTACTAAAAGGTCCTTAATTAACCTTTGACATAATTATTATTTTGTATTTTAATTATGTTGATTATTTATTCAAAATTATTATTATTATTATTAAAATCAATATATTAATTAATTATAACAATAATTATTATTGTTGTTGTTGTTGTTGTTGTTGTTGTTGTTATCGTCATCTTCATCTATTTTAAATTATTATTATTAGTAATAGTACTACTACTAATAATAATAATTTAAAGGAAAGCATTTTGAAAATATTAAAATATTAATGAGGTAAAATAGAAACTCAAAGGAATGGGAGATTGATTCCCATATCTCCATGAGGAGTCAATTTCTCATTTCTCATTCCTAAATTCGGGTGAGCTTCGCAATTTTGATCCCAATTCCTGCATCTATTTTGCAAAATGAATGTTGTTAATGATTTTGATTTCATAATTCGGGAAGTAAAGACACCCTTAGTACATTATTGCATTCATCTAAGGCTTCTTTAACTCTACTTATTTTTTACCAAAGAAGAATCCCAAAACAAAAGTAAGATTTTAATTATGAAGCCATAAATTTGTTTCCCTACCAAGCATTTTTTTTTATATTTTGATTCGGAACCTAGAAATTTGTTTTGGCTTATTTCCTTCACCAATTTTATAAACCATGATGATTACCTCTTGTTGATGCCAAAATCTAGTCGAGCTGATAATGGAGACCAGGTTACTTGGCCAACACTTAAAATTTGTTTTGATGGGAAACTGCCGCTTGCTGCTTTGATAGAATTGGAATCGCGACGATGCTTCCTTTTATCTGCAACAACAGAAAATTTTTAGGGGCACCAGATTTTTTGTAGTGAAAACCCTCTGATGCTCGAGTTTTTTTGTAAGGAAATAATAATGCCACACCACTGGTGATCTTAAGTTTTTTTTTTGTGCTTTTATCAAACCTCCTATCAGCCAAAAAAGTCCCATGTTTTAGGAGTTTCCAGGGTTTTTATAGGCGTCCAAGATTAACGCATCTTCTTCAATGCGCGACCATTATTGGATTGAATGCAACACTTAAATTATGAGTTAATGTATCTGTTTCTGTATAGTTATTGAGCTGTGATCAGAACGCACGGTCGTGTTTAGATATTACAGCCGAACCTCCAGGCAGAGTTCAACGATTCAAGAACTAACCAAGACCTCAGGATCGAACGACCTCATTCTGGTCTCCTCCTAGGACTCTGGTCACGCTTGATTATGCGACCAGTCAAATTTCTCCTCGATGTTTCATATTACCTTTATAACGTCACTATCAGGCGGCTATATTTCTATACCCCAAACACGTATCTGTCATCAGATAAAGCATTGGAGAGCTTGACCAACACTTCTATTCCATGTTTCTGTGAAGACTCACACTCTGCAGGAAATTTTCTTTGATAGAATATGGATGAAGAAATAGACTGTAAGAACCCAGGAAATTAACGATATTGGACTTCTTCGACATTAGCCTTTTTTCAAGAGAGTCAGGGAGAAAAGCAGATTCACTTTTCATTATATGGTTACCCAGTACGTACGTATCGGGCCCGAAGCTATTGCGCATCAAGTTACTTATGACACCCACATGAACATGCTAAGCTTCTTTTGAATGCTGGATTGGTGTATCTAGTAAGAGATACACTGCATCGGATATTCACCAGAAATCCAAATTGGCCCATTTCAAACCCCAACCCAACAACGGACATCAAGAGACGGGAAACGACTAAGGGGATGGGGGCGATGAATCCAAACCGTCAAAAAACGGAAGAGCAGTGAAACCAACGGTGAACAATAGCGCCAAGTCACGGATCCACATCCCCAGAGATAAAACCCGAACGAATAGGGCGGGGGTTTGCATAAAAGAGTGCGCCAAAACGCATAAAACCCAAAATTTCAATTTCCCTCTCCTTCAATTTCAGCATCAACAATCAACAAAGCCAAGCGCGTATGTGATTATTTATTATCGAATTCCCCCTCAAAACCCCCAAATCTCATTCATTTGCAGTTTCTTTGTTCGCTAAAATCATCCCGAAATTCCCTCAAGAGAGCTAAGAAATGGCGTCGTCGTCAAAATCGAATGCTCCCAAGCCGAGGAAGAGGGTCGAGGCCCAATCCGCCTCCACTTCATCCGCCACTCTTATGCGGGCCAGAGATGGCAGCGCTTTCGCTAGATGGTACCGCTATCTTTTCTTTTTATTTTTTCTTTTAATTGCATAGTCTTGTGTGCGAGCTGTGAAGTGAAGATGTACATCTTTATTTACTGGGGTTGAAATTGATGATTATTAGACAAAGTAAGCCCCATTGTTAGTTTCTTAATCGGTTTTTGAAATGGAAACGATCTTATTATTTTTCATTTTTTTTAAGTTTTAACTGTTACTTTCTGGGGGAAAAAAATTTCAGTGAAGAGTGCAACAAGAATGTTCCAGTGGCGCTTATTAGTATGCACAGTTGCAGCCTTGATGCTAAAATCAAGTTGAATTTGGGTCAGTTCACTTCTCTTTCAACTTACCCCAATTATATCTTCCCACTGTTAAACTTTCCTAACTTGTCAATTACGTGATTTTATTGCTAATAACTCTCTTATTGGTTTTGCAGAGGCTCAAGTTGTCGAAAAGCCTGCTGAAATTAATAAGAAGAAGCCAGCTGAAAGGTAAACGCCCCACTTCTTTTGCTTTGCAACCCTGTATGTGTTAGGGAAAGTTCCTGATTTGGTATGTTAAATTCTTTGTATAGGAAGAAGCCCACATCAACAGAACCAAGGGCGAAGAGATTGAGAAAGAAAGGCAGTGATTCTAACAAGCCCAAGCGCCCTCCCACTGCCTTTTTTCTCTTCATGTAATGTCTCTCTCTTCCTCTATATTTTTTCTCTTAGAGTTGCAGTTTTTATAATTCTTCTAAGTACTAAGAAAGACTTGATAATATGCAGGGATGACTTCAGAAAGGAATACAAGGAAGCACATCCTGATTCTAAGGGTGTTAAAGAGGTATGTTTTTACTTGCATTGAGTTGATTTGTTTGTAAATGCTGAATGTTTTAAGTTTATTTTGGGGTTAATTTCTTAGTGATGCATTTTTGTTTGATATAATTAACATAGGTTGCAAAAGAAGGTGGTGAGAAGTGGAAGAATATGACAGATGAGGTGAGTTCAAGTTTTTCTTGTGAAAAGACACAGAATTGGAGAACTAGTTAACTATGTGAATGGTCTTTAATTTTATTCTTGCTATTTATTTCAGGAAAAGAAGCCTTATTTGGATAAAGCTGCTGAGCTCAAGGCTGATTATTCCAAAGCCATGGAGAGTAATGGTGATGATAATGAAGTTGAAGATAAAGCTGAAAATGAAGATGTAAATGCCCAAAATTTGTTTGAAGTATTGATCTTAGTGTAATGTTTGTCTTGTATGTTGTAAAATGGTTTTAGTGCTCATAAAGTGTGTTAATTTGTTTGTGTTTGTCTAGGGTGATGAAGGTGGATCAGAAAAAGACCTTGCTGAGAAGGAAGTGCAACAGGATGAAGAAAATTTAGATGATTATTAGATAAATAGTATGTGCTGCTGCGAGGAATAGCTAGATTCCCCCCCCCCCCCCCCTCCCTCTGTCCCATTTTTCTTGTAACAACTGTGATCCTGGGTACTCTGGTATTGTAAATTTTGAATACCTTCTAGTTAATGAAATTAAGTAGCTGTGTTAAATTTTCTCTGTCTAGCTTTCAAAGTCTTAAACTTCCAAGTGTTATTCTCCAATTCTATAATTGTAATCATGCATGATTGCATTAATCTTCAAGCATCATCTCTGTAATTTCCTAATATGCAATCATATTTTTTGCATTTGAATGTATTTCTTTGAAAAGATGTCAATGCTTATGACTTCTCCAGTAGTTATCATAATTGAACTGATGATGGGCAAAATTAATGTGTCCCTATTACTGAGACAAGTTTCCTTGGCCAAATGATTTCTTATCTGTGCTTAGGTTTTATGCGTGCTCTTTGTTAATAAGTGATTTTGACACAATGATCTCTTCAATAATAATCATTATTGATAAAATTAAACTGAAAATTATAAGTAGATAAAAAATGAACTATGACTGTTGCAGTAAACAGAACCTATTCCCTTGTATTACGATGCTCACATGGTATGAGCATGTCTTTTGGCTACTGAGTCAGCATTCACTGGCCCAAATTTGCTTGATTCTTTCCTCTACAAGGTGGTAATGGCTTGCCACATAAGCACAGATTGTGAGCATAAGCTGATCCAGGAAAGATGTTGTAAGGTCTCCCTTGTGGGATCTCTCCACATAGTCTGTTTGCCCTGAAGTTTGCATGTCTCAGTCGTTGAATCCCCAACAAGCTGGTTGGAATTTTTCCTGTGAGTGAATTGACTGATACATCAAGCCATTGAAGCTTTGACAATAGCCCTAAGCTTGTAGGGATGGTGCCTGCTATCTGGTTCCTTTGAATATCAAGCATTTCAAGTTCAATAAGATTTGATATTGAACTTGGAATGTGGCCTGTAATCTTGTTGCTTCCTATATTCAGCACTTTCAAGCTCAACCCTTCTGTGAATTCTGGAATCTCACCCGCAAAGTGATTGCCTGACACATCTAAAGCCTCCAAAAAGCTGCTCGTCCCGTTGTTTATGATGCTAGAGAGAGACCCTGTAATCTGATTGGAGTGCAGATCAATAGAAGCAACCCCGTCCGGGAATCTAATCTCTGAAACATCAAACTTCAACTGGTTGTTTGAAAGTTTGATGTTCTGTAAGCTAGACATGTTTGTGAAGAAACTTGAAATCCCATCTGTGAAAAGGTTATTGGATAGGTCAATGGAGCTCAAGGAATCTGGTCTTGTAAACTTCGGAAGGGTACCTCTTAGTTTACATCCAGCTAGATTGACATTCGAAAGTGGTCTGTCTTTGATCCAATTAGGAACTGTCCCCAGACTCAGGTTGTTGTAAGACAGGTCTATTGACAACAAAGAAGGAATGCCTCTGCCAAGAATAATGGGTAAAGGATCTGAGAATCCATTTCTAGACAAATTAAGGTTCCAAAGGTTTGGTAACCTCGAAATAGACGCTGGAATATGACCTATAAACTTATTACCACTCAGTTTAAGACTGTTAAGGGATCTGAGGCCGCCAATCTGCTCGGGAATTGTTCCGGTGAGCTGGTTATGGCTCATTGACAAGTCCTGCAGATTGGCCAAACCACAAATGGAAATGGGAAATTTTCCAGAGAACTGGTTATTCGAAAGATCAATATAGGTAAGATTTTGAGACCTAACTAAGGCATCTGGAATGAACCCAGATAACAAATTGAAGCTAAAATCAAGAGACTGCAAACTCAGAAAACTTTGGAAAGTTGGAGGGATTGGACCTGATAGAGAATTTTTTCCTAAATTTACAACAAGGAGGTTTCTCAAATTCCCCAGGCTCGGAGGAATCGGCCCCTTTAAACGATTCCCACCAAGTGAGAGTGTTTGGAGCAAAGACAAATGGCCTAAACCTGGAGGAATGCCGCCTTCAAGAGAATTGTCTTCCAGGATCAACTGGGTGAGCCGTGTTAGATTTGAGAGACTCTCTGGAATTGGCCCTGTAATGTGTTTCATCCCACTTATCACCATCACCTCCAAGAAATGCAAATTTCCCAGAGCAGCTGGCAAAGTGCCAATCATGTACATTCCGAGCTCTCTATCAGGCCTCTGCAAAGCTAACCCAGTAACTCTCCCGGTTGCTGGATTACAAACAACACCTTCCCAATCTCCTCCACAGCAGTCTTTCCCCATCCATGAAGCCAGAATGTCAGTAGTATCCTTCAATATTTTGGCTTTAAACTCCAGAAGCACAAGCCTATCAGCTTCAAAGCAAATTGGCGCCTGTGACAATGACCTTTCTTGAGCTACTGATGTCACTGAAAACATACCAAGAACTGAACACATCAACAAACCCTTTAAAACCCATCCCAGAATCTGCATTTTGAGAAGTGGGTATTGATCAGATCACAAGGATAGCTAAAAAAATATATAGAAATCTGACAACAACTTTGAAAGAAGTAAAGGGAGAAAAAAACATATTCTATTAGTAAGCAAAAGGTAAAACTAGTTGTAAAGCAGACATTGTGTTTGTTTGTTTATTCTGTCCTTCACGTAGACAAGAAGGTAGAATGATGAAAAAGAGTGAAAAAAAAAAAAAGTTTCAAACTTGCTGATCTGCAAATTTTTGAACAATGTCCACACAGATTTATAGTAGCCAAATTAAAAAAGAAAAGAAAATAACTTTTACATGGGCTGTTAAATCAGATTAAAGACATTCACATGCAAATTTGTGACCGTTCGATGGATCACGAGGGACCTAATTGCTTTTGAACGTTGGAGCGCAGTAGATTTCAAATTCTAGTCTATTTCACCTTTTTCATCCAGGGAAACAATCAAATAAATCTCATCTCTTTTGGCTCTTTCAAGTTTTGTACCATCTTCACAGCCGTGAAATGAACTATCACATACTATTCCTTCATGTTCTTACTTGGAATTTTGCTTGTGGGTACATTGCTGTACCATTAGTGTCATGTATGATGGTGAAGCTCAGGTGATCAAACACTCCATGTGGGTTCATAATCTTGCAAATTGATTGCTTTCACATTCGTCAAGAAAGATGACTTCACTTTGGAACTGTACAATCCTTTTGCAAAGTATAACTTGTTCATTATTTTCTTCAATCAACTAATTAACAACTTATTGCTACAGCACAGGTCCAATGGTTGCACCCACAAAAATTTTTATCATGAAAAAACATATTGATCAGTCATGTTAGCCATAAAAAATTTTTTTACAATTGTGACCGTTATATCTGTTTTTGAATTGTAGAATGAAATGTTGACAAAAGGCAATGATTAACAATATTAAAGGAAGATGGGGACAGACAGATTCAAGAAAAGGAATGGTTAAGATTGATTTCCAGTACTTTCAGCTCCGTGCTAAAACTACCGCAGTGACACCGTATAATTTCCTCATGAAAAATAGAAGATTTATACAGGAAACGTAATGTTGACTTTTCCGAACGGGGAAACTTGCCTGCTTTGTTTTGTTATTGTTAAATTAAGTGTCTTTATTACCTTCAACAGAAAGATTAGTATATAAAAAACAGTTTTCTCTGCTTTTAGATTTTTAAAAGCTATATAAGGACGCCACTAATGGACCTGTTTAAAGAAAAATAATAAATCTAAACCTGCACTTTTTCAAGACAAATCTTTTACAGTGTGTATTATTAGTCAGATTTGTTGAAAATTCGGTAGACGTTTGTCAAACACTCATTCTTGGAATTTGACTCATTTGTTTCTTTATTCCTCCTTTTTTTTCTTTTCTTTTTTAATTTTTTTCTCTGAAGAGTTGTTTATTATTTCTTAAATCTTAAGATATATATAATTAGAACTTATGCTTTAGTGAAATAATGATAAAAGGAGAATGCGTAATGGTAAAAAATTCGAGCCTAGACTTACAAATGATTGTTTTACATGTTCAATAATAATTTTACATGCAATCTTTTTTTTTATAAATTTTTTTAGATAAATTAATGTGATAATTATAAATGAAATTTCTAAAGTGAGAGCATCCTTGTTTTATTAAAGTGAGAATATCATTAAAATATAAAAAAAAGTAAAGATTTCAATGCGTTGAAAATAATAATTTTTATTAGTTAATGATACTCTTATTTTAATAAAATAAAAATACCCTCATTATCTAATGATTATATATATATATATATATTTTTTCGTATGAAAATCAAATTTAAATAATTAATTAAATAAGACTATTTAAAAATCACTGCAGCTCATTAGCAAATAGCAACTGAATTACAAGAAACAAAAGCAATAGCTTTCCCACTTCCTCATGTGATGAGTGATGACTAATGACAAGTTAAGATTGTCTTACTGGGTGTCGAATCACATTCTAAAACGTTCCATTGACAGCCAATGAATCTGCGTTCCATTACGAGCCAATGAATCTAGGTGCCGTGGGTCCTGAAATTTTATCATATGGACGAAAATCTCAACGGTTATGATTTTTTTATGTTCGTGTCATGGGTTCCATTAGCTTTAGCTAGCTGGAAAGAAATTGAATATCATCTCAAATAACATCATTTCCACTCTCATTGAAGATGCGTGCAGGGACAATTATCTCAAGTTCGCCGAGTAATCATGTATATTGAAATCGATTATATATTTGTTCTTAATTACTTTTTTTGCCAACATAGATTAATGAAGACACAAAAAAAAAATAAAATTAAAATCCATTTGACTTTCAATCAAGTAATCATAAACCCTCTTCCCAAACCAAACTAAAAATTAAAACGTATTACTTGTAAAACAAACCACTTATCATTTAGTAAATATTTTAATGTTATTATAAACATGGAAGCGCCGATCTTGAGAGAAAATGAAACGATCTTCGGGCATTAATTGATGAAAGTTACACTCTTAAACAAGAAATACATACGCGTTGGGTACGTCGTTTTCATGTGTTACAAATATTCATTAAATGCAACATTTTCATATGCTGTATGGCATATGATAAATGCTTAATAAACGCACATAATGTATTTGTGACTTATTCAAACCCATTAACACACCGAGAATAACTTGCCAATAATCTGATCCATATTTGTATCGACAAGTACATTTCTAATGAAAAATATTTTTCTTCTACAATTTTGGATCTTAATTTACATTTTCTTTATACCCAAATTTTTTTTTGCTAGCTATGATTGAGAAAAAGAAAGTAACTTTGACACTCACACACAGCTCAAATGGGCAAGTTGGCATCAAAGAGTCTGAGTGGGATATGAACTGTATATTGATCGTTAATGCTATTTATCCTTGGGCAAAAAATAAAATGCGACTATGATGGCTTGTTTTGTTTGTGTTAGGTTTTTTCACAAAACAAGATAAGTGAGTTAGGTTGCGTTGATTGCGGTTGGAAAGAGCTTTCGCTTTTGCCCCCACATCAAATCGACAATCTTGACTGGAATTCATCATCATTTTTCATCGACCTTATATTTGGATCTTGTAGTCGTTAAGTTTAAGTTTTAGGACATTGGATGATTTTAATGGACCCATTTGCTTGAAGTTTAAATATCATTTTTCAAATTAGTGGCCATTATTGAGACCAGTACGCATAAGAACCTTGATGGTTATATATATCAAAAGATAGGTAACTTCCTGTTAATTTGACACTTTTTTTTTTTTTTTGGGTATTCATTCTGTAATACAAATTGAAGGTTAATTATTGTTATATCATTTCATTTCTTTTCTTTTTTTGTTTTTTTTGGGGGGGGGGGGGTATCGTATGCATGAAAAAATCAAAAAAAAAAAAAACGCTGATCTAATTACATCAATCCAATGAATATTTGTCACACGGAATCGAGCCTTACATTTAGAAACAAGCAAAAAGTTCTAGTCACAAGTTGAACAGTTGCATGGAGAAAGTATATATAAGCGCCACAATGACTGAACAAAGTCACAAAGAGGACATAAAGATTCAGGGTGAATACAATAATGCATTCCATTTATATGGCAGGATATGTCAGTAAGTGGATAATGATTTTTCATAATTTTAAAAGTGTTCTTGACTTCTTGTCATACTATTTCATAATTTTCTTGACGAATGCCGCTTAAATTGGGTGATAAATTTTCGAGGATAACTTTTAAGATATGTGGAATCTTCGGTTTTGTATAAAGCTCATTTGCCACATTTATTTTAATTGTAATGTATTTCTGGTTTTATTTAAAACAAATACTACTTCTTACATGCACAAGCAAAAAATTATAGTCACAAGTTGAATAGTTATTTGCAATATCAGTTAGGCCCCCACAATGAATGGCCAGACAAGACATAAAAGTGAGATTAATTGATCGGCAATGGTCCTTGCTTCGTCTACTTCGAAATTTGCAGTCCATGTTGGTATTTTAGCTTTCATTACTACTGCTGCTGCTATAGGGGCTACTCATGTCCTGTGTGGCGAATTGAAGTACAATTATATGGTGAATTATTTTCTATTTCTCAGAAATTAAAATGTATTAATTTAAGGGCACTGCAAGTATACGCATCGACCAAAATAGCAGGAATCTTAAAGGAGCATTTTTCTTCCCCACTTCTCTGAAATCTGAATAATGAAAAATATGTAGTCAAAATTTTCAAGCAAAGTTGGGACCAACCTGCATAAATAATCCAACAAAGCATTAATTTGAACTGCAGAAAAAAGTAAAACTATATTGACCAAGGGAAAAAGGGGAACTAAGTAAACGCAATACATGAGACTGCTGGGAAGAAGAAAATATATAGTATGAGACAATAAACAATCACATGATCATGACTATGAGCTATCTCTCACTAAACAAGCTTAAAATGTCAGCCATGCACTGATGGTGCACATGTCTTGATTTCATACCAGCAATAATGTTCGTATTTTGTAGCTCTACAAGCTAGAGTTTGAGAGGTTCTTGTCATTCATAATATGTCAGGTACTTACGAATCATCAATCCATAGTCAGGGCTGAAGCTAGCTCTAGCATTCGAAATCTTAGAGTTGGGGGTCGAAACGTTAAAATAATAAAGTTAACAATCACCCAGTGACCCTGATGAGTACTTGAGAATTGTAAGATTCACTCACGTTGATGCATATGACTAGAATAAGTTGATGATTACTTGCGGTATAGTACATTAGTACTGACTTATTCTGATTATTCATGATCTATTGGTTAGCAACAGGGAATTTTTCTAGACAAGTTTCTGTACCTTTTTAAGTCATTTTCTTTTCTTTCATATTTTCTATATCATTGCGATGAACCTGCTAAATAAGGGTGTTATCTTCACAAGTCTCTTTATGTAATGGATTTACAAGTCGCTCTCCTATTCCATTTACAACTTTATACAGCATTAAAATCGATGAATATTTTGTAGAAGTTTTTTTCAGAAAGCTATTACCAACACTAAAGAAGAGTCATTATACAAAGTATGCAACTATTAACCTCAATGTATACTATACACACACCTCACTTTTTTAAGGCGAGAATGCCACTGAAATAAATAATAATAATAATAATACATTGAGAACTTTTTTTTTTTTTTGTCTGTTAATATAGTAAAATCTGTATTTTTTTATTGATATCTTCATTTTAACAAAGTGAGATATCTTCACTAGAAAATGATTATATACATACACACACGCATAAAATTAATTACTAGTACATAAAATTTTATTTTATTTTTATTTTTATGTATACATTAAAATAGAATATTACACAACATAAATTGTTAGCCTTCCTGCTGAAGGGATTTATACTCCACAATAGGAGAGAAAACTATGAAAGTATCTCCACCCAATTATACAATTGAGCTCCATCTGCTAAAATGTAAATTTTAATTGAGCCATAGCCGAAAAAAACTAATGTCTCAATTGAAGTTCGTCCACAACAACAAAAAATTAATTATATATTTTGTCAAATCAAGTTTCAATTTCATAAATAACGAGTATTTCATTGATATTGCTTGCAATAATCACAGCTGAATACAGGGGAAGAAACAAAAGAAGATTTTTGTGACAGTTGGAATATTTTATTTCCTTCCGAACAACCTAGCAAGACAGATAAACAAACACTACTAATAGAGTAACAGAGTAGTGAAACTTTTATTGATTGAACATAGAACACATAACTGGATCAAGCTGCAGATGAGTACTACCAACACATTTTACCTCACAAGCCCCAAATTGAGGATACCCCAAGAAGTCTGAGGCCAAGATTTTTCTTTAGCATTCATGTACAAAACTCTAGTCCAAGCAATCCACCCTGCCCAAGACATCCTCTTATCCCAAGGACTGCCCCATTCCAACAAAAGCATCAGCCCCTTCCCAGCCTCTCTCTCAGCCTCCTCAAACTTTCCTTTTGTCAAATAAATCTGACCCAACACAACATGTGGCTCCCCAACAAATGGGTTCTTCTCAATGCACCCCAACAACACCTCCTCTGCAATTTCCAACTTGTCCATTGACCCATCAGAGTTCCCACAAACAGCCTCCCAATACAAATCCCTAGCCTCAATCTGTTCCTTTGCATCCAAAATTCTAGTGCAATTCTCAAAAACTGGCGGCATCGGAAGCTCAATGTCCTCATCTCTCTCTTTATCAACACCAACTCCAACAGAACCGACTGATGTTTTCCTCTCTTGAATAAAAATCTCTTCCTCTCTCGCAATCAAGCGATAAATTGCACCCATTCTAGACGATGAATTCATCCACAGCCCAGGCTTGCCATCACCAGGCCACAAAGCTGAGAAACTATTCCCAGCAAACTCAAGTTTCCCATCAGAATTGTTAAACAAAAAATCCTGAAACCCAAAAAGCTGGTCACTGAAATCAGCAATAGTCAGCATAACAAAAATAGCCACCACCCTTCTTGAAACCCTCACATCTTCTCCAGTCTTGATGTGCTTCACTGTAATCCCATCAGCAGGCAACAACTCATTAATCTTCTTCCTCCACGCTTCCTCTAAGTTGAACAAACCCTTTTCTTTGGCATTTCTTAAGGAAACATCAGAGGCCTTGAGATGCTCAACGAGTTCTTGATCGGAGTACTTGAATAAAAGATCATCGTGGATCAAGGGCTGACGGGGCACAATGCAGAACAAGTGAATCAGTCTCTCGGCAGCATCGCCAACGTGGCCACGGACGACATCTCGGCTGGTGTTCGGATCAAAAATGGTAAGATTCACGTAAGAGTTTGAGTAAGCGGAGTGAAAAAGGCCGCAGAGGCAAACGCAGTCGGGGGCTTTCCATATTTTGAGAATCCGGTAAATGTCAACGAGATGCTCGAGAAAGCTGCCGTGTTTGTGCCAGCACTCCCCTGCACCGACAGAACGCAAGACAGCAACAAGAGATGGCAAGTTCTTGTCTATGGCTTCGAGTTCTCCTCGGAGGAATGGGCGAGCTGAGGCTACAAGGGTTTCTAAATAATCATTATTAATATTGCCTTGTTGAGATGGCATGGTTGGATTTTGATTGAATATTAATGGGTGATCAAAAATATGTTGAAAGAGAAGGTGAAGCTGAGGCGGATTGGACTTATCTTTATGTGTCAAAAAGAGACGTGATGGAGTTGGTTTCTTTCTCAAAGTAATTTGTTGGGGCAGATGATGTGTAGGGATAAGCGTTCATGTCATTTACAGCTTGAGGGTCGTCAGAAATTACTTTTGGTACCCAATTATAAGTTAAATAATGTAAGTTAAGAGATTCTATATTAAAATTCTTATTTTGTTTGTTTGTTTCTTCTTCGTCTTCTTCTTCTTATTATTTTGCAATGCTTTGAAATTGTCATTTGGATTTTTATAATTATGGTTTAGAAGTGAGAGCATCGTAATACCAAATATAACCTGAATTATATTTGACATCTCAATAGATCATCAATTGATTAAGTATTTTTATTAAATAAAATGTCTAAAGTGGATAAACTATAAATATGTTTTTAAAAAATAAAAAGTTACGTGATGAATAATTGGTAGGGGCTTATGTTGGTTAAAACAGCTCCTTAAAAAAAATTGCCGGGAACTTTTCTTTATTTATTTAATTGCCAGGAAATTTTCTTCATTTATGTATACAAGCGTAGGGTTAGAAAAATACCTGGATTTATTAGTTTCTCTATTATCTTCAATGGTCTCCCTCACATGAGTGGGCTGTGGGCGTGTAGACAACCCTAATTATCGTTCGGATGATGGAAATCCTAAAACTAAATTTTTCTTATTAAAAAAAGTCTTAGATATAAAGTCTATATTTCTTTTCTAATTTCCTCTTATGGACACTTATTAGAGTCAGAGTTTTACTAGAAATTAAACTAGCAGAGGGATTATAGACTTGTAGGCTTTTCTAACTCCAACTTAATAGTCAAGGTCTTTCTAACTCCAACTTAATAGTCATCTCATAACACACCAAAATTATTAAGTTAACCCTACATTATTCCACTAAAAGTCCAAAGTTGTGCTCTAGTAACCCATGTAAGTAGATAAAAGTCCAACTAATTAAAACTCCTTTTAATTAATTTTAGCTTTGGTTTTAGACCAATGGTAGCCACTTAATTAACCCTCCATTTGAGGCTTATAATTAAAGCTAAGCCAATGATAAATGTCGTGCCTCTCTAATTATATATTTATCCCTAAGTAATTATTTTTTCTAATGATCACTTTTAATATATCTATATTTGTAAGTAAATTTACAAATAAATATTATTGTTTAATAAATAATTTATTGAATAAATCGCAGCCGCATATTTAAATGACTAAGTATCACAAACAACTTAGGTAAAGATCAGTAGTAAGGATATGTGGTAGTGCCGTCTGCGATTGTTTATGGTGAGCGGCAATACGGCACGGTAGCTTCGTCACCAGATGCAGCCGCATGCGCCTTTTGGCCGTGTCTTGGCGTGTCCATGGCGTACTTGTCTTTATTAATAAGTATGTCACGGCGTCTTTTCCAGTAAAATGACGTAATAATAATAATAAAAATAATAAAAAATTCATAATCATATTAATTTTTATTAGGAGAGCAATTAATACTTTATCACAATTTCACAACTATATATTTTATTTCACAATAACTAATCATAAGATAACAATACATAAATTTAATTCCATAGATCATAATAATAATTAATTAAAATTAAATAGACAATCCTCAAATAACAATTAAAATAAGTCATAACTGCGGTCTACGAAACCTATCTCTATTAAATATTAACTAAGTTATGATTTAATATTAATATGAAAAACATTTTTTATGAATAATTTTTTATTATTAAAGTTGTAAATTTTTTATTTATCATTTATAAATTTATGATATTTATAATTTTATTTATTAAAATTATGATATTTACTTATTCATTTAATACATTATAAAAATAAAAATTAATTAAATAAATATCATAAATAAATATCATAAGTACAATTAAATATTATAAATAAAAATTATGATTTTATTAAATATCATAAATAAAATTATGATTTTATTTATTAAAATCATGATATTTACTTATTCATTTAGTAAATTATAAATATAAAAAATTAGAATATTTATTTAAACAAAGATTTAAATTAATTTTTAAAAGTCTATGCTAAAAAATATACTAAAAATTTAATTTTAAGATATTTTACTTTTATTTTAAGATATTTTATATTTTAAGATATTTTACTAATGAAGAACACTTTATTACGTCTTTTTCTTGCGTCTTTGGCTCTACAATCGTCTTGTCTTTGAAATTTCACGTCTTCCAAACTTTGGCGTACGTGCGCGTGTCTCATGCGGCGCGTCTTGATGCGGACGCGTCTTGCGTCTTGGCCGGCCCATTGGCCATCTCTAATCATTAGTATAGATTCCATCTTGAAAGTATATGTTCTCACTATCCATTAAATTATATCTCCAAGCTATCAAAGTTTTGACCGTTTATATAGATCTCACTCTGTGATAACTCAAACGACATAGTACATTATGCAAGTTCATTATCCACTCAGGAGTAAGGTCAATTAAGCTTATAAAGTATATGTGAATTATGATCAACAATATTTGTTAAAGTAAATCATAATTCACTAAAGTCCAATTCCATATGCATATCACATATATATATTAACTATTCTACTCGATGTCTCCACTTCAGTGATCAAGATGAAGTCACTTACAATAAAAGTAGAAAAGTTACAGCCTCATATAATAAAATGCTCATTTCATCAATAGCAGTGAACAATCTTTCATTTATAAACAACTTGTAATTTATAGATTCTAATATCAATATCATATGCTAATACATAAATCACATATTTTATGAATTATGAGTAAATATATAAAAGTTGATCTTTCTAAATTACACTCTAAACGCTAATTAATCTTTCTAAATTCATGAAGTATAAAAGTTGATTTTCCTCCTAATCTACTCATCATCGTTCAATGTTCACGCCAAACACAAGATGAGTTCAATAATCTGTGAGCTTCCTCCTCCCTCCTCCCTCCTCCCCCCACCCTCTCTCCTTTTCTTGATTGGTTTCCCCCCTTTTTTTAAGTAAGAAATATATATGCTGTATTTCTTGAGTTTTGCGTGGTTGCCACGTAGTTGGAACAGCTGGAAGTAGTTGAAAGGTAAGTTTCTTATTGATTAATTATCAGATTCATCATAGGTAGAATTCAAGTACAGTTTGTACAGACTCTGCGATGGTAAAATTTTATGGATTTGATTAGATTAAAAATTGTACGTAACAAATATCACTCACGTCGATCTTCTGAAGAATAAACTTGGAATGATGAACTTGTACTTATGATGACAAACCGGACTTGGATTAGATGCATCTTTTATTTCTAAGCAATCATTTTAGATTGACATGTCATGTTAGTTTGTTAATATAACATAGTAATAATATCATTACTATTTTTTATTTTTTTTGTTGACATGCATGTTTATTTTTGTAAATAAAAAAAATACAAGATCTAATTTTACTTTATTTATTTTATTGGAGATTAGACTTGAATAACCGTGGAAAGATTAACCGGCTTTCTAAGTTTGATCAACATCTGCTATTGAATATCAACTTAAACTTATCAATCTGAATTCAAGTCGTCTTCTATCATCTTCCTCTGTAGAATTGGTTTCTTCCAATAACAAACACAATTTTTTTTTTCAGAAATGAGAATTTGTTAATGGATGTAAAAAAAAATAACAATTAGTAAAAAGTCACAAATATATGTAGGCTCTAAACACCAAAAATGTGTAAATTGTTGCGAAATTATGGGTGGAATCCCAATTTATAATGTTAGTGGACTGTTTTGTCATACCGCAGCATTAAAGTGTGGATCTTCAAGAATTTTAATATCAAAGTTCTAACTCCACTTTTTGTATTATAATGTTTTATTTAGGTACGGAAGATATCTCACGGTAAGGATCCCTTGGGATTTTTCCTCTTTGGGGAGAATATAAAAATGATTTTTTACTTAATTTTTTATTCGAGAAAGGGATAGGGACAGTTTTTTTACCCAATTTTTTTTGGCGAACGAATAGTTATCAGTCGGAATCCCCATCCCCTCCCCTCCCCAATTCCCCATTTTCCCATTTTAGTTTTTAGAATTGTTAATAAATAAATAATAAAATTTAAGTTATAAATATTAAATATTAGTATGAATAACAAATAAAAAATATTTATACAAATATATTATGGGACTTTTGGGTGTAGTTAACTACCTTTAGTCCTGAATTATTATTTGGTCAGGTTTTATTCAAAGCTCTTTGCAAAAATTTTTCATTTAAACTTTTATCTAATAAAACAAAAATTAAAGCAAAAGCAAAAACTATAACATACAAACTTTATTAAGATATATTGTAAAATTTTACTTTTTTAATTTTTAAAATATGATTCAATTAAATTTAAAAAATAAAAATGTATTAATTAATTGGGGATTATTCGGGGATCAAGAACTATCGGGGATTTCTTATTATTATTCAAAAAGGGGACGGGAGCCCTTTAAGCAACTCTAATGGGACATATGTAAAATATCAAGAATATGAATCCTTTTTTCTCCCCACCTAGGCCACCTCATTGCCATATCTTTTTTTTTTTTTAATTGTAGTGGCGAGGGATATAAATAATTAGAGAAGCATCAGCTTCTAATTATCTGCTTCACCTCTTCTCACCATTACTCTGTCTCTTCAATCTCATCATCAATTTTCTCTCTTTCAAGTTTTGAATCAGTTTTCTTATTAGATTTATAATTGTCTTTTGGTTAGCTGATATGTAAATTCATAACACAAATAACTAATTCTTGGCTGGCAGCCATGTCAGCTCATCCTTTGACCACTCTTGACTATATTCTCACATGTAGGCAAATAAGCTTCGCACGAGTTGGTAAGGCTTGGGCACGTATTTTGGGTCAAAAGGTTTGGCTAGGGCTCAAAACTATGAGATTAATCATATTCGGACAAGGGTTAGGGCTTTATCAAATAGCCCAGCCAGCCCAAATCTTGGGCTTGAATATTAATTAAAATAGAATTTAAAAAGTCTAAAAACAACTTCAAAAAATGAGTTCTGATATTTCTCCTGAGTCAAACCTCGAAACTTGGTTAAAACGACGCTGTTTGTTCATTTTTCTTTTAGTTTCAACCGTGTAAAACGACGCCGTTTGACTCAAGGAAAGACGATGCCGTGTAGAAAATTTTACAAGGGAAAGAATACTGAACAACAAGGAGCAGTGCAATGCACAAACAAGTTGACTAATGTGGAGAAGCAAACTTTTTCTTTTTACAGCCACATAACATTGATAGGAGATCAAAGGAACCCATCAGCAAACGGATCAAAATCCAAAATCACGTCTCAGCAAACAAGCTAGACAAATGCCATGCCAAGTGAGTGAAGTTCATTGAAACTTTTCCTTATGTGATCAAGTACAAGCACGGTAAGGAAAACTTTGCGGCTGATGCATTATCTCGAATCAGCTTTCTCTTAGAATTTCCGTTTCACTATGGAACCTCAACGATAGAACTTTAGACTTCTTGAACTTCAGATACCTACAGCTAGCCACATCAAATAGTAGCCTATAATTATAGAAGAAGAAGAAGGAAAGTAGTTGAAGAAAGCTATGGCGGTGGCTGGGCTAACGATGCCTTTGATAGTGTCTGTGAAAGGGAAGAGGAAAGAAGGAAAGAATGAAAGATGAAGGAAAGAAGTTCAAGGTATTTGACGCCAAACGAAGAGTAGGAGAAAGCAGTTGGGGCCTTGTGGGGTGACATTGCTTTTGCGTTAACTAAGTCAAAACGGCGTCGTTTTAGGGAGAAAGAAAACAAAAAAACGAAGAAGATAAAACGACGTCGTTTGCAGCAGTTTCGAGGTTTGACCCGGAATAAATATCATTTTCGTTGAAAAATTTATATGCACCCCCTTCTTATAAAATAAAATATTCTTAAAGCACTCTTACAAAGACTAAAACAAAATATCAATGGAAAAAAGGAAAAAAGAAAAAAAAGAAAGAAACCATAACGTCTAACTTCGTTTTCTTTCTTATCTCTTCTGAAAAACATCCCTAAATAAAACAAGAGGATATATGCTGTCTCTAAATAAAACAAAGTTTCAAACATTATACCAAATAAAGCTTGAAACCCTAAATCTCTTTAATCAAAAGTTGCCGTTCTTTGAGGATTTTCCCTATTATAGTTTTAGACTCATGCCGACTGATCTTCGCACTTATTAGATGTTATGGGTACGAAACAATCTCATACCAATCAAAGCCTAAAACTCCAAATCTCTTTAATCAAAAGCTGAAACTGTAATATGATTCCCCCCATAGTGGAGCTTTTAACACCCCTCAGAAATTCTTATAACACTCATTTTGATTTTTATTTCCTAAAATACCCCTAGGTTATTTAGGTTAATTATGAAATACTATTTGATAAATTAACATCAATCATCTCAATCTTGGTACTAGCTCATAATGGCCAAAATCGAACCATGAGCCAATTAATGAAGCAAATTTAATGAAACAATAACTAATAATACAAAGAAGCGCATAAGTTCGAGAGTCTTGAACAATTTAAAAGATTGTTATAAACAAATTTGGGGTTGGAGAGTCTTAACCGATTTAAAAGATCGTTTGATATAGTTAAAAAAAAAAAATTGGAGCAGTTGCACTGGTGTATTAAGCTTCTTTTTATTCTTTTAATAAATGATTTGATAAAAAAGGATCTTTTTTTTTCTTTTGTGAACATGAATTTACTACTTTTTTTGTTGTCATTAAAATTTTCTAAAAATAGTATTTTTATAAGCTTTTATTAAAAATGCAGACATATCCTAAAATCTTAAACTATTTTTTTCTTGTTACATGATTTCTATCTCTATAATTCTTAATTCTTAATTCTCAAAAAAATATTTAATTAACATTTAAAATATAAATATAAATTATGAAATAGGAGTTGGTGTTGAAAACTATAAATATATATATATATATAAGTATTTAATTAAATTTTCATTAAAAAAAAGGAATTAATTTATTTTGATTATCTAAGTAATTTCAAAAGATGAATTTTATAAGTGAATGGAAGGGTTAGAAGGCCTATATACATACATACATATATATATATATATATATATTAAAAGAAATTGAAAATTTACTGGAATAAAGTCGAAGCTCGATCCTCACTTGCCTCGACCAAAGTAAGGATCGGTTTGTTTTACAGATTAGGACCCTATAAAATATAAATCATGCAGAGGATTGGGATAGGACTTGGTTGAGCCCAAACCCGACCCGTCCATTGCCATCCCTACAAGGCACATGTACTCCTTCAATTTATGTAATTAATATGATTGTTTATTCGTTTATCTTGAGTAACAATACCATCCAAATTATGCATTTGGATCTCTTGCACAGTTGCACTCGATGGTAAGCCTAAGCCCGAATGGGCTATTTAATATTTTAACCGAAATATGAAAAAGGGTCCTTCCTCTTTTATGATTTCATTAAAGTCCAAATCAGCAAATATCGTAAAGGAAGGAGAAGATGAAACAAGGATCGAGGAATCTCGAGGAGAACATATTTTATAATTTTAATGGTCCCAAAAATTTTTGAATAAATTCATCTTATTAATAATTAATAATATTTTGATCATATATAAAATTGTGGATCCTAATCACGGGCGAAGCCAAGAAATTTTTTTAGACTCGACTGATTATAAAATATTTTTAGATAGATTTTATTTTTATATTTTATTGTGTTAATTTTCTGTTGGGTTTTATATGTAGACTTCGGTTGGACGTTAATTATATCGATTTGTGTTGAATATAACATTAAAAAAAATAAAATTTTAGAAAAAATTTATTATTAAAAATAAAAGTTTTATTGAATATATTATAAATGAAAGTTATGTCAATAATAAATGGAAATATACATTGGTATGAAATTAACTTATTAGGAAATAAAAATCAATATAAATATATGAAGGGTCTGCACAACTTGATGTGTTACAAAAATAATACACAAATTACGTTGTCTCCTCGAATGTGATTATTATAATTCAATTAATTGGGTCATCAACACTTTTTTTTTTTTCAAAAAAAAAAATTATTACCTTAACTCATATAAATTAAGTGGGTCAAACTTCCATTTTCGTTCTTTTTTTTATTATCATGAATCAGCCTTCAACTGTAAAAGTTAAAATTTCGCTTTATCAAATAGTTTTTATTAATTAATGCAAACACCGTCCGTTTTGAAGATAGAAAGAGACATGTAATATTGTAACTGATTAGAATATATATCGGCCCGGCCGGCATCCATTTTAAGAACTTCACAGAGCAACAAAGGAATCAAAAGGAAAGAAAAATAGTTAAAAAAAAAAAAAACTAAAATTGAAGAATGATAAAGAATACATGGTGAGAGTTTTAAATTGTTGAACATTGTTCAACGCTCTCGCTGACATTATAATTCTAAAACAATAAAATAATAACAAACTTACTTTTTAATTATCATCCTTATCTGTTGGCATGATTATTTTGCCTTAAATTTGAAACTCTTAGATTAGGGTTTAAGAAAGAAATCAGATGTTGTATAAAGAATTTAAGAGTTCATATCGAATGCCGTATAAAGAATTTAAAACTGTTAAATGAAAGTATGTCATATAAGGAACTTTTAAGGGGAAAAATTATTTGATTTTGAGTGGGGTTTAATTAGAAATTGTCTTATTATGTAATTTTAATAAAACTTAAAATTGTAAAATAACTTAAGGGGTGATAAGAGGTAGTTAGAGGGGTGCCAATAGTCCCACTCAATAAAAATAAGTTGAAGTCACATAATCTATCAATATTAATCCTTTAACCATTAATTTGTTCAAGGAAACTGGGTCCAAGATTTGTAAACTGATGGTCTTTTCTTGTAGATTAGATTAATTAATGCTTATTTTGCGATATGAAGGGACTAAAAATAGGCGTAAATCTAATAATCTGTAGTTAATGTTAGCCCATTGTTTTTTTGGTTATATTCATTTTTAAGTCCGAATATAGTATGCAGTGAATTCGACTGTCAATGGTTGCAAAATTCAATTAATAAATGCACGCTTGTATCTTTGAAAATGTCAACAGTGTTGGAAATTTCTTGCAGATGGTGTCACATCACAACTTTGGCAAATATCTTGCTAATAGTTTGACAATTATAACTGAAAATACGTAGGATTCTCCATTTTATTAAAATCTAAAGAAATTATTAAATTACATAATTTAATATTATTATATTAATACTATTAAATTATATAAATTAATAGTTTTTTCGATTATTAGTTTAATAATTTTTCAAGACTTCAACAAATTCATGATTTTAAATCGGAACATGCACACACATATATATAAAGTATTTTTTTAATATTTTTAAATTCAGTAGATAAATCAATTGGTTCAAAATATCATAAAAAAGAATTTTTACTTACTTTGAATGCAAAGAGGGAAGATTTCGTAAGACTCAATTTAGCAAACTGATCGACTATTCAGGGCAAACTTTTTTGGGTTCACCGCACTTCAAGCTTGCCCAAATTAGAAAAAGTAAAAAGAAAATTCGAATTTTCTTTTCAGATTTTTCAAGATTTTACTATTCTAGTTGCATTATATACTCATCACCAATACATGGCGAGATTTATTGTGACAGGAGCTTTTGCTTAGATAAAATAATCGCATATATTTTATGCTAAAAAAAATTGGTTTTCATCTTGCAAGGGTACAATATTGATTCAAGTTGTGTTGAGAATGATGTGTGACGGTGTGAGGCTTGTGTTTCCAAAATACTTGATCCAATTATTTATCTATTTTCAATTACATTAACAATTTTTCTTTTTATATTTGTTTTCAGATGATTTAGTTCTGTAAATCTTATAGTTTGAACAGCTGATTGGTATAAACATCAGAGGTTTGATTGTTGGGTCCGAAAAGTAAACAAAAATCAAGAATATCTAATCATTCGAGATTTTCTTCGCCATTGAAAAAACCCTTGGAGTGCCACAGGCGCAACTTTTATATTTCTTGTTTTCTCCTACTTTGCATTGCTGTCTTGCAATGATAACCCAATTCTGTTTGCCCACGATTTAATCATTCAAATTTACAAGTTGTTGAGTTGGTAACGTACCAAATGTTTCTCTGTGTAAGTTGCTTTTTTCATGGGTTTACTTTTTAGTTACGTTGATAAATGTTTGTTTGTCCCTTTGAATTTGGTTCAATGTATGCGCAAAATGGATGCAGAAAATAAGCCAGATTAACAGCCATTACAGCAGCAAAGTTTTGCCTCAAAGCAAAGCAAAAAAGCAATCATACTTTAACGCATAAAACTGTAACGGCTTCTTTTTAGAAAATGTGTTCTTTATTTTTCACTTTTTATGTTTTCCAAATCGTGGGTTTTCTTAGCTTTAAGCATTTCTGCGGCGATGCAGAGGCTCTTAAGGCATTTACAAGGTGGAAGACGTGAAGGAAAGAAAGTGCTAATTTGCAAGTAAAAGGTTATAAGAAAACTGTTCTAATTTTTTTGGTTAATAATTTCCCGAATGTGTTAATGTGCCCACTTGCATGCTTCCTACAGCTTATTGGCACTTGATTAATTATATGTATGTTTATATGCATCATTGACTTATATTGTAAATATGGAGATATTTTATCTGTGCTTGTGATAGTTTAATTTCATTAGAGTTTGCTCTCCAGCTGACATTGTCTCATTGCTTGCGGAAATGATTATGCCACTTACCGCCAATTTTCAATTTTTAATTGCTCACGCATCTCTAAAAGGAGCAAAGAATTAATTTTAATTTGTTCTCAAGAACTCTGTTTGGTAAGCCTTAATAACCTGAAAACAACTCATGAAGCCTTTTCTGGTTATTTATGCTTTGTGCTTTGGTACTTGTCAGGAACTGAACTGATATGGGGTGCTTTATATCGACATCAAATGCTTCTGGCGAAACCGGAAGAAAGCCGAAAAATGTTGGGGAGATTGCTGTGTTTGTTCCAGGATTAAGGATTCCAAAACCTGTTGACTTTGCTGAGCCAATTGGTGATGAGTTATCTAGGAGATTGGTTGAACGTTTATCGGCTCTTAGAACTAGGATTGTTGTCATGGCAGGGCAAGAAGCTCCCATGGCTACAAAACCAAGAAGAAAAGCCACACAACATGGTTGGTTGAGACGTTGAGTTGCTTGTAGTTAACCCCTGTAGGTTTTGTTGATGTTTTTGTTCATTCAACTGGCTTGTTGTCATGCAGGAGGATCAACGCTGGCTGATCTTCAACAGGCTCTGGAAGATTACCTGCCAGTCTTAGTGGGGCTGGTTGAAAATGGTGTGCACATGATTAGCGTTTTGCCAGAAACATTTATTGTACTTTCTTGGAATTCAGTTTGGTTGCTAAGAAAGTAAAGGAAGAAATTTTCTATTTCATTTCTAATGGAGGAAAAATAACGATAAATTGGCCTACATAGTTGATTTATGATTAGCTGGCTTTCGGTGCCAATTTGATTTCTTTCCTTCTTTTGCCTTTTCTTGGCAACCAAACAAAATTTAAAGCAAAGTTCAGCATATACAAATCTTTTCAAGTATGCATTTCCGGCTTAAGATTAGTCCTTTATATTTTTCAATACATGATGCAGGAAACCGGCTGCAAGATAAGTTGCAATTCTCATGGTTAAATCAAGAGGATGATGCAGAGGTGAGATGACAAGGCCAGAATCAAATTTGTTACTCAGCCTGTGTAAGATCTATGTATTTCCTTCTTATATTCTGATCATTTTTTTTTTTGAAGGAAACAACGATGGCAAACTCTTGGTACGAGATTCTATCGGTTTTGCAAATGATGACCATGCTATCATTATCCCAAGCCAATTTATTGCTTCTTCCGAAAACATCTTCAGATGGTTATCAGTCAAAAGTATCAGTAGGTCAGGTTAATTGCTAACCGATATGCATAATAAATATAAGAAGGAAGAAGTTGTTTGGGTTTGTAATTCCAATAAAAATTCTATAAACCAGTCTACTAGTCTATATATTCTCAGTGGCTGCAGCAGCGCAGAATTTTATTAGCTGCAAGATTCTCAGTCAACTACTAAAAGCTACAATTTCTGATTCTATACCAGAATGCAGGCGGGATTCTATTGATATGTTCTTGAAGGCGGCTGGATATCTAGATTTTGCTGTCAATAATGTTCTCCCTCAGCTTCCACCTGAAATCAGGTTTGTGAAAGATATCCTTGCTTGCTTCTAAAGTTCTAGATAACATGATTTTTACAGCAACTACACTCTGGAAGAGACTTCAACTCCATTGGACTATTTATTACTTACTGTAGGAAAAATTTACCAATGGACCTGACAGAGGGGGTGCTTCGAGCCTTTTGCCTGCAATCACTGGGACAGGTAATAGCTCAATGTTTGAAATCACGAAAAAGCCTCGATTGCATTTTTAGTCTGTTCCATTGTTTGTTAAATATTATTATTTCTTTTCGCTTTCATCTTTGCATTTCTTCTTTTCAGAATATTTCTGCTTGAGAAATTACATAACTAGGAAACCACAGAACAATATCGGAAAAATAAAAGAAAAGTCAATGACAATTAAAATTCCATGTCTCAAAACAGTTTAAAAAAATTCTTTGTAGCAGCTTAATGTTGGAGATAAGTTCCATGTAATCACAGATAAAATGCTATTTCTTTGTAAATTCCTTGAGTGATCTGACTACTTGCATACAGGGTGTTGATGTTCAACTTGGAATGGCAATTGATAGTGTCAAAGCCACAGTGGCAGTGAAACGAAGGTTCGCATGCGAGCTGGTGAAATACTGGCATGAGGTACACTCTGTCAGATCAAAGTTTTATTCATGCTTATTGTAGGCCCTAACTTTCCCTAATTCAGCCTTCTTTTGCAAAGTAGAAATGTTACACTATCATATAAGATAGTGCTCCACATTTTCATGGCTACAGCGGCATTTGTGTGATTTGAGATGTTGAATGATAATTAGTCAATTATAATCTGTTTTACACTCTGCAGGCTCAACAAAACATAGTCGACCTTCCACTAGCAAATGGATGGGGAGAAAAACATAGGCTTTTTGTTCGATGGAAGTATGCTGAAGCCAAGGTGACCTTTGTTTTTTCATTTTTCTTTGCTACTTAAGGAAAAATGATGTGCCTTCATTTATGAGATATTGTTCATCTCGCTGCTTATATGCATATGAAACTCATATAACTCTAGGATTATAATTTTGATGTAGAGCATACGAAGCATAAAAAGGGAGCAGAAACTCCAATGTAACCAATTGTGAATTGCACATTAAGTAGATATCACAACGTGTGAAATATGATGCAGTTTTACATTTCAGGCAGCTGCATACTATCTTCATGGATTAATCCTTGACGAGGGGAAAACAGAAGGATGTAGTGAGATGGCTGCGGCAGCTCTGCGAGCAGCAGATGAGTTCCTTAAAGAAAGCAAGATGACCAGTGAATCTTTCCACATGACACCTCCTTTATCGCGGTAGTCTAATTGAAACCTCTCTCTGTTTTCAGAGGTGTATTTTTCAGGTCTTCCATTTTGGGTACTTCTTTGACTTTCTGTTTATCCAGAAATCCACCTCTCTGGGGGACTAGCAAGTACCTCTCCGAGAAAATTCCCAAAGAGATTTCAAGCAGGCTGCCAGTAAACCCAGGCCCGCACAATTATGAAATGTAGGTGACAGATTTTGAAGTTTTCATTTAATTCCATTATTGAATTTCCTATAAAAGCTAGATGTTTCGACTTTGTTAATTCGAGGTTTAAAATATAACAGCTTGAGGACCTTTTATATCTATTGAGTAATATTGTTGGTTCCAGGATTCTGCAGACAGCTCCAGCATTGCCGGATTTTCAATTGTCTCTAAAACCCGAAGATTTCATACTTCCTTCAGTGGATTCATCATGGAAGGAAAACTGAAAAGGTCAACATTTGCATCGTACTTGCCCACCTGAGACTTGAGAGGGACCTCTAGAATGCCTAGGATACTATCAACCATTGCAAAAACATTGATACAGCTTGACAACTTGTATTATTCTAATGAGTTGAAAAAACTAGTATGTTTGAATCTCAGTGGCAACTACTTATTTGTTGTGTTTGTTCAGTTTTTTTTTTTTTTTAAAATAAAACATGGTGAGAGTAAAAGATGAGCAAGCTAAGAGAATGATCAAATGCACGGGCAACTTTTATTAAGGTAAGGGAACGGCTGTTCCAAATCTTGTGTATACATATAATAAGTGTTATCAAATGATTATAATTTATATGGATATTTATTAAAGTAATCTTTTTATATCCCCATAAGTAACATTTAACTCCCATCATTTTTCTAATTTAAAGACTTTTTTTTTTTTTGAAGAGAATACGAAATGCATTAAGCAGACAGAGCAGTAAATAACCAGGATGGTGGCACGTATCGCTACTCACCCGGACCTGACATCAAACCCCCAACCCGAGCAACGGTGTGGGCAGTGGAGTTCGCAGATTGCCGAACAAAAGAGAAAGCTACTTCTCCTAGATATTGAGCCGAAGCTCTACAATCCGCAATAATAGTTCCAAACCCATTAGGATAAACAACTGTATCATGTAAAGCATCAAAAACTTGTAAACTATCTATCTTTAAAATAGTAGGCAGGAAAGCGAGTTCCTTCAGCCAACTAAGAGCTTCTCTAACACCAATAGCTTCAGCTTCACGTGCTGTAAATCTACCAGGAAAAACGTCACTTTTAGCCGCAATAAAATCACCCCCCAGATGACCGGATTACAGCCTCATAGCTGATCATGCCTCTAGAACGGATGATGGCTGCATCAACATTACACTTGTACTATCCTTCACTAGGCTTCTGCCAGCAAACTGAACCATGAGCAATTGAATCAGACACTTGGGGAAAATAAACAGTCTTGCGGGCTTGTTGCCAGAGAAATAAATTTTGCCCAGCAAGATTCAGTACATACTGGACCCTCCCATTGACATTTTTCCAGACTTTGTTATTTCTATTCACCCACAATCCCCAGCACACCATAGCAGCCAAGCTACAGTCATCCATATTGTAGCGAGAAAATAAATTCTCTAGCCAATGAGGAAAACTCCAGCAACTCCCATTAAAACCAATCATAGAGGAAATCCAACAGGCTTTAGCAAACGGGCAAGTAACCAAAATATGATACACAGATTCTGGTGACATATTACAAATAGGGCAGAGAGCGCGTACCTCTACTCGACGCTGCAAAAGGTTGTCCGCAGTTGGAACAACATTAGCCATTGCCCGCCAAAGAAAAATTTTCACTTTTGCGGGAACATGAAGTTGCCATAATTTACGCCAAGCACTACTGCTAAGAGGAGAGTGCATAGTATCCAGCATTTTGTAGCAGCTTCAAACCGTGTACAGGCCTTTGGATTCAGGCAGCCAAAACCAAGCATCCTTGTCCAGTTGGGATCTAAGGGGAATCTGAAGAATAAGTTCTCGATCCCTGCTGTTGAAAAGATCATTTATAACATCATAGTCCCACCTACAATGGGTAGGCACCATAAGGCTGTCAACCGTGGCTGTTTTGAGATGCCCTGGTAACGCCGAGGTGATAAAGCCATTGTCCTTATCAGGCAACCAATGAGCACTACCAATAACCATTTGCTGACCCCCTCCAATTTGAATACGGCTACCCCGTAGAATAGCTGGTTGAGCAGCCAAAATCGACCTCCAAACATAACTAGGATTACTACCCAGCCGTGCCTCAGCAAAAGAAGTGTGGGGATAGTATCTTGCCTTGAACAGCCTAGCCACAAGAGTATTCGAATTAGTGAGGAGATGCCATCCTTGTTTGCCAAGCATTGCAACATTAAATAAATGTAGCCGTTTAAAACCAATACCCTCATAAGCCTTAGGTCTGCACATCCTGTCCCAATTCATCCAAAGGATACCCCCATTGCCATTCCTTTTCCTGCCCCACCAAAAAGAATTCATCATCCTCTCTATTTCTCTACACAGATCAAGAGGAAGGAGATAGATATTCATGGCATAGTTAGGCATTGCTTGTGCTACGGTCTTAAGCAGAATCTCTTTACCAGCTCTTGATAACAGCTTTTGATTTCACCCTTGTAATCGCTGCCAAACTCGATCACGAATGTAACCGAACACAACTATCTTGTTCCTACCAATAGATGAGGGGAGGCCTAAGTAAAGGCCATGACCAGCAGTGGCTTGAACCCCAATGAGACTGCAGATCGGTTGGGCAACATCCTCCTTGACATTTGCACTAAATGAAATAGAGGATTTGTTGTAATTCACCTTCTGCCCTGAGGCAGCCTCATACATGGCTAAGACAACCTTCACCAAATGAGCCTCCTGGACACTAGCTTTGAAAAACAAAAAACAGTCATCAACGAAAAAAAAATGTGTGAGGCATGGAGCACCCCTAGCGATCTTGACCCCATGTAACAGCCCTGCTCTCTCATAATGGTGAAGCAGGGAGCTTAAACCTTCAACACAGATAATGAAAAGATAAGGCGATAAAGGGTCGCCTTGCCGAAGCCCACGACTAGGCACAATTGGGCTTACATCAATCCCATCATGGGAAATCGTATAGGTTATAAAAGACACACAAAGCATGATCAGATTAACAAAACTGACTCAAACCCCATCTTGAGCAGTATAGATGATAGAAAGCTCCATTCGATTCGATCATATGCTTTAGCCATATCAATTTTAAGAGCTGCCGCCCCCACCTTACCTTGTTTTTTCCGCTTAAGATAATGCATAATCTCAGCCGAAATCATTATATTATCAGTAATTGCTCTATTCAAGACAAAAGCACTATGGGAGTCCAAAATAATAGATCCCAAGATCAACTTAAGCCGACTAGCTAGCATTTTTGCAACAATTTTATAAAGGACATTACACAGAGCAATCGGTCTGAAATCACTGATATATTCAGGATTAGGTTTTTTAGGAATCAATACAATAGAAGTCTCATTCAGACCAACAGGGAAAGCACATTGTCGAATAAAACCCAAGCACTCAGTAGAGACATCATCACCAACTATAGACCAGAATTTTTTAAAGAAAGCGGGATTCATACCGTCTGGCCCTGGGGATTTGTCTGGATGCATGCTGAAAAGAGCATCACGGACATCTGCTGGACTAAAAGGTTCCATAAAAGATTGGTTCTGCTCAGCCGTGATCTTTGGCTCTACACATTGTAGGACCTCAACACAAGAGCCACCTTCAGAGGATAAAATATTGGTGAAGTACTCCAAGATTACCTCATTAATTTCAGTTGGATCAGTACACCACTACCCCTGGGTATTTCGAATCTTCCCAATCACATTTTGCTTTTTCTGCGCTGAAGCCATAGCATGAAAATATCTGGAGTTCATGTCACATTCTTTAAGCCAAATGGATTTAGCCCTCTGCTTCCAAAAGATCTCATGACTATTCAGCAGCTCATTGTAATGCTTCCTAGCTTCAATAAAACCATCCATGCTAATAGAATCGCGCAAGCCCCGTAGCGAAGTCATCGTTGTCTTGCACTCCAAAATACGAGCTCGAAAGTCACAAGTGAGATGGCTACCCCAACGCTGCAGGTCAGAACCACAGGAAGTAAGTTTATGCTGGATGGAGGCTCCACTAGATGAAGCCTAACTCTCCTTCACAACTTCTATACAGTCAGATTCACGGAGCCAAATATTCTCGAACCGAAACTTCTTTATCCGTGGAGCTCTCACCACGGGAGCAGGGTCAAGGTAGATTGGGAGATGGTTAGACCCACATGCTTTCAGACTTGTAACCTTGGCTCGCGGAAAGAGATGAAACCAGGAATTAGAAGCCAGGGCACGATCTAATCGCTCTTCAACCCAATTCTCAGTACCTCTAAAGCGTTCCCATGTGAACTGGTAGCCAATCATACCCAAATCGAAAAGACCTGAGTCCGAAACAGCTTCCTGAAACCCGTGCAGTTTCCAGGTTGGGTGTACTCGTTTCCCATGCTTTTCACTGGAATGAAGAAGATCATTAAAGTCACCAAGGCAAAGCCATGGCAAGGCGGAAGTTAACGCAAGAGAGCGAAGTAACTGCCAGGACTCACGAGGACGAGCTGACTCCGGAAAACCATAAAAGCCTGTAAGTCGCCATTTAAGCCCCTCTGTATTTCCAACAACCACATCAATGAAATTCTTCCCGAATTTGAGCAATTTAACTTGGTAATTGGGCTTCCAAAACAAAGCAAGCCCACCACTCCGGCCAATTCTTTCTACTACAAACAAGCCAACATAACCCAATTTAATTTTAAGTGCTTCTAGCTTGTCTCTATGACATAAAGTTTCCATTAAAAAAATAAAAGTAGGTTTTTTCTTCTTGGCCAATTCTACAAGAACTTGAACTGTGCGTGGGTGGCTTAAACCACGACAGTTCCAGCTTAGGCAACTCATGTATCTCGGTGGGCCTGATTCACAGGTCCCACCGCTGGTCCGTTTTTTGAAACACCTGAACTATCCATCGTAGTGGGGTGATGCACCTTTTCAAGGCCTACTATTGGAGGCGGCCCACCATGCGACCTGATACGTTTTGCATCAGATATAATCAATTGAGAGTCATAATTAATGTCATTTTCCAGAACTATAGCTGTACTCCCAGTAATCTCTCGAAAATCTTGGCCATTAAAGCCCAGTTGACTACAGACTGTAAATTGATTGGGAAGGTCCGAATTAATACGCACAACCCCGTGCATTAGCTCCTTCCCACTAGATTTCCTTCCATCTGTTACGGATTTTGTGGCCTCATTCTCATCCACTACCATATCAAACCCCGATTTTTCGGTGTTATTAGGATTACCTTCCTCCACCCCGGTGCCGCTGTCCTCAGACAACGTTCACCGAAATTCGTCATACCCCGTCGATTCGACGCTTTCATCCATATACCATAAGGTTTAGGAACATTGCCATCCTTGCTATCATACAGAGAAGGACAATTACATTCAGTATGGCCTAGGAGACCACAAATGAAACAGAACATATTGAGACATTCATACTTAAAATCCATCTAAAACCATTTCCCTCCTATACCTTTCAACCGCATTCGGCGCTTGAGTGGCTTCCGGACATCAATGGATACCCGCAGTCGCATATAGTTCCGCCAAACACCTTGGAGATTATTCGCATCCGATTCCAGAAAAGAGCCAACATAATTGCCAATACCCTGCAAAATTCATTCGGATTGGAAACCAATCGGCAAATTATATACTTGGACCCAAAAGGTAGTATGAAACAAAGGAACATTGTGGGGTTGCTCATCAGCGCCTAGTCTGTGAACAAGGAGAATATGCTGATCAAATGTCCATGGTCCCGCATCAAGAACTCTCCGAATATCAATCTTATGAAAAAATTGAAATAAAAACAAAGTAGGCGATAAATCCTTGATACAGACACCTCTGCCCGGCCTCCATAAGGCTGCCATGGTATTTTTCATAGCAGTGAAGTTTAGCACTTTATTAGTAAGGAATCTTCCCACAAGGCAGTAGCGGAAATCGACTGTATTCACGCCATGATCCTCCTCCTCCTCGCCTGGCACCTCTAAACCACCATCTTCCTCCTCTTCAAGTTGCAGCTGTGCACAGTCAGTATGCAATCCCATTACCCCATAACTACTCGAACCAGCCATAGTGACCATAAACAGCAAAACACCGATTGAAATTGAGTAACCTACCCAAACGAGACGGCGAACTTGTCAAAGAGACAAGACAAAACAAAACTTGTCAAAATGACAAGAGTTATGTTATCATCCCTGTCATTATTAAAAATTCTTTTTCTTTAATAACTAAAGTTTACTTAAAAATTCACAAGTTGTCTGCCCTAATCCAATATTTAATTTAACGTAAGTTTGCATAATATTTTATTTATTTATTTTTTCTGGTCAATTTAAAGACTGTTATCTCTTATATTTATGATACATTTACTCACCACTTTTTAGTTGTATCATTATAAAAGAAAGTCCTTGCTCTTTATTTGTATACATTTGAAATTGAGCAAAAGTTATCCCCACATTATTGTTTTATGCCTATTATTTGTTCTCTCTTTCTCAAATTATATTGTGTTCTTAATTGATAAACAATTTAACAATAACATTATTATAAGACTTCGTGTCTCTCATTAGTGCATCGTGAAAATGCTTTATCGGGCGTTGCAAGTAGTCCTCAGCAATGACAATTAATGAGTACCGTTCTAAAAGAAAAGAAAATTATTGAGTAAACTGTAATGAAAAACAATTCCAAATGGTCACCTATTAAGAGTTCAGAATTCCAAGCACTACCTAAATTAGGGGGAAAAATTCATCATTCCAAGAAATACATCAGGAGTAACATTTGTATCACCAGAAATGGCTCAACTGTAATCCATGTTGCTGATCTCGCGCAACAGGCATTCGCACCATGTGAAGCATCTCCTAATGGGCATTTGGTTTCTCAGCTCTGCTCAGAGCCAACACTGGGAAGCATACTTAGGGCCCCCATCAGAAAAGTATATGTAAAAGCAGCTTCTCGAAGCCTCTCAAATCTGCAGTAACAGAACAAAATGTTTTATTATTACATAAGCACGAAACAGTTGACTTGATTGAAGAGTGTGCAAGTAGAGCAAGGAACGCACATCAATGTAAGGTGAAAGAGCTATGCAGAAATGAAGACCAAAATGATTGGATTAATAGGCGTGTTCCACATACATAGATGGTCATGAAAAGAATATTTTATATGCTGGCAAGATATTTATGTTCTTGCAACCAATAGCAAAACGGATTTCCAATAATATAGGATAACACATTTATCACACAGCCGCAATAAACATAATCACTGTTAGCTGCTTCCAATGATTGGATTTTGTGGATATGTGACTTTTCTGAAAATTGTGTAACTTCAGTCATACCACCTCGTCAAACAACAGGCCAACCAAGAAACATTGTAAGTGGCAGAGAAGTTGGGACGGATAGGATGTAACAGTAAGTTTGACGAGAATTTAAAAAGGGAAAAAGAAATGGGAAATTTGGATTTTATACAGAACTCTAACAAGTGACATACTTTAAAATGTCATTAACAATCAGATAGCTCATGATTGTCCATGCTGGTGGTGAATTAAACATGATGGATCCAAACATAAAAAATAGGTAGTGAATTAAATATGATGGATCCAAGCAAGAAATATAGGTAGTGAATGCAGTGTACACAACCCAAGGTATGCCTCCACAAAATCCTGAAGAAGCAACATACTATATACATATTAGCCCTCATACATCTAAAATGTTTCATCTAAGTTGAGATGCTAAATATGCCAATTAACAATAATTTTAATTTCCTAAGAATGCAGATCATGTTCATCAATTACCTCTGATCCCTAATAATCACTCGCATCAGAATCCATAAATTACATTAAGCCGGCCACTAATAACAGCAAATATAATGGAAAACCAAAAAGCCTGCTTCACTAATAAATATTAAACACAAGCAGCTTACCTCCCTGACTTTGAAAAATGTCCAGCACCAAGTTCACATTTAAACAATAGTATATTGTCATCAGTTTTCATTTCCCTCAGTTTTGCCACAAACTTAGCAGGTTCCGAGTACATAACACGTGGATCTGTTGCAAGAAACAAGATATCAGCTTGAGTGGAAAGAGAAGTAATAGAAGCATCATGTATGTAAAACATAAGAATCTGCTATGAACCGTATGCAAGGAAAATTTTAAAATTAATCATTGTGATGAGTCCAACTCCAAGGTCCTCTGAAAAGGGTATTATTTGGACTGACTTTTATGAACAATGCATCAAAATGTTTATCTGACCCTAGTTTCCAGAAAACAGAATCACCAATTGAGATCAAAATATTTCAATCATCAAAAAACCATTCGAGTTTCTTACTTCATAATCTACGCCATAAAACATGAAAAGCAATAATACTCTTCTTTTTGACAGTAATCAAATGGTTTTAATATCCAAAGTAAGTTAAAAATATATATTTTTATAAACCGGAAGGATAGCATAATAAAAGACTCTAAACAAGTACAAAACTTCTCAAAAAAAGGGGAAAAAAGACAGAAAATTAAACTTTGCACGGGAGGAGCGAGCTCTGACAGAGTTCTGGCTTTAACAATTATGAAATCACAGAGGCAGCTACCTAAGTGGTATAACCACTGCAAATAAAACATATTAACTGACCAGGCAGCAATGATAAAAATTCTAATTTAAACATTTGGGAGCTTTTGAATTCCCAAAAGCTAGCATTTAATGTCATTCCATAAGGCGTGCACTTCAAAGCACTGCATTAATGCATTTTCTTCCTCAGCCAATTTATGGAATACTATGCTCACAAAGTTCAAACGTTCGCTCTGCAAGACATAATCAAAAGATTTAGCCTTTATGCTTACCATTCAAGCCAGCCGTGATAAGAATGTGAGGATAATTTTGAGCCTTAACCTGTATAAAAAAAAAATTCATACATCAGGACACAAGCATAATAAAAACGTGAAGAATTGACTTAAGGACACAAATCAAACAGCACCAATAGCTTAGTAGTTAAATAAGGATATTGATCAAATATACAAAAACAAAATGTAGCTTTGAGCAATACTCACATTATCAACAGGCGAATATGACTTCATGTAGAAGTAAAATTCTTCCTTCCGGGGGTCACCCCATTCCTAGAATAACATAAAGAATTTGTTTAAAGGCAATACATCAGCACTAGCATGTGAAGGGGGAGGGAAAAATGGGAAAAAGGAAAAAACAGCAGTCCTACAGAGGCAGTGTTTGAAAGTCAACGAAGATCATGGAGAACAATCAGAAGATAATACTTGAAGCATATTTCCACAAATTTGGGTGATCTGAATAGTGGAGAATATTACTTATAATTATATAAGATGATTCAACAAAGCAAGCTTCGAATTCATCAGCTTTCCAGATCTTGTCACAGATTTATTATTTTATACAATAAATTGCGTTTCCCGGGGGATCAAATGGGACTAAATGATGGTTTACAAAAAAATGGCACATCACTTCCATTAGTTCTGTGGAATAATATGCTGATAGAAAGGCAAGCAAATTTTTACATTTGATATTTTTCTCATCCATATTCTTATGTCTTGTATTTGATAAAACGTGGATACACAATCAAACTAACTGTATACAGACTTCATATAGATTGTAACTCTGTGTAACAAATCCAAGCTAAATAGGTTATGTAGATTATTTAACGTATGATCCCAAATTACTCGGTTATGGGTATTGCAATATTTAAGAGGCATCTTGCTTTTCCATTGCGATTATGTATAGCTGGATTTCACGTGTCATAAACTAACAAACCAGTTTATTGTCTGTCATTTCATGCCTGAATTCTCTTATTACAAAAAAGTTGAATGGTAATGCCCATCAGATTTTAGCATTAATCTCTGGCAAAAAGCATGCCAAATAACCACCAAATATTGCAAAACTAAGTTAAAGGTTCATATGAACAAAAATAGGAAAAATATAATACCTCCCACTCAGAAGTTGTAAGAGGAATAGTTGGATCCAGCATTGTGGTCAGGACATCTACGAATGGGACTCCAGCAACTGCAGCCTTGAACAAATCAGGCCTCATGTTAAGGACAGCACCAATAAGCAATCCCCCAGCACTTCTTCCTTCAATACACAGTTTTTCCTTTGTACAGTAGCAATTTTCTATCAAGTACTCAGCACAAGCAATAAAATCAGTGAAGGTATTCTTTTTCTTTAAAAACTTCCCAT
The DNA here is from genome assembly GCA_030449925.1 of Citropsis articulata. Classification (NCBI taxonomy): domain Eukaryota; kingdom Viridiplantae; phylum Streptophyta; class Magnoliopsida; order Sapindales; family Rutaceae; genus Citropsis; species Citropsis articulata. The sequence goes on along the minus strand of JASUUH010000085.1, from coordinate 3,324,122 downwards.
TCTCATACCACTGTCTTCCCAATTCACCACCCCCCCGAATCTGAGCTATCGCAAAGATGAAACCACGATCTAATAGAGAAAGCCGAGATGAGTTGAAAGCAGGGTCATTGCAGATCTGTTTACAACACAGATTAAGCACAAAGAAAGTTCAGATAAAACATCTGATAAAGCACAAAGAATCAACTAACTGGATGCTGCAAGAATGAAAGGCCAATGCCTCCAAAGAAATATGAAGCCAATCAACTAAGATTTATCTAAAGGGAAAGAAACAAAATCTAAATGCAAAACATCAAGCAATTTTCCAAAGTACTAACTGATTTCATGATTGGAAATGATGACTTACAGGAGTACAAGATGACGACAGTAGGTCGTTAAGCTTTCTTAATGAGATATACAAAAAAAATGATAAAAAGAATGCAAAGGATGTTGTAAGATATCGGCAACTTGAATAATCATTCAAAATCTTACCATGCAACAAAAATTAGGAATCAAAACACAGAAAGCAAAAATTTGATCTTTCAAATAAGAATTTGGTAGCAGATGACAAAGAAACATACAGAAGTAATTTTTCTAATGTTCCAACAGAACCACTGATATATCAAATTTAAAAAGACTTCACTGCATAATTTCAATATTGCTTTCTTAGTGGACAGCTGGTGCATAATTTCAATATTGCTTTCTTAGTAGACAGCTGGTTCACTCCTTGTAAAGATTCTTCATCTTTAATACAATTTGCAGTTTCTTATCAGTCAAAAAAGGGGGGGAAAAAAATACCTCATACGAACCATAGCCATAAAGTAGTAATGGATCTGATCCATCAAGCTTCACAAGATTCTTCCGATAGACAATGCATATAGGAATCTGTGTGCCATCTGAAGCACTGGCCCACTTCCTTTCAGTAACATAATTGTTTGCATCAAAACCGCCCAAGACCTGGATGAATAGTGGACACAAGTGCTCAAAGTGAGAAAGAAATAATAACACACAAAAGAAAGGAGTAATGAGATTAAATTAAATTTTCTGTATGCATGTTTTGGGAATTAGTCAGACGATCAAACAACAACAGAAAAGTGTGTAAGGTGAGATACAAAACAAAATAGAATAATGAGAAACAAAAAAGCCAATCACACCAAGGGCCATTCAATGAATAACATTTCTTAGTCTATTAAGAGCAGAATGACAGACAGTCTGTCAGCCAATGTGTGTCGTGCTACGCTCAAATTTATACAACCAAAAAATTGCTTTATTTTTTTAGTATAACTTACAGTTTCAATCTTCTTCAAAACAGAAATCCCCATCTCCATATCGTAATCATACACGGAAGGAGGTGTCCTCAATGAGCTATAATGAAACCGCAAAATGCTTGATGAAAACACTGATTCTGAGGGATCGATTGAGTATACTGGATCTATAAATTCAACAGACTTGCCACCTTGGAGGCTTTTGAGTAGCTCCCCTACAGCTGGAAGACGATAAGTAGTTATTTTTTGCAGACCCCCTTCACGCTCATACACAGCAAGATGATCCATAAAAAGTTGTACGTCCTGAAGTTTTACACTGTACAAAAGAAATTGTCAGTCATTAAGTATTATCTAGGCTGAGCCTGTAAGAATATTGGGAGGTGAGAATACAAACCATGGTTGTTGAAACCTATGCATGACTTCTTCAAAAAATAAAAATTGAAATGCTTTACAAGTAATTTGCAAAAGAGCCACATCAAATAAACTGACTGCAATAGCTGAAATAATTCATCTTTGGGACGTGGTGCACTAGCATCTCTCTTTTTTAATCAATTAGAGAATATAATAAGATTAAGTACTCAAGTTTATTGACCACAAAGGAGATTTAGCATCAAGTGATTAACCATTGACTTTTCTTGGGCTCAAACTATCTGTCAATAACATCTACTTACTAATGCCAAGCATTAGTGAAGCTAGATTCTCATAGCAAGGGGCAGTAGTAGAGGCTATGCCCTATGTGGTATTATGCGGAGTGATTTCATCCAAGCTAAAAAGAAAAGCTAATGACCATTGTAACTGTCTTGCTTTTTGTGACATGTCTTAAGAGGGACCATCAGCTGTCTAAAAAGTCGCAAAGTGAGTTTCCTGATAACCCTCAGATTAGTGTCTAAAGAACAAATAATTCATTGAAATTGTTACAAATTCAGGTGACAGTCAGCTCTATTTATTTATTTTTAAATGGGACAGTCCTCAGCTGAAACTAAAAAGAAAGTGAGATTGTTCTGGTGCAAACAACCTTCAAGATAAAACTGGTATAAACCAGCTATTCTCAGATATAGATAGATGCCCTAGGAAAAAGAGGGAAAAAAAAAATCAATTAGCCCTTAATTTGCCAATCCAAACCAGTCCCTGGGTTAACAGCCAACTTTTTAGTTTTGCATACTTCTGGCTCACAGGCGATATGTAAAACGAAGAAATCATAATTTGAAAAGAGTATAAAGCACACTAAAAAAATTGACAAAACCTGTTCAGTAAAATAACTACAACTCAGAAGAGGAAACTCTGTCTCTCAACTGTGTGCAGTCAAGCTGTACATTTACTTGGACAAGTTTATATGTGACAGTTCACAAAACCTCTATTTACATAAATCTCACAAGAAGCCAGCATATTCTAACAAAATTATAGACCAGACAGTAGACTGACAATATAATCTGCAACTCTTAATTCAGCATTACCTTTCTCTGTGTGGAATAAGAACCGTAGTTTCAGATGTGTTGTCCACAGGACATGCTAGTAGTTCTGAATTGAATAACTCATCACTTCTCCTTGTTATGAAGAAATGGTTTCCACGATGACTGGCTGATGTATCAACTCCTACTACACGAGGTGTCAAGACCCTCAGCTCTTCAGGCTTAGAGACATCCAGATAGAAGACAAACCTGGTAATTTTGCTTTCAGAAGCAATGAATAAAAATTTTTTACTCTCAGAAGCTTGAAGAGCAAGAGAATAGATATCATCCTTCTCGTGATAAAGGCAGATGTCATTTGACTGGTCTGCTCCCAACTTATGTAACCACGCCTGTTATTAGTTATCATCCATACCAGTGAAAAAAAAAATTAGCTAATAAGACTAGTTGCAGGATTCTACTTGAAAAAACAAAAATACCATTGATTAGGAGAAATAGCAGTAAATAACAAAGGGCTTAAAGGGGGGAAAAATTTATCCAATCAATGGAAAATGGCACCAAACAACACAATGACTTCAAGAAGTGTTTTTCAAACAAATATATGCTGCGAGGACAAAGCAGAATACTGGAATCCGGCACAAGAAGCCAAGGGTAGAAGCATGTTCGACGGTTGGGTCTAATAAAAGAACAGATAAGGTTAGAGATGTATTTCTAACTCATCTCAATCCTATATAAAACTCCACTAATATGTTCCTCTTTTGCATGGAAACTTTAGTCACTAGGAGATAAAATGTCATTTAATGAACTTACCATGGTGGGGAAATAAAGGCTTTTTTCCTCATGCTCTAGAAATAAGGATTGAATGAGTGCATGACACACCGTCAACAATATATACCAATGCAATTATTACATATACCAACAGTGCAATTTTCAGGTATGAGATATTGTTCTTTAACTGATCATCTTTGGATGGTAAGAGATATTGTTCTTTAACTGATCATCTTTGGATGGTAACCATCCAACACCATAAAAGCTTGACCAACAACTCTGGAAGAACAAAATGACCTTTGAATAGGCATTGCTTTGTCTCCAAATAAGTATGTGACATTTTCAAAAGCAACACTGCAATGAATCAGGAAATAGACACCAGGTTTAAGCTGTCTCTCTGCAACAACTAATTCAGATTGAAGATGTTTACAAACAGAGTGTGCAACAATCAATAGTTTCTCCAAGATAATGTTGAAAACAATATAGTACCAAAAATAGCACACTGAGCAGGATGATCATATACCTTATCAGGCCGTAGGATCTCATCCATTGTAATGTAAACTAAAGCTTCATTACCAGCCCATTCAACAGATGCAGTTACCCCCACTAAAGGCTTACCAACAGGAGTTCCGGTCTCGATATCAATGACATATACAGTGTATATTTCATCTCCTTTAGTGTCTTCTGCATATGCCACCAACTTATTATCCGGGCTAACCTATACCCAGAACGAAACCAGTAATTAGAAGCTACGGAACAAATCCCAACCTGTGAATAAAATACAAAGTAACTTCTCTAATTGACCTGGAAACAACCGACGCTATAAAAATCTCGACCTTCAGCCTTAACATTCTCATCCAAGATAACATGCTCAGGAGGAGCATCAGGACCAGTTTCCATAGTATCATGAACAGAAGGTTGAGCCTCATTGTTGCGGATCAATCGCCTACAGTGCTGAACATACTCCTTCCCCTCCAAAGTTCTTGTGTAATAATAATAAGACCCTTGACGAAATGGTGCAGATACATCTTCCTGCTTGATCCTTCCTTTTAACTCAGCAAACATGTCGTCCTCAATCTTTTTTGTTCCTAAAAGAGTTTTCAACATCTCATTCCACAATCTTTTCTTGAACAAACTAGTATTTCAGTGATTTAATTGAAAAAGAAAAAGAAAAAAGAAAAAGAATTTTCTCAAAAATGCGAAAACCATATCAGCCATAGCACAGGCAGTTTACAGGCAGAAAAATTCATAGTTACAACTTACACAATAAATGAATTAAAACATGACATAATTATCACTAAACGATTATACTACAACATAACAAGGTCAGTAGGTATCAATCCCGATTTAGTCTTAAACATGAAAAGTTATAATCTCATTCCACAGATCAAGACATACAAAATTCAAATTTTTGCACAATTAGTCATAAGTTAAAAAGTATAAGATTCAAATATCATAAAAAAGATTGAATTGTGAATATAAAAATGTGAGTACCAGACATAGCGGACTCGAAATAGTCGTTTTCTTGCTTAAGATAGGCAAGCACTTCGCGATCGGATCGAGAGTCGTCTCGAAGCCAGTAATAGTTATCAACTCTGACGTCTCCGAACAACTCCATCTTGTGCTCCACCTTCTTCGCCACCGGCGGCGACGGTAACTTCGACTGCGACATCATCGTGGCCGTTGATGTTTTCGAATCTGAAAATAACAGCAACGATGATGAGCAGATCACTCGCGGCAGGTAAAGCCAGCCGCTTGTGCTTATAAGCAGCGTATGTTTGCAAAAAGCACTTCGAAGCATTTTACGCTTTTAGCGCACTTTATATAAAAATAAATAGATAAATAAATTAATATAATAATATTTTATTTATGGTGACATTCTCCGCAGCATCAGGCGTGTTACTGGGGCAAAGAATCTGCCAACCAAGCCTCCAAAAAACTTGCCTTTTGTTGAATGATTACTCATAATCACCTGCGTACACCATCAGAATTGTGATTAATTATTGTATGCGACCCACACAATGTAATGGTTTAACGATTTTTTTTTTCATTAATAATTATCCCCAAAAATATAAATATCTTTTGTAGACGAAAGATGTATCCTCTTGACACCGTAAAAGACTTCTAAAAACAAAACAAATTTTCACTTGTGTCTCTTATAAATTTTATTAGTAATTTTTTGCGCTCTTTTCGGTACAAACATCATTATTCATCTGTGGCTAACTTAATATGAAATTTTCTGTCTAATTTTTATGCCATCATCTATACTCATGGGCAATAGGCAGAGCTTAATGCAGACTTAGTGATAAATCTGCCAGTTACTATTTCTCAACGTTAAAATTGCTGTAGAATTTGTAAGGAATAGTTAAACTGACAAATATCAATTTCCCACCCAATACAAGAGTTGTGCCAAAAATTTGCAGGCAATACACCACACCAGGGCAATACACCACACCAGGAGACAGGAGTAGAAAACAAATAGTATTCACAGTTCCAAATGGTAGGGGTCAGGAAGTAACTCCTGAACAAAACTCTCATGATTCTATCAAAACTGCTGCATTACACATAGCTGATGCTGTCTTGCAGCAAACGCTGGAAGTGGATAGTCTGTAGCGTCTCCCATGGGCATTAACTTCATTCAGTTTCGGCTCTGCTCAGAGCTAGGTGCATGAATCATATTCAGAGCCTTCAGTATAAAAGTATGTTTGAAGGCATCTTTCTGCAGCTGCCGAAGCCTCCCAACGCTGCAGCCGGGAAAAAAAAAAAAAACACGGCTCTGTAACCCAATTAAAAATTGGAATGCAAGCGAACTTTCAATGGCTTCAAGGGAAAGATTCATGCAGCAATCAAGTTACTCATGTCGTCTCAAAAGCAGTTCAAACACTCGTATTCAAAAGCAGACAGCAGGGACATTAACATGGATCAAAGTCGAATCATATACATGATTGAGGATCACAAAATTTTCAGATTACTGACCCCTCAAATCATTTTCTTCACGGAATTTAGTTTCCAAAATGACTGAACCAAGCCAAAGATGAGAGTAAAGAGTGTTGGAACGGTAAAGAACTACCTTCAAATAGCATACGTACAAACAATCTCACCAATGAAAAATTTAACAAAAAAGCAAAGCCTAACCTCATCAATGAATCTTTAAAATCAGTAGCTTACCTCACCGGCATTTGTCTATGGCCACCATCAAAATGACATTTAAGCAATAGTAAATTGTCATCAGTTTTCATGTCCCTCAGCTTTGCCACAAACTTAGCAGGTCCGTAAAACGGAACAAGCTTATCTGTTAAGATAGACCAAAGTTCTGATTCAGCAATAAGAGAAGTAATACAAGCACTAGACTCAAGAAAAACTAACATTTCCCCTCTTAGTTGCTTTGATTACTGAAGTAATCTGTCTGTCAAAACAACTGGAGGGTTGTCGTATAAAACTTTTGAAGCTGCCTATGATTACACGAAAGAAGCAACACAATATAGGGGTCCCAATACACTAAATTATTATTATTGTCGTTGTCGTTGTTCTTTTTTAACAAACAGAAACTCATGCAGAGATCTGAAGTCTTTAAGGCAGGTGTAATGCATAATACTTAAGTGGCACAATACAGCACAGCTTTTGAACATTTCATAAAGCATTTTATTGTCTCTTTTCTTGTCCCCCCCAATAACCATTCTTCTGCAGGATGCCACAGTGAAATGTATTTTGTATTTTCTTCCTAAATCCTAACCACCCTTTAGGATAATAGACTGACAAAATTCAAATGCTATTCTGTTGGTAAAAATAAAAAATTTCTAGTAAATCAAAAGATCTAAACTTTGAGCTAACCTTCATAAGCCGTTGTGACTAAGATGTGAGGATAATTTTGAGCCTTAACCTGTGAAAAACAAGTCATAGGTCAAGAGAAGCAAAAATAGTAGAAAATTACAGCACTGAATAAATATAAAAATCAAACACGGCATAGAACAATGCCAAGCAAGCGGTTCTAAACTCATGGTTGATGCCTTTCCGGGGGCGGGGGCTAGGAAAAGAAAGAAAACCTCATGGTTAATGGAGATGCGGATCAAGAATACAAATAAATAAATACAGAGGATATATAACTAACATTATCGACAGGGGAATATGATTTGATGTAGAAGTAGAATTGTTCCATTCGAGGGTCACCCCATTCCTACAGCGACAGAAAGGAATTTGTTCAGAAGCTAACAATTTTGTAACTGGTTCTTGGAATGTAAAGCACTAGGGCAACAGCTGTAGCCTCTGAAAGTAAAAAAAGATCTTAAATTATAAGAATTTTCATGATAAATTAATATTGAATAATACAACCATGGTACCTCCAAATCAAATGTAAGAATTTTCATGATCTAACATCTGTGATTTATTATATAATATACGATGCATTAATACATTAATGTTCAAATTGATCATCTGTTCAAAAAGATGAAATGGAATTCTCTCATAAACCATTAAGTTCACCAGGCAATCAAGTAGCAGTGATTGATTAATGAGATCCAAAAAACTAGTGACTCAGCCCTTGTATTGCATGAATGCTGACTGATAGACAGCATCAAATAATCAAAGCTAGTATTTGATATCTGCCCTATCTCTTTTCTTTACTTCGGTTGTTTAGCATCCACTAAATAACTAATTTATCAGATAAAAATCAAACAAAAGAATTGCAGATATAAATTCATACAACTTATAACTATCCGTATAGACTCCTAGATTTGATAGTGTTAGAAATGTGGCCTTCAGTTACAAGCTAATAATGTGTTACTGTATTAAGCTCTTGATTCTAGGACTTGGACGATTATGAGCTAATTATATGGGAAACTAGTTGAACGGTAATTAGTTAGGCAAACTACATGTATTTGAAAGTTTTCCTTACAATGGGAATTAACCTACTATGTAAACGCTCTTCTTTTACATACTTATGCGTGGTGAAATTCAATTGTGTAAGAGATTCTGTCATCTCTTTGTTATTTCATTTAATCAAGTTTTCCGCTAGCACAGTTTATGCATCCTCTGTGATGCATGTTGATTGTACTACAGCAACTCAACCCCTGAACAGGGCTAACTATGATCTAGATATCCCATCTAACAAGATTACATAAGGCATTAAACTAACAAACCAGAGTATGGCCATCCAATGTCTGAATTTTCTCTTTTCTGCCATTAGATGTTACAGGAGAAAAATTAGTAGAATTATCAATCAGATCTAAGCATCAATGTCCTGGAAGAAATCTTCAAAGTAACCACAGATGTTGCAATCTGCATACAAAGTGAATATCAATAAAAGGTTGAGTATACTAAAAAGGGAACAGAATACCTCCAGATCCCTTTTTCTAGGGTACAATAAGATTGTAGTCAGAACATCTACGGACGGAACATCAGCAACAGCGACCTTGAACAATTCAGGCCTCATGTTGAGAACAGCCCCAATGAGCATTCCCCCAGCACTGCTTCCCTCAATACACAGATTGTGCTCTGAACAGTAGTTGCTTTTGATTAAGTACTCAGCACATGCAATGAAGTCCGTGAAAGTATTTCTTTTATTCAATAATTTCCCGTTTTCATGCCACTGCTTCCCCTTCTCATCCCCACCCCGAACATGTGCTATTGCGAAGATGATACCACGATCCAATATAGTAAGTCGTGATGTTATGCAATTAGAATAGCGGGAAGGCTACTCACAAGAAAAGAGTGAAGAGAGTTAGGATAAAAAAGAAACTTCAAATAAATCATCAAAAACAGGCCAGTAGCATTTAAAAGGACCCCTCTCGGTTGGCAGATGATACCATTCTTATATTATTAAAGTTTGCTGTTCAGGGTACATAAATATTCAGTTAAAGCCTCTAGTACCGTTAAGGGGTGAGGTACTGTAATTGGAAGGGGGCAAATCTGCCTTTTGGTTGGTATGTCATCACCCCACAGTCCCCATCCCAAGAAAACCCCACAGTCGCCATCCCAAGAAAACCCCACAGCCAAAATCATCACTCCCTACTCAAGTTCACAGTAAAGACCAAGTAACATTCGTTGATTCGTTTTATGATATAAGAGGAACGAGAAAGACTTGAAGAAAAGAAAATGTTTAGCTGTAAAACTTAAGCATTTTGGCATTGACAGGTTCCATGATTTCAAAAATGGTTTGCAAACTGGAATGCGACTGCTCAGAAGGTTATTCTACTTTTCAAATAAGATTTACAAAAAATTTCAAATAAGTAATTATAGAAAAGGACATTGTAGGAGATTTTTTTGAAAAAAAAAAGGAAATTGCAAAACTACATGAGTATAATCAACAATTTTATTAAGGGTTGAAGCAGACAGAAGCATCAAACAAATTTTAGATAACGTTTTGACAGTTTTATCATGCTCCCACGTTAAGATCCATTGCATTGTTTCATAAAGTATAGAGTGAGATAAGATAAAACCCTTATAAATCCAGTTTGCACCACTAGGAGGCAATAGTTTTAATGCTCAGACTTGAATATTACCCCAAATCCGTATGAACCATAGCCAAAAAGTAGCAATGGATCAGACCCATCAAGTTTCACATGATTCTTTCTGTAGACAATGGATATAGGAATTTCCTCGCCGTCTGAAGCATATGCCCGCTTGCTTTCAGTAACATAATTAGACTCATCAAACCCTCCCAAGATCTGAAGAAATAGTGGACAGAGTACTCAATGTTAAACACGTAGGAGAATCTTCCATTGTGTGAGGTATGGGCCAGATAATGTTTAAGCAAATAATAAGACACACAAGAAAATCTACGAACTTCTCAAAATTTCAAAAAACCAAGAAATATTTCCTCATATTACTTACCGTCTCCTTCTTTTTTAAAACAGAAATTCCTGTATTCATGTCGTAATCGTATGCTGAGGAAGGCATCCGCATTGTGTAAAAACAAATCCGCAAAATGCTGGAGGAAAATTGTGAGTCTCTTATACCGTGAATCCTGCTTATGCATAATTCAGATTTAAAAATGTCCACAGTCCGGCCTCCTTGAAGGGTTTTTAGTGGTTCTCCAACAGGTGGAAGGCAATAAGTGGTTATTTTGGGCAGACCCTCTTTAAGCTCATACACAGCAATATGATCAGCAAAAAGCCTTACTTCCTCAACTCGTACCCTGGATTAAGAGATTAAAATAAGCATTATTTCACTGCAAGGCTGCCAGTATGCATTTTTGGGATATGGAGGGCACCAATCACTCTACACTTATGCATACAGTTTTCAAGATAGATGGAGACAAATGATTTTCTAAGTTTCTGAAAGGACCAGATTGTACAAAATGAGAAACCGATTAAGATAATGCATCTCTGTGACTCTGATGCATTTCTTTAACCTCTCTATTCTGTATCATTTGAGAAGATATGATAAGAAGCATATTCAACCCATTACCCTTTTGATTTAAAACAATATAGTTGAGAAAGAAAGATCTGTGAAACTTGGTATTACCTTTCCCTGTGTGGAATAAGAACCGTGGTTTCAAAGGTATTATCAACCGGACATGTTAGTACATCACTGTAGAAATCTCCATCACTTCTTCTTATGAAGAATTGGTTTCCACGATGACTGGCAAACATATCAATGCCAAGTTGCCAAGGTGGCAAAAATATAAGCGTTTCAGGCCGAGAAACATCAAAATAGTAGATAAAGCCCGTAACTTTGGTTTTGGATTTAACAAACAAAAATTTCTTGCTCTCGGAAGCTTCAAGAGTAAGATAAAACATATCGTCCCTCAAGCGACAAAGGCAGGTGTCCTTTGACTGCTCTTCTCCCAACTTATGAAACCACACCTGTTATTATTTATCAAAGCAAACCATTAGGAGATTAGGAGAAATTACCATTTTCACTTGCTGCAAATGCACTCTATTCTCAACCCAAATTGCCAACCATATAGGCCAACAGAATGATTAATGAAGGTAAATAACCATCCAAAATCAAACCGCTAATCTGTCTAACAATGAAAGAGAGGATAAGATAATCCTAACTGTAATGCTCCCTGAAGATGTTCCTCTTTGTAAGGTTGGCTCTCCTTGTATATACAAGCTTAATTAGGACCATGCCAGTTATAACGTATACAGTCAAGTTTCTAAGTTAGTTTTTATCCAACAACTAGCAATTCTGGAAAAGAAAAATTTTGGACTGTAAAATTAATTACCTCCACTGGAGTATTTGAAGATGGTAATAAAAGGAGCATGATAATGCAGAAAAAGGACAAGGTAGAATCTCAGGAGTAAAATACGAAAAAAGTTCTCTAAACATAATAGCATACAGACATAGATAAGCGCAATCTCTTATAGAATGGAAAAGAAACAAGGGCTAGTCTCATTTCAATTATGAATTCCAAAAATTACAAATAAATAAATAAAAGACGGACAGACGTTTCTACAACTTTGAAAGGAGAAGCAAACAAAGTAGAATTTGGTACCTAAGATTCATATACCTGAGACTCTACTATGACATTGGGCGTTGTGTAAAGAAAAGCTTCATCACCAGCCCATTCAAACTCCAAACATCCCAGTATAGGCTTCTCCGCAGGGGCTCCTGTCTTTGGATCAATGACACAAACGGTTCCGCAGTTTTCTCGATATGCCACCAACTTGTTATTTGGACTAACCTAAATCAGATAAAAGACATAATCAATAACTGCAGAAACATTAACTCAAACCTATACGTTTTTATTTTAAGAAAAAAGATTCAGAGTAGCTTCTCCTCCCATATCTAATTACCTTGAAAGCAGTAATCTGGTAATTCTTCGGAGAATTTTGATACTTAATAACTTCCTCATCAATGATAACCTCCTCTGGAGGATCATCAGGTCCCGTTGGCATTATATCATACACAGAAGGTGGGGCTTCATTGTTGGGGATAAAACGCCTGCAATACTGAACATAATCTTTGCTTAGAAATCTCCTCCGGTAGTAATAGTGTGAACCTACACGAACCGGCACAGATATGTCATCCTCCTTGAATCTTGCCTTCAACTCGTTCAATAACGCAAACTCATACCCGTTCGTTTCTGTAACAGTACAAGTTGTCATAAACCCAAGAAAATAATGGATTCCAAAACGTGGGCTGGGTCTCTTAACAAAGAAGTATAAACAACGCAGGTAATGTTTGCAATTATGACACAATTGACGTGGGATGAAATTATTAGTGGGTTCTGCGTAATTCTTTCAAAATTGTTTTTATATTACAATCTGCCGAAGTATCTATCGATTCTAGAGTCAAATCGAACCCAAGAACTCGTAAAAGCTAGCTTTTTGCTTCATTTGGAAAGTGAGCGCTAACATTTACAAACATAAAAGTAACTAACTGCATTAATTACAAACCTTTACATCCATATACATACACAATTTTGATATATAAACATTACTAAGTTATAAACGCATAGTCCTTACAAACATACCAGACATGATGGATTCGGTGTATTTATTTTCGAGCTCCAGATAGCGTCGGACATCGGGATCGTGGCCAGCGTCTCGTAGCCAATTGTAGTTGTCAAGTCTCTTGTCTCCGAAGATCTCCATCAGGAACGGCACCTTCTTCGCCTCCGGCGGTGATAGCCGCCGCGGATGAGAGCTCATGGCAGCCGTACGTTTATTATTCGCAGTAGCAAATTAATGCAGCAGTGAAAGAATTAAACTAAACCAAATGAACTGGTAAAGTGTAAAGTGAAAAGTCTTGGTGACGTATATTTATTGAAACGGAGGAATGATCTGGAGATCTTTCTTTGATCTAACTGAAATCTGATCATCAACCGTACATCATTGACTGGAATGCATAGTTTGTTACTGATCAGTACCGGCGAGAATGTTTGTTAAAGTGTGTTCGTTGTGTTTTATTTACCCGGATGGCCAACTTGGAATGAAAAGTTTGTTGCTCATCAGTACTGGCGGGAAAGTCTGTTAAGGTGTGGCGTTGTTCATATGTTAAGTGGTTCTATTTTTATTCACTCGGATCGCCAACTTGGACTGCCTCACACTAGTAAATATAGACACGTCAGCACTTGGGAGCATAAATACCGTTAGCAGAAAACTTGGGGAACTCAAGCGCGACTTGTTGTTTATATGATAGCAGCTGCGAACTTCCGGAATCATATTTGTTACTCGGCGACAGCTTTCTTCTTTTTTTTTTGGGTGTAGTATTTTTGTTTTTAATTCTTTGTCGAGTTATTTTAGTAGTAGAGTTGGTAGAGATACTATGATATGAAATTGATCACTAGTATTCAAACAAAAATTGAGATTGAAAGTGTCAATTATGCGGTTAATGTCATTTTATCAAACAGGTGTGCTATCAAAAAGTCTCTACGGAAAGCCCCTGTTGGTGCCTTTGTAATATTTACTTGAATTCATTTTACGTACGATTTCACAACATTATGACCCAAGAAGACCAATTTTGTATGCCGTCATCACGTATCAGCTATTCATAGGCAGTGCTTAATGCTGGCTGTGGTGCTTCTTCTAGGAAAAATGTTGTTGATAAACTTTGAAGACAAATTGACGGTTATTCTCTATAGAGTTCGTGGGTTACATTGACAAATGCCATATATTCACAATTCAAATGATAAAATCAGGAATGACAGTTGTTTCTGATTGAATAAAACCTTCATGTTCCAGTTTCACCACTTAGGAATGGAAAGAACTCCACCAAATACTACTGCGTTGAACCCAGCTGATCTTCTGCAGCAAACGCCATTTAGTTTTAAGCGTCTCTAATCATCATTATTAGTCCATCAGCTCTGCTCAGAACCAGAGGCAGGAATCATATTTAGAGCCCTTCGGTATAAAAGCATATTTTTAAGGCATTATCTTGAAGTCTTCCGTATCCGTACCAACACAACATGGCTCTGTGAGTACTTACACAAGAAGGATTAAAAAATAGGCGTTCAACAAACGTCCAGGTCCAGCAGCTACCATGAGTTACTCGCGTTGTCCAGAGCAGGTGAACACTCGCATTCGTTCAAAAAGCAGACAGCGGGGTAACATGAATCAAGAGTGAATCATATGGAGTGCGGATTAAAAAAAATAAAAATTCACTCTATCAGCCCCTCAGATCATTTCTTAATTCACAGAATTTGGTTCCAATAAGAAAGAAGCAAACCAAGGATGAATCTTTAACGTCAGTAGCTTACCTTCCTGGAATTAGATCATGGCCAGCACCATCTTCGCATTTAAACAGCAGTAAATTGTCATCCGCTTTTATATCCCTCAGCTTTGCCATAAACTTAGCAGGCTCTGAATATTTAACGAACGAATCTATCATGATAGACCAGAGTTAGATTCAGCAAGCAGTAATACATACATTCATCAAACAGAATCTAATACCTTCCCTTGATTGCCTGATCACTAAACTGTCTGACAAAACAACCCAAAGCCGTCTTATTTTTACTGGGAACAAGTATGACAATGTAGGGGTTCCTTCACAGGACATTATTTTCTTTTCTTTTCTAAAAAGGGCAGAAAGTGTAGAGATATCAAATCTCTGAGGCAGGAACTTCTACTACTCAGTAGAGATACTGATAAACCAAGTAGTCATTAACAAAATCACTGCTTTTGAACATTTAGTTTCCATAGAAACATTTTTTTCAACTCCCAGAAACTATTATTACACCGCTTGCCACAGCGTTTTAATCAGAAATTGCATATTATTCAGAAGGGAGCCACAAGATAAGTGATGCATTTTCTTCTTGCCCTCCCATTAGGAATAACATAAACCAAATGCTATTCTGCTATTAAAAACAAGAACTTTGCGCTTCTAGTTGGATACACTTCGTTGATATTCTGCGGTCAGATAGAATGCCTAATCTTATGTGCCCTTTATCATTAAAAAAGGTCATTTGAGGCTTGAAATGCATCCTTCAATTACTTCTTGAATCTGCCAATTCAATTCCAAACATCACATGCTAAGAACAAGGGATGATGAACAGTTGAAAAGGCCTACAGATCCCACTTTTTTTATAGTTCTTTTTCCCAATCCCTAACAAACTTTATATTGCTGTTTAGAAACTGCCCCATCAACACCAGGGATCCAAGTTGCCGACAGGAATCCAACACGATAATCCAAAATTGTTTCAAGCAGCAGTAACATGAAAAACAATGATTGGTAATTAATTGTAAGGTGACATATTTATCAGAAAAATACAGCAACTCTAATGATTGTTGATTAATGAAATTCAAAAAGGGGCATATAAGAATGAAAATGGACACTAATTCATATAGGAACATACAGCAACTCTAATACACAACCTACAAATTTCCAAAGCAGCCTGGACCAAACTGAAAATTCAAGCCAAGCAAACAAGAGGTCCACCTGCAAACAGGTATGAACGTATTCAACGTCATCAGCGACCAACATGCTTGCAGTTGGACAATTTTACAAGTAATTGCAGCAGATAATTCCCTTTGATCATAAGAAATATGGAACTCCTGTTCTGGGTCCCCTCATCTGGTTGTTCTCCTCTGTTTCAGTGAAAAACTTCACTTCTCGCTCCTTTAGGAAATAACAGCCAAAATTAGTAAATACATGCATAAACATCCAGAGGACATGAAGACTAATAAAATAAATAAATACGAACAAACTAGTAGGAGTAGTTTCAGTTTTGCCTTTTCCCACAGCAAGTTAAAGGCAAGGGAGAATCCACTAAGCAACCATGCTTATCGCTTCACATAATGATAACAATGATAATGGAATTAACTATAGAGATTAATTCAATGCATGGTTTGAATAAGAATTCAATTTAAACAAAAGAATGGACCACTGAGCAATTTTGTAGCAAGTTAGTTAATGTAGCATGAACAAGAAAATGAATCACATGAACGAGAAAGACTCAAGGCAAAATGCAACAGTATCAATTCCCGAGAAATAGAAAAGGAGAAAGGTGGCTAACTGAAAACAAAAAGTCTGTACAGCATGTTTAGATGATTGAAGCATGGCAAGCCACCTAAGCATTTATTATATTGGTCACGCAAATCTTACTCCTAGCAAGCAAGAATGCTTCATTTTTTTTTGGGGTGTTTTTTGGGTGGGGGGGGGGGGGCTAAGAAAATATTAAGATTATTAAAAAACAAGTATTACAAATGTGTAGTGGACCTGGTGTCCACGAATGAGCAACCAAAGCAAACTCAAACAGTCATCACCCAACAATCTGGTTGGTGCGTCCATCTCGTTTCATAAAATGCCCCCTGAATGGTTTCTAATTTCTAACTCCTGAACCTGAGATCAGGTCCCATGTAAATGAAGATGAATAATTCTCCTCACACAAAATCAAACTCAGAGACACACACCGGTAACTTGAAGCAATAATAACCAAACATGATTTTGATAGATTGGGGCGGTAATATATCAAAGTTATCACAGCATTTAGGCATGATATATGCTGGTATCAGTTGCAAAGATTAATATATCCAAGTTGTCAAAGCATCTAGGCATGATATATGAAGGTATCAGTAGCAAAGATTATCTAAAATACACACCCCAGCATGCCAACAGGCAGGTATCTTACCATGTTCTCATTGAAGCTCAATATAGAAGCTACATTCCCACAACGATAACAATAATTTGGCGCGGACCACACCTGCAAAATTAAAAAACCAAACTATTTCATCAACTTTTATTTGGTTAAGCATCAATGTGAGCAGCAAAAGATTAAGTGACTCACAGTCACTAGGCCTTTATCTTGAAACATGTATTTGAGACCTTCTTGTACAAGCTGGTGTGCTCGACAAACTAAATCAAGATTGTTTATGTGGTTAAACTGTAAGAAAGAGGAAAAGACATCAGTTGCAGGAAAATCTTATTGCAATTTCAGATCCCAAATCACATTACCTCAGATGTGACCCTGGAGCCAAAAAGCCAACCAGCTCCTCGTGGACTGACTGCCCATGTTTCAATATCTTCTGGATCACTCCACATGAGATCACAAAATGGTCCTTCATGTGGAATTTCACAATTCCGTTCAATGACCCTAATCTGCCAAACAGGGGGAAAAAAAGAAGTAAATATCAAAACTTCATATGTCAGCAAAATGCTCTGAAACACAGAAATAACCACAAAGATCATATTTTGGCTAGTTAGACAAAAGTCTCACTGAGGGGTCATTGTTGTTTAACTACATGGTTACTAGCTCAAACAAAAGTCTCACTGAGGGGTCATTGTTGTTTAACTACATGGTTACTAGCTCAATAAAATAAAAGTTTCTGAACTTAGCACTGACAACCAAAACCAGCAATTGAATTCAAAAGAATCCAATAAATCACAAACGCATGCTTCAGATATGTAAACTGCAACCTATCAAACTCACCTTTGAACGCCAACTGACTGTTAAGAAATGTAGCTGGTTAACATTAACATTCCAGCATGCACCAAAAACCTCCATGCCGTCCATTTTCAAAATACAAAATACAAAAACATTGAAATTATCTGACATTAGCTAAAAACCCCTCTTAGCTATTTCTCTTCAAAATCATTTCCCTTACATTTGCTAATAACCTAACCTTTTTTTTGAAAAATGAAAGTTAAAAGATACAAGCCTGCAACATATTGTGTCCCTTTTTTTGACAAAGTGTCTGGTTTCTAAGTCCTTGCCATGTCAAAAAATGCCTGTCAGGATGCAGGTGTGCAGTTTACAGAATTGACTCAAACATCATTCAAAGATGACATTTAAAGACTCCCCTCAGGATGATGAGGCAGTCGCAAAAATCAAATGATAAGTATAGAATATAAAGGATGTTATAAAGGGTCAGATAAACAACTGCTGAGCAAAACGAAATGGGGAGAAACCTGATCAACTGTCCGTATGTCAGGAGAAAGGCCACCATGAACGCAAAGCACCTACAAAATAAAAAGCCAAAACATATTTTCCCTTTTCCATGTAACTCACACAGAACATATATACAGCCAGCAAGGAGTAAAAAAAAATAGTAGTAATAAAATGAGAGTCTCACAGTGCCATCTATAATTGCTGAGAGAGTTAGATAGTCAAAAACATCTGTACAGTACCGCCATGCATTAGCATTTCCATACTTCCTCTGGCACTCATCATAAAATCCGTACACCTGGGCACATAAACAACATATCAAACTAGAGCTTGAATCAAACAAAGGTAAAAGTCACTCTCTGACATGTGGCCATATGAAATCATCAGTAACATAACAAATCAACAAACAGACAACTACAGAACACTTAAATAGCATACCTGGGTCAGTTGTCTGCTTTCATGATTTCCACGTAAAAGAGTAATATTTGCCGGGTATCTAGCAGCACCACATAAAAGTCATATTAGCTTCTTCAAAAGATTAAGGAATTTAATAAAATTTACCGAGAAGCTTTATTTTCAAAACTTTTGGTAAAAGCAATAGTGCAACATTCATAAGTATCAAAAGATTAAGGAATTTAATCAAATTTACCGAGAAGCTTTATTTTCAAAACTTTTGGTAAAAGCAATAGTGCAACATTCATAAGTATCACATATTGAGCCCTTAAGCAGTCAACATGATGGTTGATGTCCGATTTAGTTACTAGGCCGATATAACCATTACAAATTCTCACATGATTCCAAGGCATCTAAAAATTGCAATAAAAATGAAATGATAAATTCAAAATTAATAAAGATAAACAAATAGATGCAAGCAAGAAAATGCATGAAACAAGCATACCTTGCCTTAAGAAGCAAAAGAATGGTGAAAACTTCAAGACTATTGTAACCCCGATCAACGAAATCACCCTGTCAAGGCATAAACAAATTATACCAAAACAAAGCGCAACAATGTCATAATAATTCTACTTAACAAATAAAAATTATACCATAAATATGTAATTTGTCTCTGGTACATGACCTCCTGTTTGAAAAAGTTTCATTAGGTCATGAAACTGGCCATGAATATCACCACAGACAGTGACAGGACTGTTAACAGGCTGCACATTGGACTCTTCAATAAGGATTTCTTTCACCTGCGATATTTTTGTACACAACAGCTAGTTAGGACACATCAGGTAAACAAAAATCAGAAAACATATAAACTATCTTTTCTCCAAAATTAGATACATTTTATCAAAGTCCGCAGTTTCATCACGTGAAAACACATGGTTAATTCAAACATGAAAAAGTTCCCCATAAGGAAAAGAATTACTAACAAATAAAAAAAAATCCAATAAAATAGTATAACCAAAGTATTTAGTCAAAGATTGTAGTATATCTACATTCATATATGGAATCTGTTAACCAAAACAACAAATCAACAGATCTATTACCACCCAGCTTCAAGAATTTGTTCAGCTGAATATGCTGGACTAGTACAACTTCTACACCATAATGAATAACGTCCCAATTCAACTACATTATGAATTAAAAGACATGCTAAAAACCACCAGACTAAGAATTAAAAGACATGCTAAAAACAAAAGCAATACTATGATCAAGATGCCAAATATCGGCACACGGTTGCCGAATGTTGGACCGACCCTAATGTGCATATTACATGCCACTTCACAGTACATAAATAGGAACACAAATTATGCATTCAAAAAATTCTACTCATGCCACAAATTACAATGCCCAACAATTTATCAAGACAGATTAAAAAGAGATGATTATTATTCACTGATCACTAATAAATGAATTGTTTTTGTTAACAAGTAAACATTGACAACAGATACAAAAATCTTTCAATTATTCAGAGATAACGACAAGTAAAAAGCAAAAACGAAAAGGCGAAACCCTATCTGTTTCTACTCAATAAAAGTAAAAGCAATATGTATTGTTCTGTAAACATACGTATTCGCAGAGAAGCTGAAGCTCGTCTTCTAAAAGGTGCTGGCCCTCTTTGACTTTGGCTATCCACTGATCCAAATCCATTCAATTTTCCACGAAAATGAAGGCCAAGAAATTAGGGTTTTTGTGTTCACAGAGAGAGAAAAGCCAAGGAAATTTTTCAATACACGACTCCCTCTGTGCCTGTGATTATGTTTTAATTTACGTCGACAAACCGAAACAACAAAATAAACCAGATCTGCTTTTTTTTTTTTTTTTTCTTCTATATATATCGGCACGCATGAATTGGGGAATGAAAAATGAAAACGACGTGTTTTTTTTTGGCCGGGTGGCCCGGGTTTTTTTTATTAGAGTAAAAAAACGAAAAATCAATTAACAAAACTTTATATATATATATATATATATATATGAGATCCACAAGAAAAATTCCTTTCATTTTGTAGTCCTGCAAAGATGCAAGGGAGGAGGTAAAAATCAAATTGATAATTTAAGTACTTACCTTTTCTGAATTTAAATTGGATGGCATGAGAAAGAAATGTTTTAAAAACACACTTGGTTAAGCTTAAGACTTAATGATTAGGAAAATACATGTTTCTTTTTCTTAAATATACTTTTAAAAATATTGTTAAGAACAAAATTTTAAAAACTATTAAATTAATGAATTCTTTTTTTCAAATGAATTCTTTTACATACTATAAAATTTGTGTATCAAGTAAATTGTTATTTATTTTGAATAATGATATATGATATATTTATAAAATAGAAGTTTAAAGTTTATATTTCAACTTTTGTGACACTATTATTAATTCTCAAGGTAACATTATAAAAATATAGTATTTAGATGAAAAATGACAAGGTCAAAACTTAATTAGAATGTAAGTTTGTGAAATAATGTCACATTATTTTCTACCATAGTCGGGATATAAAATTTTGTATCTTAACTTTATGAGCCTATCATTGATTTTTTATTTTTTATTTTTTTTACTCATTTTACATTGTTGATATTTGTTTTTATTAAAGGAACGGGTTAGAAGAATAATAATAATTTAGTATGAAATATTTCTCATACATCATAGTGTCTCCTACTATTATTATTAATGTACAATATCAAGCTATCAACTATAGAGAAGAATACATAGTTGATTAAATGCATAAATTATACAGGTGCCACCGCACCATTTGAATGATAATCTAATGCATAAAATTTCTGTATGTCATTGGCCACTTTTTTTTTAATTACCCATTAAATCACTTATATAGATAAAGTATATACACTGCTCTGCACCATTAAATTAAGTGACATTGTTCTT
This sequence comes from Citropsis articulata, assembly GCA_030449925.1. NCBI lineage: Eukaryota > Viridiplantae > Streptophyta > Magnoliopsida > Sapindales > Rutaceae > Citropsis > Citropsis articulata. The sequence goes on along the minus strand of JASUUH010000085.1, from coordinate 3,302,617 downwards.
TATTTTGAGGTGCTGTGTTTTTATTAGAAGAATTTGGTTAGCTTTTTTTTTTGGGGGTGGGGAGTTGGTTATTTTTTATAATCTAAATATCGCAGAATTATTAAAATTGCTGATTTAATTAAAAGCGGAAAAATAAAAGAAAAGAGCATCTCGGGCTGGGCCGCTAGGCCCAAATAGAGCCCGAAAGGGTTGCACAAATCCAACGAAACAAATCCCGCAGAAACTAGAAATAACTGTGTTTCATCGAATTTTCCTTGGAAGATTTTTTCTTTATTATTATAATCCGGTGTTTGCTGTCGTAAAATCGCAACCCTGAATTGGGGATTCTTGTTTTTGGGGCTGAGGAGTAGAGAGCATTAATGGGGGAGGAGTTGTCAGGTTCGTCAACGGCTATCAATTCATCAAATATAGGCTTTCAGGTATCTTTTCATTTCCTGATCTGATTTTCTCTCTTAAGTACAAATTATTATTTTTATTTTTTATTTGTCTTTGGTACGAATTTCGATTTTTTTTTTCTTTCGTTAAAGGTTCTGATTGTTTTCTACAGCTATTGAAGAAGCACGGATGGAAAGAAGGAACCGGTCTTGGAATTGCTGAGCAGGTTAGTTAAAATTTTTCAAAACCTAGTTTTGCAATTACGTGTTATATCTGGATATATGAGTCTATTACTGAAGAAGGATTATGTTTGAAAATTGTAATAGTAAATTGTAACTTTGAAAGAGGGGGAAAAATTTGAGAATAAAAAATAAATAAATAGAACTTAGTCGATAATTAGGTTTCTTCTATCATTTTACATGAATAGTTCAAACTGTAGTGGAATGGAAGGTAGGGAATTACCCGAACTAACATATGTCATTGATAACTACTACCAAGGCCCTGTTTGGTATGGTTGTACTGTAATTTTTAAGATACAAGTATTGTGGACCAAAAACTGTTATTATGAAATAAAAGTTAGTATTGTGTAGTAAATATGACTTTTAAATAATAATTTTGACAAATATAGTAAAGATATTGCAGTTTTTTCATCATACAAGCGGTGGACCAAATTAACTTAACTTTCAAGATATAGCTGCTGAGTGTTTACCAAGCACTTTGCCCAACCTTAACACCAAATAGGGCTTAAATATTTTACTTTATCTTGAAATTGGATTTGAGCATGCTGCTTACATCCATATATGACTTGTTTTCGCTGGGAAAAGTTGTAGTTTCTTTGATCAATGAGTTCGTGGTGAAAACAGGGTAGGCTGGAGCCAATACGAACACATGTGAAGAAAAACAAACGAGGTATCGGAGCAGAGAAAGTTAAGAGGCCAAAGCCTATTGAAGCTCCGGAAGCAGAGAGCAAAAATGAAAAGGTTAGTTTTGTTTGTTTCATTAGTCATGTCCCAAAATCCCCTTTTGATCAATTTTCCTTTTTCTATTGGTTGAGCATCCCATCATTAGGAGAAAACAAGAATCTTAAAAGGGATAAAATGTTGTAGCTGTCTTTATTTTGTAATTTATTGTATTATGATATATTCAAGCAATAAATTTACAGGTCCTAATAAATTACTTTATTTGAATCTTGTTATGAACTTCCACTATTGAGAACCTTAACCCACTGAAAATCTTTGGTAGGTTTCATCCTAAATACCCTTCCAACTATGTTCAGCTAACTGTTGGATATAATTACTTTTGCGTCTGAATCCCGATTTGATGAAAGGTCTATGATAGATCAAAGCAGGATTTTTATAGTAAATGTGCATATGTACATGCGCTCTGATTGTTGATATATTTGTATTCGAGTTTTTTTTTTTTTTTTTTGGGTATGTGTGTAGTGCATTTTACTAATATCCTCCCAATAAATTCCAGGAAAAACCTCCAAAGAAATCCAAGGCATCTAAGAGGATGAGGAAGATGCTGGAATTAGAAAGACGGTTACAGGAGACAGAATTTGATCGAGCTTTTCGGAGGGAGTTCTGGCCAGATAATGTTTGATGCTGGACATTTTATTATTATTATTATTATTTTTTTTGGTTTCCAGATGGGTGAAATTAAATGTACAGGCATTTTGGATTAGTGCGTCCCCGATTCAGCCCTTTAGCTATTTTTATCAACATAACTTTTGGAGTCAAATTTACTGGAGGATGTTGAAATATATAATAGTTTATTCCACTCCCATGTCCAAATAGCTATACCTGTATATGTTTTGAACGTCAGATTTTGAATCCCCTTGACAAATTATTTCTCGAATGGGGAAATTCAAGTTGATGTTGTAATAGGTTTCTTTGTATTTCAGCCTTCTTTGAAATCAAAGATTCATCTTTTTCTCATATCTAGTAGTTTTACCTCAGCCCAGTGGTTTGTATACTTGTTCAATATGTGTTCAGCTGATACACTAGCCCAAACAAGCTTTGCGAGTTACGGCACAATGAAATCCATGAGGGTGGGCTTTTTTTCTCAACCTTGTGACGGTTTTGATACTTGATAATTTGTAGTGGCATTTTTTATTTTATCGTTAAGCGTTTACCTAACTGTGATTTTTCACTGTGTTTACTCTGGAATTGCAAGTTCATAGCCTATTGAATTTGTCCACCCCTAAGAGAGTAGTGGTGGAGAGTAAACTAATGGTGGAGAGTAATGTGCACCCTTGTTATTAAATCGGTGGATGATGAACATTGCAAAGGTGCATAACTAATTGAATGTGCGCTTTAGCTATTACAGAGGACTCTCGGGTCCAGGTTTTGACGTTGTTCAACTTGCAAAGAAGCTCTTTGTGGATAAAGTATCATCAAATTGCTAAAGAAAGATAACAAACCTAATTGCGATCGAGCGATGGGATGATTCAGTATGGATATTTCAGAATTGATGCTGCCAAGAAAGAAAGAGAGAGGGATTCATTCATTGTAAGAGATAAGAACAGTTTGGCAGAAAAGATTTCCACTTTTTCTTCCAGTTATTTACAATTGAATGCTGTTCTTATCGTTTCTTTTTCCTTTTCTCTTCATTTTTAATTAGCTGAACAGGAGCTGCTGGTATCCTAAACCACCATTCTCTTGCCCGCCTTAGCAACTTGTCACTGCTTTCTTTCCTATATGGCAGTTCCCTTGTGAAAGCCTCCAGATATACCAACAGAATTATGTATATCGGAGGCACAAATACAAATACTGCAGCCATAAAAACCAGCAATAGGGCAACCTTGTCCGTGGCCTGCAGGCAGACAATAAGAAGATACTTAACATCGAAAACAATGAGGGAAGCTAGTCAAGAAGCATTTTCTTATGCACATTTGATTCCCAAAAAAGAAAAAAGAAAAGAGCATACTCTACTGATTTTTGTACAGTGATTTTTAATGATTTATGTCTTACAGTATACTGCTTCAGCAGAAATTGTGTTCAAGAGAGGGGGAAAAATGAAATACTAGGGACTCTAGTGAAACTACCAGCAAGAAAACCTGTGCAAACTACCACTTCCTTACTGTGGACGGGTTTGTGAGACCAAAAAAGTAAAGACAGGCTTGTGAGAGCATTAACTTAACTTCAATGCCTTGGGTAAAATACGCAAGGATATAGACATAGACCTTGTGACATAAAAATATTTTCATATGCAGTATATTCTAGTTTCCAGTTTTGCTTCAAGAAACTGAGCACGTCACTGAACACATACCGGTGGAAGTGCTGCAAATAGTAGAGCTCTTATTTTCAGAAGAATAATATTTCCATCTTGAATCAGTGCTTCAAATTTAGATATAGCTTCCTGTAAGGTTAACAGCTGCTCTACTGCATTTTTATTAGGGGGTAGTATAATTCTGAAGGGTTCTAAAGGCTTTCCTCTGTTGAAAAACCGGCACCAGAGCATACAAACTGCCAAGAACACTGAAATTGATGCCAATACATACCTGATCCACCCCCTGTACATCAAACCAAACGCCTTATTGCACAAATTTGTCAAAATTATCAATAACAGTTCAAATTTCATAAATGCGGTAACTAAAATCACAAAGAAAATCCAGGTTAGTCAGTTTATGTGCATGAACAGTGGGCATGGTCAATTGAGTACTATTAAATTTACCCAAAAGGAAACCATCTGTGGAATCTTGGATAGGAAATAGCTTTCTTCACAATTAACCATCCAACACAAAATCTCCACTTTTTATTGCTTATTTATCATATTAGGACATTTATATCTAGGCAATTCTTGTCATTTCCCAGAAACTGAGTTGTTCATGCAAGTATGATGCAGTTACTGTCTTTATCACAAGGGCCATTTTACATCCTGGAAAGTCTTGTTATACAAATTGCATTGAAACAAGTGAATTTATATAGAAGTCGGTTATATGAAATAATAAACTTTATCACAAACCAATCTGCTAACCAAGTGCACTATATTGTGGTTAGAGTCGGTTATATGAAATAATAAACTTTATCACAAACCAATCTGCTAACCAAGTGCACTATATTGTGGTTAGAGATGTGTTACCTTAAAATAACTAAGGTAGTTAACATCAGAAACACTGTTGATTTAAAAGGGTCTTCCCAGGAGGCCAAATGTTCAATATGCCTAGCTATTGCAATAAGACGAAACAGCAGCTCCTACACCACAAAGAAGAAAAAGAAAAATCTATCATTTTTTGAAATATGAACTCAAAAATTTCATTCAATAAGCTTTATAAACAGTGAATTTCAGAAACTAATAATTAAAGTCAGGTGAAATTTGCAATAAACTGGTTCTATTTATCAGAGGGAAGCCTATGATCGACTTCTATTAATAGTGCACATGCGTTTCAATACTCCCGCAAAAAAGTGCCCCTTCAATAGCTCCCAGAATACTAGTGTTCAAAATCGAACTCTTAGCACTAACATCTCATTACTGCTAGTTGAGTTCAATCAACATTATCTACTCAACCTATGCACTGAGAAAAAAGCATTTCACTGCTTCACTAAAAGAGATCAGAACAAGGCTAGTTTAGTTCAAAAACATGATTGATCAATCCAGCCTTCTGCCTAAATGAAAGTTAGAAATGATTACTATTCAACTGTGGGAAGAAAATTAAAGCCAAGTTCTGTGGCATCTGTTGCAGAGTGATAAAAATATACCTCTATATCCTTTATTTTGGCTTCCCCGCCCCCCCAAAACCAAAAAAAAAAAAAGAGAGAGATCAGGACTATCTAAAATCAACCTTCATTACTGCAAGGTTTGTATCAATTCCTTCCACTTTCACTTGATTCACAGTGGCCTGTGCAGCTTCGACCCTTCCCGTGTCTGATATTGACTTTTTCACAGCTATCTCTAAAAGATTTGTCTCCCCAACACAAATATCGCCAACTACTTCCACTCCTGCCCCTAGATTTGACTCTTTTTGTGAATTGAATCCAAGTTGACCAAGTGTCAGGATAGCAACTGGGGACAGTTTCAATTTCTGTTTGGTATGCAGACTCTCAGTCATATCACGTTGGGCCCCACCAACACTCAAAAGCGCCAATCGACTTGAGAGAGTTTCCAATATTATATCTCCCTTTGGTAGGCTTTCAGCTAGATTAAAAGCAAGTAATGTTTTGTATTGGGATGAGCAGGTGTGAAAAGCTTCTCTAATTGCACGGTATCTGAAAATGCCAAGTACAGCCCTTGCTAGTACTTCCGATTGTTGAATCTTGTTGAAGTTGTTTTTTCTAATAAACCTGTGTGCACGGAGGATCTCAAGACATATATCCAACCAATAGTCACGACGAGAATTGCCTTTAAATTCAGGAAACTCGAAATAAACGGGCTCTTCTCTGTACATACATTAAAGAATCAAACAACAAAAAGGAAGATGAGAAACATAATAAACATGTAAGTTAAACAATTAGACAAACAATGTATGATGTATGTTGTCAGATGACATACACAGATGATGAGTTGTACATCACTGCTTTATCAAAGAGACGAGCACCCAATGGACCAGTCAATTCTGGTTTTATAACCTGCTTCAGATCAGTTGCCAGATCATACCTAACAGCTTTGTCATATGAACCCATTCCCAATGATCCAAAGTACAGAGCATAATTAGTCAAAGTCAGCCGCCCTACACAAACAGAACTTCAATGAATATAAATAATGTCCTGAGAGGGGAAAAAATTCCTTGATTGAAATAATTATTAGATTCTTCCAATTCAGTTGAGGACTCAAGACATTTCAGTAACTAGGTTGTAGAGACTCAATATAGAGTATTCCTGAAAAAATGTGAATCACATCATTGCCATCACTAACACATTATCAATTAGAGAAGGTGAAATTACGACATTCGAATTTGGGCGCACAAATACATAACAGTTTTAGTGGCAAGCAGCTGAAAGAAATAAATTTGAGCAAAAATCTGCTACGTCCTATGATAAGGGTCCATTAGTTATAAACCCACATGGATAGCAGGACTGATTAAACCTCCAGATCTTTTGACCGATTTTCAGGAAACATTGACTCACCAGGCCAAGCCGAGATGCCAACATGTTGCAGAACTGGTTGAGTGGGAACTGCACCATCAACATCAAGGGTGATTTCACCCTCATCAAGCTGAAGATTGGAAATTGAAAGGCCTAGTGCATTTTTTGCAACCTTGACAACCCTGCAGATGGGAAAAAAGAGAGAGAAATTCAGATAGTAATCACTATTCATAATACAATCCAAACAATCAACAAACACAAGAAATAAGTCAACAAAATCACATATGGGTACATCCTTACCCTCTTGGTCTACACATAATACAGTTATGTAGTTCATAAACCCTCTTAATTAACACTTCAAATTATGAACAATAAACTTGCACAAATTATGAACAATAAACTTGCACGAGTTTCTCTTGGATTTAAAAATTTTTCCCTCCCACCTCTAATACATATTTCTCAAAGAATATATTTTCATTCACCAGCTCCACAATTTAATCACTGCCAACTAAAACTTAAACAAAATGGGAATATAAAAACCTCACCCCTCACTTAAGCAAAATAGGAGAAAAACCATACCCATATGGCCATATCATCCCATAAAAAGCTGAAATTCGAAAAGTATAAAGAATGAAATGCAGCCTGTGTAGCTGTTTCTTACTCTCAATAATCAGCAACTAAGTCCTCCAGAGCACAATGGGGCAGATTTTATCGAACCTTTCATTTCATAACTAGATATTTACTTCACTAATCGACAAAAAGAAAATCTAAAACAGCTAAAACAGCTGCTTCTTGTTCGAACAAAAGAGGCATTCGTCTGTATTAGTGATTTAAAATGATATGTAGAAGTTTGTGGAACACACCACTCATAAAATGAACTCGAATTTGTGAAATTTATTGTTCTATTAATTTCAATCTAAAAGAAAACCCAAATTGCATTAAAAAGGGGAAAAAATTTGGGAGAGAACTGCTTAAAATACAAATGGTAAATTAACTACATGCCAAGAGGAAAAAGAATTTCCAACGAACTTCCATAATATGTGGGAAGAAGCATCATGAAATAATATATCAGTGTATTTAAAGAATCTGAATATGTACTGCCCCATCAAATTTACATGAATTGACACATTATTTTCAACAATACAAAAGAACTGGAGCTTAAAGAATCAACAAAGATCAATGAACATTTCATACTTGTCAAGGCCACGAAGATATTTGTCAAATATGAGAAAATGGAGCCGATGGCTGGAAGAGCTTGTAAGTGCATCAAAAAGATTGTGAACAATTATCACATCTGCAACAACAGGACAAGCAGGAGCTATTCGTGCAAAAGCCTCAGGCCCAATGGTTTTCTTGTCGTCAACCTGATGGAAATACACAATTAATCTGATGATTTATGGCCATAGACCTAAGATTGCAATCTTAACAGCTGCCCAGCATTGGTAACTTGTTATTGTAACAAGTATGCAAATAAAGAAGGTTATAAGATGGCAACTAAAGAACCTGAACAGCCAAATTTGTGGAACTAAAATGAAACAATGATGACCCATCCTCATCCTCTAACTCCTCATTTATATAAGAAGGAGATTCCTACAGTTGAACAGAAGATAATGCAACAATGTCAAGCCTAAAAATGCAGAAGAAACCAAGGTTTCTAAACTTAAAATATTTGATCTGTACGATTAATCCTATGTCTTACAAATACAGCTAACAACGATGGGCTGTCTCACTTTGTTTTCTGGTTCAGTTTCAACACATGGGGCCTCCCATGCAAGCATCATTTCATACATCAGACGGCGGAACTCCGGATCACTCAGATAATCTGGATTTCTAGAAACCATGTTGAGTGCTTGGTATGAGCAGAACTCTACAAAATTTCTTGTATATGTCAAAAGTTGCTTAACAGTCTCAGGCAGCTCAATGTCAAAGCGGTGCTGTAATTCTGCAGTAGAGACTTTAAGGATCCTGCAACATTCAGAAATGTGTTAAGAGGCATTACAATGACAAGAAATAACACTTTTCAGCTTAGTTGTTGAGCATCGTAGCATCATAGGAAAGGATATAATCGTTCTGAGTATCTCAAAGTTGTTTAAAAGTATACTGAACACACAATCTCATAGTGCATTTCTCATTCATTTCTCATCAACCATTTTCATGTCCAATCAAATAGAGGCACCATTGCAAAATCAAGCACACATCCAAGCACTTTCAGTAAAAATACAACTCAAAATTGCAGTAAGTGTATGGCATCAATTTATTATGCATCAAGTGACAGTACCAATGTATGCAGAACGTCATAAATCTACTATGATACAACATTGCATACCACAACACAATTAAAAAACTAAATCCAGATTGACCCGAAATTCAAAGCATTTAATGTCATTGTAAGACAACTTTCTATATTGAAGAAGGCTTACTTATGAGAAGCTTATAAATACACATCTATTCCCAAAAAAAAAAAAAAAGGAAAAAAGAAAAAAATTCTGATTCCATCAGTTACGAACATCCATAAAATAAAAAATGAATCTTTCTATCCATATACATATGCATTGCAACATAAAATTAGCTAAAACACTAATTGAATTCTAAGCCCACTCATTTCTAACACCCACGAAGTGAGGGAAAAAAAAAAAAAAAAACTTTACGCAAATGCATCAAAAGGGAAGATCTCGATGATCCCACCCAAGCAAATAAGGAATTAAACCAAAAAAAAAAAAAACAAAGAACCATTTGACAAGGCGGCATTCTCTTCCAAGTTCCAAATGAATCAACTTTGATGAAAAATCAAACATTACTAATTATGAAGAAGAGTGAAGAGGGTACTTGGAACAACGGGCGACAACAGAGTTGGCGATAACAGAGAGCTGAGGAATGGGCCTGGGAGAATCGACTGGGGAGTCTTCTTCATTCGCTGAAGATTTCTTCTTGCGCTGAAACAGAGACCTGATTGAGTTTTGATGAGTTAGCATGAAATTCTCCAGCAGTCCTTTCTTTACAACACCTTCCATTTTGAAATTTGATTTGTTTATAGGATATTGATTCAAGATTTTCTCTTCGTTTTATGCATATGCTTAAGCTATAACGCTTCCATTTTCTGATTGATCTTCTATCGAGATCAATGAGCTTCCCCTGTTCCTATTATTCGTTGGTTACTTTGGCTGGTTTCTCTCTCAAGTGGTTACTTGCTTTTATTTTGTTTTTTTGTTTTTTTTTTTTAAGTTTTTAAAAAATACTTTTTAAAGCGTCAGAGAGAACTTTTGTTTTTTAAAAGTCATCACTATTTCCTTTTATTATTTTTACAAACTTTTTTTCCGTTCACTTAAAAATATATTTGTATTTTTACCTTAAAAAAAAAAAATAGTCCTCGGCTGCTAACTGCCATTTGCCCAATAGCATTATTTTCAATTACCATCAACAAGGGTAACATGGGTCAAGTTCAAAGCGAGGCAATTGATCAGACAGAAGGGGAGCAGTCATCACCATCGTCACCAGACAGTTCTCAACACGCTGCTTCCATTGAATCTCTTATTGCAGGTTGCTTTTAGTACCCTTATTCTTTCCCAGCTATTTTACAGTCCACGTGGGCAGACACTGATACAGGTGTTTGGTGTGTGTTTTAACTTTTAAGTATGGAGTATGATTGTTACGTGTTCGTAGAAATGCCTGGGCGAACTATAGTTTGTCTTTTTGATGTGAATAATGTGGAATTTTAATCATAGAGCCGACCTGTATGAATTCTTGCTAAGAAGTTGACTCTAAGCTGTTGACTACGGAAATTCTCAACAAAATCTGGTTCTTGTTTATTGCTTTAGGCATTATGAAAATAGTGGGAATCCGAGTTCATATTCATTGGCAGCTTGTGATGCATAATATAGTATATTTTGATTCTAGGATTTTGAGTTTGTTAATGTTATCTTTGTTTATGCATGTTCTTTTCTTGTATCTTTCTCTTACTTGAAGGCAGAACATAACTTTTTGAAAACAAAGAAGACAGAACATAAAGTAATGTCCCCTTCAAGCAAGACTGAAAGCTCCAATTACTTCTGAATTCAAAGATATCTCTTTCCTTTTAATTTTGCTTAATAGGGAAGCGGCTGTAAAAGGGATTGCATTCTTAGTGAGCTGTGTTATTTTTGGGTTTTGGGCTATTTTTGCTCTGTGTAGAGTTCCGTTGGGGACTTCTGGTCCTCTTCTTGGTGGATGTGTAGTCCCATTACTCCCATAGAATTTTTTCATAGTTTAATATATAATCTTTTGTCTGTTAGCGATTGGGGGAACAAAAAATAAAAAAGTGAAAGCTCCAATTAACTGAACATAAATAGAAATTTCTACTTCTCAGTTTTGTTTAACAAAAGCTTTTACTTACCAAGTAGCATTGTTACGTTATGTCTACAACATTGGAGGTGAAGATTCAGCAATGAGAATTTTTTATGGTTTTGGTTTATCAAAGGCGTAGGCTTTTTATACTTCTTCAGTTCTTCTCGTCTCTTTTCTAGTGCTACATATTGCTGTGTTCTTTAAGGTTAATTCTGCATTGTAGTTGTGTGCTTTGTTCTCTGAGGTTATACTGCATTGTGGTTGTTGAAACTGTATCTGCAACATCTTTTGCATTGGTTCTTTCTTTTGTATTATACTTGACAGTTTCACTATCTGCTTACACAGAAGCTGCAGCATATGGTGATGATGAGAATGAGGTTAGTTAACTTTTTTGTAATGGTATAGTTGTCTATTGCAGAATTGCTACTAAAGAAGTTGAATCTCATTTTCAGTCTCTGGATGAGAAGGCTCAGAAAGCATTAGAGTGCCCTTGCATAGCTGATTTGCGAAGTGGCCCATGTGGGGCTCAGTTTTCAGAGGCATTCCTCTGTTTTCTGAAAAGCACATCTGAGGAAAAGGTAATTTTCACCTGATTTAGATTGTTAAGACATTGTAGAGCTCAAATCCTGCCAACTGTGTATTTGCAGAATTTATCAAACATATGCCTTTTTGTGCCATCATGAAGCCGGCCATAGCACGTATATTTCTCCAGAAAGTGGAAGGCTTAGCCTCTCCTTTCAGATTCTTGAGTCTTATTCCACTGGAAATTGTATACTCATAATATTTCTATTCATTGGTTGGCGGAAGAACTAAAAGAATCGACTTTGTACTCTTTCATTTATTTTATTGCATCCTCTCAATAACCAAACTGTTTCGTGTTTTGTTGGTCTTCAAGCATGCTATCAAGCCCCTGGATGTTTCAATAAATTTTTCATCTGAGAGTTTCTTCCCATATTTTTGTCTATTGGCCTCACATATTGAATTTTACTTATTCTGTAGGGCTCGGATTGTGTGCATCCATTTGTGACTTTACAGAACTGTATAAAAGCAAATCCCAGTGCATTTTCTAAAGACATTTTAGAAGAAGATGAAGTCAAGAATGAGGAAGAACTACCCCCAGAGTACAAAATTATTCCTCCCGTCTGGTCCAAGGAACCTAGAAGTCCAAAGTCGAAGCTTTAGGGAACGCTCAACATTTTTCATGTTACTTTCTTTTACAACGTAGAACTCAGAACTTTTACGTGCTATTTTCATATGTTACCTTAAGATTCAGTTGTGCAGGATTAGCTGAGTTGATGAAGACGACATAATAGTATTCTCATTTCCCAGCATCCCCAGTTTGATACACGATACGGATTACAATTTGCAAAGGAACTTCCGGCTTTGTGTTTGCGGATTGTGAACAAATGTTGTTCCCACCTCCTAATTTGATGCGTTGGCTATTGTACCACTTATAAAAATTCTTCAATCTAACTTTTTGTTTTCTTTCTGGAATTTACTAATTGATGATTTGAGGTACCTAATATTGATAAAATTGTGTCACTTGCTCATAAAATTGTAAAATAGGCATAGTATTGTGGAAGCTTTTTTTTAATTTATTTTTTGGAAGCAAAAATTTAGACCGGAATTGTTAACTAATAATTGAATTTTAATTTCTTTTGGTTATTATGTTCTTGCTATTCATTTTTTTTTTCTATATAATAAATATTAAATTATAAAAATAACATAAAAAGGCCATTTAAATAAACCTAATAAATAAAACCTCAGTTAAAGCACAAACGGTCACGTCACAGGGGCTCTGCGTAATGGCTTCTCTTGCAACTTCTTCTTCATTCTCTTCGCTGCAATTCCTCCCGCGACCCAAAATTCCCCAACCACCCTTCTCCTCTCCTTCTCTTTTGCTTCCACAAAGAAGAAGAACCTATCAGTTTTCCTCCGTTGTTTCTGCCCAAAACGACAAAAAGTCAACAACTACAAAGGAAGTGAAAAAGAAAGCAGAGGAAGTTGAAGTGGAAGTCGAAGAAGAGTTGCCATGGATTCAGGAGAAAGCTTTGGACTTGGTGGAGTTCACTGGGTCGGTCACCCAAGCCATTCCTGGTCCCAGGGTCGGCCAGAGTAAATTGCCTTGGATTCTCGCTGTCCCATTAGCTTATGTTGGTGTTAGCTTTGTCATTGCTTTTGTCAAAACTGTCAAGAAGTTCAATTCTCCTAAGTTCAAACGCAAGAAATTGGTTAGTGGAATTACTCTAAACCCATCTTTTCAATTTCTTATTTTTGCTTTAAGTAAATGAGAAGATATTTTTACTTTCCATTCCTTGTCATTTTGTTTTGAGAACTAGGATATGTTTGGTATTGAGGTTTTGTGGTTTTTAATCTGAATGAAATCACCAGCAGTTGCTTAAAATGGGTGTTTACCGTATATTTTAGTTGTTTCAAAATTAAGTAGAAGCACAGCAGCTACATGTTAGATTTCTTCACTCTGATTAAGGGTTTCGCTAATTTGAGATTATGTATGTTTAGGTCAACAAGAATGCAATGGTATGCAAAACAATAGATGAATTATTCCAGAAAGGAGGAGATGAAGTAAATCCACCTGCTTTAAAGGGGTTAGTGCAAAAGGTGAGGCACATGACACTGATGTTGGATTATTCATCTGTATTATATAATATCAAGTTTTGAGACATATGATGCTTGATCTCTATTGTTTCTTAGATTTTGATACCAATTGCTAATTCACATCCAGACAGGTTTTAGCATGGAAGATGTTCTACGGAAGTACATTCGTTATGCATTGAATGAGAAACCATTTAACCCGGATCTGGTTGTTAACTTAATCCAGCTCAGAAAAGCTTCTATGTTGGATGACTCCCAGGTTGCTGAAATTTTGAATGAAATGTCGAGGCGTATTGTTCGAGAGAAAGGTAACTTTGGCACTGCACAGATTTTAGTTCATACTATTGTTTTTATCCTGTGTGGCAATTATCTGATGATTTCATATTGGTCTATAAAACATACCATCTTTCACTTTTGTTTTATTCTAGATGAAGATGCATTGCATGAACAACCACCAATGCAGGCTTTGTTTGTATTCGATCCTGTTCATAACATCTGCTGTTTTCTTATATGAAATGGTGCAAGAGGTGGGTAATTTGTGTACCAATTGTATCAAACTAAGCACTACAAGAAGTGGATATGAAAAGAATTCATACTTGGTGTTTATTGTGGCCTATAAATCATTCCTGTGTATGTTTCCTGGGGTTTTCGTAATATCCCAGTTAGGTAATTTGTTTTTTATATTAGTGTTAGGTAATTTCGTTCTTTAGTTGAAATTTCAAAGAAATAGTTTTCTTTGGTATAAGATTTGGGTGATAAAATTGGAAATACTGCTTTTTAGTCTTTCAAGCCTTGCGCATGTTTGCTAAATCCTGGGTAATTTTCATTTGGTAATGTTCAATTCTTTCAGGACTTGCATGAAATCTATGTGCTAAACATTTTTCTGCTGCGATTGCATATTATGGCTTGTTAATGCATGCCTAAAACTGTAGCTCAAGTAAGATTCTGGTTTGACTTGCATTGTGCTCGTGGTTGTCATAAAGATGCAGTCATTGCGCTGAAGAGACGGGGAAATTACATTTGGGGCATAGTTCTGTAGGAGTTTTATCCTGAAAAATAGCAAATGGACGTCCAACTAAAAACCTTAGTCCAAGAAATCCATGAATGTAATTTATGATTTCCTGTCACATTTTTCTTTCTCTTTATGCTTCTTTTCTTCCTGGTTACTGGTATGGTGAACATGGAAATACTGAATGACCAGACAAATTGATTCATTACTATATTTGAAGAATTGCCTGAGCATTGATGATTATCTTTTTTCCTTTTTTCTGTTTCCCTCCCTCAGGTCCAGTTGTCATGAATATGTCTGGTTACTCTGAAAAGGGATTTAAGAGAAAACTTGCTGTGCAGGCCCTTTTTGGAAAAGTTTTCTATCTGTCTGAGGTAAATAATGAAACATCTGTATGGTGACCTTTTATCGACTCCTATTTCTTGCTTCAACTGTTTTTGGCCTTGTCTCTTTTTTCTGTGAAACATAATTTTAGCCCTTATTCTGTTAATCTTTATGAGAGGGCTTGAAAACTACTTTTTGAAATAAGTCATTCATTCTTATTCTGTTGCAATGTGTGTTTATTCTAGGAAGGGTATTGCAGCTCTCATTTTTGTATGAAATTTGATTTGATATAGACGTAGGGATGTGGGTCTAAATCTGTCAAACAATTCAAGCTGCCTTTTTCTTTTGTTTAAAGTTTGGTTTAGGTTATGTCCCTCCAGTGCTTCCTGCGGGTTGAACTGTGCACTTGGTCTTCTCAAATATTTGTGCTCTGGGATGACATGGTTTCTTTGATATTCTGAATCTTATTTTAGTCACAATATCTGCATTTGTATGGGTAAAACAATGATCTTTTGTTTAATCCACTTGCATGTGGTCTTCCCATTTAATTCCACTTTTTTGTTGGACTGAAGTACTCTCCAGATGCTATATTTGAATTTGATTTCGATAGAACCTCATTAAATTAATACTCGATAAGTTGATAACCTCGATTAAATTATAGTTTCAGTCTCAATCTGGGGCCAATGTGACAAATAATAATTTGACAAATTTATTCAATAATAAATTTTCAAAATGATCTTATTTTTCTATAGGATCCAATTAATACATAAATTAATAATTAATTAATTTGAAACTAAATACATATGATTAGCTTATGGATTTTTTTTTTTTTTTGGCTGTACTGGCATAATGTCGTATTCTATATGCTATGTTAAGAAAAATAAGAGAAATCGCCTTAATATATTGTTTCTAAAAAGTCTTTTCTAATGAGTTACCATTTAATCATAATCCAGTTAAAGAATTTCAAGTGACTAATTTACTCAATCAATATAAAGTCGGAATCGTATCATATAGCTTAATAGAATCATTGCATTCTTTAATTATACTACCTCTATACTTCATAAAAATTCATATTATGGATGTGATATTATCTTTATTAATTAATAATTATTAATTTATGGATATATTAATATTTGTTAAATTAATAGATTTTTCGTGAACTAAGGCTATTAATTTATCAGGATTCTACCATTGCTTGATTACTTTTAATTTGTGGGTACTTACACCGAATAAAATTTTCTGTTGACTGTGCTTTTGGTTCTAACTTTTTGGTTCAGCTGCCAGAGTTCTGTTCAAGGGATAGCTCCTTGATTGTCAAGGAAATATTTGGGGTGACAGAGTAAGCCTACATCCTTGCATACTTTATACTTTTATTCAGCATTTCCAAGTTCAGAACAAATTCTACTTGTTAGCCACGCTCACCATAAATTATGTCTCCTGTTTGATCTGTGCTCAGTGAAGATGCAGACAAGCTACGGCAGCATACTCTCTCAGAAGCTGGGGACATGGACTCACTTGAGAAGATGGTTAATGATTCAGATTCGGAAGAAAATTCCAATGAGAACTCATCCGAAGCTGCTCCTTGATTTACGATACCAAACTGAAAGACTGTTTATTTAGAGAATAAGAAGGACAAAAGTTAAACGAAAGGTTAATTCTAGGTGGTTCTCCAAATAGGAATTTTTCGTAGCAAAATCTTCTCTACAACACATCATCTTCTTCTCCTGGATCTTGAAGACTTAAAAATTTTTGGTGAGATTGTGAGTTCATATTCTGTCACATACAATGCAATTTTATACCGTTTGTCTGAACAATTTTGGTAGAAACGATGATCTTGTGTATTCGAATGCACAATTAGGGGGGAAAAATCATCTGCCTTTTGTGTTGTTTATCATTATTTAACAATATGTCAAAAATAATTCAAATTAACAGCTGTACATTTCTTCACTGAATGACATCCATACAATTAACAGACTGAATGATTTGAATCACGCAGTAGCCATTCAGATTACAGGTCATATTATTGTAAATTTATAATTAACTTAGTGAAATTGTCAGCAGTTTTGGAAGCTCTTTTTGTTTTGGAAAATCTTAACTCATCCCCAAATGTTTTGATATAATTCAGTAGAAAACTATAATTTTAAAAATTATTTTACATATTAAAATATTATTAGTCTCTAGACAAATTCTTTTATTTATATTTATATTCAGTAAAAAATTTTAAAGTCAATTTTTTTAATTATTAAATATGAAGGATATTACGGTTAAGAAATAGATTTTAGTGTCCTCTATCTAAAATTTCGGAGTCTTCTTGATCATTTTTCTAAATCTTACTTAATGTAACTGTTATTTTTCCTATTTTACATTTTTGCTTCTATTTCTTCTCATTCTTTCTCGAAAATTACTTGCACCTCTTTGTTTTTTATTTTTTTACTGAAAAAAATTTGGGAAGATGAACTTTAAATACTTATTTTTTATCTGAAATTATAATTATATAAATATTACTTATAAATTTTCACTGATGGATAATTTTAACGGCAATTGGAGCGTGTTTTAAGTTTTCAATACGCTAGAAGTTTTATTGAAGTATGTCAAAACCTTTTCGGGTGGATCAAAATTTTCCCCTTAGTTTTGGTTGGTCCTTCTGGACACAGATATCCACGTGGCTAACTGGGGAGTAAGCCACAATTTAGATATTGCAGTTGAAACTACCGAACGAATTAAACAGCTATCGACTGAATTGAATTCCAGGCGGAGAAATCGAAGCCCACGACGCTGAACTAACGCTTACAAAAAAAGGGAGAAAATTGAGAAACCAAACTTTATTATAAACGAGCTTCAAAATTTTAGCATTTTGTTCCCACCGCCAGAAAAAGAAAACAGCAGAATGATTCATCAAGCGATTTGGAAACCTTCAAATTCAATTTCATATTCAATCCCGTCGAAAATCCGGTGCGAGTCAAGAACTGACACGGTGAAGGTGAAGCCACCACAAAGACAACAAATGGGTCTGCACACGGGGAGAGATCCGGATGCGAAGAAGCCGGAGTGGCTGAGACAGAAAGCTCCACAAGGTCAGAGGTTTCAAGAAGTTAAAGAATCTCTTTCCTCATTGAAACTCAACACTGTTTGTGAGGAGGCCCAGTGCCCCAATATTGGAGAGGTCTCTGAATTTATCTGAATTTGTTCAATGTTGGGTTGGTTGAACTTTTTTTTTTTTTTCTTTGGGATAGAGGATTTAGGTGTGACTTAAGCTAAATGTTTGAATTTTTTTTTTTTTTTTTTGGGGGGGGCAGTGTTGGAATGGAGGTGGGGACGGCATTGCAACTGCAACGATCATGCTTCTTGGAGACACCTGCACCCGCGGCTGCAGGTTTTGTGCTGTGAAAACCAGCAGAAACCCTGTACCGCCTGACCCGATGGAACCTGAAAACACTGCTAAGGCCATTGCTAGTTGGGGGTAGGTTTTTGAAAGTTCAGTGGTTTAACTTTATAGTTGGCAATCGTTGGCCAAATTGTCCATCAGCTGTCAGTAACATTAGTAACATACCTGCTGCTATAGTTTCTAGAATATTTCATGTGTGCTTTGGTAATGAATCGTTTAAGGTACCGTAAGTTCTTTGCTTATTTTATGAATGTTTTTTGTCAACCATTTCTTCTTTTGTTGACCTTGATCACTACCATACCCTTCCTCCCCCCCCCCCCCCCCAAGAAATGACACTCTCTGAATGTATTTCCGAAATAGTTCTCGAGTTTGATATCTGGCTCTTGGTCTACTGTTCCATGAGACTTGGGGGGAATAGCGGTAACTTTTAGCTGATAGGATCCTCAGAGTTGATCCAGTTTTGAGAATGAATAGATTGATTTTTAAGTCGAAAGTTTTGAGTTGGTTATACCATAAATATTTTGTCAAATATATTTGAAGGATACTTCTGCTATTCTGCTTGGTGCATCAATATGCATATTTGCAGAAATATAAGCCGCTATAATCTTAACTAACAATTTTGCACATGGCTTGAATTTTGTTAGGGTGGATTATATTGTTCTAACGAGTGTAGATCGTGACGATATTCCTGATGGCGGTAGTGATCATTTTGCACAGACAGTCAGAGCTACGAAGGTCTGCATCTCTTTTTTCCTGTGTTATTGAGTTGCTTTTTGACCTTTAGGTTCATCAAGATATTTATGGAGAAAGAGATTGGAGTTTGAATGAAAAACTTGATTGGATTTTTCTACAACCCATTTGCAGAAACACAAACCTGATATCATGGTTGAATGTTTGACGTCTGATTTCCGGGGCGACCTCAGAGCTGTAGAAAAGCTAGTTCACTCAGGCTTGGACGTCTTTGCCCACAACATTGAGACTGTGAAACGGCTTCAGCGAATTGTCAGAGATCCTCGGGCTGGGTTAGTTTTTTGTTTATGAGATTTTATATTAAATATTTGTTTTACTTCATCAAGGAATTGACTGGCTTAAGGACTAGTATCACTAACTGAAAGAATGGTTTGATTAGATCAGTTGGTGTGCATTATTATTGATCGCAAGTCCTAATTCTGCTATATAGTTTGGTAATGCAGGTATGAACAAAGCCTAGCAGTTCTAAAACATGCTAAGTTAAGCAAGAAGGGTATGATAACAAAATCATCTATAATGCTGGGCCTTGGAGAATCTGATGATGATTTGAAGGAAGCAATGGCTGATTTAAGGTCTATAGATGTTGATATTCTGACTCTTGGGCAGTATCTTCAGGTAAGTTTAAATGCAAACATTCTGCAATGTATATCTATATAAATACCAGAGCCAGAGTCTTAGCTCATTTTAAGCTGGCTGTGTTCTTTCCTGATATGCCAGTGTTGCAAAGCTATCTTACGACTGCTCAGTGCTTGCAGTAGGTTGCCTCTGGCCGTGTTATTCCTACTAACTAGCTGAACATTAACTGTTAATTGGTCATATTTCTGCAGCCAACACCACTACATTTGACCGTCAAAGAATATGTCACCCCAGAAAAGTTTGATTTCTGGAAGGCATATGGGGAGTCCATTGGATTCCGTTATGTAGCCAGTGGACCCCTGGTAAGCCGGTTCGAGTCTTAAGGTTTTAGTAATTCTAATGTATTTGAAGTTTATTCTGACATGAACATACATTTTGGTGGATTTTCAACATTGTAAATTGGATGAATTATCAAGATCAATTCGTTTCTTGCAAAATGGGCAAAGATTAACTGACTTATTCAATGTGTTGTTTTTCTAGGTTCGATCATCTTACAGGGCGGGGGAGCTCTTTGTTAAGACCATGGTAAGAGAAAGGGCTAAAACCACTGTTGCTATGTCATAGTGGATTTTGTTAATCCATTTTAGACTGCAATGATATCTACCAAACTAATCAAAATTATGCAGCAGAAAAGCTGCTGTCAGAGCTGGTGATTGCAATGTGGCACAAAATTGTTTTGGGTCGACATTTTGCCATGATTCTTTACACATGATTTATTTAGTCGACCTGCATCCTGCAATCCTTTTCTTAGCCATTTTATTCAAATTTTCATTTAATATTTTGATTACAATCATGGGAAATTTATGTGCAACAGTCTTATACATCTCATAGCGTTCGATACTTCAAAAAAATTTACATTGATGTATCAAGAAGTTATCCCCCTCTCTCTCTCTCTCTCTCTCTACATATATATATATGTATATATATATTCTCGAATAGTCATTAATGTTGTGTTTACATTTTGAATTGGAGCGAGAATCCTGAGGAGTGGGAATCCTGGGATTAGGAGTGTGGGGTGGGAGTAGGTTGTTTAGTTACACTGGAATGAGAGTATGGAATTGGGAGTAAAATGATTTTAAATTATAGTTTTACCTTTAGTTAAAGAATTATAATTTTTAATTATAAAATTAATAAAAAAATAGATTTAAAAAATAAAATATTTATTTTATTATATTTGTAAATTAATAATAATTATTAATATTCTTAATTATGTAAATAATTTTTTTATTAATTTTAATTTTAATTATGTAAATAAAAAATTATTATTAAGAGTAACACAAATGAAACATTATTATTAATAATATAAAATTAATTTTTTAGAATAAAATATTGATTATTATTAATTACTAATATTAAATAAATATAATACTATTATTTTTAAATAAATATAATAATATTATATTTTCAAATAAAAAGAATATATAGTAATATTATTAATTCTCTATGAGTATAATAATATTATTTTTAAGTAATTTTAACTTAGATTCAATATAAATTATTACTTTTAATAAATATGATTTATAAAATAAAATAATAATATAATTTAAATAAATATTATTTTATTTTATTAAATATTATTTAATTTATTTAATTTTTTGGTAAGGATAAAAATGGAAGAGGTCCACAACCCACTCCAAAAAAAGGTGGGTCCCATAGAGTGGGATTTCCACTCCCCCTAAACTTAGGTAGTGATTGTTTTTTAACTTAATGACTTAAAGTGACTTAACTTAATTAATTAAGTTAATTAGAAGTGTTTGTTTTTATAACTTAATGAGATTTTTTAGATAATTTTGACTTAATAAAATAAGCTAATTTTTTTAGCTTTTTACTGAATGGAGAAATCTGAATTAAGTCAATTATTTTCTAATGTCAAAAATATCCATTCTTTATAATTTATTGTTCCTATCTATCTCAAGACTTACCCATAGACATTTACCCAACATAATAATCTCATCATTATTTTTTAGCCGTCATGGAATCACTCCTCATTTTGCTCCTCTCATTTAGTTCTTGAATCTTTCATTAATATATTATTTTACTTCTAAATGTTAAAATATTGTAGTAGTTAATATATTATTTATTTGACATTCAAATTTAATAAGGATACAAATGTAAAAATACATATTTTTAGTTTTGTAAGTTGAAAAAAACAAACAACTTAATACTTATTTTTTGAAATTCAGACGAAAAAACAAACAAATTATTCAGATTCAGACATTCAGATCTATTCAGAATTCAGACTAATTCAAGTCTATTCAGATTTTAGATAAAAAAACAAACGCCACCTTAGCAAGTAATCTAGACTCTTCACTCCCACTCCAATAAGTAAACACTACTTAAATTTTTTCTGACATATTAATTTACTACTAAGATTTTCTAAAAATTATATTTTAGTACTTAATATTTGAGCTATTATTATTTTGTTAATAAAACGTTAAAAAGTAACAAAATATTTCACCAAATTTATGTTCAAAGTCAATTTTATTATCCGGAATGAAAGAAATTACAAAAGGAAAAAGTGCTTGCATACTGTTATTAGCAACAAGCACTAAAAGGCTATATATTGTTTGCAACCGATGTTATCTACATCTACAACAGATCACCAGGTCTACGCAAATAGAATTCTCACAAAAGTATCAAGTTGCAATGGCCTTAGAACCTTAAGTTGACCTTAGATAATTTTAAATTTGAGTGTTTGAAAACAAATGTGTTGTGACATAACTAGAGTGAATATAAATGTCGAATGTCTTCAATAAAAGTAATTAACATAAAAATATTTGGCATAAACTCTCAAGAAGTTCAGAAATTATTAAAACAAATCTACCCCACCAACATAACCGTAGTTAACATTAAAAAAAAAAAAAATGTACGCATTAACTCTTGCTTAACAAGTCAAGAAATTATTAAAGCAAACCCAACTCAACGTCATGGAATTAATAGAAATGAGATCAAAGTTTATAATTATATTAACTCTTGCGAAGTTAGCCTTAGAACAAGAAGTTTATGAGTAAAGTTTTGTTTCCTATGCAATCATACGGTTTGTTTTATTAGTAAAGATCAATAGCGGAGGCCATATAAGACTAGAGGGTGCCATGCCCCCTGCAGAATTTTAAAAATTTTTGGGTTTTTAAATAAAATATAAAAAATTAATATAAAATGTCCATACTGGCCCCTATACAATTAATGTATAAAGTTTATATATTAGATAATATCATAATTTTATCGTTAACCCCACTAATGATAGCATCAAAATGACAGGAAACACATCATTCAAGCCCGAAAGAGTCACTAACTATGGCATCAAAATAATTAAAACAAAAAAAAAAAAAGAAATCAGCCAAGGCCCAGAACATCATCCAACGAAAATCGTGAATAACATATCCCAAAAATCGTCAGCGACTCTACCAAAACCCTTAAATTTCTGACAATTTCACCGTAGCAAACATGAGAAAAGTCATTAAAAATTAATCAACATTTCAAAAGAAAAAATATAAAAAATTTAGAAGTCAATACCAAATCTCCAAATTCTGAAAATTCACAAGTCTCACTTACCAATTCACCAAATTTTGGAAATCCACCTTTAAAATCTCCAAGAACTGAGACGAATCCAGTTAATACTCGACTTCTTAAGTGTGATCCAAGATTGCGTCCACAAATATAAGTTTATGATGTTAATCAATGGAATGAAATTCGCAAAGCATACATAATAGTTGGTCCATATCAACCAAGACTTTCAGAGCATCCGAAATTTAAACCAAAAAAGTATCCCCGTCGTTTTCAATTTTTATGGTTCGATTCTTTTCCTTCTTGGCTGGAATATTCACCTATAAAATATGCTGCTTTTTGTCTGCCATGTTATCTCTTCAATACACCATCTGCACAATCAAAACATATTGCTTATATTGTTGATGGATTTAATGGTTGAAGAAAGGTTAAAGATGGGAAAAATTCTGCATTCCTTAATCAGTGGGACAAGATGACAATTCAAGTCATAAAAAACACGAAAAATCATGTGAGGATTTGGTAACGCAATCTCTGCATCTAGCACAGGTATTCAATCATTACTGTTCTCAAGAAATTGAAAATAATATAATGCAATTAAAAACTACATTTGAAGCAATTAGATACTTAGCTTTTCAAGGTTGTTCTTTTAGAGGCTATGATGAAAGTAAAAAATCATTAAAATTGTGAAAATTTTCTTCAATTACTTAAAGCATTCGCCTCTGATAATGAAAACATTGTAGAAGTTATACTTGATAAAGCTAAAAAATATGCCTCTATACATCACCAGATATTCAAAAAAAAAAATTTACATTCCTTTTCAATGAAAGTGAAAAAGGCAATTCTTAAAGAAAAAAGAGATGCAAAGTTTTGCTTATTTGTAGACGGATCACGATACAAATCGAAGAAAGAATAGATGGTTATAGTTTTGAGATTAGCTGACGGAGATGGTTTTGTGCGAAAACATTCTTTTGGACTTCCTCATGTCTCTAACACTTCTGCAGTGACCTTGAAAGATATGATATATTCTCTGTTGTATCACAATAATTTAAATATTCAAAATATTTGAGGGCAAGGATATGATGGTGCAAGTAACATGCAGGGTTAATAGAATGGTTTACAAACTTTAATTTTAAAAGTTTGTCCATGTGCTTACTACATCCATTGTTTGGCTTATCGACTATGATTGGCTTTAGTTGTGATATCTCATGAGGTTGTTTCCATTCATCATTTTTTTTACTAAACTGACTTCTATTGTGAATATCGTTGATACTTCTTGTAAACGCAATGATGAACTCAAACGTGCTCAAGCTACTGACATTGAGTACATGATTTCCATTGATGAGCTTGAAAGTGGGAGATGGCTTAATCAAATTGACACTTTACAAAGGCCTATGGATACTCGGTAGAGTTCTCATTTAGATTTGTCTTTAATTTAATAAAAAAGTTCAGCGCAACATGTTTTATTCCACTTACTGTGATTGAAGATAGCACTAATGTTTTTCAATGAGGAGATGCTAATGCTGCATATGAGGTAATGACTATTTTTGAGTTTGTATTTATCTTGCACCTTATGGCAATCACTGATATACTTTGCCATGCTTTGCAATCTAAATCTCAAGATATTTTACATGATATGCATCTTGTTTCATCAACTAAAGCACTTATTCATAAATTTAGAGGTCATTGGTGGACTACTTTACTTGATCAAGTGAAATCATTTTGTGAGGCAAGAAATATGGATATTCTAGGAATGAATGCTCATTATGTTGCAAGACAAGGTCAAGCTCAACGTCAAGAAGATAACTTTATTGTTGCAGAACGTTACAGAGTAAATTTAATTTATGCTGTTATAGATTGCCAACTTCAAGAGTTAAGTAGTCGATTTAATAAACATGAAGTGTAGTTGCTTATACTTAGTTCAACACTTGATCCTCGTGAATGTAGGAAGTCTTTTAGAATTGGTGATGTTTGTCAATTGGCAGATAAGTTTTATCCAACGAACTTCACAAATGTTGATAAAATGTATTTAAAAATTCAACTTGAGCATTATAAGTACAATGTAGTTCAACATCTAGAGTTCAAAAGCTTGTCGACCATTTTCTGACTTGAGCCAATGGTTGGTTAGTACTAGAAAAGCAACAATATTCCCCCTTGTCTATAGAATAATTCTTCTTGTGCTAACTCTTCCAATGTCTACTGCAACTATCGAACGATCATTTTCGGCTATGCGTATAGTAAAGACAAGACTTTGTAACAAAATAGATGATGAATTTCTTACAGATTTATTGATTATGTACATTGAAAAGGAAACTAAAGAAAAATTAAGCATTGAATCAATAGTCAATGAGTTTCGAGATATGAAAGAATGTAATGTTCTATTTTAATATCGGAGATCCTGATTTTGTTGGGTTTAGTATCTTATGTTAAGAATAATTTTAGCTTGAGGAAGCTTTTTCCCTCTACAGTTACGATAGTTTTTGTTTAAGTTTTTATTTTCTTTTGATAGTCTCTGTACTTTAAGACTTAAAATTTTGTATGGGTGGAGGCTCTTTTGCTATATAATTATCTTTTTTCATGAATTATAAACGTAATTTTTTTTTCATATAGTATCTTACTATTTTTTTTTTGGATGATTTAATTTGGTTGTAATTTATTATTTCTAATAACATAAAAATATAAGTTTAAATTTACCCCCCGTAAAATTTTTCCCTGAGCTCCGCCCCTGATAAAGATGAATCAAATTCCTTGATCATCAACATTGAAAGAAACGACAATGTGGTACCATTTTATTTCTCTCAAGAAAAAAGGAATATAGTCCTTGAATCAATACAATTTGCACCATTGGCTGGTGAATGGTGGTACAGTGCAATCGATGTCCTTTGCAGCAGCATTATTATCAGTAAATGGAATTATTTATAATAAGGTAAAATTCACTTATAATTCTTAAATTTTAATAATTTTTTTGTTTTTTCTTTGTCATCTATTACTTATCTTTGATTTTTTTTAAAAAATGTGTTAATTTGAAGAAATTCCAAAATGGCATGAAGTTTATACAGGAACCTTGTATTGTAGTGGAACATAAAATGTTCTTAAATAAGTAAAGCGGATTAGGATAAAAATGTAATTTTAATTAAAATTATTTTAAAATTAAATAAATAAAAATTACTTTAATTATAAGTATACTATATTACTGGACACACAAGATTACAAAGAAAATACTATAAGATCAACGACATCTCAATTGACAGTACATGTTACTGCACATGTTGGTGCTCAATTAAGTGTTTCAATTGAGTAAATGAGTTAATAACTTTTATGATTTAATTTTGATTAGTCGAAAACATAATTAGTATTGTTGATGCCGAAATCCGGAAGAGTTGGTTAGTGACTCAATCTCAGATCCCTGCGTCAGCATTAAATTTATTTGGTGGGAAGCTCCTGGTTGATCTCCAAGAAGATCCTGTGAATATGAGCAGATAATCTTCAGGCTGCAGATTAACAAGTACCTGAAATTACAGAGAATGGTCAGAGACGCCGGAAGTTTTTCCGGCATAAACCCTCCGACGCTCAAGTCAGTTATCGGGTTTACAGGAAAAACTAAAAATATATCATTTCTCCTCCTTCCCTGTCCCGAAAATAAATGTTAAGTAAATATAATAGAAAAGAGCCAATGATAAATTAAATTCATGCCCTGGTTTTTTGGAGGTGACCTGTGGCAGTTATTTTGACTGAGTCTGCTCCCTGGTCACTTGGTCCAATGTCTCCATAAACCCTTCTGCTTGAGGTCACCAGAATTACCATCTGGTCGAGATAGCTTGCTCAAGGTCACAATATTTACTCCCTCGTCGAGGTGGTTGCTCACAGTCTCAAAATTACCACCTGACCGAGGTGGTCTGCTCACCAGATGGTCTGCTCATCACTCACCAGGTGGTCTGTTCATCAGGTGGTGTGCTCACCAGGTAGTCTACTCACCAGGTGGCCTGCTCACCAGATAGTCTGCTCACCAGGTGGTGTGCTCACCAGATAGTCTGCTCACCAGGTGGTCTGCTCACCACTCACCAGGTGGCCTGCTCATCAGGTGGTGTGCTCACCAGATAGTCTGCTCACCAGGTGATCTACTCACCAGGTGGCCTGCTCACCAGATGGTCTGCTCACCAGGTGGTCACTTTTATTTAGAGGAGATAATGACCACCCTATTTAATTCCCTAAACACCAGTCCCCCAGTTTCTAGTGTTGAGAGTAAAACGAATCAATACTGGAAACTATAAAGTCTCTAGTTTTTATGATGTTGTCTGCTCACCTTCACATGGTCGAGCAGATTCTGGCAAGCTTGGCTTCTGGTCTCGCCATTGAGGAGGCTTTGAGACTTTCGAGCCTTTTCTTGGCTTAAAAACATCCTTTGAATTTTTGTAGTCTGCTCACCTTCACATGGTGGAGTAGATTCTGGCAAGCTTGGCTTCTGGTCTCGCCATTGAGGAGGCTTTGAGACTTTCGAGCCTTCGCTTGCCTTAAAAACTTCCTTTGGATTTTTGTGGTCTGCTCACCTTCACATGGTGGAGCAGATTCTGGCAAGCTTGGCTTCTGGCGAGGTGGAGCAGATTCTGGCAAGCTTGGCTTCTGGCGAGGTGGAGCAGATTCTGGCAAGCTTGGCTTCTGGTCTCGCCATTGAGGAGGCTTTGAGACTTTCGAGCCTCTGCTTGCCTCATAAACTTTCATAAGCTTGAAAGTCTGCTCGCCATCTCTCGGTCGAGCAGATCCTGGCAAGCTTGGCTTCTGGTCTCGCCATTGAGGAGGCTTTGAGACTTTCGAGCCTTTGCTTGCCTTATAAACTTCCTTTGGATTTTTGTGGTCTGCTCACCTTCACATGGTGGAGCAGATTCTGGCAAGCTTGGCTTCTGGCGAGGTGGAGCAGATTCTGGCAAGCTTGGCTTCTGGTCTCGCCATTGAGGAGGCTTTGAGACTTTCGAGCCTTTGCTTGCCTTATAAACATCCTTTGAATTTTTGTAGTCTGCTCACCTTCACATGGTGGAGTAGATTCTGGCAAGCTTGGCTTCTGGTCTCGCCATTGAGGAGGCTTTGAGACTTTCGAGCCTTTGCTTGCCTTAAAAACTTCCTTTGGATTTTTGTGGTCTGCTCACCTTCACATGGTGGAGCAGATTCTGGCAAGCTTGGCTTCTGGTCTCGCCATTGAGGAGGCTTTGAGACTTTCGAGCCTCTGCTTGCCTCATAAACTTTCATAAGCTTGAAAGTCTGCTCGCCATCTCTCGGTCGAGCAGATCCTGGCAAGCTTGGCTTCGTGTCTCGCCATAGACCAGGCTTTGAGACATTGAGCCTTCTGCTTGCCTTATCCTGGCAAGCTTGGCTTCGTGTCTCGCCATAGACCAGGCTTTGAGACTTTGAGCCTTCTGCTTGCCTTAGAAACTTTCTTTGGAATTTTTTGGTCTGCTCACCTTCACATGGTGGAGCAGATTCTGGCAAGCTTGGCTTTTTGTCTCGCCATTGAGGAGGCTTTGAGACTTTTGAGCCTTTGCTTGCCTTATAAACTTCCTTGATTCTGATCTAACGGATTCAGCATATCAATTTATAAGCTTAATAAGACATTTAAATGATCTATAACTTATGAAAATTGTGAGGAGTGAAATAACATAACTCGTTTAGACATTCTATCATATAATTGGTGGGCTTAACATCATATTCCGATTATGTAATTATCTTCGGTATGATTTTACCCAAAAGTTTCACAATAAGAAATAGCTTATCTAAGGTAGCTTAAGCACCAAAGGCATGGATATGTTCTTAAACATAAAAGCCAAATAGGTAATTCTGAAAACTATAAGTGTGCAGCACATGCTTTCAAGCGATAAAAGTAAGCATGTTGTTCTGACAATTGGATGGCAAGCACATGATTAATTAAATACAAATGTCAAGCGCATGATTCCTGTCAGTTCTCATGCCATGCATTGCACTTCAAATCGTAATTCTGTTAAAATTCACTTCAGTTCCAATAATTGAAGCTTATTCTTTATTCTATTTCAAGAATGTAGAACTTATTTACCAATAAACGAGGCATGTAGTAAATGAGTATTTGATTCTAGATCTTAATGCACGTGAATGGAAATTTCCACAAGTTGGTCTTTGTGATCTAATCATGCAAGGCCATAAAAGAAAATTTCCTATATTTAAATTGGATTTATGCTCACAATTACCGAAATTGTGCAATCAAATAAATTAATTTCCAGTATTTCATATTTTAGAATGCAACCTTTTTTTTTTTTTTTAAGACAAGATTCTAGTTCTCGTCAAGGTAATCAGTGAATTAAAATGAAAAGCCGATGACTTACCGATTGAATGAGCAAATTCATTTAATAACCGAACTTGGTCACTGGGCTCTAGGCAGTGATTAATCCAGATTCGTTTCCAACAATTTAATTTGCAAATTACTTCTGCTTCGGTCAAATCCAAATTGGTTGCGAGAATGATGACTTTTTGTATCGGTCCCCACAGACGGCGCCAAATGTTGATGCCGAAATCCGGAAGAGTTGGTTAGTGACTCAATCTCAGATCCCTGCGTCAGCATTAAATTTATTTGGTGGGAAGCTCCTGGTTGATCTCCAAGAAGATCCTGTGAATATGAGCAGATAATCTTGTGCAGATTACAAGTACGAAATTACGAGAGAATGGTCGAGACGCAGGAAGTTTTCCTAAGATAAACCCTCCGACGCTCAAGTCAGTTATCGGGTTTACAGGAAAAACTAAAAATATATCATTTCTCCTCCTTCCCTGTCCCGAAAATAAATGTTAAGTAAATATAATAGAAAAAGACAAAACTTAGGAAAAAGTCCCCCCCACGACCTTAGATCGTGGCCAATGATAAATTAAATTCATGCCCTGGTTTTTTGGAGGTGACCTGTGGCAGTTATTTTGACTGAGTCTGCTCCCTGGTCACTTGGTCCAATGTCTCCATAAACCCTTCTGCTTGAGGTCACCAGAATTACCATCTGGTCGAGATAGCTTGCTCAAGGTCACAATATTTACTCCCTCGTCGAGGTGGTTGCTCACAGTCTCAAAATTACCACCTGACCGAAGTGGTCTGCTCACCAGATGGTCTGCTCATCACTCACCAGGTGGTCTGTTCATCAGGTGGTGTGCTCACCAGGTGATCTACTCACCAGGTGGCCTGCTCACCAGATAGTCACTCAGTGGTCACTCACCACTCACTCATTGGTGGCTCACGGATAGTCGCTCACCGTGTGATCTCACCACGGTGGCACCGCTCACACATCTCTGTGAGGGTGGTCACTTTTATTTAGAGGAGATAATGACCACCCTATTTAATTCCCTAAACAAGTATTAATAGAAATGTTAAATACTACAACAATTAGAATCTAACTGTTAGTATCCTTAGCATTACTCATTTATTTATAAAAAGTGAAGACTTAGACATCATTTTAGTATGGTGGATGACTAAGAAAATTAGAAGATATAATGTTAAAAGAAATATTATTACAATTAAAATGATTTATTTAGAAATTAAGTGGAAGAAGAAGAAAAAGAATAATAATAATAATAATAGTTATTTTTAACTCTAACTCAAGTTAGAATCATTTTTGGTGGACTTTTATAGCTTTTTTTTTAATGTTACTAAAGATGTCTTTGACTGGACATTAGACTTTCAATATCCACATTATCTAGGAAAGCTCTAAAATAATCCCTCTTCTTTTTAAATAAATTATCCATCAAAAACAAAATTTTGACGTCGTCAGTGTATACTTACCTCTATCCTTTTATGCTCAAAGTTAAAAGCTTAATGTCACGTTTCATCTTTGAGGACAAAATAATTTTTGTTATTTAAAATAATTGAGTGTGTAGTAAGATCATGTCATAACGCATAACTTCTTTCATCATCCACACCAGGAAATGGATGTCAAAATTCCTCTCTGCCAAAGACAAATCATTCATTTCTACTTTCATATAGAATATATTGATTTAAGAATTTCTAATGCTCAGAGTTGCAGTCATGGAAGAAGGTTAAGAACGCCCTCTAAGGATGAACAAGTCCAAAAGAAAGAAAATTACTTGTGTTTAAGATAGTTAAGTAGATAAATTAAAAATATTAGATTTTATTCTAATATCACCATCAATGTAGCCGAGTCAAGGTGCTAATTGATTTGGTAATTTCTAATTCACCAGTTACAGTCATGGAAGAAGGGGTAAGATTACTAAATCTAAATTATGTTTGCTTTCATATTGAATTAAAAGTTCCCAATTCAACTATCTGTTTTTGGTGAAAGAATTATTGTTCTCTTGAGTTATCATGTGGTTATTTTTATTTGGCTAAGTGCTTTTGTTATAGTTTTCCTTTTCAGAAAGAATTGAATGATCATAATTCCACAAAAACTTTTAGTTTTTTTTCATGTTGTCAAAGAGTTGAATAATGAGTTTTTTTGTGTTGTCAGAACAATGAAAATAAATTGCGAGTGTCGGATCAAATTGATCGGGTCATGTAGGAACAAGGTTCAAGTCTATGATAAACGGCTCGTCTTGTCGTGACATTCTCTTGAATTCTCAAAACTTCTGTGGCTTCATCCTTATAGGGGCGTGACATTCTCTTGAATTCTCAAAACTTATGTCGCTTCATCCTTATAGGGGCAGAGAATCCGTTGCTGTCTTAACTGTGCTACCTTAAAAACTAATGAATATTAAGAAATTAATTTTTACTAATCACAAAAACTACATATAAATATCAATATATTTTTAACAAGTTAAGGATGCTGCTAATATCAATGGATAATCTAACTAAAAGAAGAGATTGATCGTAAAAGTTTCACAGTATCATTGTTCGATTCGCCACAAATGACTTGGTATATTGTTTTCACTGGTAGTTAGGTACCATAAACATTACACATAATTATCGGGGTTATTATTTTTTTTCTTTTTCCCACCATAATGTTTTACAGTAACATTGGATACTCTTAAAATACTTCTAAACAAATTGTTTATATAACTCAGATTTAATTTAATTAAGAGTAGAGCTATTTGAACTCATAAAATATTATTTACATTCATTTTTAATAAATTTTCATTATTATATCCTACTAATTTTTAATCACTAATTATATATTTATTAATTTATTAGTAAGATAAGTCAAATCCTATAGTATACCTTAATCTCCTTCTTCTCAACAATATCACTATCATTTCTTTCAATTTTTTTTTCTTGTTTTACTTTTCTTATAGAATCATTGCAAATAATATTTGCAAAATATAATACTTATTTTAATACATATAATATTTTTCCCTCAATGCTATGTTAGATTTCAACGGCCTCTAACATGCTGAAAAGAGTATTATGATTTGGATTATGAAGTTAACCAAAATTTTCCAAATAAAAGAATGGAGAATAGAGAGAAGATAAATAAGAATGAAAAAGAAAAAAAAGAAAGAATGGGTGGAGAGTTTCAAGAGAAAACTAAAATAGAATAAAAAATATATTGTTAGGGTTAATTTTGTGATATCAAAGGGTCTATAGAGTAAAAGTTTAAAATTAATAATTTGGTAGTGGGCAAATTAAGAGAATGGATGTTAAGAAGAATTCGGTGCGTTGCTTAATCACTAAGTACTTGTTTAGTATAACTTATATAATGTGCTATATGTGCTTATTTAACATTATAAACTCTTATTATAATTTTTTTTATTGTTTGGTTGTTTTTCTAATAAAGTTTTTGAAGATTAAATAAATTATTTTGCCCCAACTAGTAAAAGATTAAATTTTAGATTTTTGGGAGTAGAAGTTCAAAAAATTATTTTTAAAAATTAAAATATCATTTACTTAGTTAACAATCTTTTTTATTTTTTTTCATAATATAACTTTTACAAATTTTTCTATTAAAGTAATTTCATAAATTTTTAATAAAAGTTTTTTATTAAAAACCAAACAACTAATTTTTTTTGAGTTAAATGCTCTATTTAAATAAAGTTTACTTAAAAAATTGTACCAAATGGATCTCATGTCTACTAATCCTAGTTTATTTGCATTATAAGCATTAAAACCAAGTTAGACTTTCAAAATAAGATTGAGTGAAGTGTGAAAATTCCCATTTGGATAATAAAGAAACAAATAATCCCAGAAAACAACACCAAAATTACAAGGAAAGGACCATAGTCGCAACCAAGCCACTTTTCTCAATGGTTGCATATTCTTGAATTCTCGAGGCGGTCACCAGCACGCCAAGATATACAAAATTCACACTGGCATTCGCATATCAGCACATTTCTTGTATTTTCTTTTAAGAATTTTGCGCAGAAAGATGACAAAGAGGTACGTGTACAATTGAACCCACACGTAACGTACTGGTGGCATACACTCACAATCTCACATGCCTATGCCTGTGCTGTGGCTATCCTTTTTGAGCTTTTTCTTTCTCTCCATCCAATACAAGCTTTGATAGATTGATTCCCCTGCCAACTTCCCCAAAGAATCACATAAAAATTACATGATCTTGTTACCCCCTTGTATTTATATTATTAATTTTGTTGTCACTCTTGTCTATACAATTACATTTACCCTCTGCTTTCGGTGCTCCGCTGTTGCCTTTTTCTTCGTCCTCTCTCTTTTTCTCTACTGTGCGCCTTCTCTCTTTCTGGTTATTTCCTCTTTTCGCTCGAGTCTCTTTCTTTAATCAATTTCACGCGTTACTTTGTTGATTTTGCTTGTTGATTCCGATGATGGATGTACATATTTATTTTTCGTTTTGCTATAGTTGACGGTATATTAGTTTGATTTTTTTTTGGTTCTTGGGTTCTTTTTTTTGTTCGTCATCTTATCATGTATAGTCTTCTTTTGTTGGCAACTAAACAAAATTCAGTCTTGGGTTGAACATTTCTTGTATTATGATGATGCTGATTGGATCTTGGTGCTTGTCCCATGTGTATCATACTTTGGTACTAATTGTTAGTGTCAATTTGTTATAAACGATTAATTGGTTCGTCATTAAAACTTCATGATGACTATGGTTTCAAGATTTTTTCATTTTCAGAGAGGCATTTTGTTTGTAGGTGAGCTTGGTGTTTACTATGATCATCAGTATCATCTAGTTTGATCAAATCACAAAACTTTTCAGCCTCAGTCTTATATGAGAAATGATCAAACACTCTTTGAATCACATAGCTAGTGGCATTAGTTGGCTAAAAGATTTTGCTTTGTCAATGCCTGTAACAAATGCTTGTTTTAGTGTTTGGCGTCAATGTGCTAAATGTGGAGTCGGCTTTAGATAATTAACAACTGGCTCTTTCATTTCATAAGGATTGGGTGATCATGTGTTTCTTTCTTTTCTTGTTTTCCTTGTCGTTCGTCAAACCAGTTTATTTCTCAAGGAGATTGATTGAACATTAAACTAGATGTTCTAGTTTTCATATTAAGTCTGTTGTCATATCATTGTGCATAGTGGTTTTGCTTTTGCTTGATGTGGCTTATATAACATGGTGTTTTGTGGCTAAAATTTTGTGTCTTTCTATTCCTTCTGAGTCTCAATTGTTTATTTGTGCTCAATTATACTTTGCCTGCACTATGTGGAACATACCCTTTGGCTATCGCATACCTGAATAGTGAATCTGAATTTCTTTTGGAAGTTTTGATTGAAACCATTATCTGATCAAATTTTCGCCTCACATAATTTATTTCTTTTCATCTTTTAGAGTATATATGGGTTGACTTGGAAATTTAATGGGAGGTATAGAAGAGAGTGAACCACCCCTGAAACGTGCGAAAGGGTCTGTAGCAGAATCAAAAAACTTAGCAGAAGACTCATCTGTTAAAGAATCTTCTGTTTGCTCTTTGGGAGACGTAATGGCTAGGCCACTAACCTCCCAAGGGGATGAAGAAACAATTGGTTCAAAAGGTGTCATAAAGAAATCAGAGTTCATCAAAATCATAACCAGAGCTTTGTATTCACTTGGTTATGACAAGAGTGGGGCCCTCCTAGAGGAAGAATCAGGAATACTAATGCACTCATCAGTGGTTAATCAGTTCATGCAGCAAGTAATGGATGGCAATTGGGATGAAAGTATCATCACATTGCATATGATTGGTCTATCAGATGAAACAGCTGTGAAATCAGCATCCTTCTTGATATTGGAACAGAAATTTCTTGAGCTTCTAAAGAGGGATAAAGTTAGTGCTGCCCTAAATTCTCTGAGGAGTGAGATTGTGCCTCTTCAAATCAATATGAGCAGAGTTCATGAGCTTGCATCCTGCATTATTTCTCCATCAAAGCCTTTAACACTTGGAAACTCTGGTCAAGATACAGAGGATGAAAAGTCAAGGTCAAAGTTTCTGGCAAAACTGCAAAAGTTGCTCCCTGCTTCAGTTATTATTCCCGAAAAAAGGTTGGAACATCTTGTTGAAAAGGCTCTTGATGTACAACGAGATTCTTGCTTGTTCCACAATACATTGGATAGTGATTTTTCTCTGTATTCGGATCACCAATGTGGAAGAAACCGGATCCCATCGCAAACTTTGCAGGTTAGACTCAACACTGTAGCTTTTGTTGTTTTGTTGTGATGCCTTTCATGCCCCATATCCGTTTCTTTTCTTGTTTGATTGGCTATGAAATATCAGAGCATTGTAATTTTTCTTCGCTGTTATAAATAAAGATGATGCAGAAGAAAAGGGCATGATTATTTTGTCTTGAGATTCCTTTTTGGCAGCTTGCTTAATGCATAGGTCGTGCTCGATGGTGAAATATTTTGTTTGAATATGTGTGTTTAGGAAATTATTAATGGAACTTGGGATGTTTGTTGGTAACTTAGTTGATTAATATGAAATGGTTTTGAAGATAGATGGTGTCTTATATCCTCTCAATTTTTTTTATCATTGTTGATATTGTTTTTATGACTATCATCGATAAATTAGTTTATGAAACTTTTTTCACATATTATGTTGCCTCGTAATATTTGTACCATGATTGGAGTGCACATTTATTGCAATGAATTGGTTTTGTACGACATTTGCAAAGGCTTGCATGACAATATCTCATTATACGAATGTAACAGATACTGGAAGCACACAGTGATGAAGTATGGTTTTTGCAATTTTCACATGATGGGAAATATTTGGCCTCATCATCCAAGGATCAGTCAGCAATTATATGGGAGGTAAGTTCTCTTTTTGATTATTGGCTTTTGGTCATTGACATTTACGACCTCAGTGATAACTTCTGGAAATCTTGCCCATATGAGCACAACATTGGTGATTAGTATGCACTAGCCCCCATTTTCAAGCTTTCTATTTATTTATAGATAAAATGTGGAATTCGATAAGGACTCTATTTGCCCTAATATGGTTTGATGGTGTAAAGTGTAGGGACAATACTTGGAAACTATTTGAGCAGATTTAAAGCAACCTATTTAACTTGACCGCATCTTTATTTAATATTTTATACATCACAAATTAGTTGTTCAGTCCATCTCTTGGAATTCCCCTTCCATCCCAACTACATTCTTAATTAAAAAGTAATCGTTTTGGATTCAGAGCGTTGTAGTCAGTCAAACGACTTAAGCTCTTGTGAGCTTTCAAATCCAGATCAAATGTGAACAATGGCCATTGTTGACTTAAGAGTTTAAACTTGGTAATCACTAACCTGACCAACATGACATAATATGTATTTTAGTGTAACCAATAGCATTGCTATTATTTATACCCAAATAAACTAGTTGTTTCAGTATAGCTTCCCACTATTCTCAATTGATGAACTTAAGATTGACTCTTTTTAAGGTAAAAGAGGATGGTCAGGTGTCACTGAAGCATAGACTAAGTGGTCACCGGAGACCGGTGTTTACAGTTTCATGGAGCCCTAATGACCATCAACTTCTTACTTGTGGACAAGAGGAGGCTATCAGGCGTTGGGATGTTAATTCTGGAGAATGTCTCCATGTTTACGAGAAAACTGGTGTTGGCTTGATTTCCTGTGGATGGTTTCTAGACGGTGGAGGAATTTTTGCTGGAATGACTGACAAGAGCATCTGCCTGTGGGATTTGGATGGAAGAGAGCTGGAATCTTGGAAAGGGCAGAAGACTCTAAGAATATCAGACATGGCTATAACTGATGATGGAAAGAGAATAATAAGCATATGCAGAGAAGCTGCTATTCTCTTGCTTGACAGGGAAGCTAATTTTGAGAGGTGGATTGAAGAGGAGGAAGTTATCACTTCATTTTCATTATCAAAAGATAACAAATACCTGCTGGTTAATCTTATAAACCAAGAAATCCATCTCTGGAGCATAGAAAGTGATCCCAAACTTGTTTCAAGGTACAAAGGTCACAAACGTGCTCGATTTGTTATTCGATCTTGTTTTGGTGGATTTGAACAAGCATTTATTGCCAGTGGGAGTGAGGATTCGCAGGTAAATATTTTCCTTTCTTTTTCTTTTTCACCTTTTGCTAAGAAGATAAAATATACAAGCATGAAGGGTGCTTGATTAACCTATTATTTATTGCGAATGGGGTAAACAAATTAGAGAGAGAGAGAGAGAGAGAGAGAGAGAGAGAGAATCCAATTAGGAATTTTTTGATATTCTCAAAACTATATTTACGTAATTGTGTATATACTTGCTGGAAATGGACACCATTCTACTCAAATGATTTGGCCAGGCGGGCTTGTGAATATTATTTCTAAAAGTGCATTCTTACTTTTCTTTCTCAACAATAAATATTGATGGTACTCTCTTTTCAGAATGTGCCAGAAATTCTATTAAGTGAATCTGTTGCTGCTGCTGCATCGTCTTTAGATAATTTTGTTTCAAGTTATTTCTGCCTTCATCTTTCCTTCTTTTATTTGTATTCAGCAACAATGCTTAAATATTTATGTTTTTGATTGTAGAAGTATTGATATTGTTCATTTTATTAATAGAATGCTGGACAACGTTATTCCTTTAATATATGTAAGGAATAAGCGAATTCTTGATATGATACCATGCGGCCTTCGAACTGGCTGATTCTAAGAGTTGTGAAAATTGTGGTTGGATTTTCCTTACAGAATTTTGTTCTAAAGCATAAAACATTTCTCTCCTCTTCTCCCTCTGTCCTGACAGCACACTTTGTACTTATTTTGTCGGTTACTCTGTCTACTTTTTCTGTATTAGTAGTGTCTAGTGTGTATCTTTTTTGTGTATGAAGATGTAAGTTAGATTCACATTTAAGGCATTCCCATTTATTGTTATAGGTGTATATATGGCATAGATACACAGGAGAGCTCGTTTTGGCATTGGCAGGACATTCTGGGTCAGTTAATTGTGTGAGCTGGAATCCGGAAAATCTTCACATGTTGGCTTCAGCCAGTGATGATCGTACAATTCGAATATGGGGCTTAGATCAGATCAATATGAAGCATAGAGACCAGAGCAATGGCGTTGTTCACCACTGCAATGGAAGAATTTGAAACAATTGCTAGAGCCAAAATTCCTTGAACGTCGTTATACAGAAATGTTCTTCTTTAGTTCATTTACATTTGTGTAAATTCTTTGAATGATTTGCTTACGTTCTTGGCATCTGTGGCAGGCAAAAAGCAAGTCATTTATGTAGCTGCTATCTGCCAATAGATAATACAAGGTTGATATCCATTGCCTTTTAAATCTCTCTTTCGGTTCGATTTAGATTTAGAAGCTGCACCATTAGATCAGTGATTTGTCTTCTTTTCCTGTCAATATCATGTCTTCGTCTTCCAGATTTCAGAAAAAAGAAACTTTTCTTCTTCCTAGAAAAGCTATGATTGAAATGCGTACTTTCATCCGGAAAATTGTGTATTGTTTGCCATTAATTCGTAGGAAGAGTAGTATTACCAATGGGTTGATGGTCGAAGGTGAGGAAAGTGTAGGGTAAAATAGGTTTATAACTATCAAATATAAATTTTGCTTGAAACTGATAGGAATTACAATCTTAATACAGGATGATATGAGAATAATTAAAGCTGTGAAGAAATTACTTTGCATAGTGCTGTCCTCTGGATCCGGCTTTTATCAAAGCTTTGTGACTGGAGTCAGTACATACATCTTGCATGAGCGACCGTCCACTTTAGCAGCCAATTTCCCTTGAAATTTTGTCTCAAGAGTACGACGCTGAGAAAATGAATATTGATTAAGTTAATCACCAAAAAGCATATTTTATTAAAGCAAGAAGTTATGTTTTATTCTCTCTGACATTTTGTGAAATATCTGCTTAATTTCTTACCTCCCAAAGGTCTCTAGCTTCAAACAATGTATTTTTTGACTTGATGCCAATGTCATCCCAATGTGCTGTCATCATGGAACTCAAAGTCTTTCGGCTCTCGAGCAGAACAACTATTCTGTTTCCAGAAAGAGGACCAGCCCATATCTGTTGATCATTAATTGCTACGAAAATGATGAGGGAGGAAACTTAAACTTCATAATCTATGCTTAGAAACTTCTACCAATTGGAGCCTACCATTCTTTCTCCTTGCATTCTGACTTTCTTTGCTTGAACACCCAAAGGATCTATCAAAATTCAGCAAATTCATATGTAAATATATTGCTTGATTGCTGATAATCATCTAGTAACAATGAAACCAGCATTGCTGATGAAATGATACCTTGATTTACGGCTATAACCTCCTCATTACCAATAATTTGCATGGTCTCTAAGGTAAGATTTCGTACATCGCATCCTAAAAGAAGTGGAGCCTACAACATAGTACGCAAACATAAATGAAAAAGAACCCCTGCATAGGTGAAAATAATGGGCCTTATTCAGTGGATAAGTGCTCGATTACCTTAGAGATAGCCCATATGCTGAAATGCACTACATATTCATTGTACTTCATCCCACCATTGCCGACTTCTAGCATGTCTGGATCTGTTAAGAAGGAAGAGATATCATTCAAATCACTGGAAGATGATGTACTTCATACTGACTGTAGCATTCACATTTCATTTCTACCCAAAACAACTATGGATACTCAGTTTTTAACCATCGGAAGCCTGCAGTATATCTGTACTGACCATTCCAGCCACCAGGCTTGGCGTGATCAGCGTAAACTTCATTCATGTCAGCAATTGTCAGCATTCTACAGGATGTCATACAAGAACCATTTAAATTCTTCATTGATCTCTGAGTTTTAGATTGCAGACTTTGACAACTATATAAACAAAACTTTGTAAGAAATTATTAGACAGACTAGATAAGTCAAGAATCGGATTTTCTGTATGATAAAAATCGAGAAAAAGAACAAACACACCCCAACGTTTAGGAAAAGAGACAAAACTCCCCTAATATTTCAAAAAAGATATTTACACCCCAATTCATTATAATTTTAATATGTAATTATCATTATATCCTTCTAGTATATAAAAAAAAAAATAGTAGATTATCTAATTTGTCCATATATTATTAATAAAATTATAAATATATCCTCATTGCCTCATTCCTCTATTTTAATTTTTATCAATAAACAATTTTCAAAAAAGACATCTACACACCTAAAAAAAATTGTAAATAAATTATAATTTTGAAAATAAACGTTGGTTATTAATACCATAATAAATAACATAGAAAATTGGTAATAAATGTACAAGTTTAAATGATTGACATGCTGAGAATTATTAAATATACAAGTTTAAAGTTTAAATAAAATTGGTTAATAATAACCAATTTTATTTTTAAAATTATAATTTATTTATAATTTTTGTAGGTGTGTAGATGTCTTTTTTGAAAATTTGTTATTGATAAAAATTAAAATAGAGGAATGAAAAATGAGGGTATATTTATAATTTTATTAACAATATGTGGTCAAATTGGATAATCTAACAATTTTATTTTATATGCTAGAAGGGTATAATGATAATTATATATTAAAATTATAATGAATGGTGGTGTAAATATATTTTTTGAAATATTAAAGAGTTTTTGTTCCTTTATCTAAAGGTTGGGGATGTGTTTATCTTTTTTCCATAAAAAAGTAGTAGATGTATTTTATTTTTTTTGGGGAACTTGTATTTTTTTTTTTTTCCTTACCTTGCCCATGAGTCCGAAATGTCATCGGTAGTCCTCCGGCTATTTCCGATGTTAGAACCCCATAGAGCTGGGCGCATGTCCCCCCTAGATAATGTGCAGAAAATAATTCAGAATTTAGACTTCCGAATAGAGTTAAGCCAAGTTAACACATTGCGTGTGATAGTGGTACCATTCACACATAGAGAAAAAGATGGGGCGCCCTGCCTTCTTCAAAGCATCGGACATTGCTCGGTACCTAACAAGAAATCATATTCTATTATTCATGAACTTCATCTTTCTACGGTCTAGTGGATATACAGAAAATGGAAAGTTGATAATTAAATAGAGTCATGTTTAAGGTCACCTTATAGTTGGTCTTGTGTCATCATTAAAACAGTTGTCATACTTCAAGTAATCAATTCCCTGCTCAAAAGCAATGTTACTCTCTACTCTATTATCCAGTGAATTTGAAATCAGTACTGAGTTTAAAGTATTGATGGTAGGTTAATGCCTGCATGCTCTTCATTCATACCCACGAAGCAAAGTTTTTGGCATCTTGTTCTTCATGACCAAGTGAACCTGGCATTGTCCCTGAGCATGTTCGGTACCTTTACCAGTACAAAGAGAAATGAGTTAAATTGTAAATTTTTCTTATTTCTAACTTTGACAGGATCAACAGACTGAAGATTGTAGTTTGTTAAGTAATCATCTTCTAATGTAACACAATAAATTTTGTCCATGTATCGGCCATCGGTCCAAATGTTTCAATTTGTTTGTTTAGTTGTCCATTGAGGTCCTTCATCCTTGAAATTATTCCGGGAATCATTTAAAGGATTTTAACAAAAGAATTCTAATCAGAGAAATTTAAAAGCTCACCCTGAATCTGCGTAAATTCCTAATTTGAGGCCCTTTCTGCGAGCATAATCTGCAAGAGCTTTGATCCCAGATGGGAATGCAGTCTTGTTAGCAACTAGATTACCCTGAAATTGATTAAGTAATGGTTTAGCAGCTATTTGAGTTAGAGAATCAAACATATGGAATGAACAGGCACCGTGCTATAAAGGAATGACAGGCTTATCATTGCAAGTTTAACTGATCATAATTGAGTGGAAGTCATCCTAAATGTTTCAATCATGAGCAACATGGATTATTTTGCCATTAAAAACGAAAAAGAATAAATGATTTTATTGTTCGCTTTCAATTTTCATTTTCATTTACTCTCCTCTGGTCATCTCTTCCTCAACTGGCTAGAAGAACTGGAAAACATCTAACTCAAGGTCATCATATTCTAGCTATAATTTTGATGTCCGAACAAATATTCGGCAAAACCGGCGGCCACTTGTAGCTCTTCCGGAGAACTGATTCTGTATTGCTACTGAGTAGGTTATGTAGTAAAAACGAATGGGCTTTTGCAAAATTAAGGTAACCTTATCTGGCAAAATAAAGTATGAAAGTAGCTTAGTTTACTTTAACATCTTCGATCATAAGGTGTCATTTCTGGAGAGATTTCAAGGGAATTGAAGGAGAGAATGGAAACAAACCTGAGAATCACGACTTGACGCCCCCCAACAATCATCTGAAAAATCAAAGAAGAGTGCATTGTAAGAAAAGAATTCATTGATACATGTAATGTAAACTTAACCATCACAGTGATTAAGATGTTTTTCCAAGCCAACTAGTTACCTATGTTGACATACTTATATCCAAGCTTGGCTAGTCCGCTTGAAACAAGGACATCAGCTGTTGTAGACAAAATTATTGTAATAATTAGCTATGTTGTAAATGTATATTAACTTTAAGTAAAATGCTCATGGGTGAGCAAGGTCATCAACTCACCTGTTTCTTTAATGATCTTCTCGTTAATCTGGCAATGGAAGTGATTCCAACTATTCCACCTATCCCGAAGATATAAATCAATTAGCTAACTTCAGAATTATGTTGCCTTCAAGGGAAGACTAATCGAAAACTCATGTTTTTGACAAAATTATTCCTTAAAAAAAATATGCATATAACAACATGCTAGCTATTACAGATAAACTGCAGCTAAAGCAACCTTATCAACGGTAACTTTGACAAGAATCTGGAAATAGCAAACGGTATGCAAATGAAATTAATGTATTTGCATCACGAGAGAAAGAGTGAGAGGGGAAAAATAGGAAGAGGAAGTGAATACCCCATTGGAGGAGTGAGACCAAGACCATTACTGAGAAGATTTCTCCTGTCGCTACCATTGCTCTCTGCTGCAGATGGTGAGACTATGAAGAGGACTGCAAGTAGGAACAAACAAGGAGCATAGCATCTTTCCATCATCTTCTTAACCAAATCGTCAAATATCCATTGTAAGTTATGATTGATCCCAGCCTTTATAATATACATATCACTGCCATTATTAATGCCAACACGGCTTTCTAGTCGAGCACACCCAGTCATGCCAACTTGGTGGCTCCTTTGCAACTTGTGGTAAAAAATAAATGGACTACATGCCTACCACTTACTGATTTGGTTCGCTTTGTAATGTATAAGTCAGAAAATTAGCGGAAAATCTTGTGAAAGTTGAAGAGAATAGAAACTTTAGTTTATTCCAAACCTCGAATCTGACGAAAGCGCTATGAGTTAATAGTGGTTACAAGGAAACATAACGTGATAGATCCCTCCAACGTACATTTAATATATCTTATATTTACTCATTAGTCACGTACATTTAGGTTGTGTTTATTTTTTGGATTGGAGTGAGAATCTTAGGATTAGAAATGTGAAATGGGATTGAAAATAAATTATTTATTTACACTGAAATGTAAGTATGGAGTGGAGATTATAATCTACTTTATGTGTTTACTTAGGTGGCGTTTGCTTTTTAACTTAATGACTTAAAGTGACTTAAC
Organism: Citropsis articulata; assembly: GCA_030449925.1. Classification (NCBI taxonomy): domain Eukaryota; kingdom Viridiplantae; phylum Streptophyta; class Magnoliopsida; order Sapindales; family Rutaceae; genus Citropsis; species Citropsis articulata. Next base: position 3,258,794 of record JASUUH010000085.1, on the reverse strand, counting down.
TTAATTAATTAAGTTAATTAAAAGTGTTTGTTTTTATAACTTAATGAGACTTTTTAGATAATTTTGACTTAATAAAATAAGTCAATTTTTTTAACTTTTTACTTAACGGAGAAATCTGAATTAAGTCACTTAGGTGGCGTTTGTTTTTTAACTTAACGACTTAAAGTGACTTAACTTAATTAATTAAGTTAATTAGAAGTGTTTGTTTTTATAACTTAATGAGACTTTTTAGATAATTTTTATTTAATAAAATAAGCTAATTTTTTTAGTTTTTTACTGAATGGAGAAATCTGAATTAAGTCAATTACTTTCTAATGTAAAAAATATCCATTCTTTATAATTTATTGTTCCTATCTATCTCAATACTTACCCATAGACATTTACCCAACATAATAATCTCATCATTATTTTTTAGCCGTCATGGAATCACTCCTCATTTTGCTCCTCTCATCTAGTTCTTGAATCTCCCATTAATATATTATTTTACTTATAAATGTTAAAATATTGTAGTATTTAATATATTATTTATTTGACATTCAAATTTAATAAGGATACAAATGTAAAAGTACATATTTTCAGTTTTTTTAGTTGAAAAAAACAAACAACTTAATACTTATTTTTTGAAATTCAGACGAAAAAATAAACAAATTATTCAAATTCAAACATTCAGATCTATTCAGAATTCAGACTAATTCAGGTCTATTCAGATTTTAGATAAAAAAACAAACGACACCTTACTTTCTAATGTCAAAAATATCTATGCTTTATAATTTATTTTTCATGTAAATCTCAAAATTCACCTATAGACATTTATCCCACATAATAATCTCATTTGGCCGTCATGAAATTCATTCTTATTTTGCTTCTCTCATCTAATTCTTGAATCTCCCATTAATATAATATTTTACTTATAAATGTTAAAATATTGTGATATTTAATATATTATTTATTTAACATTCAAATTTAATAAGGATACAAATATAAAAGTACACATCTTCAGTTTTTTAAGTTGAAAAAAATAAACAACTTAATACTTATTTTTCGAGATTCAGATGAAAAAACAAACGCCACCTTAGTCTTGGATTAGAAGTAAATAATTTCAAATTACAATTTTATCTTTATTTAAAGAATTATAATTTTTAATTACAAAGTTAATGAAAAATATATTTAATGAATAAATATTTATTTTATTATATTTGTAAATTAATAATAATTAATAATAATCTTAATTATGAACAACACAATTTTTATTAATTTTAATTTTAATTATATAAATTAAAAATTATTGATAAGGGCAATATAAATAAAATATTTTTACTACTAACATAGTGTGAAATTAATATTTTCTTAGAATAAACTATTTATTAGTATTAATTATTAATATTAAATAAATATAATACTAATATTTTTAAATTAATATAGTAATATTACTTAGTACAAATTAATATTTTTTTAGAATACACTATTTATTATTAATTATTAATATTAAATAAATATATTACTATTATTTTTAAAATAAATATAATAATATTATTCAAATAAATATAATATTATTTATTTTATTTTATTAAATATTAAATTAAATTAAATTAAATTTAAAAAAGTAGAAAATGGAGAGGTGAGAGTGGAATTCCCAATCCAGAGTTAATTTGTTAAAATAAACACTGAAGTAGGAGAAATCCACACTCCTAATTTATTGAAATAAACACTAAAGTAGGAGAAATCCACATTCCTCACTCACACTCCAGTAAATAAACACAGTCTTAATGTTACACTACACATATAAATAGTAATTAAATAGTAATGGTATAGCCACTCATTATTTATGTGAGTAAAATGAATGTTAAGATTTACCACAATGTAATAGTAGCAGCATTCTTTTGCTACCTAAAGTCCCACTAGTTCAAAAGTTTTCGCCTGTGTCCGTCCAAATCCGTGGTAACATCAGAAATACCTGGTAATAAAGTACAACTCTTCGTTTACAGCATTTTAAACAACCATGCAATCCATCCATGCATGAAGACATTAAACGAATCAAATATTGCCTTTTTCTACAAAATTTTTTAAAACAACCACACGGGTTTCCAACAGTCCAAAGTAGGCAAGTTTATTTCACAAAGCCTCCTTGAGATGGAAGGTCCTAGCTATGTCCCTGGCATTATCATACTCGTTGAGTTCAACTAGCATCTTCTTCAGCCGACGGGCAAGTCCAGCCGTCCCACTCTCTGTTACACCAGGCAAATGCTTCTTCTCCAGTGTCTTTGCTAATGATAGCATGAAATCCACCAGTGGTTGCAACTTGTGGCAGCAGCTTCCAGTGACACTTGGACCTGCCCAGACTCCAGATAAAGAAGCAACAATTCTTTCAGTTCTTGAAATGGCATCATGAACATTTGAAGCGATGCTTCGAACATGAGGCAAAACTTTTCTACACAAAAGCTCATCGAGAGCAAGCTTTTCTAAAATTGGCAACGCAAAAACTTCTTTCCACAAGCAGATATTTCGCATCAAACGAACAGACACCCCAAAACGGTATGCCGCAATTCGTGCTGCATTGGGAACAGCACTCATTGCAAGTGGGCTCCATGTGGGAACCACAATGTTAGCAACTGCTTCAGCTAGGCGGGTGCGAATAGCGACTAATAGATCTTTCAAGGCCTCACAAGAAGTAGGAACATAAGCCATAACCAAGATTGTGGCAGAAACAGCATTCTTCGTCTCCCGAGTACTGAGCATGTCCCAGCAGTAAGCAATATCATGGTGCAAAATTGGGAGTGCAACCTTTTCCACCAATGTGGGAACAAGGTTCGCATCAGCATCATCATGGGCGAAGTCTTCCCCATCCTTGGGTAAACCATAATTGAACAGTAAATTATGCCATTTCATATCAGAAAAATCGGCATCCTCATGGAGAGGGTCCCACTTCAGAAGCTCCAGCCTCACATATGGAGACATGATAGCAGGAGTACTTAGTGACATATAGGCATCACGGTAGCTTGATGAATAGTCTCTCTTCCATTTCTCAAACCTTTCTTTTACCACTGAAAGTTGGGAGTACTCCTCAGCTGCATCACTAAAAATTTGTTCAGCAGTCTTGAGCAACTCCTCATGATTTGATTGATATGATTCAGTCTCACTATCACTTTCATCAGTAGTAGATTCTCCTTCCAGTTTCTGAGAAGAAATGTGCGCATCCATGGATGATAATTGCTTTAAATCAAATCGTGTTCTCCTACGTTGACGTGATTCAGCTCTCCGCTCCATATCCCTACGTTTCTGCAGGTTCATGTCTCTACCAAATTCATCCAACTTCACCGGTAAATTTGTTTGTTCCTTGATGGCGGCGGCAGCAGCAGCCTGAGCTGCACTACTTGCAGCTGTGAGCTTAGAAGCACTGTTTCCACGATCACCGATAACTAATGTGGCCGCTTTTATAGCTGCTTCTACCTCAGTCATTTCATCATCATTATCAGCAGCTCTTCTCTCTAAAATGGCAGACGCACGCTCTTTATTGAGTTTTTGCATCTCCGCTTCAAGTGTCTCGATGTAGGGTGCTTTATCCTGAAAGTGAGTATTACAACAAAAAATTAGTACAGATCAATAAGCGATGCTCTCACTAGTACAGATACCCAAGAACACATAAGAACAACAAGGGAATAAACCACTAAACATAGGATTCATAGTTGCTGTAGTTTTTTGAAATTATATAAATTGGAATTTACACACCAAATCACAGGCAGTTAAAACGTAGGACTTCATGTTGTTCTAGTAATTTGAAATACTAATAACTGACTCAAGATCTTTCAACCTGGTAAGCTCTAAATAACTACGATGCAGGAATTTACATAATATAGCTGTTTACATCAACCATCTCGGTTATAGACAAACTAATCCTCCAGGGCTTTACCTCTAGCTTACACCCCTTTAAGTTGCATCTAGTATTGCAGGTACACCACTGCATATACAAACTATATGTATTTATAGAGCTGTGCTCTATTGACTATTATCTCTGTATGCACTTTGTCTATACATAAGTGGCTTCAAATAAACATAAAATTGCATGTCTGATAACAGAAACTAATGAAATCTGTTATGTTTAAGACATGAAAATGTAACAGGGTGAGGACAGAAAGAAATTTTTGCAGGAAAAAACAAATAAACCAGACACACACCCAAAAAAAAAAGTGGTACATAGAATTAGATTCTTACCTGCAAAAAATCACATATAACAGACACGTACTCTCGAAGCTTCTGCATGAAGATGAACTTCTCACCAGCAGCAGATAAAGAGCTTTCGAGATCAGTAATTTTCAGAAGCGAGGAAGACAAATCTTCATCCGTTTTTTTCAGTGATGACATAGTTCTAGCATGAGATTCCTAATGAGAAAACAGAAGCACAGAGTAATAAGCATATAATCCAGTTAAACTCATGTAACATCAATTAAAAGTACCCTGCCAAAACTCAGCTTGAAGCATTGAGAGCATTTCAGTAACAGAATAAGACAAGTCTTAAAGATTAAGAGTTTGCCTAAAATATCTTTTTGCTTCTCTTTAGAATTATTTTATTTCTCCAATTCCATGGTGGGATTTTGTTTTTAGTAAGACATAAACATAATAAACTACCAATAAAAGATTGGAACAGACGGAAGGGAGTCATCTCAACAACTGGGGAAAAAATTTGAAAAAAATAAATGAAGAAGAAGAAGAAGAGGACAGCAGTTTCCTGAAATGCTTATCAGTTTTTTCTCTTCAAGTGTGTTATGTGTCATGCTATGCTTTACATTTTCTAACAAAGATAGGGTTAAATAAATTTAGACAACTGCATCCTACTTGTAATATGCACCATTGCGCAAGGGATAATCCAAACAACCAATCAAGTGAGTGAACTGCTAAGGGAATAGAGTATCATAGAATTCATTATTTCAACATTTCTTGTTATTAAGTTTCTCCTTTTCTGTTTCAAATAGCCACTCAGCATATTTCTCATATAACAAACACAGATTCGCAATTTTTAATTCCAAATTCAGATTGATTTCAAATCGAAATTCCAGCATACCTTTAACCTATTGACATTGTTCTGCAAAGCTTTCATAGCACTCTCAGCTTTCTGAGCTATTGACATGGTATCCAAACCTTGTGATGCCCCAATAGCTCCTCCAATACTTGGAATAGGAGTCACAGTTGTCGGGTATGAAAACTGCTGTTGCTGCTGGGGCATAGCAACACTAGAACTGGTATTAGCACCCGCCCTGACCGAACTATCATCAATCCTCTTCCCTAAACCTTTCCTCACCTGCTCCTCTTCCCACATCACATCTTCATCAACATATTCATAATCATTCTCCACTCTAGCGACCACAGGCCTCTCATCTTCATCCACATCATCATCTTCAAATACACCTTTTTTCTTCTTCCCACTCGCAGTCCTCTCTCCGAACATCGCCACTCGCCTAGGAAACTCAGGTTCCTCATCGCTCGAACCCTCAGCATCCCCACGAAGACTACTACTCCCTCCATCCAACGGTATATAATCTGGTGCTTTTGCTCCTGATTGTCTCAGTCTATCCTTCTTTGCCCTAATTGCTTTAATTTCAGCCTCGTCATAAATAACCCCAGATTGCACCGCAATTTTCCCAACACCCAACGAAGCAAATCTCTTCTCTGTCTCAGCTTTATGATCAGAATCTGAATCCGACGAATCTCGAGATGGTTTCTGTTGTACCCGAGTCAAATTCGAATCTTCAGGTTTAATGGAACCCCTGAGAACAACTACAGGTTCGGCCGGGAGTTTTGAAGATGGGGCCTTCAGGGTTTTGGTGTTCTTGCGAAGTTCAAGAAGATATTCTTCAGTGTAAGTCCCAGCTTGGGCCTGAACATTGGACAGAAGTGAGGTTGAAGAAGAAGTAGCAAAAGAAGACTGACGTTCCTTTGAAGCTGTAATCTTGTGAGACGAAGAGGGCTTGCTAAGACGAGAAGAGGGTCGGGTTCTGTCTCTATTTGACGTTGGGATTTCGGATTTTTCTTCTTCGTCGTCGGCGAAGCTGAGAAGTTTCTTGGGTTTTGATGAAGATGAGAGTTTCTTCGTGGTGGAGGTTGTGGCGGCGGAAGCAGTGTTATCGTCGTTGTTGTCTTCGTCGTCGTCGGCACGGCGGCGGAAGTTTCTTGTTCTGGAGCTGCTCATGCTGTGGATTGTGATTGTTGTTTAATTAATTATTTGGAGCTCGAGATTCAAATTGTTAGGTTTTGCGCTCTCTCCGTCTGTGATTTTGCGCCGCGCGCGAGTACTTTGCGAAGGCAGTTTACGTTGGTTGCGTTCAGTAAAATATCGCATAACACAAAAGCTTTATATTTTGAAATATAAGGAAACTAAAGGCTAAATCCCAAATTTATCCTCACTAATTGGAGTATCTTTTGGGCTAAACCCAGCGACAATTGTTTTTTAATCATATTGTGATTTTCAATCTTTTTATTATTAATAGGGATGACAATGGATTAAATCTGACCTAAGATCTATGTCATTTAAATTTAATTGGATCAAATTTGAGTCAATTTAAAATAAATTTAAATTAGATTTGAATAACGATTTCTGGATTTAAGACGGTTTTGGAACATGTCAGAATCTATCTTAATATCTAAATTCATATTCATATCCACCTATCTTTTAATTTTATTTTAAAGTTTCTTAATAATTTTATAATTATAATGATAATAAATTTTATTCATAGTATATGAGTGGTATTTACCATACATTTTAACTCATAAAACTTAAAGATTAATTTTGTAAATTTAAAGGTTAGCCAACCCCAAAATATGTACATGCAATATTCAAATTGTAAGCCAAATAATAAAATCTGGCAATTTATTTTATTATATTAGCAAAATAATTTTTAAAGAATATAGTTATTCATATATTTAGTTAAATACGGTCATAATAAAAATATAAAGCATTAAATATAAATCATATTTAATTTATATATCATTATTTAATGCTGTAGGAATGACAATGGGTATTTCGTGGATATTAGAATGATGAAGAAGATAATAGAATATCAGATTGATCTTACTTTTGCAATTACTTTTGAAGAATGTTTTATTATATTTGTTGTTTTGTGTGTAAAAGTATAAGCTATAATATTTATTATATTTTTGAGAAAAATTATATAATTTATTTATTATCAATACATTTTACCCTTCAATTTTCATTTTTAAAGAATTATTACTTTTTCATTGTTAAGCTTTAGAGTTCACGACGGATTTAGAGCATATTTTAATTTTAATCTTTTTTTAGATTTGGAGCAAATATAGATATTTATTTATTTTTTGAATTTAGATATAGAACGAAAAATATGGATTCATGATGGATCTGGAGCAGATATGGATTCATGATGGATCTGGAACAGATATGGATCTTATTTTTTCTTATAAATCTAGATTTAGAACAAAATAGATCCAACACATATCTATCTCATTGCCATTGCCATTCTTAATTTTTAATGTGCAAAAATCAATTAATGTTGTATTGAAAGACGTCTAACCCTTTGTTGAACTTCACATTCATTTTAATTTTTAATAAATAAATAAATATATATATATATATTCTATTTAAATACACTTACAACTTGTTTGACGCACCATATTATTTAAAAATTATATTAATTAATACAATATAATTCATGACTGATAAATTTTTCTATTCATATATTATAATGCATTATAATAGATCATAATATAAACTATTTCGCAGTAAATAATTTCGAGGGGTTGAGTTTGTATAATACATTGAGTTCACATTAATTTTTTAATTTCTTTAATTAAAATAATAAATAAAAATAATAAATAAAATTGAAAACTCAAATAATTTTAAAGTATTAATTTAATATAAATATTCAAATAAAATATTTATTTTATATGACGCTGTCCATATTACAGTCTAATTCAATACAGCCTTTCACCTTCATAATAGTAAAACTACGGTTGCAATGAAATTACAAGAATAACACTGATTCCTGATTACCAGCAGCTTCCGAACATTCGGCGTCGTGTCTTCTGTGGAACTCTCTTACTAGCCCTGGAAAGATCGCCGTCTCTGTCATCAAGAGACGAAACGACTTACAGATATTGTCAGGTAATATTTTCAAATTCAAGCCTTTCTTTTTCTTTTTTCTCCAATCGCCGTAGTTCTATACTTTAGGGTTTAGGGTTAGGGCTTACGTTTATATCCAACGTTTAACGACTGTCCGTTACATTCAAACCGTTCCTTCTTCTGCATAAACTAGAATCAAATAACACTGTTTAATTTTGCTTCTTAATAAATTAAAAAGGTGCTGCGAGAGAAGAAGTATCTAGTACCTGACTCGGGAGAACAATGGGAAGCGCACCGGCACAAATTCCAACAAGCTTTGGGCATGAGCTGAGAGCTTGCCTCCGTTGTCGGCTTGTCAAAACCTATGATCAGGTTCCTTAAAATGATTGAGTTATTATTTTACTTTTGATTGTGTATCGTTATTCTAGGCTTTGATTGATTATATTTACAGTTTAGAGAATCGGGATGCGAGAACTGTCCCTTCTTCAAGATGGATGAAGACCACGAGCGTGTTGTTGATTGTACTACCCCTAATTTTAATGGGTATGTAAGTAGTCTTTACTTGATTTTGCTCATGATTTGACATGGCATTCTTTTCTGGTTCATTACTTCTTTGCTTTCTACAGCATTATATCAGTCATGGATCCAACTAGAAGCTGGGCTGCTCGCTGGTTGCGAATTGGTATGTTCTATGGTCTAGTGTAATGCTCATGCTTTAACTTTAATTACTTGGCGTTCTTTGTTAATACAAATAGAAAATGATTGTTCGTGGAAACTGGTTATTCAAGTAGAAGTTGTTATTTTGTACCGTCCATTGTTATACTCTTGAAGTGACTAAATATTAGTGGGATTCATCTGGTTTTATGGCCTCTTGACTATATTGTTCTTTTGGAAGTATGATTAAAAATTAAGAGTCTAGCTTGAATGTCCGACTATGATCAGACAAAAGCATTACTAGTTCCCCGCATGTCATTAAGCATGTTGACCGGTACTAGCGACATGCCACCGAAATTTATATTTGCATCAAAAGCACTGGATTGATTTAAGATTTTGGGATTCTAGGATTTCATCCTGACTTGTAGACTATGATTTGATGTCACTGAAGTTAGAATGGAGTATAGATGAGTATAGTGATTTACTTAGCTGAATGATGATAACACCAAGTCAAAAATCTGATTTGTACTATCTCTATGTGAAATGAGTTTAAGGCTAAATGTCAATCATTATTTGCAGCATATTATAACTTGAGATGATAGTATAAGCTGCTACAATTAAGTCAAATTCCTTTGTTAGTTCAAGGCAATGAATCAAGTTTTAGCATGAAGTTTCTGAGTAATTTCTGGAACCCTAAAGCCTTTACGAAGTGAAAAAGAATTTATGAATGTTCTCCATAATGGAGTTTCTGTGGCTGTTTGCTGTATCCTGCAATGGATTAATTTTTATTAGAAGTTTGGTATCTTTGAGTGTGCTTTTGCAATAGTTTGATGAGGATATGTATTTGGTGGTGCCTAGATTTCAGCCATTCTTTTTTTTTTTTTAAGTTTGGAAACTGTTTCTAGATATGATTAATGATCTTCCAGAGGCTCCATGCCTTGGTATTCTGGTTATGTTTATTCCACCTGGAGCATCTAAGTGTCATCTTAGCTTATTGAAGTTTCTTAATTCTGTTTCTGGATCCATTTAGATGCCTAAATGCATTTCGTAGCGCTGATTTAAATTGTCGTAGTTTTGAATCGTTTATGGTATCTGTTGGGAAGTAGTTTTTACTTCTCAGTTTCTCATATTCTTTTATCTCCTTTGCAGGAAGATTTGTCCCTGGTTGTTATACTCTTGCTGTCTCAGAAGCCCTACCTGAGGACTTGCAGGTTTGAATTTTGAATAATGTGTAATATGTAGATTTTTCTATTTAAGGGCAATATTATTTAATTATGTAATATCTAAACGGTGAGGAGTGATCAAAATTTAACTGACTTGCTTGCTAGCCTTGGAGATGGTTTGTTTGTTTGTTTGTACATTGCTCTGTGATTCTTTTGTGGTTGAGTTAGTTCTGGGAATAGCTTTATCCTCTAAAGAGATCTATAGATTCCTGTTAGTGATGGGTCATATGGCAATATTGCTAGGATGATGCCGTTTGTGATATAAGAGTACACAAACCTGTTATGGTGTGGATAGATTTGTGAAGTCGATTTTTTTAAACTGTGCTCATCTTTCCTGTCAGATATCCTGGCCTTGATTTTAGTGCTGGCTTTGCATGATGAAAATAAGCACAATAGATATTGTTTTATATTGCCTGTACTTGGAACACTAGTACTACAATCAGATCAAATTATATAACGTTTAATTATTCCCATCTATAAAGCAGAGTTTGTGGTCATCTACTGCCATGTCCCTTGAAGTAATGAGAGAAACCTCAAATCCTTGAAGGGGACTGAAAGTAGTGTTCAAACAAACAAAATTAAAAAAAAAAAAAAAAATCAAATATGGTGAGCTGCATGAGTTAATGGAGCCCTCATCATAACTTTACATAATCAACTTTGCTTTTGTTGCTGTCCATTCAGATTCAATTATTAATTTTCTGCCCAGTTTCTTGTATGATTTTAATACAAATGCTTTTTTTTGTTCCCTGACTTGACTGTTTTCATGAACACAATGCAGAACTTATGTGAAGATGAGCGCGTGCAATATGTGCCGCCAAAACGTTAATGACAGTTTGAGCAGTGCATTGTCTGTAAAGATTATATCTGTTGGGGGTTACTTTGGAGATGACATGTTTAACGATTATATGCAACCTTAGCAGCTAATGTTGACTTGAATTTCTTGTGCCCAATGCTTGTGTAGTAATCCTAATTATGTTTGTAAATTGTAACTTGTATGCTGCGTTTTGATTTTTTAATGGAGTTCTAGAAGCTGAGTTGATTTAGAAACATCTGCGGCTCTCTTTTACTTAAACATTTATCCATTCGGGGAATATTTTCCAAATTTTTATATTAATGTTACCGCAGTCGTGAAGCAGATTAATGAGATCTTTTTCGGTACAGATGCTGAAACCTGGAGCCTTCAAGCTCAATTGCTCAAAGATAACCGAGAGTTTAAGTTGACAAAATGCTAAGAATTTTCTATTTCGTTGGGTCAATTCAGGGCTTCTCTGTTGCCTCATATTTTCCAAAGCCTTAGCCTTTGCTTGTGTGATAAGCAATAGAGTTTTTGGGTTATTTTTGCATTTAACAGTTTTAAAAAAACAAAAAAAACAGCAGTTGGGTTGTGATGCCACTGCTCGGCGGCCTTTACTGAACACCCCAACGGGTGGGCTGTGAAAGCCCAGCTACAGGGAATCAGACCCAAATGAGCCCTTTGTGACATGGGCAGCAGGTGGACAATGGTATTAATAGGTAAAGCGTTTTTGGGCCAAGATAACTGGAAGTGACACACCAGCTCCCGAGTCTAAAAATATTCAGAAGTCATTGGCAAAATGGGATTTAATTCCAAAAGAACCTTCTGTTTTGATTTTTCAAGGGCATCATAGTATACAAGATTTTTCAAAGTCATCATATATATCCAATAGTAGTGCAGAAAATACTTGGGATGCTGAAACTTGGAATTGTTCAACAAAGAATTTTTTTTTTCTTTTGAAATTAAGATGGATGATTGATGATGAAATGGAAACTCTAAAAACTATATGCGATGATCTATGGGCGGATGGCAACAATTTTCAATATTTTTACTTGAAAGAAATCGAAAAATTTACTTTAAAAAAAAAAAAAAAAGGAAAAGGCACAGAGGCAAATCTTTGAAAAAGATGGTTTTGTTTTCACCCCATCGAACACAACAAAAACAGTAGGGCCGCGCACACAGACACGGAGGGGGACTTTTCTCATGGCCGGCCCCCACAAGCGAAATGAAATCAAATCTGTGGGCTTTCGTGAAGTAAAATTAGAATATGTTGCAATGACCATAAAACCACACCTCCAACGTGGATTTATATTAGCAAGTCACAAGCTCACAGAGACATCGTAAAAGCGGTCTCCCACGTACACAAACAAACGAGGTCATAATTAACATTCTAAACTGTATAAAGGAATAACAAACGCGAGCCGCAACGTTAAAAATCTTGCAACTCACAGGAGCACGCGTCCATCATGAGCCACGTACTCAAAGTAGCCCATTGTTTAACGCCACTCCACACTTTTGCTTTTAATAGTAGCAGGCTAGTGGCAATTGGTCACTGGTAGCCAGTCAAGCAGGCCTCTCGCTCTTGTCTGAGATTATACGATTTAGTGATTTACTAGTAAATAAATGAATAAATAAAAGGCAGAAACGAATAATTACATGTAAAAATCATAATTTATACACTGGTATTTAGCGCCGTGGAGAAGCAAAGGTGTGCCAGCGAACATCTGTTCTGTTGGGGTAACCGACCGGTAAGCAACATGATGACGACGGATCTGGTTTTAGTTTTCACACTTCCTGGTTTCAGTGGTGTTTGTTTCCTTTTATATTACTCTCTCTCTCTTTGCTCTCATTTACTTTTTTTTTTTTCCATTAAATTAGACATCAATATTATGTAAGTTTCCCTTCTTTATTCTCGTTGATTGGATCTGGTATAAGAAAAAATTGAATTATAAATATGAAAATATGATGATGGATTTATTTATTTATTTATTTTTTTCATTCGTGATATGCAGATATATTCGTTATTGTGAACTAGGCTCGATAAGGTAAGCTATGGCGAACATAGATATAGAGGGACTCTTGAGAGATGTGCCAAATGATAAGCGGTTGCCGAAGACGAAGATTGTGTGTACTTTAGGTCCTGCTTCACGTTCTGTGCCGATGCTTGAGAAGCTTCTGAGGGCTGGAATGAATGTTGCTCGTTTCAATTTCTCTCATGGTACGCACGAGTATCATCAGGAGACTTTGAACAATCTCAAGGCCGCCATGCACAACACCCAGATCCTCTGTGCTGTCATGCTCGATACCAAGGTCTCTCTTTTCAATTTTCATCATACCCCCTTGTGTTTTCTGTATTCATCTGCTAAGCTATGTTGTTAACCAAAGAATGAATTAGATGCAAATACTTTTAAATGGAATAATCTTAGTCATTGTAGTGTCATTTCTCATATGTATTGTCACATTGTGGGGTTGTTTGGTTTAGGCTTTTAGCTGATGAGTAATGAGTTGCCCGTTGGTTATGAAACATAAATCAGAATTTTGGGGTGACATAGAGATTTTAAGTTTAAATTGGGATGGTTTTATTTCATACTTGGAGAAATAGTTTTGCTTAGTATTTTTCTTTTCTTTTTTGCTTTCTTTTAGCATATTTTCGGAACATATTAGTTTCTGGAAACTTTTATGCACTTTGGATGATACTAGGATCTAGACCTAAGTGCTGAACGTTGGGATTTTCCCATTTCTTACGTCACTGAACTATTCTGTATGCATCATTAATGCATTTTTATCAAGAAACATTTGGGGCTTCAGTTGACCTTTTCTATCTCCAACAGATGTTGAGTGTTGATGGTGACCTTCTTGGTACATCACACTTCACAGTTTACATCACAGTGCAGTGCTTGCTATGTGTTTTGTGAAGTGAAGTGGAATGATGAGTTCTATGGAGATTTATCCGGGAATTTTCTCATCATAAAGCCAATGAAAAGAAAGCATTCATATGAAGTAATACAGACATCCTAGAGTCAGTCTACACATGATAGCATGAAGCATATATATGCGAGGATCTAGCCTTGTAGATGTTTATATTTTAATGCAGACATGGAACAATTTCAGTAAACAGTTCGTCAAAATAAACGACTTTGGAGATTAATTGAAAATGACACTATGTGCTTCTGGACCTGCATTGGCACCTTACATGGATATTCCTTTTGCTTGCTGTAGATTGTATGGCTTAAGTGGTACATTGAGATGAGACATCTCATGAGGTTTAAAGATATGTAAACTCCTTTTTTTTCCCACTTTCATATAATGGGCTTCTAGGAGAGTTTTTCGTCAGCTCTCAAGATTATGAAAACTATTAAATTTCTTGTTTGAGATTAAAAAAAAATAAAAATCAGTCAGGTTTTCTCCTACAGCAGTTGATGTTTTTTGATCTGAATAGCGGTTTTTTCAATGCCTCTCTAGCGGGAAAAAAGTAGTCAAAGTTTCCTGCTACACAATACTCTGTTCGGAAATTGTTTATTTCCAGTAACCTTAGCACACAGGCACATTTGCCTTGGTAGAATATATGTCCTCAAGTTGACACTGAGAACTTGGAAGCAGCGAGGTTGCTGTAGGAAGCACTGTAGATATTGATTAGCAAACATCTTGCTTTTGTAATATGAGAAATTGGAAATATGTACCAAGTGTTTTACTAACCTTGAATGGATTCAATACAGATACGTTGGGGGCTCTTGGAGGCACAATGGAAGGCCCTTCCAGTTTTTAATTAACATCCTCAATTGGAATTGGACAGCTTAGATAAGCTGATTGTACTGAAAGGAAGCAGAGTGAGCTCCCCTGCCTGGGGAGCACACTTCCCTTTCAACAGTAGCTGTAGGTTGGGTTTTTGGGTTGTCCACCGGGGACAAAGGTTCTTTTTATCCTCCAATTCTTTGGATTTGTGAAAACATCGTTGACTGATCCTGCATGGTACATTTTTTAATAAATAATGCAACAAGAAACTCTGGAGAATTTTACTTAGCTTTTCTTTTGGATGTATTATGACTGTAAATGTGTATGAAAAACTTGTACATGATGTAGCTCTTTTAACTAACTAGAGTTGTCATCATTTTTTATTATGGAATGAATTCATATTTCACTTTTGTTGCAGGGACCTGAGATTCGAACTGGTTTCCTTAAGGATGGAAAACCCATACAACTTAAAGAAGGTCAGGAAATTACTGTATCTACTGATTATGAGTTCAAGGGTAATGAAGAAATGATCACCATGAGCTACAAGAAGCTGCCTGTGGATGTGAAGCCTGGAAATACCATCTTGTGTGCAGATGGCACCATTACCCTGACTGTCTTGTCTTGTGATCCAAAATCCGAAACTGTCAGGTGCCGTTGTGAGAACACTGCAATGCTAGGCGAGAGAAAGAATGTCAATCTTCCTGGTGTTGTGGTGGATCTGCCCACACTGACTGAAAAGGATAAAGAGGATATCCTCCGATGGGGTGTTCCTAATAATATAGATATGATTGCTCTTTCATTTGTGCGCAAGGGTTCAGATCTTGTCAATGTACGTAAGGTCCTTGGGCCTCATGCCAAAAACATACAGTTGATGTCTAAGGTATGTTGATTTCTAATGCGTCCTATGTATTTTTTGAATGTATTTATAAATTCAGGTTAAATAGCTTTGGGCATGGATGTGCTTATGTTTGAGGTAACTAATTATTGATATCAGTTTGAACTTCTTTTATAAGGATTTGGGACTTCTCATTTATAAGAATGGATAGAACCACATAAATTTTAAGGTTTAGGTGCAAATCTATCTTGAACAATTGAACTAGTAAAAGGTTGCTTTTTCCTCAACTTAAGGAAGAGTTATTTGTGCTTATAACATGTAATTTCTCTTCCCTTTTAGTTTGATGGTTAACCTGTGGCTAATTTAATTTGTGATTTTCCTTAGGTTGAGAACCAGGAGGGAGTTGTCAACTTCGATGATATTTTGCGTGAAACTGATTCATTTATGGTTGCCCGAGGTGACCTTGGAATGGAGATTCCAGTTGAGAAGATTTTCCTTGCACAAAAGATGATGATATACAAGTGCAATCTTGTGGGCAAGCCTGTGGTCACTGCGACTCAGATGCTTGAATCAATGATCAAGTCTCCTCGGCCAACTCGTGCTGAGGCTACTGATGTTGCCAATGCTGTTCTTGACGGCACTGATTGTGTAATGCTTAGTGGTGAGAGTGCAGCTGGGGCCTACCCGGAGATTGCAGTTAAGATCATGCGACGAATTTGCATCGAGGCTGAATCTTCCCTTGACTATGGAGCTGTGTTTAAGGAGATGATCAGATCAACTCCACTTCCTATGAGCCCATTGGAGAGCCTTGCATCGTCAGCTGTTAGGACAGCTAACAAAGCTAGAGCTAAACTAATTGTTGTGCTGACGCGCGGTGGGACTACAGCCAAGTTGGTTGCCAAGTATAGACCAGCTGTTCCAATCCTATCGGTAGTTGTCCCAGTCTTAACGACTGATTCATTTGATTGGACCTGCAGTGATGAAACCCCAGCAAGGCATAGTCTGATATACAGGGGCTTGATTCCTATCCTGGCAGAAGGATCTGCTAAGGCCACGGATGCTGAATCTACAGAGGTGATACTGGAAGGTGCTCTGAAATCGGCAACAGAGAGGGGATTGTGCAGTCCCGGTGATGCTGTGGTGGCACTTCATCGCATTGGAGTTGCTTCTGTTATCAAGATCTGCATAGTGAAATGAAGTGGACTATCCAGAAATCTTGATTGGCTTTTAGAGGGAGTAGGGGCAAAGTGAATTTTAATTTTCTTTGGTAATCTCTCTACTGTTTATGCTATCTTGACTTGAAAGTAGTTTTGGATTTAGAAGGTATTTTCCCATAAATCCTGAGCCATGCTAAAGGCTACTCTTGATTTCACCTTGTTTTTCACTAGCTAATGGTGCCAGCCATTTTGTTGTATGGCTGGTTTTTAAATAACTACCAGAATGAGTGAGTTGTGTCTCTGCCTTTTTTTTTTTTTTTTCTTTTTAACCTGATTCTTGGTGTGACATTATATTCTTGTGGATACAGTTTTTGAAGACTTAAAACTAGAAAATGGCGTCATTATGTCTCGGAACATCAAAAGTGTTCATATCCAGTGGCTAATTAAGTTAAACTAGAAATAGCTATTAACGCATCATTATATTTCACATCTGAGGGTGTGTAGTAAAGAAGAAACCTGAAAAGCCAGACAGATGTGTGATAGATTGCAATGCTTCTAGAGGTAACTACAAAGTTTGGCTGGCTGGCTGGCTAATAGAAATTGGGAGAAATTAAGCTGAAATAAGCACCGGAAAATTCCATCCCCCACCTTCCTCATCTTGACAGATGCGGGTCAGAATTTGCCTCGTTCAAAATAAAAAAATCAATGTAGATTTTGGACGTGTACAGAATTCTAGCCTGTATTAAAGATTGATTTCTTTTTTAAAAAAATGGGGTTCTGGAGAGTTCTTAATTATAGTTAACTATTGTTAGTGTATTCTTTGTTTCGAAGGAAATGTGATTGATCCATTTGGAAGCGGCGGTCCCTTAAATAGATTTTTATATCCTTTCGCTGGCTTTTCTCTCATAATATTCGCAGTGTGCATGGACTTTTAAATGTTTTCTATCTTGTCCAACATATTATATATTTTTTGCTTTTGTTTGTTTCCATTTTCCAATTACGGGTCAACAGGGAAGTTAAGGATGAGTCCGCATGGTTAGGCTGTGGAAATTATATATGCATCATTAAGTATATGAATAATCTCCTTAATCATATGCAATCCATTATGATTAAGTAATCCATTTCCTTTTCTTTTGTTTCTTTCTTCTTTTATGAAGAAATGGCCCTTGTTTGCGTATCAAATTTCTGAAAATTTTTATGATAAACCAATTCCTAATTCATATATCTCCCAACTATGCATATATGTAATGTGATTGAAAGACACAGCATAAAAATGGATTAAAATGTGAGTGGTATAAAAACAGGAGCTGTCAATTTTAGTTTGAGCAGTTCGGGTTCGTGTTTCATTGTTGCAGTGGAGTGGCCAGAGGTGGTCCCTTTTAATTTGGACCTATATTTTTACCTATTAACAATTATAATGTTGGTTTTTTGAAACGAACCTTTAACAATTATTGATTCTTCAAAAGTTTTGACCATCCATTGACATAATTATTAAGTGGATAGAGGCGGTGTGAGGACCAGCTTTCAGAATAAAAAACTTTTCACTTTAATTTCGGAACTTGATGCACCTCTGCTCTACCCCCACTACTCTTGCGATTGCAGTTGCAGGCTTGCGGCATTCTCCTCATTAATTTCCAGATAGGTCTTCAACGTTTCCTCACCAGTCGCCAGCTTAATTAATTATGTGTTATTTTTGAAGGACAACATTTGCCCATGAGGTCTCTAAAAACGCAACTTTTGCGCAGTAAAATTAAAACGGATGGCGGAAGCTCTAGAGACCTCGGATCGGCTTCATTCAAAAACGAAAATCAAGAGGAAAGATTGAAGTTTAATTACCTCACTTGTAGTTTCAAAAACGACTTCGTGAGGTAGGAGAAATTGACAGAAAACAGCAAGCTACGAACACTGTCCAGAAAATAGAGCACTGCACGAACAGCTTCTGTTTTGCCACGATTTGAGATCCTTAAAGCACCCCAATTGTGATGCCTCTAATTAGTCCACACTTAGAAATGTTCTAGGAGTTCATAGGATTTTGAATCACTCAATTTCGTTTGGTAATGAGAGAGATAATGAAGAAACATGAATGCTAGTTCATGATAATTCATTTCACCAACTAAAGCCACCCTTATCTTATCAATAATGTCATTAAACATTATCATGTCCTTGACCCACCCACTTAGCCATTATTTATTGAATGTGATCTTATCACTTCAATAATTTATTCAATCAAAATATTTTGAATAAATAAATGCCTCAATTAATTAATTTTGTCTTTAATTAATTAAACCAATTTTGATCAAATCAAATGGTTAATTGTGGGCTTCTTTTGTGACATGTTCTTATGCATTCTCAATATCCATATTATGTCTAATAAAATACCAAAATTGTAAACCCAAAAATTGGTCTAGAAGTCCATAATAATTTATGAACCGGAACATGTCCAAAATGGTCATTTTACGTCTTCGATATTGTACATAATGTTTAATTGAGGATTTATGAAATTTATGTTGTTCCTTAAACTATTTATGGAACATCTAAATTTCTATCTTAAATCATATTTAAGATATATAAATATTTATATACATTGATTCTTAATGAATTATAATATAAATACCGATTTTCCTAAAATTAGGAAATTTAACCTCTCATTTCTTTTAGTAACTCCTTTTTCATTTATTATGTGTGTGTGACCTTTTAGGTTCTTTGTTATAAGGTAGTAGAACTTATTTAATGATAACTCTTTATAAATAAAATGATTCTAAACTCTTTATTCATAAATTAGAACTTTTATAATGAATTTAAGATACATTAGTGTCGCTTTACCAATAATGATCTTAAGGTTTCTAGTCATGAGTGACACTAGCGATTTCACAACCATCCAAATAACAAGAATTGGTGGATCTATAGAACCTATTCCATTGTATCTTTATGTCTTGGTCTCTTCATCATCTATGTCCAGAGTAAAGCACGACTTATGGTTTAGAGTGTTAAGCATTTATGCTTTATCTCAAAATAAATCTAAATAAACTTGGCATGAAAATATAATTTGAACTCCTTCAAACATATTTCACCTTGGCCAAGGATTTCTCATGCCAATTCATATTATCTAACTGGGACATCCTTTTTGTATATTATAAAGTGATGAATTCCATCTTGGCCATACACTTATCTCCATACATAGCCAACCATGACAGTTATTGCTAGATCTCTTCCTTGATTAGGAATCAATCTTTATGCTTTCACATATCAGAGATGTCTATGTACAAGATATCTGTGATGCCTCAGGTCTAAAGACCATTACTAAACATAGTGTCTATTACAATGTATAATAAGTCATTAACACTCAAAACCATATGACTTATTATATTTGGTCAAGTTCAGTAAACTCGTTCTTGCAACAAGTACCTATGTGTTTGACTTAACATCTCATGTCAATGATGAAACTCACCATCCAATTTAGTATCACATACCATAAATGAGTCATAACACATACTAGTGTTTATAGGAATTTATGAAGTCCAATCATAAATCTACCACTAGGAACTATTTATTAGAAGTATAGTACAAAGGATACACGTTTCATATTTTCGACAAACTCGAGAATGTGTTCCTTAACTATTTTACTTCTTGGACTATATTCATTAAATTAATAAATGAATGTTGATAACTTTGCCATTTTATAAATATCAAAATGCTAATCAAATACATTAATTCCTTAAAAAGCAAATACCATTCGATTGGCTTTTAGGGCATATGACTAACAATCTCCCACTTGCACTAAAGCCATTTGCTATGGTATCTCATACCCATCTTTTCAAGATGACGATCTAACTGTTGTTGAGTCAGTGCTTTAGTCAGAGGATCTGCAATGTTATCAGTGGAGGCTACTTTCTGCATAGTGACATCACCCTTTCCAATGATTTCTCTGATAATGTGATATCTTCTTTCGATGTGTTTGGACTTCTGGTGAGACCTTGGTTCCTTAGCTTGTGCTATAGCCCCATTATTGTCACAATGTATTGAGATTGGCAACATAATGGTTGGAACCACTTCGAGTTGTTGAATAAACTTCCTCATCCAAACAGCTTCTTTTGCTGCATCTGATGCAGCTATATATTCCGCTTCAGTGGTGGAATCTGCAGTAGTTGCTTGTTTAGAACTTTTCCAGCTTACTGCTCCACCATTGATAGTGAATATAAATCCTGATGTAGATTTTCTATCATCCACATCTGACTGAAAATCTGAATCTGTGAAGCCTTCTATTTTTAGCTCACCATCTCCATATGTTAAGAATAAATCTTTAGTCCTTCTTAAGTACTTAAAGATATTCTTAACTGCGGTCCAATGTTCCTCACCCGGATTACTCTGGTATCTGCTAGTGACACTCACTGCATGAGCTATATCCGGTCTAGTACATAGCATAGCATACATAAGACTTCCTATTGCAGAAGCATATGGAATCTTATTCATTCGCTCTCTCTCATCATAAGTTTTAGGACTCATAGTCTTAGAGAGATGAATTCCATGTCTGAAAGGTATAAAACCCCTTTTGGAATCCCACATATTAAATTTCTTTAATATCTTTTCTATGTACTTATCTTGACATAGACCAATCAATCTTCTGGATCTATCCCTATAAATCCTGATTCCCAAGATATACATTGCATCTCCTAGGTCTTTCATGGAGAAGTTTTGAGAAAGCCAAATTTTGACGGAAGACATTTGTCCAATGTCATTTCCTATAAGCAATATGTCATCTACATATAGCACAAGGAAAGTTATTGCACTCCCATTGACCCTTTTATAAACACATGGTTCATCCTCATTCTTGATGAAACCAAACGATTTGATTGCATCATCGAATCGGATGTTCCAGCTCCTGGAGGCTTGTTTTAGCCCATAAATGGACCTTTTTAGCTTGCATACTTTATGAGGATCTGCCTTTGATTCAAAACCACGAGGTTGTATCATATAGATATCTTCCTCAATGTACCCATTAAGAAATGCAGTTTTGACATCCATTTGCCAAATCTCATAATCATAGTATCTTCTTTATAGCCAATAAGATTACGATGGACTTGACATCTTTGGTGAAAAGGTTTCCTCATAGTCTATACCTTGTATTTGGCGATAACCTTTAGCTACCAACCTTGCTTTATTGATCTCTACCTTTCTATCTAAACCTATCTTCCTATTGAAGATCCACTTGCATTCGATAGGTATAATACCTTTGGGTAGATCCACTAGAGTCCAGACTTGGTTAGTTTTCATAGAGTTCATCTCTAAATCCATGGCTTCAAGCCATTTTTCAGAGTCAATATGTAATGTTGCCTCTTCGTAACTAATAGGACCATCTCAATGATATGTATCACCTAATAAAAATATATCATTCATCTGATGAAGTAAACTATATCTTTCTGATGGGTAAATTACCCTATTAGATCTACAGAGCTACTGTGTTCCTTGTGTTTGTACTTCAATAGGCTCTTCATTGGATTTATTCTTATTAGAATTCTCAATAAATTTAAATTTTCTATCTTGTCCACCTTCTTGAATAAACTCTTTTTCAAAAAATATGGTATTTCTACTGACCAATACCCTTTGGTCGATTGATTCATAAAGTAATAACCCAAAGTTTCCTTTGGGTATCCAATGAACCTCCCACTATCCGCTTTAGCCTTGAAAGCTTCTCACTTTTGAGTCTCTTGATAAAAGCGGGACATCCCAAATCCTAAGATGATTTAGGCTTGGTTGTTTACCATGCCATATCTCATATGGTATTTTGTGCAGACTTGGAAGGTACTGCTTAGTACATATCTTTGCGATGAGGAGAGCATATCCCCAAAGAGAAATTAAGTCTATAACTCACCATTGATCGTACCATGTCTAACAATGTGCGATTTCTCCTTTCGAGATACTCCATTAAGCTCGTGTACCGAGGTGTCCATTGTGAAATAATACCATTTTCTTTAAGGTAAGAGGAATTCTCCTTTGAGATATTCACCACTCGATCCGATCGTAGGGTTTTAATAACTTTTCCAGTCTGTTTCTCTACTTCATTTCGGTATTCTTTGAACTTTTCAAAGGCTTCAGATTTATGCTTCATTAAGTATACTGAACTATACCTTGAGCGATCGTCGATAAAAGTTATGAAGTAGTAATATCCACCCCTTGCCATTTCATTAAATGGCCCACATACATCAGTATGTATGAGTTCAAGTAAATCAGTGGCCCTTGTACTTCGTCCAACGAAGGGTGCCCTAGTCATTTTTCCTTGAAGACAGGATTCACAAGTTGGATAAGGTTCTAAACCAAATGGACTTATCAGTCCATCTTTAGCCAATTTTGTGACTCTATCTTCTCCAATATGACCTAGCCTTAAATGCCACTTATATTTGGGGCTTATTTCTTCTCTTTCACGTTTATGTGTTATGGTATTTACATTCACAACATGCTCATTATTTTCTTTCATGTTTAGTACATATAGATCATTATCTAAAGTACCATGTGCAACATATTTATTCTCATGATAAATTTTACAAATTTTATTTCTAAAATAAAATTCATAGTTGTCTTTGCATAAACATGAAATTGAAATTATGTTCATTACATGAAGGAACAAATAAACAATCATTCAAACTTATTACATGCCGGATGGCATTTTTAAAAAAATGTCCCTATAAAGCGTGACCATTGCTCCATTTCCCACTCTGAGACACTTCACCTTGTTTAAGTCTTTTACTTCTTTTCGGATCCTGCATTGACATACAAATATGTGTGGTTGCGTGAGAATCTAAAATCAAGTAGAATGAATGATTGAAATATTAGTTTCAATAATGAGCATACCTTGAAGGATTCTCTTTAGGCTTGACTTTCAATTGCCGAGTAAGCTTTGCAGTTCCTCTTCCAATGCCCATCCTTACCACAATGAAACATTTCCCTTGTCATTGGGCTTATTAGCCTTCCTTCTTAATCCCACCTTTAAACTTGGGTTGAAACTTTTCTTTTACCCTTTTTAGCTGAGGGCCCTTCTAGAGCCATAACATCTTTTGGTTTCTTTATGCAAGTTTCAGCAGTATTAAGCATCTTTAGCAGTTCAGCAAGACTGCACTCCATTTTATTCATATTAAAATTCATGATAAATTGAGAGAATGAGTCCGCAAGGAGGGCTGTAGGATAAGGTCAACGGCTAATTCCCCCATCCATTGAAATTAAGAGCTTGAGTTGCTCGATGTAGTCAATCATTTTGAGTACATGCTCATTGACCAATCCTTGATCATTCTCATTACGACGGTTTCTTAGATATCTCATATCTAAGCTTACGCTTTGTTCACCATACAACTCTTGTAGATGAAGTATCATGGAACTTGCATTAGACATGTTTTCATGTTGCCTTTGTAGTTCATTAGACATTGATGCCAATATATAGCTTTTAGCACTTAGGTCATCATCTTGCCAATTCTGATAAGTGACACGTTCTGCCTCACTTGCACCCTCAGGAATTATATTTGGCTTTGGTGTATCGAGAACATAGCTAATTTTCTCATAATTAAGAACAATTCTTAAATTTACGAACCAATCAAGCGTAATTGGGTCCCGTCGAGCAGTAGTTATCCGAATTAGCGGATTATTCATTATTAAATATTTCTGCAGAAAATATAAATTAAATTATTAGCATTTTATTTATTATGATCTATTTGATTTAGGTCTTTAAACCAAATAGCACCTCCTATTTTATCATTTCATTACACTCCCATATGCAAAAGCGGAAACTCTCATTGGTAAAAGTTTCTAGCGAATCGATTCTCATTAATTTAAGTTTACCTCACTAGAGTTCTTGGCTTACTTATTATAATGAGTAGGTAACTCTTACCAAATGCATCTCATGCATGTACCGATTATTCTTGACCTCTAAATCATTAATACCTCACTAACGTTCTTAGTATAAATGATTTAGTTAAGTTACCTAATACCCTTGCATAATTCAAAACATCTTACTAACCTCACGGTTCTTGGTAGCTTAATATATGAATTATGCATCATCATATGATATATGGTTTGTTTTCAACATTTTAATGAATGAGTAGCCCATGTATCCATGACAACTAGCCCAAGCATAAAATATTTTAAACATTCCATTGATATTAGTAGGCCATGATAGATATTCTTAATATCCATCATTACAACTTAACAATAATTATGATTATTTTAATAGGGAGTATTTGGTCATTATTAATGTCTCACTTTTTAGCATGTTATTCCATTTTTAATAATCAAATATGTCTAAGCACCCTAATATACATCTCATGCATATTATAGACAAACTTATCAAGGATGATCATGGAATTTTTCTAATAAAACCAATTTGAGCCAAAATTGGTTTTAAGGTCCTAGGTATCAAGCAAGCAATAATGATTATGAGACATCTCATGCCTCAAATTATTACAATTATTAATTTCTATTTGAGAGGCCAAAATATCATTGGAAGTGCTGCAACAATCCATAAAGTCTTCTTGCTCCAAGGCATCGTAAATCCGTCGTCCCTCTTTGTACAATCATCTTATAGAAATTACATATTTTGAAGAATCGGGATACAAATTTAGGGGTAATGGGATACAATCAGATCTTCATAGAGGGAGGGACATGCAAGTCCCTATTTAAAAATATTACAACCATTTAAGCCTTTAAAAAACGGCCAAATCAACAAATAAATCAATAGCTCACATAATCATGCATATATTCAACCATCACATGACATAAATATATCATAAAATATCTAGGTCTTTCCATGATCATCCTTCATGCTATTATAAATGGAAATAACATAAATCATGCTTTAAAAATTCAAGATTGAATGAAGATGGCTCTGATACCACTTGAAGGACAACATTTGCCCATGAGGTCTCTAAAAACGCAACTTTTGCGCAGTAAAATTAAAACGGATGGCGGAAGCTCTAGAGACCTCGGATCGGCTTCATTCAAAAACGAAAATCAAGAGGAAAGATTGAAGTTTAATTACCTCACTTGTAGTTTCAAAAACGACTTCGTGAGGTAGGAGAAATTGACAGAAAACAGCAAGCTACGAACACTGTCCAGAAAATAGAGCACTGCACGAACAGCTTCTGTTTTGCCACGATTTGAGATCCTTAAAGCACCCCAATTGTGATGCCTCTAATTAGTCCACACTTAGAAATGTTCTAGGAGTTCATAGGATTTTGAATCACTCAATTTCGTTTGGTAATGAGAGAGATAATGAAGAAACATGAATGCTAGTTCATGATAATTCATTTCACCAACTAAAGCCACCCTTATCTTATCAATAATGTCATTAAACATTATCATGTCCTTGACCCACCCACTTAGCCATTATTTATTGAATGTGATCTTATCACTTCAATAATTTATTCAATCAAAATATTTTGAATAAATAAATGCCTCAATTAATTAATTTTGTCTTTAATTAATTAAACCAATTTTGATCAAATCAAATGGTTAATTGTGGGCTTCTTTTGTGACATGTTCTTATGCATTCTCCTAATCCATATTAGGTCTAATAAAAGCCCAAAATTCTAAACCCAAAAATTGGTCTAGAAGTCCATAATCATTTATGAACCGGAACATGTCCAAAATGGTCATTTTACGTACTCGATATTGTACATAATGTTTAATTGAGGATTTATGAAATTTATGTTGTTCCTTAAACTATTTATGGAACATCTAAATTTCTATCTTAAATCATATTTAAGATATATAAATATTTATATACATTGATTCTTAATGAATTATAATATAAATACCGATTTTCCTAAAATTAGGAAATTTAACCTCTCATTTCTTTTAGTAACTCCTTTTTCATTTCTATTATGTGTGTGACCTTTTAGGTTCTTTGTTATAAGGTAGTAGAACTTATTTAATGATAACTCTTTATTCATTAAATGATGCTAAACTCTTTAGTCATCAATTAGAACTTTTCTAATGACTTTAAGATACATTAGTGTCCTTTACCAATAATGATCTTAAGGTTTCTACAAGTCGTAGTGACAGCATGATGTTCACAACCATCCAAATAACAAGAATTGGTGGATCTATAGAACCTATTCCATTGTATCTTTATGTCTTGGTCTCTTCATCATCTATGTCAGGAGTAAAGCCACGACTTATGGTTTAGAGTGTTAAGCATTTATGCTTTATCTCAAAATAAATCTAAATAAACTTGGCATGAAAATATAATTTGAACTCCTTCAAACATATTTCACCTTGGCCAAGGATTTCTCATGCCAATTCATATTATCTAACTGGGACATCCTTTTTGTATATTATAAAGTGATGAATTCCATCTTGGCCATACACTTATCTCCATACATAGCCAACCATGGCGGTATTGCTAGATCTCTTCCTTGATTAGGAATCAATCTTTATCTTTCACGTATCGAGGAGATGTCATATGCTGAGATATACATGATGCCTCAGGTCTAAAGACCATTACTAAACATAGTGTCTATTACAATGTATAATAAGTCATTAACACTCAAAACCATATGACTTATTATATTTGGTCAAGTTCAGTAAACTCGTTCTTGCAACAAGTACCTATGTGTTTGACTTAACATCTCATGTCAATGATATGAAACTCACCATCCAATTTAGTATCACATACCATAAATGAGTCATAACACATACTAGTGTTTATAGGAATTTATGAAGTCCAATCATAAATCTACCACTAGGAACTATTTATTAGAAGTATAGTACAAAGGATACACGTTTCATATTTTCGACAAACTCGAGAATGTGTTCCTTAACTATTTTACTTCTTGGACTATATTCATTAAATTAATAAATGAATGTTGATAACTTTGCCATTTTATAAATATCAAAATGCTAATCAAATACATTAATTCCTTTAAAAAGCAAATACCATTCGATTGGCTTTTAGGGCATATGACTAACAATTTTATGCTCCTAGATTTTGCTCTCTGTCTGTTGCATGATTTTCACTTGTGTATGTGGCCAAAGAGAAAACAAAATCATTATTTTGGAAAATACTTGTGGGGCGTGCATGCAGATGCAAGGTTGCATTGGCAACATGTGTGTAAAGCTTGGCAAAACGGTTCACTAGATTGGATTCGTATATGTCAATTTTGTGCCGTATTAAATTTGTTTTAATTTAAATATAATTTATTTAATAATCACATTAAACTCTTAAGATCTAACCTTACATAAAAATAAATAGATTATTCAATAACATATTTAATATTAATATATTTAATAAAATTCATATTAAATATTTATGTACAATTTTATCTACGCATACACACATATTTACTAAAATATTACACATTTACACTATTGATGTTCTAAATTTATATAAAATTTTATAAATAAAATCTTGTATATATGTTCATCCTTCAAAAAAGAAATAAAAAGATGGAATCATGTTCAATATTTAAGTTTTGATGACAAGAACTTACAAATTAATTTAAAATAAAAAATAGAATTATGTCATTAGTCAAGTAAATAAGTCAAAATTTTTAATCATAACTCGACATTGAAAAAAATCGTATCGACTTAGACCCGATCCATTTAATAATTGTATTAAATTTAACGACCAATACTTATTTATGTTTATTCGTGTCGTGTTTATATTGGATAATTAGACATATTAAATTTTATTGACTCTACATGTGTGCGGATTCTCACATTTATTAATTAATTATCATAGCATGAGAATTTCTACTTGGTTGGCTCTCATGAAAATGCTCCAGAATTTCAGCAGCGATATTAGTTGCTGCAGAAAACACGCAGATGACAATATGGAAGGCAAAACTAATACCATTTCTGTTTTTATCTCTATCCTCCTCTTCTTCACTTTCTTTCTTGTTCTTGCCTTTACTGGACTCTCAAAAGGGTTTATTTGCAAGAGTGGATAATTTTCCCTTTTTAATATAAAATTTCCAAATTAAATCAACACTCTTGAAACAAAATACAATTAGCCCCTATCTGTTCTCAAATACGCCATAGGTGGAAAAAAAGGTTCAGCCACTTATGCACGCCAACTAATGGATAAAGTAAATAAAAAGTAATGATAGATATTTCAAATTTTATCTTAAACGATGTGTTATTAATTAAGTATTTAGTAATTTTTTATAAAATTTAAGTGAGTTAATTATATTATTTTATTAATTAATCGATGAATATTATGTTATTTAGAATAAAAAATTTAGAATGAGTAACAATATTGGTAAAAAAAAAAAGGTTGAAGGATTTGGATATATTACATTACACGTATCGGCGAGAAGGAAAAAGTAGTGATCCCAAGTGGTAACAATGCAATGGATGAGTGTAACAATAATAATAATAATAATGATTGGATAAAGATATCGCTGACATGGTTGATTAATATTAATTATACCAAAAATCTCGGACGCCCCAATATTCTTAATGGGCAAATTCGGTAATTAGAATAAAAGAAAAGAAAGGAAAAATTCATATAATGGAACTTTTACTCCTGTAAAAGTCTATAAATAGCACTCTGTGACTTCTTGACTTCCCATATTACTCTGCTTTGCTCTTATCCGTGTTTGTCTTGTTCGAACAAAACCGAAGAGATGGAGAGAAGGATTGAAGATTCACTTGTGAAGTTGATATGGTATGTGTTAGTGTCATTATTAATGGTGATGGGTTATGTCGGTGCAGCCTCATCAAGACCAACAAGAATTAACAGCAAGTTCAACTACTACGGTGAGCAACTCAGGAGAAATCTGCTTGCTAATGGCCTTGGCGTGACTCCTCCTATGGGGTATGTTATGTTACCTCACTTTCTTCTTAACTTGCTGCAAATGCTTGATGTGTCTGTTAGTTCATTGGGCTGTTGGTTTGACGGCCTCTCACTGAACTTAATGCTTATGATCAGATCACAATGAAAGTTTTATGTTTTGGAGTGTATAAAAACTTCTTATGGCATATGTGAATATCCTTTAATTGTGAAATTACTACTGCCGTTAAAAATTAGGCAGTACAATATTAGTGTTCACTGTTCATTACTGTGAACAGTCTAATCTTTATTAGAAATCTGACAATATTTGACTTTTTTGTTTGTGTGCTATCTAAGAGTTACTTGTGATTACCATATGACCAATTGAATAATATATAGTAACGTCTGTCATTTTTTCTATGATTTTAAGAAACCACAAATGAACTTGTTCCCTGTACATTATTCTGGATGAAAGATTTGTTTTAGATATAACAGGCTGAAAATGGAATTGAAAAAGCTGGTGGTTTCCTTTTCTGCAGGTGGAATAGTTGGAATCATTTTAACTGCAAAATTGATGAGAAAATCATCAGAGAAACTGGTAAGTATTATCCACAGTAATAAACATGATCCTCAAGCTGAGTTTCCTATTAAAGATGATTCATCAGGGTTGTCACAGCATGGTTAAGCAAATAATTGTATTTGATCTTGTTTTCTTGGTTTAATTGGCAGCTGATGCTTTGGTTTCCACTGGTCTATCCAAGCTTGGATATATCTATGTTAACATAGGTACTTTGCAGTTTATAATTTTTATTTCTCCTTTTATGGCATACTTTCTGTACTGGCATTTTTGACATATGCGGCTAACCAAAGGGTGAAACATCTTGATTTCTTAGATGATTGCTGGGCTGAAATATCTCGTAATGACAAGGTATGATTTGCTTCGATATTTGATCTATTTTCTCTGTTAAATTTTTTTTCTAAAGTCCTCTAAAGTTTAAAAATAACAATAACATTGATTTCAGGGCGAGTTAGTGCCTAAAAACTTAACATTTCCGACTGGCATTAAAGCACTGGCAGATTATATTCACGGCAAGGGGCTTAAGCTTGGAATATACTCGAGTGCAGGGTAGATGACTCTAATATATGCACTTTAACACAAATTTATATTAAATAATTGTAAGAATAACCAGGCACATTGATGCATGTCCATCTATTTTGCAGGTATTTTACGTGTGCCAAAACCATGCCTGGTTCACTTGGTCACGAGGAAAAAGATGCTAAGACCTTTGCCTCCTGGGTATCATATTTAGCATTCATTTTAATTTTATGTTTCAGACTCTATTATCCCATCAACATGGAACCTAGCATTGATGAGATTCTGGAATAAAGTCCCATATTATAAAATGCTAATGAATTCATTTTCTGTTCAGGGCATTGATTATTTGAAGTATGATAACTGCAACAATGATGGGACAAAGCCAACTGTCAGGTAATGAAATGCTATCTATTATCAAACCACTTCATGTTCTTCCCGTTTTTAGCCAAGCATTCCAATATTTAGGCTTATAGCAATGATATATTCCATTTCCTTGTTCTTGTAGATTCCCTGTGATGACAAGAGCTTTAATGAAAGCTGGCCGTCCCATTTTCTACTCATTATGCGAATGGTAACAACTTATGTCTGTGACGTTGGCCTCTTAGTTTAACATTTTCGTCTCTGCAGTTAAATAATCTTTCTAGTTTTTTTATTGGTTTAACATATTCAACTTGCTGGATATGTAGGGGAGACATGCACCCTGCTTTATGGGGTTTTAAAGTAGGAAATAGCTGGAGAACTACTAATGACATTGCCGATACTTGGGATAGGTAAAATATTTGATACACACACACACACATATGTATATGTATATGTTCACAAATTAAATACAGTAATTTAAGACTGATCAAAGCCTTGTAAGTTGTTTGTTTCTTCTTTGGCAGCATGATGTCCAGAGCAGACATGAATGAAATTTATGCTGAGCTTGCTAGGCCTGGTGGTTGGAATGGTTAGAGCTGTTAAATATTGATAGTCTTTATCACCAAAAATTGCTTCCCTTTCATGTAGATATTTATTCTGAGTTTTGTTATGTCTGAAACAGACCCTGATATGCTAGAGGTAGGAAATGGTGGTATGACTAAAAATGAATATATTGTACACTTCAGCATATGGGCCATTTCTAAGGTATAGTAGAAAATCATCTTTCTCTTGGACTCATTAATTGAATGATTGCTCATTTTGGTGGCTTCCATTGGCTTATGATTAAGTACACTAATGCAGGCTCCTCTCCTAATTGGTTGCGATGTGAGAAATATGACAAAAGACACTATGGAAATCGTAGCCAATAGAGAGGTCATTGATGTTAACCAAGGTAATTTGATTTCGCCTATTCATACATACTGGTTTTCACCCATTTCGGGTAACAAGTCTGATTCACTAGACTTATTATTATATACTGATTTCATGTTGTTATATATAACAGATCCTCTTGGCATTCAAGCAAAGAAGGTTAGGTCAGAAGGTGATCAGGAGGTAAACTTGTAAATACTTTTTCTTTGACACAGTAGTATGTTTGATGTGTTTTCCTTTGAGTTATTGAGCAAACCATAATTTCTGATTCGTCTTTAACAGATTTGGGCAGGGCCCCTCTCGGGTTACAGGGTAGCTCTGCTACTAGTCAACCGAGGCCCTCAACGTTATTCCATCACAGCCAACTGGGATGATCTTGCAATCCCTCCAAAAAGCGTTGTCGAAGCTAGAGATCTCTGGGAGGTAAATTTGACTTACAAGCCTTGTGATATTTGTTTGGTTCTTCCACTGCATGACACATGAGATACATGTTGTCCTGCTTCCTAATACATTGATGTTTCATACAGCACAAGACATTGCGAACAAAATTTGTTGGGAACGTGACTGCCACCGTGGATTCTCATTCTTGCAAGATGTATGTGTTGAAGCCTATTGGTTAAGAGTTCAATCAAGTTCAACACTAATTGCACAGCAGACAGGAACTATTGATCATTTATGATGTCATTCTGCCAGTTTTGAATTTTTATCATCACCTTTGGGACATTATACTGGAAATTAGTTCTTAATAATAATAATTTGGAGGAAGCAAGGCTTTTATTTGCTATTGCTACACATTATGGAATATGAGCAGGGGTCACTGAGGTCAGTTAGTTCCCCGAACTCTGGCTCCTAATTTTATTTTTTTTTAATACTGATTATACAATGAGAGACAATTATTAATATTTACAATTAGAAAAATAAACTGGGACTATAAATTATTGTTTGCTCTGCTCACATTTCATAAAAGAGAAAGAATATAAATTACCTTCACTCAATTATGCTTAATTGAAGAAGAATTTAAGTTCATAAGGACTCGAATCGCTACTCACATTTGTGATAGCAAGCGATCCACTACTCGGCCAAAAGCGCAGCGACTCGGGGCCTAACTAAAAGTGATTTAAAATGAATTCGGCATAATTACAATTCAAATTGTATTTTATCCAACTAATAAATTTAATTAGGCCACATCAACATAAGTTTCTATAAGAATTTGTAATTTTATCATCACTTTTATAATAATTGTGAATTGATATTTAAAACTTTCTGAATATATATATTTAATTTGTTAAAAGATTTGCTCAAATAATTTACACTGTTTCTCGTGAAACTTTGATTTAGTAGCATGCCACCTAAAGTAAAATCAAAATGAAAACACTTCCAATATCATAGCAGTAGTAAACAGTGAACACTGATATACTATAGCTCTTTCATCCGAACCACTAACTAGCTGCTTTCTAGGGAATTAATCAACCTTCATCATCCTCTACTTGTGAGATTTCCATGATTCATCAATCTTCATCACTATCTTGTCCTTATGGCTCAGACTATTGATCAATGCTGAGAACATACGCATTGCCTTCATCTGATCCCAAATACTCATTTCCTTATCTACTCGGTCTTCACTGCAAAATATCCTAACTACAATCTCATAGGTACTCTGCCACTCTTTGTATTAAACACCTTAATACTAGTTTCACTTTTTAAGCCAGCTAGATGGCTGTAGAATATGAAGGGTGAAGGGGACATGCTATTTTGCATTGCATTTGTAATTTTATTTTTAATTAAAAAAATATAACTTTAGTTTCCTAATGATAAAGTCACATTCTATCAGATTAGACTGGATGATGAAGTATCCCTAAAAAGATGGAGTGATTCCGTAAATATGTAATTGAAAGTAGATTTTTGATAAAGTTTTGAAATTTATGGAATCAACATATCATCCAAAAATCCCTGATATTATGGTTACCAAAAGGGTCTCAAATCATTTTAAATACCACTGAGAGTCTGAGACTTCTCTTCCAAAATTCATTACACTAATTGTATATCCTTTCATCCTCATACAATTTTCATTCACTTCAGCATGGGCAATAGGGTTGACAGTACGCTTGTGAGATTATTATGTTTGTTAATATCATCATTAATGGTGACAGGTGTTGCCTCCTCGCGAGCAACAATTCTAGGGACCGGGGCAGATGACAAACTTAATCACAACAACCAGCCATTGAGGCGAAATCTGCTAGCAAATGGCCTTGCTGAAACTCCTGCTATGGGGTATGCACTTATTTTTATACACATGTAGCTCTTTGTAACATTACGTTTGCAATCTTTTGTTTCTGCTAATGTGGTAATGTGTATGCATGACCACTGAGTATATTTTATATATAATCTTCTGTCCCTCCGCAACTTAACATGATTACTCGATTCCCTCAGTGTCTTTAATGAAATAACTAGTTTTCCACTCTGCAACGTTTATTTTGGATTGAAGTTTAAATTGTTGGTCTGCTCCTTTGCTATAGGTGGAATAGTTGGAATCACTTCTGGGGAAATATCAATGAGGATATCATCAAAGCTGCCGGTAAGTTTATTCATCCTTATTTTTTACTTCAATTTTGCCAAAGCTATTGCGGCAGAGCAGTTTTACATCTTGTGGAACTGGTTTTGAACAGCTGACGGTCTAGTTTCCAGTGGTCTAGCCAAGCTTGGATATATCTATGTTAACATTGGTATGCTGCAATTGTATTTTTCATTCTCATTGTGTATTTTTCATGGACAAAAGTCTAAAAATAGCTTGGTTTCTTAGATGATTGTTGGGGTGAACAAGATCGTGATGTGAAGGTATCTTTCTATATATTTTTCATCTCTATTTGCATATATAACGAAAAAATATGGAAAAAGAGAAGTGGGACTATAAGGCACATTAATTCCAGGGCAATTTACAAGCTAGAAACACTACATTTCCATCTGGCATTAAAGCTCTGGCAGACTATGTTCACGGCAAGGGGCTTAAACTCGGGATTTACTCAAGTGCTGGGTAATGTGTCACAAAGTTTTATTAGTTTTTGGAATTTGATAATTTCACACGCTCATAGAAACATTTCTTTCTATTTTGCAGGTATTATACTTGTAGCAAACAAATGCCTGGTTCACTTGGTTATGAGGACCAAGATGCTAAAACCTTCGCCTCATGGGTATGAATTCTTAGTCTTCCTTTTTCGTTTTGGATTCTTTTATCTTAGTAGCTGCCTCCGATGAGATCATATAATTCACTTTTTGTGCAGGGTGTTGATTACTTGAAGTATGATAATTGTTACAATGATGGCTCAAAGCCCATGGACAGGTAACTAAATCAAAGTCGTAATACAAATACTTGTTGTATATTCCATCATCACTTCAGTATGTAGATACTGAAATGTTACATTACCTCGTTAATGTAGATACCCTGTAATGACAAGAGCTTTAATGAACACCGGACGCCCGATCTACTACTCTCTATGTGAATGGTAATTTATCTGTGTAATTGATGATGGAATCTTTAACAATTTTTTTTTCTTTTTCCCGTCTCTTGGGGCTTAATGTACTCTTCTTTCTTCGCATTAGGGGAGACATGCACCCTGCTTTATGGGGAGATAAGGTAGGGAATAGCTGGAGAACTACTGGTGACATTGAGGATACATGGGACAGGTAATTTTTCCTTTTTTTTTTTTGGGGGAAAGAAAATGTCTTGAGTCATTGATCAAAATGGCCTAGTAGTGGCATAGACTAGTTATTTGTTTGCTCCTTGGCAGCATGATCTCCAGAGCAAACGAAAATGAAGCTTTTGCCAAATATGCAAGGCCCGGTGGTTGGAATGGTTAGAATTTTATAACTGGAACATTCATTCTGCAATTTGGAAAATAATTACAAGACAATCTGCCTTGTTTATGAAGGTTCTTCTTTTATGTAAACAGATCCCGACATGCTAGAGGTGGGAAATGGAGGGATGACAAAAGATGAATATATTGTACACTTTAGTATATGGGCCATTTCCAAGGTACTATTACTCTCTTTCACTAGGCGGAATGAAAGCATACATGTTCTGGTGGGGAATCTGCAGCTTATGAACAAGTGGTTTTGCACTTTCAGGCTCCTCTTCTCCTTGGCTGTGACGTTAGAAATATGACAGATGACACACTAGAGATCGTTGGCAATAAAGAAGTCATTGCTGTAAACCAAGGTGATTAGATTACGTTGCACGTTATAAACAGTTAATTTGCATAACTAGACTTATCCAGATATTGATTTCATGCTGTTCATAAATGTATGTATCAGATCCACTGGGCATTCAGGCAAAGAAGGTCAGGTGGGAAGGCGATCAAGAGGTAAAATTGCTAGTTAACAACTTTTCTTGAGACTGAATCTTCTACTGAATCATCGAACAAGTCTAACATTTGTCTTTCTCTTTTGCAGGTATGGGCAGGGCCACTGTCCGGCTACAGGATAGCTGTACTCCTAGTAAACCGAGGCCCCTGGCGTTATGCTGTCACCGCCAAATGGGAAGACATTGGAATACCTCCAAACAGTGTTGTTGAAGCTAGAGATCTCTGGGAGGTATGTGTACTTTAGGATTCATCAGCTTCCAGCAGCCTTAGAATATTTGTTCGCATTGTTTTGCATCACTTACTGGTGAATGCGCGTGTGTTTTATGCAGCACAAGACATTGACAAAGCAATTTGTAGGAAACCTGTCAGCTATGGTGGGTTCTCATGCGTGCAAAATGTACATCTTGAAGCCTATTTCTTAAGAAGTCTTTTGAACTACAGAGAGTTTGCTTAGGGGAACATTCTATGATGTAACTGTTATCTCTCATTTAGTCACAGTATCTTTATCTCGGTGTTGGGAATTTAATAATTGTCTTTGTACTCGAAATTAATTGTTAATGATGATTTGGAAGAAGCAAAGCTTCATTCTATCCTCTTTTTTTTTTTTTTTCATACATATTTTAGCTAAATGAAAATTTGAACTGATAGCTGTAAATTAAAATGACATTTGTAATTACAACATCCAAAAATGTGCACGATTTCAGATTTGACCATATTTATTAATTATTATCATGGCCAATGTATATAAAATAATTTATTTCCAACTCTTTAATAATTGACTATAAGTCACAGACTCACAGACTGATCAATTGCCAGTTTGCCACCACCTTTATATGGTTGATATCTATGTTCATCAATTGTTTTACCTTTTAGAAATTTTTACCAAACGAAAGCACTAAAGTGTAAATAGCACCTCTAAATTGAATTTAAAAAAAAAAACACTTAATCAACGATGTTACATTAAGATTTGAACACTACTTGCACAGATCATGTAGGTGTTTTGCTTTATGAAACTCGGAAGCCCCACAAAACAAACATGTAATATATTAATAAGATATTGATGATTACTAGCATAACACACCACATTATTTATTTGATCCGACTATTTGCCATCAAAACTATTAATAAAGAAAATTGTTATGGGGGCAACAGTTAGTCATTGACAGAGAAATATCTAATCGTTGCTTTCAATTCGGAAGTCGATTGCTTTAAAAAGACATCTCCAGCAAGCAATGAAGGCTCAAAGTAGAAGAAGGTCATGGCTCATGATATGACAGCGGCCTGCGCTCTGACCACAGCCAAAATGTTTAATATATAAAACTAGAGGGGCCAATTATATTTCAATAAAATAGTAGGGCCCGCCATGCAGGGACACTCGCGCACTTTGTGAGCTGTGACCTGTGAGAGGCCACAGTTTCACTCGTCGCCACCTTTATATACATTGTATGATGAATTTATCCATGCTCCGTTACTACTTTTCAGAAATAATTGTTAATTTTTTTTCCCATCATTATTATAATAATTGGTCGATTTTAAAAACATTAAATGTGAAAAGTCTTATCGAATCAGCCGAAGGATGACGCGGGCTTACTATAAAAGACAATCTTTTGCGTTAATCATTTTGGATACTTCTGCTTAATAAAATCCCCGAAATCCCATAAAAGAATCCCTGTAAATATGGAGAAAAAGTTTTTGAACGTTAAGTTGGATTAGGTGATAAGTTATCCTAAACTTATCCAAATGCAACAGCTTGCATCCTAAAATGCTGCTGTGCTTTAAAGGTGTCTATAAATAGCAACTGTGATTTCTCCACTTCCAAGTTGACTACTGCTCTCATCAATTGAGTCCCTCTTTCAAACACTACGTTTTGATTTAGCATTAGTGTGTGTGTCTGTGGAAGATGGATAAAAGGACTGAGGGCTTACTTGGAAGGCTGATATGTGTGCTACTACCATGTTTAATGGTGATGGCAGCTGCATCATCGAGGGCAACAATAATGGGGAAGGTGTCAAACACCAAATTCCGCCATCACAGTGAGCGGCTCAGGCGAAATTTGCTTGCAAATGGCCTTGGAAAAACTCCTCCAATGGGGTTTGTATTAACCTTTTTGTTTCGTTAAGTTTTTTTCAGTACAAATTGGTTCAGTTTGGCTGATGATGTCGCTTTATTCTTTTGCAGGTGGAATAGTTGGAATCACTTCTGGTGTGATATTAATGAAGATATTGTGAAAGCGGCAGGTTAAGCTAATATCCATTGTTTTTTATTTATTTATTTTTCTATCTTGGTTCATTTTACATCAAACATTTGTTGAAGCTGCAACAGTACTGGTACTGATTTGTTATGTGCTTGGCTGGTAATAGCTGATGCTTTGGTTTCAAGTGGTCTGTCCACGCTTGGATATGAATACGTGAATATCGGTACACTGCAATCATATCTTTTTATTCAACCTTTCTACGTCTACTGTTTTTATCGTTATTGACGGAAATGGCTAACTGAAGATTGTAACATCTTGATTCTTAGATGACTGTTGGGCTGAACAAGTTCGCGACGAGAATGTGCGATGTGTCTCTATCTGTTCCAGTTCTATAATGTTTGAATTAGAAAATGAAGTGGTTCATAACAAATTGTGTATGTTTCAGGGCAATTTGCAGGCTAAGAACGCTACATTTCCATCCGGCATCAAAGCTCTGGCTGACTATGTTCACAGCAAGGGGCTTAAGCTTGGGATATACTCAAGTGCAGGGTAACACACATATACGCTGTTGAAACTTGAGCGTTCCTTTTATCAGAGCAACTAAAGCATGCAGATGAATTTCCATCTATTTTGTAGGTACTATACTTGCAGCAAACAAATGCCAGGTTCACTTGGTTACGAGGAGCAAGATGCTAAGACCTTTGCCTCATGGGTATGAATGTTTAGTTTTTATTTTCTGTTTGGAATTCAACTGTCTTGATCGCTGCCGCTGATAGAGAAAATGTTATAATTCAACTCATCGTGCAGGGTGTCGATTATTTGAAGTATGATAATTGTTATACTGATGGATCAAAGCCAATGGACAGGTAATTAAATAACAACTATAAAACAAAACTCTCATACTTTCCATCTTCATTTATGCATTCAGATACAAAAAGTCACATCACCTTGCTTATGCAGATACCCTATAATGACCCGAGCTTTGATGAAGGCTGGCCGCCCAATTTATTACTCTCTATGTGAATGGTAATAATGTTTTACCTCTGCAGTCAGGTCGTCACCCAAATCTTCTTTTTGTTCATCACATTCTTTTTTCCTAAACAGGGGAGACATGCACCCTGCTTTGTGGGGCTTTCAAGTAGGAAATAGTTGGAGAACTACCGGTGACATTGCCGACACATTCGAGAGGTGAGTATTTACATTCAGAATCAAAATATTTTGAGGTTGGTTGACCCATCCAAGTTATTATTACTTTGTTTCTTTTGACAGTGTGATGTCCAGAGCAGATTCAAATGAAGTCTATGCTGACTATGCAAGGCCTGGTGGTTGGAATGGTAAGAATTATGAAATTATATCAATCTTTCACCCATGCAGAACTAAATTTAACAAAATATTTACCTTTCATGAGACATTTATTCTGTGTTTCATTACATTTGAACAGATCCGGACATGCTTGAGGTTGGAAACGGAGGAATGACAAAAGATGAATATATCATACACTTTAGTTTGTGGGCAATTTCCAAGGTATGGATTGTTGTAATTGGAATCATCTGTTTCATGAATTACTTCATATTCTGATGGCTTTGATTGGTACTGCAGGCTCCCCTTCTTCTTGGCTGTGATGTGAGAAATTTGACCAAAGATACCATGGATATTATCGCCAATAAAGAAGTCATAGCAATCAACCAAGGTAACCAGATTATATCAATTCCTGAGACTGCATAAATTAATTAGAGCTCTTAAAATGTTGAATCATACTATCACATATCTCAGATCCACTTGGTGTCCAAGCAAAGAAGGTTCGGACTGATGTTGAGGTAAAATATCCAGCTGAAAAAGCGAGCAGACTATACTTTTGAATGTTCTTGTTCATATTCCCTTACAGAATTATGAGCAAACTATCATTTGTGTTTTTGCCTCAAAACAGGTTTGGACAGCACCTCTTTCAGGCTATAGGTTTGCTGTACTTATAGTCAACCGAGATCAATGGCCTGCTAATGTCACAACACACCTGGAAGACTTTGGAATTCCCCCCAAAACTTCTGTCACTGCAAGGGATCTTTGGGAGGTATTATTCGCAAACATTGGTTTGCCCCCTGGAATTTGACGAGCCTCATGATATTCATGCTTCCATCTTTTTTTTTTGGTTTGCCCCCTGGAATTTGATTAGCATTTGTGGCACTTCTCCTAATACATATGTATGTATGTTGTTTTAAGCAGCATAAAACATTGGAAACACCATTGGTGGGGAATTTATCAGCCAACTTGGATCCTCATACGTGCAAGATGTACCTGTTGCAGCCGATTTCTTAAGATGCCATGTTAATTACACAGCTTTTGTGTTGGCTAGGAGTTTTTAGGAAAGCAATTGGTGTCTTTTAGTCTAGAATAATTAGTGATAATTCGAAGATATTTATGATGTAACTGGTCTCTTCTGGTTTGATAGTTAGTGAGACTGTGATTAATAATCGAATTTGTAACTTTCTGGTTGAAATGAAATTTTATGGCAATTTGGAAGAAGCAAGGTCTCCGCTTTGTGTTCAGATATATTGTTTCTGTCATTCTGCTTGCTTCACAATCTTTATGCAATGACCATGGTTAACTTTGATTAGAACTAAAAATTGAGGAAACTTTTAATTTTACCCTAAAGGGTGTGGGACCTGTGTGACCAAATGTAAAAAATATATCCTTATTAGAGAAAACATAAAAAATGCAGGGACCTATGACTGCCAAAAAGTTATAAATGGCGAAAAGCGTAGAGAGATTAGATGCATCGCTTTCCGTACTTGAAGGGAAGCATGTACTCGGTGAGAGTGTGGGGTTTTAGTTACGAAACCCATCATCTTCAACTTCTCAATCAATTATCAAATCCAGCATCTCCCTTTTGGGCTTCTAATTCACTGAGTGTCTTTCCCAATAGCAAAAGTGAATGCTTCTCAGTTATAAAGACAGCGAAGAAGTGGCCTCGGCTTCAGCCAATCCATGCTGCTGCTAATGAAGATGGTGGCAGGAGCAGGAGCAGAAGCAGTAGCAGTAGCAATGAAAGAAACGAGGTCGTGGGTGCTAAGGGTTCAGGAACGTCGGCGAGAGGGAGGAGGCTGCTGAAGGTTCGGGAAGAGAAAAGAAGGCGAGAATACGATAGGCTTCACAATTATCCTTCATGGGCTAAGTTAGTTACTCTTCTTTTTCTT
This sequence comes from Citropsis articulata, assembly GCA_030449925.1. Taxonomy (NCBI): domain Eukaryota; kingdom Viridiplantae; phylum Streptophyta; class Magnoliopsida; order Sapindales; family Rutaceae; genus Citropsis; species Citropsis articulata. Next base: position 3,217,434 of record JASUUH010000085.1, on the reverse strand, counting down.
TTTTTTTGTTTGGGGGGGGGAGGGAGTTAATTACTCTTTTTGAATGTTTGTCTTCTATGGGTTTGAATTACTACCTCACTGAATGCCATCTTTTGTCTAACTATTTTTATGTTATGCTGCAGGGTCCTTGAAGATGCCTGCAAAGATGATGAGGAGCTCCGAGCAGTTCTTGGCGACAGCATTGGCAACCCTGAACTTATGAGAAAACGAGTCAGTACTTAAGTATAGGTTTATTTGTTTATGATTTTAGATTCCCCCCACCCCCCATTATATGTCTATCGAAATGCATCAGAGTAGGCAATTAGCTGTCAATGATTTTGCCCGGGTAAAATTTTGGTGTCCATTATGTTGATTTTGTGTCCACCGGCTCCTATGCATAATGTATTTGTGAGGTGAAATTGTAATGTATAAGGCAAACATGCTGCAGGTTGAAGAACGTGTTAGAAAGAAGGGTAGAAACTTCAATAAGTCGAAAACTGGCTCTGTCCTTGCATTCAAAGTCAGCTTTAGAGAGTAATATACCTCCTACTTTACTTGAAGTTTCCTGCCAAGGGTTTAATAAACTTACTCATCAGCTGGTTTAATTTGTTAACAAGTTTTTTGGTGTTCTTGTATGTACTATTAGTTCATATAGCTTACCTTTCATAATATTGATTTTCTACTTTAACTGCACAGCTTTAACCCCCTGGATTCTTACATATGGTTTGAACTATATGGATCACCATCTGATCGGGACGTTGATCTTATTGGTAGTGTAAGTGTTTCATAGAAGATTCTCCTTTTAGTTTGTCATGGTGACAATGGATTCTCCTTTGATGTGAGGAATGCTCTCTGTTTAATTACTACATTTGCTGCTTGTACCTTTCATTTGTTCTTTATCTGTTTTTGTGGGTCATGATATTTCAGGTTATCCAGTCATGGTATGTTATGGGGCGATTGGGAGCCTTTAATTCTTCTAATCTGCAGGTTTGCTCCTATTTCTCTTCGTCTTGTTACTTAACTATTGTGTGGTCATTGTGCTTTTTGATGGCCTAAGGTTCGAATATTGGCTGGTATTTTAAGAAAAAGGAATATTTCTTACACTTCTTTGTTTGGGAGGAAATTATGGGTTATCTACTTGTATTATTACTGCAGGAGGAAAATTTTTACATGCATTCGATTTTTTTTAGGCAAGTCGTTTGGTAAAATATCCTCAAAATTGAAATATACGACCAATTATGCCTTCTCTTCATTATTGATCCAAGAAAGGTTCATGTTTTATAGAAATATCCTACACAGCATAATAAAAACTTTGGCCGAAAAAATATGAAACGTAAAAAAAGTAAAAAGAGGAAATGATAAAAGAATATTGATTAGTCTTTATGGTTGATTATTAAATACTTTGAGCATATGTAATGTGTAACAAAAGAAAGATTTTTATGTGGTATTATTCATGACAAATAGATGACTTAATTTGAGATTGAAAATTCTTTTCCCTTAATGTTAGCTGATTTATTTTAATTTATGCGGAGCAAGAAAACTGATATCATGTTTGTGACAGTTGGCAAACTCATCAATAGAGTACGATCCCCTATATGACGCAGAAAAGGGCTTTTCAATTATGCCATCTTCATTTCATGATATCAGTGATGTTGAGTTCCAGGATAATTGGGGCCGTGTTTGGTACGAGTTCAAGAACTCAAAATGCATATTTGTTTTTGCATTCTATTAAACCGGAGAAGTCTGATTTCTGAAGTATGCATATCCTTTTACAGGGTCGATCTGGGCACATCGGATTTTTTTGCTGTCGATGTCCTCCTCAACTGCTTGACAGTACTGAGTTCAGAGTAAGCCTTGTGAATATGATGTTACCATTATATTATATCTATGTGCCATGGATAGATATTTGTTCGTCATCTTTGTACTTAGCAGCTGGTTTCTCCTTTGTGTTCATCCAAATCGCAGATATTTAGGCATTCAACAGATAGTATTTGGTGGGCGTCGCATGGGTGATTGGGAAGAAGGCATGACAAGCCCTGAGTTTGGATACAAGTATTTCAAGATCTAAAATAAATGTGGAGCTGGGCTCCTGTTACATGCTGCCTGCCATGTATATATTTCCCTAATTTATTGTATTTCATTTACCATTTCATAATAATCTGTCTTTTATAGATTTAGTAATTTCACGTGTTTGGTATTCCACTTGCTATATGCGCATCCTATAAATGCCCCCAAAACAAAAATTTGGAGAATCAATTATTAAAAAAAAAAGAGAATTTTCAAGATAAAATGCAAATTACAGCTCGGTTGGCCTTTTGCAATGGAAGCAAAACAGTCGAGGGTTCCAGTAACACATTTAATTTAAGAATAGAGAAGAATTGAGGGGCAAGATAACAGTGGTTGGGGGGACAAGAAAGGGAGAGAAAAGGGAAAATGCCTTTTGATACCAGTGTTAGGATCCTCTAGGATTTAGAATCCAATGTTAAGATCAAACGTCCAAAAGGGCTATAATAAATCAAGGACCAACACTGAGTTATTCGCCTGGGGTTTTAGAGGATCCTAACACTGGTATCAAATTGTGTTGATGTGACTAATGTCCTCAAGCAATCAGGATTCCCACAGTTATTGGGTTCTCGTTTTTAGAAACTTCTTCCTAACTCGATCAGGAGATATATTTTATTTGCATATATATTACATTACGGCACGGCTCACGCTTGCGTGGAATAGTTAATATCCAGTGAGGTTTTGACAACGTGATTACATATCAATTAATTAATGGTTGCTTATTTATGATTTATTTCGTTGCAAAAATTGACAATTAATTAAAATATGTACTTGACCTACAAGCAAAAGGATAACCTAATTTAGTTAGTACTATTGATCGGTATTGAGCGAATTAGTGGTTTAATCTGATTTTTCTACCTTTGCTCATCAGATCAATAATTGATTGTTGGAAGTAGACAATGTATAGCTCTTTCTCTTGTAGAGTCCTTATAGTAGTTAAAATATAACTCCATTTTTCAACCACCATAATATCCATGTTCAGGGCATACAACAGCTTTGGAGGAAGGTGATTCTGTCAGTCATTACCCAGCCATAGTGTGATTAGTGATTATATACTACTACATAGTCTCCGAACATCATTAAGCTCAGAAGAGCTCAGCTTTGTTCTATTTCAGGACTCTTGACAAATTTGTATGTGTATGATAAAAACAATAATTAGCTCAATACACACCAAAAGTTACACATGATGAGCTGCACATTGGGTTAGAATGCAATGAAGTGGGTAAATTCTTCTTTGCCAAGCATGTACTGAGTTGACAGTTGCCAAAACTGCACAGCAACCACCAGCAGCTTTCTATTAGCCTTTTGGTTCCAGTTAACTTATAGAATCAAGTAATTGTCAATGCCTCTATTACCATGTACATGGAGGACCGAGGCCATACAAAGACATTAAGCTACTGGCTCTTGTGTGTAGACAGTTCAGCACTTGCACACTTTCTATCAAAGCAACGTATGACTTCAATCCATGCAAGGGCACAAAAAACTCGTTTCTACTTGGTATGAGTCATCACTCATGAAACATCCTGAAGCGCTAAATTCAATTCTTGAGCGGATTTCGCAACGGAACCACCTCTTCTACAGGAAAAAATGGATACTTAAAAGTTAAAAATTAAAAAGAAAAGAGGGAGAAATAAAGAGCAGTTATTCAAGCTAAATTAATTGTTACCAACCTCATAAGAGTAGGCAAGCAGCATTTGACTTTTTCCAGCTCTATAAAGCAGCAATTGCAACGTTCGATTCTAGAGTACCAAGCAACCATATCATCTCAGTTAAATCAATGTTATCCTATTTATCAGTGAAGCTAAGACATTAACGATGAGATAAATATGAACAAACCTTTGTTCAGCCTCAATATCAACACCAACAGAAGTTGATGCAGATATTGCTGAGTAAATCATCGAACCAAATGTTCTGACAAGCTTTAGCAGAATGTCCAGAGAGATGCTTAAATGCCTGAATAGGAGCAAACAGGCAATAAGCTGGCACCTCAATCACAAAATTGTGGATGCAAAACAATATAAGAATGATGGTAGTTTATTTTGAAATTTGGTAATGACAAGATATAGAACACACACCCTAAATTATGATTCAGATTAAATATACTTGTACTTGAGCTGTTTCGTAGTTTTTAGAACTTAGATATTAATGGTTGGACTGCTGCCTATAAACTTGGCTATTAGATTGAGGGATTAATTAACAAGATGTCCGAGGCAAAAGAACCAGATGGTCTTGTGCCAGAATCTCCTACTGTACCAACTGAATTATGATTTGGACCGTTGCCTATAAGCTTGATTATTAGATTGAGGGATTATTCAGCATGATATCAGAGCCAAAATAACCAAATGTCTGTGGTCGTGATTAGTTGATCCACGTGCCTAGCATGTCGTGTCAGGTGTATTAAAGCTTAAGAAATAATGATGCTTTTACAAGTTTAATTTGTTGGGTTGAGTGATGATTTGAGAACTATCATTTCTTTGTCAAATCCTTAGGACCTTCTTCCTTCATTTCCTTAAGAGTTTATTTACTCCTAAATATCCAATTTCCCTTCCTCTATACAAGAAAGTTTTTAGTTTATCAAAAAATTATCCTTAAATGTAGCAAAGGGCTCAAGGAAGAAATGAATAGTAATCTATGTTATTTATCAAAGATGCACCCATGTGGAAACCAAAATGGCTTGGCATTAACAAATAAAATAAAGAAAAAGAGAGAAAGAAAACATGCACCTTCCCAGGTGCAGAATCTCCTATTATGATAAATATCACAATCTCCTTACCTATCCATGTCACTTTCAAGAAGGCCTGTCAGAAGAGGAAGGAGACAAGAGCAAATATCCAATGTGACAATTTCAATTTTCTCTGTGACAATGCTCATTACATCAGCAAGGACCTGCAGTTTACAGCATATGAAAAAACAAATGACAGAGGCCCCTCAAATTTGAATTTAGAAACATTACTTTATTTTCAACTGCAATATATTTAAAGATGGAGAAATATATTATTGAACACCAAGCTCTTACAGTGTGATCAGCCATCTTTTGCATAGCACTAATGGCGCCCTTAACATCATTCCTTTCCCAATATCTATAGACTGCCTGTAAAATATTATGCAAGGATCAGCTATATTTTGATATTAACAATAGGATATAACAAATTCAAAAGATGGTGGAACAAGCTAAAAGAAGACCACATGCACCTTTTCTCGTACCTTAAACATTAAGCAAACCACAAATCATTGATCAAGAAAATTTTCACACGAGCAAGAACTTCAACAGTCCAGTTAAGCAGGAAGAAGTAAAATATTGAATAGTTGAGGTAAAAGCGTATAGGTAATTTGATATTCAAGAAAAATAAAATAAAGCATCCAAAAGTTTGCCCTAAAAGAATTCTATAGCAAAAATTCAGATAGAACGTAATTGACTTGGATAACTAAAAATTTTCCATGGACAAAGAAAGATGTCAAATAGGTATGATGCATGTAGAATTTTCAAATTGGGATGAAAAAATGAAAAAGAATAGTATGCAAGTATGCAACTCTTAACAAAGTACTTTGAATGAAACACCATCGCATAAAAATACAAGACGACAGAAGCTAAATAGAGTTCATGAAACATTAGAAGGATCTAAAAAAGCCAGGTATTTGTCAACAATACGTCATTCAAAAATTTTTTGTCGAATGACACCAATGCAGGATACATCAGAATCTCACAAAGATTTAACCATTATCTCAAGGAATTCAAAGCTTCTCATCGGAGTAATACTTTTTTTAATCATCCATGCCTCAAGTGGACCACAGAGTTTCAGGTAATCTATAAGTCTAACTATATTTAAAATTACCTGTAACTTAGCTAAACGAGACTGCATAGAGCTCACGAACTGACCGTGCTGTTCCATCACATCTGCAGTAGCATCCTCATCACTAACAGAAGCTGTCTCTTTTTCAGCAGAAGAAGAATATCCCCTTTGTTTAAACTTCATAAAATTAAGAGATAAAAAATGCAAATTAACACATAAACAAGGAATTTAAAAGTTCACTTTCCTCTGAAAAAAATAACTATTTGCATAAGGCAAATATTTAAGGTGGTGTGCTCTTCAGAATACTGTAACTCAAATTTTAAAAAGATTTAACATAAATATATTAAATAAATAAGTACAGAACTTAAATTGCATTCATACCGCATTAAAAGGGGGCATGCTTACAGTAGAAACTGTCCCAGAAGAAATGGTGGAAGTAGGTCCATCATAATTCGGAGATCTTCCTCTTTTCTCCCAATTTATGACAAGTGAACGCATTCTTCCTAATTGAAAATTGAGCTAGGCATCAATGGACTGCTTACCAATATGAAGAATGAACTAGGAAGAGTTATACCTCTTTTTTGGCTTTCCATAGCATATCCATCTCTGTTTGATTTATGCCCCAGACTATCATCTGGAATAAACAATTGTAGTTTGATAATCAAGAGTCCAACATTTCATTCCAAATATAAATGTATTAAATGATATAAATACGTACATGCTATCAAAGAAAGGTTATCAATCATCAAACATCTAAAATATGAACTACAAACTATAAACCAAGCAGAAGAAAAAATGGAAAAAAATATTGGGTAAAAATTGCACTTATTTTATAGCCTCAAGTGTGAACAGAAACTATGAGCTTGGGTAGTTAAATGGGAAAGGAAAACAGTACAAGTAGTTTAAAAGTATCCTTGTACTGTTTAAAATACGTACATCTTTCATCCTCATAGCTGGCAGGTGACTCTGACATTGACATTGTTCCACTCTTACCAGGTACTGTAAAAATATCCTCCTTCGAGTTCCTTTCCGTGACAGAAACTCCCTGGATGGAGCCTTTAACTGCAGCAAAGGTATTCCTATCTGCAACACTGCTCACTTCAGTACCCTTAGAGCCTGTGTTTTCACAGAGAACAGAGACAGTTGGCTGGTCAACCTCATCTCCACTGTTCTGGAACTTTCGAGAATCAGTTGCCTTTGACTGCAATGAAAATGGCATTGTTCTTCCGATAACATCAATGTCTTTTCTGGACTCCACTGCCTGCTCAAATCTTGTATTTGTTCTAGGGACAATTACTGGAACAATATCTGACTTGTTCAAGATCGGAACATTGGATGCTGTGTTAGCCCTAGTAGAAGTCTTCTTTGAGACAACTGCAGTTGAATTGACCACACTCGTCTTTGAACCCATGTTTAAATTGACCCTTTGTGGAGTCCCAGGTACACTTCCCGTGGCTTCAATCACCACACAGAACCAGGAATGAGATATGTTTCTCGCATTAAGGACTTGTGCATAAAGATTAAGCAAATAATGTAATAGAGGTGAAAATAAGAAAAGGATGAAAGAAAATTATAAGACAATAATCTAAAATCATCATAAACTAAAAGATAAAAATAAAATGAACATAACATACATGACAGAACTTTTGACTCCTTAGCAGGTTCTGAATTTTGAGAAACTGACAATCTTCCAGGAGCTTTTGTTTCCTTCAACAAAGGATCTGCATTTTGTGAAACTGACAATCTCCCAAGAGACTTTGTTTCCTTCACCAAAGGATCTGAATTTTGTGAAACAGATAACTTTCCCAGACTAGCCTTTGCAGAGTTTTCATTCAAGACTGATAAATTCCCACTTGCACTAGACTTAGATTCTGAATGCCCATTTACTCGGGTGACGCTACCAATTGTATATGGCTCTATCCGCTGAACATCAGTTACATATTAGAAGCAACAAATCAGCATGATAATACACTCTATTTAACTAGAGCAGAAAACAAGTAAAAGAACATGCAAATAAAGCCAAATGAGCAAATACCGAGATATCGACAACCCAGACTCCCACACAACTTTGATTATATGAGCAGCCAAGGAGCTTCCCCTCGTGAACATTAAGATCCGACAATCTAGACCATCCCACATCCACTGCATCATGGCATCTTATTGGTTCCCATGAGAAAACCTGTATTAATGAAAAAAAGAAACTAGTGTTAAAAAAAAAAAAAAGGATTACATTAACATATGATATGCTAAGAAGATACAACTGCAAAAGAGAACTACCTTCAAACTCTCATGCAATCCACAAAGTAAGGTCCTTCCATCAGGATTAAAGGTCAAACAACGCACTCCACTAGTCTGCAGAAAAAAAGAACTCACAAATTTTCACCTTCACCAATATGGAAGCTACTTCTGTAACGGCAATAATACCATCAAACATAAGATTACCTCAGGCCCAGCTGAACCGATTAGCTCAAAGGTCTCAAGGTCCCAAAATTTAACGGTCCTATCAGCTGAACCTGAAAAATGAAAATATCGAAACATAAGCAATGAAAAAATACAAACAATGGCAGCTATTTTAATTAACAGGATCAAACTACGATTAAGGAATTGCACTGAAACAACAAAAAATGATAGCAAGACTCTTATTTTGGTCTTGCAATACAGCGGCAGAAGAGAGAACTAAAAAAATTGAGTGAGAAAAGTAGTTTATCAGGAAAGAATTGAGTGAGGGCTTCCAAAATTTAAAAAAGATGAAGATGAGAAAGCAAGCATAACAAATGGCTGCCTCTGCAAACCAAACAAACCTGCCCCGACAACCCCTCCTCCCCCAACAAAACACCACAACAACAAAGGTTGGTTGCTTCCATAAGAAACATAGCAGTACTGGCTAAACCAAAGATTATCTCAAGCTCTTCAAAATATTAAAACTTGTTGCTAAAGGTTTTGCTAGGAACTAGTTAACTAACGTGTAATCTAAATTTAGACGACCCGGCATTGTATATACATCAAGCAGTCTTTTAGCAACAATGTCTTGCCATTAGAAGTTACGTACTTTACAACATACGCCCCTTTTTGTATTTTAACCAGTTTCAATACTTCTCTAGAGGCAGGGCAGGATGAGAAGAGGAGAGCTACTTCAAACATATAACCAAACAAGGACTGCATAATTGTCTCAGTAATAGTTATAACTATTATAGTAACAAAGAATAAATAGGGTAGTTACTGAATTATAGAATGAATCAAATTCACAGCAATATATTTCCAATCCAAAGTAAATTTAACAGAAAGTAAAGGTGACCTGTTGCCAGCAGAAACTCGTGGGGATGAAAATCTATGCACTGAATCTGGCCTTCGTGATACTTGAAGTCATGCAACAGCTTTCCAGCAGTCAGATCCCACAGCTATTAAGATAGTTACTTATTAGATTCAACAACAAAAATTTACGAGACCAACACCTCTATCAAGTATCTTTCTAGGAATATAATTGTTCACGTGATATGTACTACATTATTACTACAAACAACATGAACTAACAGGAAAGCAATTCGAACCTTTACAGTGTTGTCCTCTCCTCCTGATACAACCCATCGACCATCCGGAGTAAATCTGATGGCATTGACTCCTCGAGTATGACCTTTGTAGGTGTGGATACATCCCTTCTTCCTAATATCCCATATCTTAAGGTTTGTGTCAAGAGAGCCAGATGCAAAGAACTCCCCAAAAGGATGGAAGTCCACAGATATGCAGTTGGATCGATGACCAGTAAGTGTGCGAACAACTACACAAAGAATCACAATGCTACAGATGTAAAATCAAGAAGGAGAAGATATGTTTTATGAAGTTGGAAAGCATGTTTATGAGATTAAAAAGCTTACTTTTTGCCTCTTCTAAATCCCAAAGCTTAATTGTACCACTTGCTGCTCCAGCAGCTACTAATACTTCAGAAGAATCAAAGCTTACAGAGTCGATTCCACTTGTATGTCCAGACAGGCTCTGTAAAGAAAAAGATAATTTGTCTAGAAAAAAGGGGCACCCACTGTTGTATTTGTATTTCTTATCTAGAATTGGATATGTTTCACTACTAGGCAAATGCTTTTTTCTTTTCCTTCCAAAAAAAAAAAAAAGAAGAAAAAAAGAACGAAAGATTAAGAACTGACCAGAATGGCGTTGGGTTTACCAATGGCCCAGAGATTAACCTTGTGATCTTCACCCCCAGTGACCAGAACCCTGGATGATTTCCTTCCAATCTTGAGGCAATTAACGGTAGAAGAATGTGCTACAAATTCCTCTAAGTTAACGCTAATCAAGGCCAACAATTAGTTTTTTTCCTAAAAAAAGGCAAAAATGAACAATGTATACTCCAAAGTAAAGATTAAGATGAAAGAGATCTGGGAATATAAAACCCTAAAAAGGATACGTAGCTTGTAAGCACGTTTGGTAGTCATTTAAATGGAACAGCAAACAAAACCCTAGCAGTTCTCCTGACATTCAATTGATAAATCCAAATCTGCAAAACAAGAAGACCCTTCTCTTCTTCTATAATAAACAGCAGATCTTAAGCATGTCCCCTCCCATTCGTAGCTTCATTTTCCCGTTCATGACTGAAAATGAAAATAATAAAATAAAAAATTGAAAACTAAGAGATCAGAACTCAAAAATAATAATAATAACAACAACAGAAAAATATAAAATTTCATGAAAAGGAAAGAAGAGAGTGAATGACACACACGGTTTACCTTCAAGTTCATAATGGCAAAATTGCTTCAGTTGAGACTTTCTTTTTTTCTAATTTTTTTATTTGGTTTCTTGTACTAGTAGTAAACATAAAATGTTAGAACTCAAGTACGATTACGAGTACAAAATAGAGTAGGAGTATGCCTAAAGCGTTCAAAAAAATAGACCCAAGAAGCAATTGTGTTATCTATGTAAGAATGAGCGGTTGTTTAATCTCGCCTCCTCCCTGTTTCCGGAAATGCCCAAATGCAAACGGGTAGTTTAGTTTAGTTTCAGAAAGATGAAAAAAAAAAAACCAGGAGGGGGCAGGGACAGAGAGAGAAAGAAGAAAGAAGAGACGGCTTTTGTAATTTTGAAATTATGATTAATGATAAGGGAATGAAAATGCTCGGGTCCTGTTGTTGCTGCTACATATGTTCAAATTAATCGCCTGAGCTCAGAGTGGGGGGAATTTTATACCGAGTAAAAAGACAAATACAATTTGATGGCAAGGCAGCCATCGGAAAGGGTAAAATTAATATTAATTAACAATTAATTGATTATGGATTACGACTGATGGGCGTGGCGTAGCGTGGCCCTGAAAATTACCTACCGTCTCGTTTGAAATTTGACGGTTGGACCAAACCCCACAAGGCCCATGGCCATGGGTCACCCACCCTCCCTCCCTCCTTCCTTCATGTAACCAAAAATCAAAATTGAAAAGACTAATCAACCGTACCCCACCATCAACTTCTCTTCCTTCACCTTTTCTCTTTAATTTCATTATTATGTGCATTTATTTATCCTTTGTGTGGTTACTTTTTTTTTTTAACTTAAGAAAGCTTAGTCGTGCTGTGGTGTATATTTTTCTACTTTATTTTTGCTGATTCATTGCTGTGCGGTGCCCACTTTCTTAATTATAATCACAGACTCACCAACCGCAAAACACCACCTAGGTTTGCACTTGTCTGTGCTTCTTTTATTCATGTCAAATGCGCGATGCCCTGCTTATAGCAACGTCTTAATGAATTTCTTTTATGCTACTTTTAACATTAACTCAATTGTCGAAAAATTAGACGAGAATCCAAAACATGATGTTAAACGTAGAAGTAAACATGGCTCGTTCTAAATTTAAATATTGGAAATGCAACATCATAATTGAAATCTAAATACCTGTGGATCAAAACATATTATGAAATATTTCATAAAGAAGCATAATGTAATATAATTTTTTTTTTTTTAAAAAAAAAGCCGAATGGCTTAAATAACATCACGGATTTGAAAAAGGTTAATCAATTAATACGCAAGAGTCATATTGGACTAGGGATAGGACACACATATCATGCATCATGTTTAATATTTATTCTTCAAGGCTGGCATGGCATGACTCTCATGATTACGAGTCATACATTTCTTCAAATACAGCTCAATGTATCATGAATTCATTTGTCCTTCTGCAGCCAAAGCCTCACCTCTGCATGCAAATCTTCTCTCTCGGTAGTCGGTTCCCTCTCCTAAACTCAATAACTATAATGTTCATGTAGATCTAGTGTTATTTCTTTCAGACTCTTAAAAGAATCAAATATAGGACGACCACTTATTCTGCTCTCAAATGCAAAAATTTCGAATGATAGGTTAGATGATCTAGGCCGAATCCTTTGACCCTAAGTTAACATAGAAAATCTTGCAATTCTCTCCAAACCCCAAAGACGTAAAAAAAAGACATCAAAATTTCACCTTCCGTGCAATTCGTAAGCAATAAAAACAAGCAAACACATCCTTGTACTCTTGCAATTGAATTGATCAATTAAGAGTGCATTGGGAGTGAGTTGCTGGAGCTGGAACTTTTAAGCTACAGTTGTTGTGGGAAAAAAACTATAATTATGAAACAAAAACTAGTAATACATAGTAAATATAAATTTTAAATAATAATTTTAACAAAATTATTAAAGATATAAAAAAATTTTCATGATATAAGTGAAAAATCACATTAACATAACTTGTAGCATGGTTAGTGTTTCAAACACTTTAGTATTGTACTTGAAAACATTCTTGATTCTTGATCAAGATCGCCTTTCATCTATCTTTGCAGTCTTTACTGCATAAATCAAGAAGAAACTATAAATATATTAATTATGAAGAATCATTACGAGTGGACCAGCTGTCCACTGAGAAACCAAAATAATGAAAACTTTTCTGTGTTATACAAAAAATGCCAATCACTCATCTACAATACTAGACCAACAAGAACACTTACCTCAAAATACTCTCTCAGCTTAGATAAATGAAGGAAAAAGACGAATCTTGAATCTCCTTTAGCAACTGAAGCCCAAAACGAAGCTAGAAGACAGACCCACAATTCTTCAATATTATCTGTATTTTTCCCTTGAAAAATCAGAAGATTTCTTTCCTGCCATATTACCCAAAACAGAGCTGCCACAGCACTGATCCAAAGAGTTTTGGTCTTTTTTCCTTTACCAAAACATTGCAATTCTCCACAAGAATAGAGTGACAAAAACCCAGAACAACCAACAAAATGTTAGCCTCTTTGCACAACCTATTCCACAACTCTGAGGCCACAAAACAATGAAGAAAAAGATGGTTGGAAGTTTCTGCACTTGTTTTGCACATCACACACCAAGACAGAGATAGACACATATTAGGAAACTTTCAATCACTTCCCCAGACTTTAATTTTCCTTCAGTCAATGCCCACAGAAAAGACTTTCAATTTTTAAATTGATCCAGGAAGGAAAAACAAGTGAGGAAAGGTGATCACATTAACCATTTCCATGTGAACCTTAAAGCACAAAAAGAATGTCTGCACTCCACTCCATACCATCACCAGTAGAACTACCATCTTAGATGGCTTCAAACTATTTAAGAAACCAGATTTCACAAAAGTGATATGAGCTGCCGCTTAAAAACCGAATATGGTTCGACAAGCTTTTAAGAGGGTAAGAAGGAAATTAATGGACTAAGCCACCAAAAATATATATATATATCGAGAGGCAGGTACTGCATTGCCAAAACTGGGCAAAGACCAAATGGTCATTGCAGTCGAAGACTTCAAATTAGCTTCCTCAAAATTATTATCTTGGCAGTATAAGATTACCCGTTTCATTGCCAAAGCAAGCTCATATAAGCCTCCCATTTATACTATGTAACTTCAGTTCTGTCTTCTAAAACTAATGTAAATAACAATAATTGCCTGGCTTCATACGTATAAATCATGCAGAAGAAAGAATTGACATTGTCCACAACTAGGACCAACTGAATAATGGCAAGGGATACTCGTTTGCCTTTTAATGATGTCAACTCCAGATACAAAACTCACAATGAGAGCAGTTAAGAGGACAGGATAGTATTAGGCATAAATGATTCTTGCCTCACTTCAAGAGTCAAGTCATAATTCAGCCACTACGTAAGGCCACATAACACCGGAAATAACCATTGGCAATACAGTAATTTTCAAATATGCAAAAAACATGGGTGACATTCAGATATATCTTAACAAATTATCGACTCAGAAATCATATATGCCAACAGCGAATTGAAGGAATATGCATCGCAGCTGGTTGATAACTTCCCTCTCATGTAAGTACAAGGTATTCGTAGACCTCCTAACAAGGAAGAACCCTCATAGTATGAGCAGTTGCGTAAACTCCATCAGAGATTATGATGAGTACACAATCCTCTCAAAAATAAAGAGAATGCATACGACAACTTATAAACTATTCAATTGAAAGATGTTAATTCAAGCAAAAGTTTTCATGGGAAAATAAATAAATAAAATTTAAAAACGTGCAAGCATGAAAGCTTGTTTTCTCCTAAGGATTTTTCTCAGTCCTTTGGGATAAACCTTTCCTTGTATTATGTTGCTAGCTTTGAGGATACATTTAGTTCCTGCAGTTGAGTCATTTAAAGATAGACACGTTCAAAAGATATCTCTGAGTCCTTAAAAAGTGGAAAACATTGGTTTTGACAATATAACTGATCTTAGCCATCCTTAGGAACACTAAAATGGCCTCTCTGGTGGGATCCAAGAGACAGCCAAACAAAATCACCATAAATACACACCTGAGGAGAGAACAGAATAGATGACTAATTCCATAAAGCTTCCATTTTTATCACTTCTTAAATTTGTTGCTTTTCGAATACACATAACATAACAACCCAACTTTCAAGCTTCAAGAAAGCATGAATTCCCTATTTTCGTCCGCCAAAACCTCCAAATAGACTTCTAACAAGATGTCCAGTTCAACGGGGGACAAAAGCTCCACTGGGCATCAAAAATCAGAAAAACTAATTTGTAACAACTAAAGTAAACTCATAAAAGTAGAAGCCTTGACCTAAGAAAAAAACTCTGTCTTGCTTCATTCATTCTCGGAAAAAGGTGAGATAAATTATCTCAAAGTTTGAAAGCATTTTCAATTAAATACGTCTCCCACAGTACATACCCGCACTTCAATCAGCTGATCACACAACTTAAGCAGGTCCTGGCAATGTTATTCAAGTTACCGCAGCATTAACAGAGAAATAGAGCAAAAGAAACACTCCACAAAACTTGAACCATATCTGGAAAGAAATATAGAAATAATTGATTATATAGCAAGAGAAAGTATAACAATAAAAACACTAAGGAGCATAATTTCATGTGAAGAGTTACATACAAAGACTAAAAATATTATTTGTAGAAGATGGTGATAGGAAAGAGAAGGAATAACATGTTCAAAATAATTGATTATATAGCAAGAGAAAGTATAACAATAAAAACACTAAGGAGCATAATTTCATGTGAAGAGTTACATACAAAGACTAAAAATATTATTTGTAGAAGATGGTGATAGGAAAGAGAAGGAATAACATGTTCAAAATAATAAATTTAAAAATATTAATCAAGGTAATCAAACTCATCTTCCTTGAGATGTGCAAAGAACTTGACAGGACGGCCTTCAACTTCAGTAACAAACGCTACCTTATAAGGCATATTGGCTGAGATTTTCTTTCCTTTCCAAACGCCGACGTATTGCTTAAGCACACCTTCCATGCCAGACAGATCAAGCTCCGGAACCCTAGGAACATGGTAAACCTTCAACGGCACCTTCACCTTAACCCTCGCACCAATCTTAGACTCATCAAAGCCACCATCCGACGCTGATGCTGATGAAGATGGACTGCTCTCTAATCCTACGGAAGCCGTTGAATTGTTGGATTTTACAGCTACTTCACAGGAGATTATTCTTTTGTTAACATTAACATTGTAATTACATTTGGCAGCTGAAAATGAAGAAACTGAGACAAACGCATTCGCAAGTGGCCGTCGATTTATCAACGAAGAAGTAGCCGAGGACAAAGCAAAACTTGTACTAGTCATGATTTCTCTGTATCTATCTTTTCACTCGTCTTCTAATTCTCACAAAATAATCAAAATAATAGTAATACCCAACCTTTACTTTTTATTATTATTATTATTATTATTATTGATTTTTTCTATTGAACCACTATCTCAGGCCTCAGCGAGCTAGCACGATGGCAACGGACTTTCGTCTCTATTTTACACGTGTCGAATGAATAACACTCTAGAGCGTAGATATCCTCTCCTCCCTCGTCAATGTTGCGATAAAAATATCTCACAAAACATGTTTGATTTTACTTCTTTCCTATTTTATTTTTATGAACACATTTTCTGGATGAGGAACGAGAGGTGGAAGATCGATCCTGTCCCTCCTCCAGGCTCCACTCCGATCTTTGCGTAAGATAGCGGATAACGGATAATAGATGTAACAATCAGCTACAGCAACTTATAAATGGCCACCGGATGTACGTGCAGGCAATTCTTCGACTAGAGGAGCACAATTGATCTTAACACGCGCGCGCGCGCGGTGAAGCACAATTTTATTAAAGAAAAATATTGAGTAACTTTAAATAATAATACAAAAGAAAACTCAAGAGTAACTTTGCCGACTACATCATTCATATGATGTGCACACACACTTAAACAGTAATAACTCACAAGATAATGATTTGAGAAAATTCTGATAGATCAGAAGGCAAGTGCTCTACATTACAATAACATACTCCCAGACCAATTCCAAGATAATTACTTACACCAATTAAAAATAGTTAACAAAAAAAATGAACCAGAAATTTCAATACATTGAACAGCTCACACCGGACCGTCAAATAAGGTAGAGGCGTACGTAAACAGTAGTATAAGGGAATGGAAAGAATGAACAAGCAGCAACAGACACACATAAACCGAACAAAAAATTTACAGGGACCTCAGCTGTGTGACGGCACAATGTGGAGGGGCTCAAGGATTCCCCCCCACAACAAAAAAAGGGCAAAAAAAAAAAAAAGAGACTAAAACAGAAGCTAGTCTTTCCGGTACAGGGATGCGCTGCATATGCCGTTGTGGCAGATCATAAACACTTCCACGTATTCAAATGAAGGATTCATATGTTACACATGATGATCATGGGAGCGACCAATAAGTCTGCACTGCTCCGGTAATAGAGAAGAGATGACTTGTCCATTTAGCGGAAAAAGCTCACCATCAATGCCACAACCATTATGAGTGTGCTTTCCGGCTTTGATCTTCACTGATTTTACCTGCATATGATACAAGCTCCTTTGAGTTGGAAGAAGCAAATATAGCTCAATGCACTATTGACTAGATTCTTCTCAAACTTCTAATTCTCCCCGCAGCGCTAGATTGAGTGATACCGTGGGATCATTACATGCAGATTCCACCATTGCATTTAAGTTTTCCTAGTACTCTATTACGCAGGCCAATAATCTAAATGTGCATAAAACTTCAGTTCCAATTGTCATATTTCGAATAAAAGAGCTCCAAAGCTTGGACATTATGTTTCAATTAGTAGAATTGGAATATAGAAGTGAAGGTCTAACAGAGGCCTATGTGAAATATGCATGGAGAATTTGTCTCGTGATTGCAACATTCTATGCGTGTCATTAATGTGCTCAGACTACCGTTTAATGCAATTTAACGTACTCAAATTATCAACATGAAGGCAGCCCCTCTTTCCCATTAGAGAAATAACAATAATAATAATGGCCAGCATGGCCTCTTCCCAAAAATTTAAAAAAAAAAAATGATATGGAGGAGATAGCCATTCCAATCTGCTTTGAGACACAAAGCTCATAACTAAAGTGAAGCCTCATCAAAGTAAAAGCTCATACCTTCACATATTCAACATACGGAAGAGATAGATGTCGACCCATCTGCAGCAGTAAGAAAAATCTTGCCAACCGCAGGCGCCCACTCCCATGGACTAAGAGCATGTCCATGGTGTTATCATCATACTCAGCTCTAGGTGCTACCACCTGAGCACTCTGCACAGTTCTGCATGCATGGTTGCAAACCATAATGCCAAGAAATTGCCCCTTCTTAACAATCCAATTCTCTTCATACCTCGGTATAACTTCCTTCTTTGTTCCTGCTTCCACATCATCTGATGGCCCTGGTAATTCAATTGGATTTTCCACATCCCAATTAGGTTCTGTATCCCATTTTGGTTCAGCATCCCAGATCGGTCCTGGATCAGACAAAGTTGAAGATATTTCTTCTCTATCATTGGTTGCAGTATTTCCCCAAGAACATCTAGAGGGATCATGTGCAACAGTCAATCCAGTCCACTTATCTGTCCTTGACTTTGACCTGGTGCGTGGCCAATTTGGAGTTGTGGACAATGGTAATTGAGGATGAATAACTTCGGGTTCCGCCATTACATTGCTCCTACCAGAAGACAGGCGTTTTGATTTTGGATCTAGGCCACGTACATACTCTGACGGTTCCGTGCTAGCATGAGTGCTACTACATGTTGTATCTGGATCTCCTCCAGACATTCGGCTAGGGGTCATTATAGAATCAATACTTGATAAACTTGAGGCTCTGGGCATGCCCTCATTTTTTGATTTTCTCATGATGTCTGTGTAGAGATCCGACATGTCAACTACTTCATGTTCTGCTGAGTGCTTTCCTTCTAGATCCTCCTTTGATGCTGGAAGATATTCGACTTCATAGCCATACTTTGGCAAGCACAAGAACTTGAGGAATCCAGCAACAAAATAACGCAGAGGGCCAAAGCGTTTCTGATATTTTTCAGACAGTTCCAAAACTGCAACAAAATGAGTTACAAACACATGAAATATATGTGAAATATTATATTTCATGTGTTTTACTATGAAATTATTGTGTTTCTGATTTTTTTTTTTCCAACAGTTCCAAAAATGCAAAAAAATGGATTACAAGCACATGAAATATATGTGAAATATTGTATTTCATGTGTTTTACTATAAATTATTAAACATGATTTAGCTAGATTTACATTTTCCTTCTAAAATGTATATACAAGCACAGGAAGCAAGATTTTTAAAACAATGGATTGAAGGTTTACGACTTACCGTCACTAACAAAACCATAATACGAGACTGTCATCCCGAAGTGAATGACACCAGTTTGAATCCACTCAACAGCAAAGACATCTGTGGCGGTAAGACCTCCCTGAAACCAACAAAATACCTCAGTTGCAACCAGCAGAAAGACTAATCTGCAGACTAGTTACTGGTTCTCACCCAATCATATGGAGGGTAAAAAAGGAAGACTGAGTTGAGTCAACACCAAAATCTTAGGAACTATATGGCTTTTCAGACAAGGTTAGGAACTATAAGACTTTTCTCATAAGGTTAGGAACTATAAGACTTTTTCTCGACAGAAAGCATTTGGTGAAAGAAAGAGGTACAGGGCTTGGGCAAACTTGATGAATGATTCAACTCTGTTCCAGTACAAGCTACAGACTGTAGCAATAATTACCTCACTTAACTGCCAACCAGGGAACTGCATCCATATTAACAAAATCTAAAATATCCAGATGCTCAAATGGCCATTTAAAATGCACTTATAAAATTGACCATAGCGAACTTCAGACAGAGAAAAAGTCACTAATTATATCAGAACCACTAGCTATTGTCAAGCAAAAATGATCATAAAGTAAGTGTCACCTTCACAATAGCTAATGCAGCAGAAACTGGATCTCTAACTCCCAGAACTGTCCAAACTAATGAATTATCAGAACCAGCAGGAATGATTCCAATGGGTATAGAAATACCTTCTTTCTGGTTGTTTCTACTTAGCAGACCATTTAGAACCTGCACAATAACCACGGTCTTATTGAACGGAGAGGTCGCATATCAGCATAAATTTCAAATAATAAATAACTTGAGGAAATCTTTTCATCTTCCCACGTTTAGTGCAAGACAATAAATTTCATTCGACGTGATATTTTTAGTTAACAGAAACTAGGCTTAAATTAGAGAATGCGGCTAATGATTTTGGAACCATCTATCAATGTTCCAGCGAGCGAATGCCTCTACCTTCAATGGCTATCTCAATTCGCTTGCTGTCAGCCACCATCAGCGGTGGTAATTGCCAGCCACGTACTCATTGTCGGCTATTCAGATGCCAAAGCGAAAATTCCCAAAATTACATAAATTTTTTTAAAAAAAGGGAAAATCAGAAAATCTACAAGAAAATAAATCATGTTTAATAAAATGTCATCCACTTAAGACAAAATCTTTAAATGAAACAAACATTCCAGTACAATTATTTCTTAATTTTTGAAAAATACTGTCGGTACAGAACAGAAGTAGCCATCCCTCTACCACCCTTTTGCCCTACAATGATCTCCTTAATGCCTTGCACTTCGCAAAAGTAAATATGTCACTTTGGCCAAGATGACATTCGCACATGATATTCAATGCAAACAAGACTAAATAAAATGATAAGATTTAGGTTAATACAGTATAGTATGGCCTTTTTGCCAAGGCCTAAATCTAATCAGGAAAAGGCAAGGTACACTTGCTTATGTGAGACTTAGTGCCAGGCCCAGCACGAGTACCCGGCCAGCAAGGCGACTGAAATTAAGGTTATCCTTTTGCTGCAATTGTTTCTCTTTTCTTCCTCTTTATACTTACCTTGAGTTATTATATCTCCCTCCAAATTTTCCTTAAGTATCAAATATTTACCACTCATTCCCATCAATTTTGGACAGATTTCCTCGAGTTTGTATACATCGATGTTTCCATCAATACGTCTATCATTATCCCCTTTCATTTTCTTCCCTTGAAATTTCAAATACCCAAAACATTTAGGCATTACCAGCGTGTCTAAGTGATATTAGAGAACCAAGTTTAAGGCCAATTCCAAGCACCCTTAAATGCCTTCCAAACCACCAAAAGCTAATGCGAACCGAACCCATAGTTTAATAAATACTAACTTAAGATCAAAGTTTCGTTTTCCACCTCAGACTAAAACCACAGATTTGGAGTGTATATATAGGCATTCAACAGAGAAACACTCCTCTCTACATTAATGATGAGAAAGTGTTTATACTAGTCCAAACCTCTGCTAAAGATCCATCAGATGACAATTGTGAAATTAATAACTAGACTACAATTTGTTAAGCAAAACTAATCTAGATTATAAATTAAACAAATGTCACATTTACAACATGTACAAGGTAACCAACTATTGCAACCCCTTTCTTTAGAAGTTTATATCAGACTGAATTCCAGATAACAGCTCACCTCCAAAGACTCTGAAGGCTACCCCAAGAGCCTGATGCAATTAATTATCTGCAAATAAGGAATAAATATCTATAACACTATCTGACAGAACTCCTAAATTATCTATAAGGAAGCATACATGGAATCAATTCTACAACACTAGCTCACCAACAGCCATGTTATCCTTCGCTTTAAATTTGTATATTTCTTTCATGTAGATACACAATTAATCATATTCCTTTCCAATTTTTCCCATTAACTTCGTATCCGTAATAGTGCAAAAGTAAGGCCCGCCTCCACCTCCAAGTTGTTCAAGAATAGTGGCTATCTACAGAAATGAGAACAAGTGTATACATTGTACACCACAACACCAACGCTGACCAATATGACAGATTAAATAATGTCTAAAAACAAGTGTTCATCCTTCAACACCACCCCCTCACTGGTCTTCATAAATCAAGAAGAGCTACCGGAGCATAAGATTAAATCATGAAGGAAGTTCAAACTCAATATATCTGAAGACTCTGACAACATTAACAAGTCAAACTCTGGTTTAACCAACTAACTTTGTAGTAAGCAAATGTATATATAATTAGACATCTGAATTAAGCACAGAACTACATCAGTACCGATAGGCATACAGTTGAAGTTACGTAGAGCATGGCATGTGTTAACATGGAAAATATCTCCCCATACTTGAATGTTGGCTTGTTGCTTTTGTCTCCCCCTTTCAATTAGAAGAAGGCCATTAAACCAAGGACCAAAAATTAAGCCATGGACCATTAGGATGTGTCAAAGAACAGTTTATGAGCCTAACTTGTTCTACAGATAGGCAATCAAGCAAGACGATACTCCTATCATAATAAGTTCAGCTTGGAAAATTATAGAGTATTTTAGTATAAATGGTCAAACACTGACTGCCAACCCAAAAAGAAAAATAATACGAAATTAAAGTTTTCACCAAGTTGAAGGTGTACTGACCACCCCCCCCCCCCCCCGGGGTGGGGAGGTGACGGTGGGCCTAAGAAATAAGACATATTTTTGCTCTTGAGAAGATCTATATGATAGTGGACAAGATACCCCAAAAAAATAAAAATGAAGAACCTTATAATCATGAGAATTAAGCACTTTTAGCTATCACATGGTTAAGATACAAGCAAAAAGTAACTCGCAAGCTTCAAGAGTATATGGTGACAACAAACCATTCAGCTAAAGTTGCAAGTAACTGACTCACCTCATTGATAACTCCATCACCCCCGACACATATAATTCCTGAAAAAACAGACAAGTGTATAAATTAATAAAAGCGATAAAGATGATAGAGTTTATTACGAGAAAAACCAAAATATGTTACTCAATAGTGCATGCGGTAGCAATACCATCTGGGCATGAACTGATGTCAACAGTGGACGCCAAATTTTTAGCATGACCAGCAGATGTTGTTTTGACTACCTCCAGTTTAAATCCTGCAAGCTGTCATAGTGTGCATGTTGAATGTGAATGCTAGCATGACAAAATGTAGACAATCCTTTCAACCAACAAACTGAATACAACATAAAATTAAGGCCAACAAATTATCTAATGCATCAAGCTCATCAATTTCCGTGAGCCAATTCAGGCAACCCGTTAGGGTTTTCAATTTTTGCAGTAAGCATAATAAACTCATGCAAAAAATAGGCAGAAAACAAACTGACAAGCAGATTGAAGTCTTAAACAAACCAGAACGCACCTTAAATATAGGTTCTACAATGTCATGGAAGACCTTACTAGACCGACCACGCCCGGATCTTGGGTTTAATATCACAAGCATTTTAGGCGGACTCTTACACCGGAAAATCAACTCAGGAGGAGTATCAGTTGGATATAATTCTGACGAAGCCTGCTTCTTCGAAGAAACCAAAGGGTGAGGCAAACAATTAACAAAACACTGCTGATCAGCAAAGCCCCCAACCCACTGAATAGCCTCCTCTGTGGTAGAAGCCAAGAAGCGATAATCTTTACGAACTCTACGGGGCTTTATAAAACAAGATAATCCATAAGAACCCTTTTTAAAAGGATAAGAATGAACGGTGAAATGTCTGAGACCGTTATTGTATGATACTGAGACAATATCATCAAGAGACAGCACATGAGAACCCCAAACTAAAGCCTTGCTGGTAAGCTTAGCATCGACAGCATCTTGATTAGTAGCTTGATCAGAAGAACTCTGCTGCTGTGCATCACTAGAACTTTTATCATAAGCAGTCTTTCTCTTATCCAAAACTAGCTTCCCAGAGTAAACAACATAGCCCAATAAATCAGACTTTTCATCTCCTCCTCCTACACCGACAGCACCACCAGGAATATCAATTCTGTGTTCGTCTATCTTATTAACCTCGTCAAACTGAGGGCCATCATGATGCTGTTCAGTCCGGGACGAAGCCTTAACCTTCTTGCTCCGTTTCTCAGGGAACACAATGGGGGACGAGTGTTGAGCTAATTGTGAACACAATCCCAACCGCCTAATAGACTGCTGAGGCTGTGTCATGTTTCTCACCGAATTATTACTCTTACTCTTATTCGTCGACAACACACTCCCAGTCTTATCCCTTGGACTGTCACTAATATTATTATTACAAATGGATCGGACGGGAATTGGAGACGAATGCATACAAACACAATTCTCTGCTGCGAGAAAATTATTATAAAACAGATCCAATCAATGTTTATTTTTTATTTTGTTTCAACAGCTAAATATGCTTCAACAGATGTCAAAACTCGGCGATATTAGATCGAAAAGGAGGAGGCGGAGACCGAGGCGGAGGAAGAGGAGGGAGAGAGAGAGACTTTACCTTTAACGAGAATCAGCGGATGCAGATCGTTGATGAAGTTGACGGACGACGGACGATGGACGGACCCGATTCATCCATACCTAATTCCACCTCTTTTTTTCATGTCAGTCCATTACAGAGGCAACAAAACGAGCCCACCTTTTCTTTTTAGTTTTCTTTTTAATTTACTTATTTTATTTAAATTTATGCGCTGTTTTTGTTATAAATAAGGGTTGGTTAACATAAATAAATAATAAGGGGTTTTTTTTTTTCGGAGGAAAATAAATAATAAGGTTTAGTTTTCCGCCGGACGCCTCTCTTTTGTTGTCACTGTTATTATGTTTATATTATTTATATTGCTATCATACTTTTAAACAAGGAAAAAAGTAAAAGGCAACGTGGCAGGTGGGGTCTGGTGTGGGCGTCAGGCTCAAGTCAACGGCAACGCAACGCTAATTCGCTGAACAGCTACCGGCGAGGCGGCGACCTATATAACTCGCGTAGTTGTTTCTACGTGTATCAATCTGTTTAATTTATAGGAAACTTACAAAGAAGTCCTTTTCGTTTGAGAAAACAAAACAATAGATCATGACTTTTCTAATTCTATCAAAAAAGTCACCTTCAATTTTTTATGGTGTTATTTTCAGAGGCTCTTTACACCGTGACCATGTCTATTTACACATGCCTTTTTTTGGAAAACCCTGTTTAGTAACAAATTCTGTTAACCTTAAAGGTTAGAGTCAAATGATACCCTAAAGTCTGTAGGTTATTCGAAATTAGGGATGACAACTTTACCCGTAAACCCGCAAATCCGTCCAAACTCACCCGTTAGAACCCGTCCGCTACGGGTAATTTTACCCGTTGCGGGCGGGTTTAGTATTATAAATTAAAACCCGCACATAGATGCGGGTGGGTTTGGTATTAATCATATACCCGGTAGATACCCGCATGGATATCCACTAAACTAGGGGTGGGCAAATTCGGTTTGGATCGGTTTGAGACATATTATCAAACCGATCCAAACGTATTGGTTTGAAATATTTTCAAACCGATATCAACCTAAAATTTTTTCAAACCGAATCGATCCAAACCGATCCAGTCGGTTTGGATCGGTTTGGATCCTCACTATTAGATAAAAGTCCAATTTTTTTATATTATTGTACCTAAATTATTTGTTATTTTTTTGTGTCCGTAATTTAAATTGATACCTCTTTTATATTATTTATATCTACTTTGATATCTATATAACAATTCAAAGATACATCTATATAAGTTCATAGCATAATACATCCTAATAATAAATTCAACCATTCATTCAAAACAAACTCACAAAATTAAAATAAACTTGAACAACATTTGACAATAAAAATATTGTGCATCTAGAACAACCACTTATGGCCCAATTGCTTTTGATTTGTCAAAATCTACATAAAATGATAAATATAATTAATTAGATTGCTTAACTTAGAATATAATGTAATTATATAATATTTTTGGATTGGATCGGTTTGAATCGGTTTGGAATCCTTCCAAACCGAAATCCAAACCGAGTGATGTCGGTTTGTAATCCAATAAACCGAAACCAGTTTTTTTACTAATGAAACCGATCCAAACCGATCCAAATTGTCGGTTTGGATCGGTTTGGATCGATTCGGTTAAAATATGCCCACCCCTACACTAAACCCGCAATATTTTCAAAAAGGGCATTTATATTTCACGAATTCGGTCATCCGGCTGGAGCTAACCAGCTAACCGGTTGAAGGCAGTAGCTAGCATTTGTGAATTCGGCTTACCAGTTTGATAACCGGTTAACCGGTTTTTGACAGCAACCAAAAAACATGCATTGACACGGTTTTCATAACCGGTTCTCCGGTTTTGGGCAGGAACTATGTAATGACTCCCTCTTGAATTCGGCTTTCCGGATTTACTACCGGTTATCCGGTTCTTGGCAACGAATATTGAATTCGGTTTTGGATAAATGAACCATTTGTCCGGTTAAGGCGATGAAACACAATTGAGCAACCGGTTTTAGGTTCTCACAATCGGTTTCCGATTTATTCTTTGTTGGCCCATTTTATTCCACGGCAAAGTTGGCCCATTTTTATTCTAAAGGTAAAAATATAACCTAAAGGCTAAAGCACATTGCTCCATTTTGTGTTTTTGTCATTGAGCCTCCTTTGCTTGGTAACTCTTGCGAATCCAAACCTCTTGATCTTCATTATCTTTTTCTTTCTCTTGTTCAACTTTTGTCTGTTTTCTTTTGTTCACGTCTTTAACTTGTGAACCCTTTTCATACTCCGCTCAACGATCTGCTCACAAGGTTTTTTCTCATCTATTTTTGGGGCAGCTACTCTGGCTCGGCGCCTGGTTCTGCTTCTTTGAACGTACTCATCATAAAGGGCAGTGGCAGGAGATGATGAATTTCCAGAAGAGCCCATAAAATTTGATTCCCCAACAAGAAAGGCCTATTGTAGCTACCTGGGTATCGTTGCTTTTGCAGCCAAATTTGCAGTCCTGGAAGGTATGAAATTCTTATGGCTTCCTAATAATTTATAACTAATATGAATAGTTACTAGTTAGGTTGCAAATTGAAAAATAGCTTATAGTTTGTTAACGATCTATTAATTTTATTGCTGTTGTATTGATTTCGTAAATAGTTGAGCTACCGTAAATTGCTGAATTTACTTGCTAATTTTTCATCTTATCTTTGCTTAATAAACATGCCCTCTAATCCAATATCTAAATCACTTAAAATAACATGTTAATTGATATAATATAATTTAGCTTGCTTAAAATCAGCTTGTATTATTTTATACGTTCAGTTTAGCTTAACATGTTAACCTGCAAATCAGTATTTTTGTTTATTGATTTCAATTTTGTTGAAATTTTTCAGGTAAAAGATGGAACAAGCCTTTGATCTCAGCGACAATAATTCACCTACAACAAGAACAGAAGTTCAGATAGCTTCAAATCAATCTCTAATAACATGTGAAGAACTTGCAGACATTGAGGTAGCTTCAACCCAAACTCCAATTTCAGTTCATGAAAAAGAAATTGGTTCTAGTGATATTGAAAATAGTAAATTGACTAGTGATGTTTGGGAACACTTTAAAAGACAGAAAGTTGGTGGGAAATTGGAATATGTAGTCTTTGTAACTCATCATAAGAGATTAAGTCTGAGCGTAAAAATGGCACCAGCCATTTACGCACTCATATAAGGTTGTGTTTTATGCGGTCGAACCACACAGTTGAGTCAACTCAAAAACAACTGCAAGCTAAGAAAGAGAGTGGAAAATGTAAAGTATCCGCATTTTCTTTTAATCAAGAAACTTCAAGGAAAGAGCTTGCAAATATGATAATTGTTCATGAGTATCCGTTGAATATGGTTGAACATTGGGCTTTTAAAAAATTTGTTGGTTCTCTCCAGCCAATGTTTAAGGTTGTATCTCGTAACACAATACAAGGTGAAATATTAAAAATTTATGAGTACGAGAGGACCAAAACAATGAGCTTATTGGACTTAAATCGGAGTAGAATTGCGATTACTACCGATATGTGGACTTCTAGTAACCAGCAAAAGGGATTTATGGCTATAACATCACATTTTATTGATGATAATTGGGAGCTGCAAAGTCGTATCATTAGGCAGTTTCTACACTAAATTACTAAGTCTATTTTATTTTTAAATTTTATACTTATTGCATGATACTAATAATTTTTTTTAATTTAGGTTTTTATACGTGCCATGCCCACATACTGCTGAGGTAATCTCTGAAACTTTAGTGTCATGTTTGCTTGAGTGGAACATTGACAGTAAGTTGTCTACTTTGACTGTCGATAACTGCACTACAAATGATGCCATGATTGATATCTTGCTGGAAAAGATTTCTACTAGTTCGCTTTCTTTGAATGGGGATTTATTTCACATGCGTTGTGCTGCTCATATATTGAATTTAATTGTGAAGGATGGGATGAGTGTGATTAGTGATAGTGTTGAGAGAATTCGTAATAGTGTTCTGTTTTGGTCTGCTACACCCAAAAGACAAGAAACATTTTATGGGACTGCTCGTAAATGTAATATTTCTTGTAATAGAAATCTAGTTCAGGACTGTAAGACTAGATGGAACTCTACATACTTAATGCTTGATAGAGCTTTGGTTTTCAAAGAAGTATTTCCTCGTTTGAAACAACGAGAATCGTTATACAAATCTTTACCCACTGAAGAAGATTGGGTTTTTGCTAAAGAAATTCGAGATAGACTTGAATCATTTTATGAAGTGACTACATTGTTTTCTGGGACTAGATATCCAACAGCTAATATTTACTTTTCAAGCATTTGTGAGATTAAATTGTCAATTTATGAGTGGACATATTCTAATTGTGAAAAAATCCGAGCGATGGCTGACTCAATGATTGGAAAGTTTGAAAAATATTGGAGTGTTGTTCATGGATTCATGGCTATGGCTGCTGTTTTGGATCCTAGATTTAAGATGAAATTAATTAAGTATTATTTTGGCTTGCTATATGGAGATGGTGCTGAAAAAGAGATTGAGAATGTTCGAAGCTTTTGTTATGATATGTTGAAACATTATCAAGCTAGGTGTAAGTCAAAAGAAAAATCACAAGTTCCAGTTCAAATTTCAGTTGCTTCATCATCTCGAGCTGTGGTAGCTTATTCAAAACTTGGGAAACGTTTGGCTAATTTTGATGCTTTTGTAGATCAAAGTGGTGGTACAACCCATGTTAAATCAGAATTAGACTATTATTTGGAAGAATCTGTTATTCCAAGATCTGAAAATTTTGATATACTTTGTTGGTGGAAATCAAATGGATCAAAATATCCAACTTTACAAGCAATTGCAAGAGATGTTCTAGCCATTCCGGTATCCACCGTTGCATCCGAGTCGGCATTTAGTACTAGTGGTAGATTTGTCTCTCCTCATCGTAGTAGACTTCATCCAAAGACATTGGAAGCTTTAATGTGTGCTCAAAATTGGTTGTGTGCTGAATTTGATGGTATGAACATGTATTTTCACTTTAATATAGTATAATATCTATTATACATTGTAATTTACAAATTTATAATCATTTATCTTTTTTTTCCTTGATGTACTTGTTGTTTGTAGATGTGGATTCTTCTAATAAACTAGGAAATAGCAAATTCTCCGAAGATGAAGATATTGTTGATGAGGTAAAGAATTAAGTTTTTTAACTTAATTCATGGATTATTATATATCTATTAATAATTTTGTATGAACTATTTTTCTTTAACTTAATACATGAATTATTTCATTATTATAATTTTTTATCCAAATTAGTATTTGAAAATATGAATTTTAATTATTATTGTAGGCATCGTGTTGGATGGGAGCTTGTGGCGGTGAATGAAATGAAGTATCTTCTCATAGAGCTTGTTTTAAATGATAATATGAAGTGTAATTGTTATTTTTAGATGCTAATTTGTGTTTTTTAAATGGATTTGTACAATTTATACTTAAATTTAAGAATTTGTGTTGGATTGATGTTGAATTTTAATTCTTAATTTACATTGTTTAAATATAAAATTGAGTATGTTATGTAGAAATTGAGTTAACTATTATAAATTTATTTATTAAATATTTATAATTTTAAATGTAGAAACCATAAAATCCACGCATTCATGGCCAGGGTTTGGTAATGTCCAAACTCACATGGATTTTCTTAAAATAAAACCACATGGTTGGTGGGTTGGTAATTTAAATTTTATGCGGGTTTGGGTTTGGTAATGGCAAAATAGTGAATAAACCATCCCATCCCTATTTAAAATTTGTTAGCCACTTAGCATTAAAAGGCTAAAGTAAAATGACACTCTACTAGATTATTTGAACTATGATTTCAATAATAACAAAATATTATATGGATTGATATATGTTTCATTGAGTTATCGAAAGATATACAAATCAACTATGGAAAGCCATAACGCGAGTGTGATAATGAGTATATGCAAGTATGGATTAAGATGAAATCAGTAGGCTCACTTAGAGAATACCTATAGAGAGTCCATCATTCTATCTATTTCTAATCACCGGGTAAATTAAAAAAATATAAATTATTTATCAATATTTATGTATTTATTAATATAATAATCTCATAAAATATGAGTTGTAATATGATCAATAGTCTTATGTAATTAAAAAAAATAAATTTTATTTTCCAATAATCGGACAAATTAAAGTATGTACTTTGAAACTTCTTCAACTAGTAATTGTGACACGTACTAACGTGAAGTCCTTGTGAGGTTTCTTCTTCAGTGCGTCTTGTGACGTTTGGAGACTTCAATGGATAAGTTAAAAGAAAGGAGAATATATAGTGCTACTTCCAAAATAAATTATCCTAATTAATGGATAGAAGCTCTTTTTAATGGATAATTATTTATTAATTGCAATTTCATGGATACAGTGAATTTAATATTTGTATATCAACTTCGAATTGATGTGAGATTTTATATGTAATTATCACAACGAAAGCATATATAATATTTTTAAGATTCCAAATATTACTCTCATGATTTATACCTTAAACCATATAAAACAAATGTAAAAATTCATATGATATCAAATATTGAAAAGGGAGGGAATATTTGAATCCGTTAAACAACTTTTTGTACATAATTTTTATTTTTTTAATGTAAATTTTATTACGAAAATATCCGTAACTTCAATTACTATTATAGCAAAAAATTATGACTTTTTGGCACAAATTATCTTTCCCGCTTTTCATCTCTTTGCAATCGTTTCTCAGTCTTTTTTCTTCCCAATTCTTTCCTGCTTTTCATCCCTTTGCAATCGTTTCCCAGTCCTTCATGTTGATTCTTATACTCAGCAAGCATCTATTGGAGTCAATTTATTTTAAACTATTATTCTCCTTGGCCAAGTTTTTATTACCTCTATTTGCTCTTTAAGAAAATTTTCCATCAAATATTTTACCCGTATATGCTCTCTAACAAAATTTTCCATTAAATACTTTAATTAGAAAATTTTCTCCGACAAAGGAAGGTCACAAATTTACTATTAGTCATGTATTGTATTGGTAATAAAAAGACGTACCAGGTCAAAAATAATTTCTGTTTAATTTTTTAAAAACAAAACTTATTTTTATATCTAAAGCTGTTGTTCAATATAACTCAATTTTAGTTTAATTATTACTGAAGTATTTTTCTTTAATATATCTTATGTTTCATCACAAGAATTTAAGAGTTTAGTTTAAGAGAAAATAGGAAAAAAATAAATAAATAAAGAGCAAGCTACTGCAATAATGAAGGATTTGATTATAAAACAATAACAAACAAAGACATAAACATCTAAAATAATTGGAGATGAAAAGGGTAACAGAAAATTTTTAAATTAAGATGATTGATTTATTAAATATATAAATTTATTAGATATTATAGTGGGTTTAAATAGTCTCACTTTATTGAAAATTAGATAACATTAAAATCATTGAAAGAATCCTCCAATCAGTTGGATGATTTTTTTTTTTTTTTCAGATGAATTCTGGAATTTATTGAGAATGAAAAAGAGGAGGAAAAGAAGTACAAAATCGTTCGATCCCGTTCTGACAATGATGGTTCCATGTAAATAAACAAGACATAAATAATCCCTTAAAAGATGAAATTATAAATCAGAAGGTTATCAAAAGTGGTGGGCTATGGACCCATGGCCTTCGCAACTGGGCGCAAGGGGCCCAATATGGTGGGCTGAGTAAGTAGTAGGCCGGGTAGAAATTGTCCATTACATCATTCTTCTTTTTCTCCATCATCAAAAGATTCAAAACCTAACAAAAGCGCTTTCCTTTTGATACTTTTGCCTGCAGCTTTGGATCAAGACAAAAAACCCAAAGCTGAAGGCAAAAAGAAGAAATGCAAATGCTGCTGGGTTCGTCACTGCGTAGTCTACGAAGGCAGCTATGGTCCTCTTCATCCTCTATTTTCTCCAATTACAGTAGTATTAATAGCAGCTGCTTATTACAAACCTTCTCCAATACATTAAGATTAATTCTTTTGCCTTCTACCTCTTCACTCTCCACTATTAGTACTCAAAATTGTAATTTTCACTATTTTTCAACATCAGCAGCAGTAGCTGCTAATTTGAGTATCAAGAAAAATGTTTCTAAAGTTACGCGACGGCGACAACGGCGTCGTTTAGCTAAAACCTGCGGAAAGACTACTAATGCTTACGCAGCAATAGAGCTTGCTTTGGATTCTGTTGTGAAAATATTCACAGTTTCAAGCAGCCCTAACTATGCGCTTCCCTGGCAGAACAAGTCCCAACGAGAAACCACCGGTTCAGGTCAGTAGCTTGCCAATTCAGTTATCATCTTAGTACAATTTAATGATTCTTAAAGGAGCAAAATTAGTGAGATTTTTGTTTGCAATAATGTTGCATCACTTGCATAGCTGAGATACATAGCTCATAATGTACGTATTAAGAAATGCTTACCTCTCATTAATTGTCATCTATCTTGTCTTAAATGTTGGTTAGATTCATTATTTATGTGCTAATAACACATCAAACTTCGCATCAGTAAAATACAAACTGTGTATCCCAAGTACCCAACTATGTAATGACCTCTTGTATATTTTGCACATTGTTATATTGTTTGATATGAAAAACCTGATTTAGGTTTCTGCGGGTTTTGATATAAATGTAGGATTTGTTATCCCTGGAAAAAAGATTCTTACAAATGCTCATGTGGTGGCTGATAGTACATTTGTGCTTGTAAGAAAGCATGGTTCTCCAACCAAACACAGAGCCCAAGTTGAAGCTGTGGGTCATGAATGTGACTTGGCTATTCTGATTGTCGAGAGTGATGAATTTTGGGAGGGAATGAATTTCTTAGAGTTAGGAGACATTCCGTATCTTCAACAAGCTGTTGCTGTTGTTGGATATCCTCAAGGTGGAGACAACATTTCGGTTACTAAAGGTGTTGTTTCGAGGGTTGAACCTACACAATATGTACATGGTGCTACTCAGCTCATGGCAATACAGATTGATGCTGCTATTAATCCTGGCAACAGTGGTGGTCCAGCCATCATGGGCAATAAGGTTGCAGGTGTAGCTTTTCAGAATCTTTCCGGTGCTGAAAATATAGGGTAAGTCTCACCAAGCTTTCACATCCTATTTTTCTCTTTATTTGTTGTGATTGTGTGTCATTACAGAACCCTTAAATTTAAATCTTAATATGATAGGATGACAGAAACTTAAGAGACCTTAGATGATAAATTTGCTTCGTAATTCTCTCTCTTCCCAGATCATCTGTTTATCTGGTGTTTATGCTTAAGTCTCAGAGAGTTGATGCAAACTGAAATATGCTTCTTTTTCATCAGCCAAGAATGTTTGAATCTGTACTAATTCTTTTTTCTGCTTTGGAATTTGTAGTTACATTATCCCTGTTCCTGTAATAAAGCATTTTATAACTGGTGTGGAGGAACATGGAAAATATGTTGGATTTTGCACGCTGGGACTATCATGCCAGACCACTGAGAATGTTCAACTTCGTAACAACTTTGGAATGCAGTCTGAAATGACTGGGGTACTTGTAAACAAAATTAATCCTCTGTCAGATGCTCACAAAATATTGAAAAAGGATGATATTATTCTTGCATTTGATGGTGTGCCTATAGCTAATGATGGAACAGGTAGTCACTCAATGCTTTTCATTTAAATTAGAAGTTACTTGAAAGTCAAGTTAAGAGTGTCTTAAAAATCAAGTTTTTCTAGCTTAATTAGATAGCCACATTTTAACTATTAAATGAGATGTAATGCTTTCATTTTTTTCCCCCCTTTTGTAGTAAAACTGTCTTTATATCTTTGCATCAAACAAATATAGTCATCACAACTGGGTTTCATTTCATATATCTCATGTATAAATAATTTAGGATTAAAACTTCAATAGATTTTTATCTCTTAATACTTTATGAAAAATGAGCCAATCTATTTCTTTTAATAGCATTTTAAGAACTTGGAAGAGAATCTTGGGGATAAATCTCTAGAGTTCATAATGTAATGATTAAGGAAAAAGAAAGAAAAACCACTGGATTTTCATGAAAAGAAAAATCTACTAATAGTAACGTTGCTGTTTCCTATTTTTCTTCCTCTTGATGGTGCTGTTGTTGATATCCATGGTTCCTTTATGTTCTTATTTGTAGTGTGACTTAAATTATTGCAGTTGCTTTTCGTAACAGAGAACGTATAACATTTGATCACTTGGTGTCTATGAAGAAACCCAACGAGAATTCTTTGGTCAGAGTTTTGAGGGATGGGAAGGAGCATGAGTTCAGTATTACACTACGACCTGTAAGAAATGGTTTTAATCTCTTACAATGCTTGAAATTTTTATGATATATCTCAGGAAAATTCATTTTTGCTGAATCCTCACAACTGAGAAAATTCCTCGTTCTTGAATGTGATGGAAACAGCTGACAGTTTTGTTCTGTCTCTTTCTTACTCCCATTCTTTGTTAATTTTACAGCTGCAGCCACTAGTTCCCGTACATCAATTCGATAAGCTTCCTAGCTATTACATATTTGCTGGCCTGGTGTTTATTCCACTTACCCAGCCATATCTTCATGAATATGGAGAAGACTGGTATAATACTTCGCCACGTCGTTTGTGCGAACGTGCATTAAGGGAGCTGCCTAAAAAGGCTGGTGAACAACCCGTTATCCTTTCGCAGGTCAGCTAAAGTGCCAAATGGTTGATTATAGGGGAGGAAAAAAAGAAAAACATTCTAATGTCACCAACCAAACCCACTGAACTTGCCTTCTTGATTTATTTGTCTGGTTCAGGTGCTGATGGATGACATAAATGCCGGGTACGAGCGTTTTGCAGACCTACAGGTACTGAACTACTTCCACATAACTGTTTTTATAAATGTATGACCTAATATAAAGCAATTGCCGGAGGACTCATTGTTGTAGCCAAAATTCTTCTGAGAATCTCCTCATTTAAAGTTCAACAAAGATCTATTTCACTCTACCAGGCACTCTTTTCTAAGAAATCTTGAACATGGTTAACAGGTTAAGAAGGTCAATGAGGTGGAAATTGAAAATTTGAAGCATTTATGTCAGCTAGTGGAAAACTGTAGCACTGTGAACTTGAGGTTTGATTTGGATGATGATAGGGTTGTTGTATTGAACTATGATGTGGCAAAAATTGCCACATCTAGAATTTTGAAGCGTCACAGAATACCTTCTGCTATGTCCAGTGATCTTAACGGTGAACAGATCTCCAAAATTGAGTTAGCTTGCAGACGTAAAGAATGGTCACAAAGTTGAGGGCCCTGAGCCGGCTAATATTAAAATTTTGGTTTCTTAATCCACTCAGCTGCTTCTATTCTTTGTCACATATAATCGCAGCAGATGTTGAGGTGCAAACACATTTTTGGCCTTTGCGTATTGTAAGCGATTTAGAGTATTAAAACCAAAAACTGTTTTGTTGTTTGGTAAATACCTTGTCCAATGGCAGCAGCAACATCAAAGACTTTACAAAGTTTAATATGAAGTTGATGATCAGGGAGTAGTCTATATTACAGGATATTCTGTATGGCATTGTAAATCACTCACCCTACTCTTTAAATTAGTCAATGGTGGTTAGCTGTTCTGCTTGAGATTCGCTCCAGAGGTTCAAAGTTCTGTTGTATTGTCTTTGCATAAGTCAATTGGATGAGGTTAACCATAACACATAAATAAATCAAAATACAGCTGACGATGGGGGTGTCATAATTTTGATTAATAAAAGCGATCTTACTGTTTTTAAATTGGATGTGATGAATGCCTTATTATGCACTAAAAACGTTTCGCCAGAAACACTGACTTAAACGTTTCACCTAAAACACTTTTTTTTCCAACTGAGACATTGAAAAAATTTCCAGTCTAGTTGAGAGGGTTGATGCAAATATTAGATACATGATTGAAGTTGCATTCAAGTGTCAATATTCATGAAGAATCACAGGTTGAAAAATTCATCGTTCTTTTCCCAGAATCACCTACTATGCTGTAGATTCTGGAAGTGGGTGTGGCGTGGTCATCACAAAAAAAATGAACACAATATATATGTATAGCAGTCACATTGATGCTTCTAACGGTTGCTTCCAATCCAGGATGTCCTTGTACGGGGTTTATCCGGATGCAGCACTTTTACTGGCATCAAAATTACAAGATAGAGTGCCATGATGGAATCTTCAGAACAAATGGATAAAGCAATACAAACATTTTCAAAAAGTTTGAAATTGAATTAATAAAACTGTTGCCAACAAGTAAACAATGTTTTTATATGAGTTAACAATATAGCACATACCTGGTGCAATTAGGCATTAGCGAAAAGCTCCTCCAAGTTTGTCCTAGTCCTACAGCAACTTAGTGGAAGAAAAGAATAATGTTGCTCTTTTTAGTGGTCATAAAAGCTCAATACTCATTGATCACTTCAATCTACAAACCCACCTTTGCCCAGTGGCTCTCAGTTGTCAATTCAACATTAAGTATTTGTCACTTTTGATAGTAAAAGTACAAATTAAGCAAGTATTTATTCCAAATTAGCATTGCATAAATTTAGTGAAAAAGTGAAGAAAAAAGATTAAACAAATTGAATTAGATGATATGGAGACAATCACAAATTTTATAAACTTGAATGGTAATTTTTGGATACCTCCCCTAAGGTTTGCCCTTGCTACACTTAGAGAGAATGTATGCATATATTGACATATAGTACCCTTAACGTGTATAAGCGTTAAAGTGGCGTTTGCTTTATTGATGAAAGTACATTAATGCCCTTCACTCCACAGTATAATAACTGGCAACTGCATGCAGCAGTCTTTTGTCCCTCTAACCGCAAAAAATTCTATGAATTAGCTAAATAAATAGCAACTCAGAAGTAACTTCCCTCATCAACTGCATGCATCCATCCAAATCAGTATCAAGGCTCAAAACGAAAGCATCATTTGCTATTGGCTGCACTTACTAGGCAATTGAAATCTTATTAGCAGGCAAAAACACAATAGAAGGGATACTAGGAGATGGCACAATAAGTTGACAGAGCAGCTGAAGTGTCACCAGTTGAAGCACAGCCAACCCCAACAGCCAGCTTGTTCATTTTCTTTAACCTATTCACTTGACTTACCAAAACAATTATGCCCAGATCCTTAAAACTTCCCGTGTGACTAATCCTACAGTGCTTAACCCATAAATGGTTCATTTGCAAAAACTCTTTGCCAAATCTTTTAACCCAGAACAGAATCGAGTTCCCTTTGAAAGCGCTCACGATATCATCACTATCACGTCGTTTTACCGACTCATGAATCGAACAACGCCTTCCAGTAAGCGCCGTCATAGTGCTTTAAAGCGCCCATGTCATGCTGCACGTCGAGAAGTCCCCCAGACTGTGACCTATACACGACCTCGTCGAGAGAAAACAACTCGGTACATGACAACCCTGCATTGAATGACATGTACTTGTGGTTGTGGATAACATTGCGTCGACGTGCTTCGTCCCTTATGTTGATGCCACTGCCGCCACCTTTGTTGGTGTCTTTTTGTTGAGATGGGTTGTCAGAAGAAGCTCTTATTATGTGAAAGTTATAGGAATTTGGCTTTTTAAGAAGGCCAGTTTGTGATGCTTTAAAGGTGAAGCAATGGATGTGGCAGTGTCTGAAGAGAAGCAGAGCCACAGAGGCTTGTTGACTTGAGAGGGAATGGTTTTAATGTTGACTGGTTTAGGCTTGAGTTGTGACTTACTGAGCCTGAGAGAAAGTTGATGCGACGACTTGGAAACATGCATAGTGATTTGCTCAATGACTTGGAAATGTGCATAGGGATTTGCTCAGTCAGTCACTATGCATTCGAAGTGCAAGTGATTTCTTTAATCAATTAATAAAGTGTTTACGGTTTGAAAATTTTAAAATTTTGCAATTACATTTCTATCCTTAACTACCAAACAGCAATCTAACCCTTATACACGTTCAAGGGTGCCATATGTTAATATATTCATACATTCTCTCTAAATGTAGCAAGAGTAAACCTCAGGGGAGGTATCCAAAAATTACCCTAAACTTGAATTATCTAACAACTCATATTGCCATTTGCCAATCACTGCAATTTTGAAATTCAGCAATTCGTATGAAAGGCCTATTAAGAGCTAAATTGTTTTACAATACCAAATAATACATGTACAACTAACATATAATCTCTTTGTTTTACACAAAAAAATTAATGGAATCGCACCATTTGTTTACTCGAGTTTGATGCCAAGAACAATAGAGGCTCAGCTGGTTGAAACTTGCAAACATGTAATCCACAATAGAAAACTATACTAAATGATGGCAAGGTTCAAAGACGATAATTCCTGCATTGCACTCTGCTGCGTGACCTTACATTCAGACGCACGTGAATATGCACTAATCATGCAGATGCACTTTCGTCAATGTTCATTAAAATGCTATAACTGAAAGTGCACAATTATGGCACATAAAATAAAGAACACCAAATATAAAGTTTTGTTAACTCCTATCTAACTAGAGAGTCTTCAAAATGAGTGAATAAGGCGACAATAATGAAATAGTATTATCTTCGGAAGTGAATATTCACAACTGATGGCTGAAGGAACAAAGTCTGCTGAATGGAGAGAGCAAGAGGTAAAAATGGATGGAATAGGAATGAAGAAATCCTTTTTGTCCGACCATCTATAGTACCAGCTTCAGGACCTAATAAAAAATACGGATTTCATTACCATGTTCCTACTCTAGAACGGTCAAAAGTCAACAGAATTAAACATATAGTAATGGTGCAAGTGAAATTATGGAACTATACCAACCATTAAAGATATACTTCACATAAATCTAAAAACAAACTGCAATATGGCTAATTGTATATACCTGGCTTAATCTTAAATTTAAGGGTATATGGTGGCCTTCTAGAAATAAACTTGATGGGATGATCTGTTGATTGTCTATGTCGATCGGTTGCCGAAATGAGCTGCAACAGCATGATATGAACATGGTAAAATTTCTGCATAAATGTGGTAAAATCCTATAACAAGGCTTTCTTCAGTCATAAATCTACTTTGCTTAAAATAGTTCACATAATCCGTTTACTGCAAGGTAGCTCGTTTATTTGTATATTACTAAACATTTACAATATAGGCCGTAAGATATGAACCAAACCTTTTCATCGTATCGAAAAAGTGATTGGTCAAAGTATGGAGAAGGACTCTGAGATTGACAACCAAAAGGCAAAGAGGCCATCATCTTCTTTACAAACTGTAGAATTCATCAACTGCTTATGTGAGCTACGGAGGAAAACATAATAAGCCTTTTTACTGTAACTGAAGTAAATGGATCATTTTCATTGATTAAAAGTGGAAGGAAAACGAGAAGAACCAGAATAAATACAAGAATAAAGTAAGAAAGGAAAAAAGAAAAGATAAAGGAACTTAAACCTGTGAAAAGCTGCCACCTTTATTTTTAATGGACCTTAGCTGCTCAAGAGCATAAACATTATTCGAATGAGATGATATGAAGTTCATATGTAGTGAGTTTCTAGATGTTGCGTGGAAATGATCACAGAACTTCTCAAACAAGAAGTAAAGTTCCTCTGCTGAATTCTACAAGTAAGAGATACAGTGAGCGTCAGACAACCAAAGTTCTACAAAGTAAAACAACCTTTGGGGTTAACTAGTTACCTGATAAAATGCGACAACTTCAGTTGTCTCCATGTTATATACTGCAAAGAATGCAGGATGATTATCAACATTCCGAGATACCTACACATTCAGATGTCTACAATCACAGCATGCTCCACCAAAACATACCGGTATCAAGAAAAACTATTATTAAGCTCTACAAAATAAGAATGAATATACATGGATCTTACAAGGTCAAAAAACAAATAAGCTTTTATGACAAAAATTAAAAAAAAGAAAGAAAAGAAAAGGAAAATAAGACAATGTTAAGGATTATTTTCATATTATCTGAGTCAAGGAGCTTTGCCCTGTCAAATTACTAAATAAAAAGCAAACAGAGAATCATTATCTCCTAATGGCCTGCCATGCCTGAACTTAGAAGTTGGGCCCAGCAAAGCACAGTTAGTAGGGCTGTGTGCTGTGTCCATGCCAAGACTGGGCTTTCATGTTTACATATATTCATCCAATAATTTTGGATACTAGTTTGGTTTCGTTTTACGGGTAGATAGGACAGAGAGCTCACCCCTCCATCTACGCTGCCAAACTTTATTAGCAAGTGATGCCGGTCCAAAAATTGTACCTGCCCAAAGTTTGTGAATAACTTATTAGTTTTGCACATCTAAATATGAACCAAAAAAAAAAATTAATATGTGTGTACGCGCGCGCAAACAAATTTCTCATTTTTCAGCTGTTTAAGGAAAAACTAAGATAGATGTATGGGTAGAATAAGTAGCTAAAAATTTACCTTCCAGATAATTAAATCAACATAATCTTGAAAGTGGAAAAAGAACTTCTTCTTAAGGCTCTGAACCCTCTGGTGCAAGACTCAGCATAGTTAAACAAATAAATTCACAAAAGTAACATCATATAAGAAACTCGCATTGTTTGATTCTATGAGAAATACAAGCAACTTAAAAGCATATATCTCGAATGGTTATGTTGATATATATATATATGTATATGTGTGTGTGAGCGTGTGTGTGTGAAGAGGCTCTGGGAGAAAATAGCATAAAACCTAAACCATTCATTAAGACACAAATGCCACCATAAAGGAAGCATGATATTTCATGTGCATACCAATCTATTATCCAAAATTCTGCAACAGCATCTCTAAAGTCATTTGCCAATATGACTCAGGCTACTAAATGGAGAAGAAATAGTCAACCATTATACATAATCTATAATGAAGGATTTCTTCTGGTAACCTTAGCATGCAGCACTTGTTTCAAGCACTATGCTAAATTTGAAAAGTAAGTATATATATATATATGTGTGTGTGTGTGTGTGTGTGTGTGTGCACATTGCATTAAGGTAGGCATGGAGCTTAATACTGGCAAATAGCTACAAATGGCGGCAAGCAAATATTGAATTTAATATCAAATTTAGCAGTTCCTTAACTTTCAACCAATGTTGCATGGACAGATTGGAAAGAAATATAGTCCACTTACATATAAATTACAGGATAATATGCTAAAATGATACGAGATAAACTTCTTCAACACTTTTAGGGCCAACAAAATAACATAAAGTGAAAAGTGAAAGACCAACCATAGTTTGATCTGTTTCTTCATTCCACATTCCTTGGAATATGAAAGAAAGCAAGCGCTGTTTGATGCCACTCAAAAAAGAATCGTCTTGATTAACCTGGTTATGACCATTCCCGACTAGATTTCCAGGAAATGGATTCAATCTACTCCTTTCAGAAGCTGCCAGGGACTGCACAGAAGAGCTATATTGTTGGTTGAGAGATTAACATGCAACGCATGATGAAATTCCTTAATCTTCCAACTACAAATGGTAGAGGAAAAGCCTATGGGGAAAAAATAAATTAACTGTGCAGGACTAATCTGGATGACATCATATTCTTTTATTTTACAGAGAACAAACCCCCCAATCCCACAACCCCGGGGGAGGGGGGGGGTAGGGAAGAGGATTATTTTCTATAGAAAGATCAAATGTCATTTATTAAAATGTGGACATAACCAGAAGACTAACACATTAAACCCAACACCAAAAGCAAGGAGACAAAGAAGTGCATAGAGGAAGAATGGAACCAAGCAAAGTAGCTACATACTTCAAATGGGAAAAAATACTAAGATAAATGAAGAGAAAAGGTAATTCAATAATTCACAAACAAACCAAGACCAAATTACTGAAAAACTGTTTGGTAACCGAAAATCAGAATTGGAAAACTTTTGGTGTTGTCAAACAGAATAAAGCCAGTTTTCGACATTGAGCCATAGACATACGCTTAGATCACTAATCAATATCTCCATAGATCACTAATCAATATCTCCAAAGATGAACCTAAGTACTTAACTGGGTTTGTCAGAAACGGCAATCATTTCCAATTATCAGAATGTTACAGTCAACGTACGAGATAAAAAGTTCCCAGAAATCTCTTAGCACATCTACAGATACACTATCCATAAATTAAATTGTAATACTGGAAGTAATAATATCAAAATAGCATAAAGAAGTTGGTGCTAGTTAGTTAAAATGGTAAAATCCTTGTGATGGTACAAGAGCTTTGGGAGTTTGAATCCCACTCACATGGGTGGAGAAGGATTTGATTAGCATCATGCGGCTCATTAAAAAAGAAGTGTTATATGAGTCATTGATTTCACACCCAGAAAAAGAAAAAGAAGCAGTGGGATTGCTTATATGATGTCATATACGTATAGACAGGGTTACAATAATTATCATCGCAATAGCTGAAGATAAAAGGGTTAAGAATGCAATAGGCATGTGAATTATAGAAAAATAAATAATAATTTCTATTTCCTTCTACAGGATGAAATGTCATAACAATGCCCAATAGTACAATGCTACTGAAGAAACTGTCAGAACAAAAGTTATTTTATTTTATTTCATAATATACATTGAATTTTCAATTAATAAGGAAACATCAATACAAAGTTCATGAAACCAGACTACCAACAAAAATTTAGAAGAACACCAAAAGCTACACAAAAATGCCTAAACAACATCAGAATGATCTATCAAAATTGCCCATCCACCCATGTACAAATATGAAACCAGTGTATACAATTTCAACCAATAAACACTAACACCGCCCAAGAGATGAATGAAGAAAAGCAATGAAACTTTCCATCCAATAACAAATGCTTGAATTGAAATGCATCTTGCCTGAGAATTAGAAATGAGAAAGAGTTCATCATCTTCACGACAAAATGAACCAATACTCCGTATATCAACAAGGTTCCCTGAGTCCCTGACTTGGAGAATGTGTATTGTCTGATATCGAAGTGAGACAATTGCCAATAAATCATCATACAAGAAAACGCCCATGTTATGGGCTAAATTGATAAAATCATTGTGAAAGACCTTCTCGTCCAGTACAACTCCATCTTCCAACCTGATCTTACATATTAAACAAAACTAGAATGAAAATCAAGGTGAACCATCTATCAAAATATTTTTTCCACTATCACAAGAACATTAATAAAGAGATATTAGACATAAAACTTCCCATAGAATTATATTACCGCTGATGATAAATTGACTACAAACCTCAAGAGGTGAAATGTTATCTTTTCGATGAAAGGGACTCCCTGGATTGCCCGTCCAGTGGCAGGTGCATCATGAATTTGAGCAGTGGAAGTAGCAAAGAGTCCAAATTGGTTACCCTCCATGGAAAGAAAGAAGTCTTTGCATATAAGCTCATTGCAGGAAGCAAGAGTAACAGAATATAACTGAGTGAAGAAGCTCTCAAACCGCTTTGATTTGGGAGGAAGATCATGCCGACAACAGTCTTCTTCTTTGCATGAAAATGAAAGCCACATTGGTCTATAAACAATCAAATCCTGGTGGTTCCTGCTAAAACTTATGAGGTATTGACCGTCATCAGTGAACTTGCGGAAGGAATGGTCAGGGCATTCAATGTCATATACCGTAAAACTTGGGACTATATTCTCATAGAATCGCCTGGCACAATGAACCTGCAAGCACACAGTTTTAGAAACTGCAAGTATTTATATACAAAGTTATGATGAAATGATCCAAAAGGGGGAAGGGGGATGGGAAGTGAAGCAATGTACAAGGGCTGAATCCATAGGTGGAAGAAAAACAGTCTTAATCGTGAGCAACAAAGAAAAAATTCCCATGAAAATCAGAGATAATGACAATGCCATAATATGTAACGACCACTTTTACCTCCCTTGGTCTATATACAAAACACTTGTTTGCCAACTGAGGCCTTCGAAAAGTTTCCTATGTAAATTGAAGTTGCATTCTAATGCCGCCTAGATTCATGAAGAATCCCTTGAAATAGAAAATTTAATCTTTCTCTAACTTTTTTTTTTCAAAAAAAAAATC
Source organism: Citropsis articulata (assembly GCA_030449925.1). Classification (NCBI taxonomy): domain Eukaryota; kingdom Viridiplantae; phylum Streptophyta; class Magnoliopsida; order Sapindales; family Rutaceae; genus Citropsis; species Citropsis articulata. The sequence goes on along the minus strand of JASUUH010000085.1, from coordinate 3,173,443 downwards.
TTCAACAAGATGTAAGCTGCTACCAGATATAAATTCTGGAAGGGGCAGTGGCATTGCGATTAGAGATAACAGAACAGAATAAAAAGATAAATTACACTTGTGCCAGGAGCAGGAGTACGAATTTGGCGCTCGAAAATCCTGGAAGTGACATTGATGCTTCTAAACATCAGTAGAGATCCACGACTTCAAATCAATCTTCCTCCTAGAAACCAGAATAAGAAATTCAATATAGAAGCCCTATTATGATAGAGGCATGATTGAACATTCCATCAAACAAGTATAAAATTGACTATTCCTTACCTCCTCTTTCATTTAATAGCTAAGCTTTACTAGAACCTTCAAAATTAAAATTGGAGAAGTCCTCTCTTTAATTTTCACTCATCTTTTCAACAAAACACAGACACTGTCATGCTAAAATGGCTTCAATTTCATAGCACAAGATTCAATTACAGCTTACTGAAGTTTAAATGCTTTCCCAAGTCAACTATCCTCGCTCCTAAGTCAATGCATAGCAAGAGCAAGAGCTTTCACTTTACATATGATAAGTGAACTAACAGTAAATGATTTCTGCAAACTAAACATGCATCACATCACAAAAAATCAAAATCAATTAAAGAAAATAGAAATTCAAAGTAGCGAAGGCAGAAAATGAGTTACCACTAATGGTCGAGGTTGAGGGGTCACGCTGGCGAACTCAAAGCGGCGATTTTTAGCCGTTATGTGGCCGGTGTTGGGACTGTTTGTCGGTTTCGCAGAGAGAAGGAGAAACCAGAAGAGACTGTAATATTTTATTCAATATTATATTAACTGAAAACAATATCTTTGTTTTTTTGTTGCTAAATTTCGACTTATTTTTGCAACAATGGACCTTTTTTTTTGCCTTTTGTTTTTTTTTTTTTTTTGGTTTAATTTTCTAAAAACCATGATTTTGGTTTAAATTTATGATGATCAACCCGTTTTTGAAAAATCGTCGTTGGGGCCATTACTTTAGAAAACAGTCACAAGTTTTGTTTTATTCCTCAAACACCACTAATCTCGTTATAGTTTGCATAAGTAGTGAAATCAAATCTCTAATTGCATTTTAAAAGATTCATAAGTGTTTGGTAATGTTTTTCAAATGGTTTGTTTTTTCAAAACTTTTTTTGAAAAACAAAAAAAAAAACAAATGTTATTTTGAAAAAGGTATTTTTGAGATCGGTAAACTGAAAACATGACTGGAAGTCTTTGGTGTTACAACTAATTTTATTAGAACTCAAAACAATGAGACGTTCCTGTTATTCTGTTATTTGTTTTACAAAAGTGTTATTATCCTTTACGGGAATGTATTGCAAAATAATAAATCATTATAGGAGTTATTATTATTAACTATTGAAAAATAATATTTTATTATATTTCAATTGACCAATTACTTTACTTATTAAATACTAATTTCACGCTTAATAAATTACACCTAAAATTTAAAAAAAAAAAAAAACATAAATTAATGTCATGTGAATTTATAATTTTGCTCTATTCTTGGTGCCAACAACATATCATTATCGCTTAAATTTACAATGATGAATTAAATGATAATATTACCCCGTATATAAACTGATGCATGGTCAGTTGTAAATTGATGGAGATATCATAAACTATTATCTAAAAATAGTTAATGTAGTGAAATATAAGTATTCAATAATTCCGTGCAATAATTTGTTATTTTGCAACTTTTCATAATGAGAGGACAATAACCCCCAAACTTAATTACAAATTTGGTTTCCCTTGCTGAAACTACAATTTTACCCATACAACGATTGTGCAACGATTGTGTCCCATCATCGTTAGGCTAACCCCAATAACAAACATATAATAAATTGTTATTTTTAAAAAGTTAATGTAATAAATTGTTACCTTTTAATAATTCATATAAGGATTTATTATTTCACAATAATTAGACTCCTGAAGAAAGAATAAAGTAAAATAATTATTTTAAAAGTATAATTTATTACAAAAGCTCGTTTGAAAATTGATCGTTGTTTTTCACTTTCGTCATTGTCACGATAGTAAATTTCTTCTCCAGTGATTTGTAAGGGCGAGACTAACTACCATAACTGTGCTATGATAGAGGGGACGTAAGTGGTCCCAATAGCTAAATGATGAATATTGGTAGGCATCTTACCGTACAATACACATCAATAATTAAAAAAAAACAAACCAAAACAAAATAAGACACCAATGACCTTTCAGATTCTCTAATCAACTACAGTTTCTAGTTTAGCGCCTCTAGTTTCTATGGTGGCATTCGGCTTCCTCTTCTTGAGGCCCTGGAGAACATTTCCTTGATGTTTCGAGATTCTGTCTCGGGTTTTGCCATCTTTGTTTCCTTTCCAGTTCTGTTTGTCTTCCTATCACTTTTCCTCCTTTCCTGTTAAATAACAACCAGTCAATCCATGCTATCCACAATAATCTTTTTTTCAGCTGCGCAAACTTGGCTTTACCTGTAAGAGACTAGAAGACCCTACATTACTTTCCAGAGAACTTGGGAAGACCTCAATGTATGGTGCTTTTCCGGTCTCCTTAGGTAGATCTAAACTGCAAACACATTCGGTAAATGGAAATTAATTACAGGATCAGAAAAGAGAGCATTCCTAAACTGTGTTGTTTGATTTGCAATCCTTCCTAAATAGATAGCATCTCAATCTGAATGGAGAAGTTTATTAATTAGCAGCAATACTTCAAATGTTTACACAAAAGCTTCAACCAGGGCTCATCCTTCACGTACTCTCCTAGTATTGAAACAGCATCAGCTACTGCAATGATAAAAAGCAAGATGTTAATAAAGAAGACATAACGTCAACCATGATATTGAATCACCAATTTATTTTCAAGCCAAACTATTGCAATCAACATTTTTATCAGAAATGAAACAGTGCTTGTGTATGTATGAATATTACGGTTGAGTTGGTAATATTAGTCGCCCTTCACGCACAATAACAATGCATGCACATGTATGGATAAAACCCAAAGAAATGACAATCCTATGGAAAATTAAAGTTGATTTTATGTGTGCATCAACAGGTACATAAGCATCAATTCAAATACCTCTATGCAGTAACAGCTGTGTGAGTCCAATTAATGCGGAGTGATTTTAACTCCCACTTATGTACGGGCAGAATAAACAACTTAACTAAATGCACCTCGCATGTGGATTAGAATTTAAACAGAAGGCAGATAAACTATCATAGAAATAGAACAAGTCTACCATGTGTAGTCCAATATCTCCTACTGTAATGTGGTTCGTGGGAGAGAGTCTCTCTCTCTCTTTCTCTCTCTATTCTTATTTGACATACAGAAATCCCTCAACATGTGCACTGGGTTTGAGACTGGGAACTAAAGTAAGATCATGTAACGATCAGTTAAGAAATCAGTCAACATAGTATCCTACATCAATGGCTATTAGAGAATTTGAACTTCTGACCTTTCGGTGAGAAACCAAGGGTCACACCCTTAGACTCACCCTTCAATCAAGTCCATCAACCCACTCTTTCGATAAAAGAAGTTCATGACTTTGTGGCAGTTCAAATTATATCAAGTTGGATACGTGGATCATCAGATGTTGATTCATACAAAAGCAATGATCATGTCAACTATTCTTTTATAGCCAATTAAGATGATGCACATGAGTGGCCATGATAGAGAGTCAGAGATAACAAGTTCATCAAAACAAGCGATAAAAATTTCTGCTTAAAACTAACAAGTGTCCTTTTCATCTTGAGCTGCGTAGTTCTGGTCCAGCACCGAAAGAGTCTGTTTCAATACACATACCTGTAATTCCAAAAACCCAATACATGACAAAAAATAGAAGATCTCTACACTACTTAAAAAAAAAAAAGAGTGATGATACAGCCACAAACTCTTGTACAAACTAATGTGGCATTAATTCATTGGTTGAATGAAAATATAAAATAATAAAAATAAATCATGTGGACTAAGAGATATTTAATTCAATCAATTTTATCATGCCACATCAATTTGTACAAAATAAATTTGTACAAGAGTTTGTGACTATATCATTACTCAAAAAAAAAAAAAAATGTAAGATATCATATGGTTTTGGCTCGTATGTCAAGTTCCATACTGATTCTCACAGAAAAGGAGGAAAAAAAAGTTATTAAGTCATGCACAGTAGACAAGTTGGACCGGTCAATTTTCTTCGTCTCAATACCTGTTCTCCTTTGTTATCAGAGGATTGTATCAAAAAGCAAGATAAACTAAGCAAAATTCTTTAGCAGTTTTTTATTTTCTTTCAAGAAAAAATTGGGAAACTAAGCAAACTTGAAATGATAGAACCAATTTTTGTGCCACAAATAGGGCTTTGCTGCACAAATAATGATTGGGAAATTTTACAGTAAAATCCAACCAAAAGGGATGGTTATTAAAAAATGTCACGCTTCTTGTTAAAGCTTAAACAATAATATTGTTGGGCTCCCACTTCTCAGTTTGAAGTTAAATTAATGTCTTAAATAGCTATTTGTGGCATCCAGAAGCATCAAAATTATGTTTAAACAGTTGAGGACAGACCTTGCAGTATAACCAAGCTAAAACCTTCAAGTCATCAAGCCTAAAGAACTTTGATGATCCAATTTCTGTAGAAAGTCAAAGACAGAGGGTAGAAGAAAGAAAATATCCTCAGAACAAAAATAACAAAGTTTTTTCTTTTAACATGAAGCTCAAAATTGTGTTAACAATGATAGTCTAAGGACAACAATTTCGAACTTTTGATGGTATCTGGGGATAACTAATTATAAGCAGTCAAGCCTTGCACAAGGAAATCATTATTGACTCAGTATATCTTCCTAAGGAAATGTCATCGATTCTCTCTATGGAAGCATTTTCGATTGCTTCGTCTAGAATATATTATGAGCAAGAGTGATCAGAAATCAAGTCCAATACCTCCTACACCAAATTGACAGGTACAAGTAGAATGCTGAAGTATGCATTCTTCTTATCACGATAAGCATGGAATGATATTCTCCAGTAATGAGTTAACCAAAGAAGAAAATCTTTAATTGTGAGAGGTTATGCTTTACTCAGTATATTTTACTATGCTTTTCATCATGATCTATGTTTGTAAAATACAAATTGCTTGTTACCTTTAACTTCACAAACTACTTGCATACAGTTCTCAGCAAGAGGTAATAAATATTGATATCCAGGATAGCCATCGATGAAAATTATCTCATCTAATTGTCTGAATTTCCCGGGATCCTCACCCTTCTGTGATTATCAAAGTCACTCAATCATCATAAAGAACAGATGATGATAATTGAACTAAAAGAGAGGCGGACAAATAATTTCAACGAGTTTAAATGTGAAATAGATAAACGGAAAAGCCAGGTGGATCTAGAAGCCAAGTGCTGCCACCAGATATTTTTGAATGCATGGCGTTGCTCCTGATCTCAATAGTGTACATGAAGTGCAAGTAGTGATTGTACCTTCAGTCTAGCTTCTTCAAAAATTGGCAACATTATGAAAACAGGGTCTATTGGGGTAGCAGCATATGTGCCGCCATCTGCACTAAAGTAATTAAATGATAAGGGAAAGAAAAAGAGGAAAACAAACAGAAAGCAAATGAAATTGACTACCACAATTTAAGTGGAAAACCGAAATTTAGTACAAGTACAATTGACCAAGACTCACATATCAATAGCAATACCCATACACTTGTATATCCATCTCACTATTGAATTAAAAATAAAAACAGAGAGAGATCTATCTTATAGCATAAATACATACATAATTGACTAAACTACAAGCAAAGCACGCATTTTAAGAGTCTATAAACAATCAAGTCGTACACTTTCTTTAATTATCTTAATTTATCATCTACCTTCACAAACATAATTCCCCAGAAACCAAGACTTGTATGATTGCTTCAGCCAGTTAAGTTCTTGAAGGACCCCATCAACAAGGAGATAGCAGGTCTTCTGACCTGTAAAATAGGTGAAACTTTTCAAGAAAGTTGAACAACTTCTATAATACTTGCCATGCAGTATTATCAGCAGCTTTAACTTCTGAAAATTATTTTGCCTCAACACAAGACTGGTATTCAAAAAGGGTCAGGTTAAATTAAAAAAAGAATATTCCCAATATTACCTGATTTTGGATGGCAAAGTGATAGCAAACGTCCACCACTACTTCCAGTTGCACTCGAATCTACAACAATAAGAACAAAACTATAAGCACAGGGATTAAAGGAAAATGTCTCAGATATAAAATGAAAAAGGAAGAGAAGAAAAAGGAAGCCACAAGGATAACTCAATTTTATGTAAAGAAGTAGGTAGATTCTGGGGGTACAATATAAATTTTTGGGTGTTGTTGCTGGTTTTTTATAGCTCTTATTGCTACAATATAAATTTTTGGGTGTTGTTGCTAGTTTTTTTATAGCTCTTATTGCTCTTGTGTGTAAACCACTACAAAATTGTAATCAACAAAAACAATTGAGCTACCAGCAAGTTGGAAAAATTTTGCGGACAAGCTAACATAGTTTATTTCCAAGTCGAAAAAATTAAAAAAAAAAAAAAGAGAAATTATAAATTGCATAAGATAATAAGATAGAAAATACCAGGTGCAATGAGAAGACGAGTTCCCTCAACATCTTTGCACCAAGCCATTCAGACAATTTTCCTAACAAGAAGCCACAAATGATAACAATTAGGGACTCGGGGCATGACTCCTCAGTAACCGCACAGGCCCGTGCTATATGCGACATAATAACTAATGAGAAGTGAAAAGTAATTTTTAAATTTAAAAAAGGGGGAGATCTTTAAACAAAGACCAAGAGGAACAAAGAAAGAGAGAGTTGTGCTTTCCAATGTATAAGTTTCAATTTCGGCAATTTCGGCTCAAAGAAGTTTAAATACAATTTGAAATCGATTGTTTCCGAATTCAGCAAATTACTGTAGAGCGTAGCCGAGCTCTCACTTGACAGATGATTGATTAATAAACTAATTTCAAAGAAGAACGAATTAACAGTAAAAGCTTTTAAGTAAACCAAACAAACTTCACTTTACAATAAACAATCAAAAGCAATGAAAGAATAAAGAAAGAACAGAAAATGAGTTACCTCTGGTGGTCGAGAATGACAGTCAACACCGCCGGCGCCAGTGGTAGATAACACTGAAGAGAATAATAGTCCGGAGAGCGGAAAAGACGTGGGAGGGAAACCAAACTAAAGGAAATTGCCATTGCTTTTATTATATCCATCGCGCGGAGCATAAATCACTCGCTTGAAGATGGGCTTGTTTAGAGGGACTGGCCCAATGTTTGAAGATTCGAAGACCAAAGTTGCGAGATGTTGAAATTTGTAAAAAGTTGACATCTTTTGGGTAGACTATGCAAACCCACGGTGTCATTTACTAAAATCACTTTTAAAAATAATTTTTAAAATATTATTAAATTAAAATTAAAATTATGAATATTAAAATATAGTAAAAAATCATTTTTTTTTATTTTTGAACCAATCTTTACATTCAATATTATATTTGAATGAGGCTATCTATACTCTGAAATTACTCTCAACACTCTAATTTTAATAAAATTTTATTACAAGAATGTTCATAATGTGAATTACTATAAAGAACAATTTATTACAAGTCAATGTTATATAATTGCGTCTTTAAAAGTTATTGCTTAAACAATGTCGCTACATAAACCTGAATTAGAAATAATTTAATATTTGCTTTATGGGCTTATTATTTTCACAAAATGATTTTTATATTTTTTGTATTTTAACATAAAAATAGTTTTTATTTTGATATTTATTGTCGCATTTTATAGTTTTTAAAACAGCTTCGATTTCGTCAATATAATATTGCTCAAAGTCTTTCCGTGCTGTCACTGTTGTTTATGGATTTAAAAATTTATTTCGCTTTTTTTAACATGTTAGATAATTTTTTACTTACGATAACTAAAATTTGTCAAACAAATTAAAATAGAATTTGTCGTAAAAAATTTATTTAATAGTCGAATATTTTAGAATTTTAAAAGATATCATGCTAAAATAAATTTTTTTTAAAATTTATCGCTTAATTGTTAAAACCATTCATCAAAAAATGATAAATACCGCTAAAAATTGTAAAAATTAAAAAATTTATTTTACTGATTTAGCTTAGAACCTTGAGCGAGGAAATTGAATTTCATCGTTTTATAGCTTTTAGCGAAATATTTTGTCATGTCAAATTTAAAAATTTTATGATTATTTTTCATTTAAATTAATTTTAGCAAAATTTGAATTTTTTCCGTAAAAAGTCACTATATATATATACCACCTTACTTCATTTTTTCATTCTTTCTTTCATTCTCTCATTCTCTCATTCTCTCATTCATTCACTTACTTTTATTATTTAATTCTCTCATCTCTAAATATATAATTCTCATTTTCTAATTTAATCCCTACTTCTTTTCTCTTTTATTTTGAACTTGATGTAATTTTTTATTAATCTTATTTATTCTAACTTATATTATTATTAAATTTGTGTTTATTATGTTAGCTAATTATTGTGTGTTGTATTTTGTAGGAATATTGAAGACCAATTACATCAAGATGAAGAAAATTTATATTCATTTGTAATTTATATTCATTTGTAACAATTTTCTTTCAAAAAGAGATATTAAATTTTGTAATTATTTTGAATTATTCATCAATAATAACAATTGTTTTAAATTAATTAATTTTTTTTATCATTATGGTGTTAATTGTCATTGTAATTTAATATTAAAATAATAATATTTTAACAATAGTAATAATAAATAAATGATAAGAAAAATCATTTTTAGCGACGAATAATTTTCGTTAAACTTTTTTAATGATTTAATCTTGTTTGGTCGCTAAATTTACTTTATAATTTATTTTAGCGATTTTCATTTTTTAAAAAAAAACTAAAAGAAAGTATCATTTAAAATTTGGTCGCTAAAGACTATTTAAAATACACAAATTTTTTTGTCGCTATAAATCTAAAATCTTTAAAGTGTTTTAAATGAATTTTGTTGTAGTGATTAGTCAAAAGCCATTATTGTACAAACATGATTTAGTAAGGATATACTGGATATTTAGGTGGATTTGTTACGTACAACTTAAAATTTCAAAATTGACGTGTGACTTTATTTAGTAAATGATTAGGTGAGTAGTTTGATGATAATAACCTCACTTGTATGTTTAATTAAGCATATAAAACCATTATTTCTTATGAAGACAAATAATAACCCACTTATATTTTCTCTTTCTTCAATCTATTTTATTTGCACAGCTATGATTTTCCTCTCTCTCTATTTTCAATCTACACTATTGGGTCACACAAACTTAAAACGTTATTTTTTTTCCTTTTCTTTCTTTTTTATATTGTTTAATTTGATTGTTGGGAAGCTTTTTTTTTTTTTTTTTCCAGTTTTGCTGAAAGAAAAAGTTTGAAGAGAATAGTAGAGCTATTAAGGCTGCTTTTAACTTTGTAGATAGAGAAAATTTAAGGACAAGAATAGAGATATTAAGACTGTTAAAAAGAATTAAGAATATATTTTTTAATAAACAATAGTATTGGATGGAGTATGATTAAAAAATGAATTTTAAGAAGATTTTGCAGGGTGCCATTAGTCAAACCCATTATGCAATGACTTGTCTGCCTACCTTAAACGGCAATCCATTTTTTTTTTTTTTTATCTCAATTTCTTTCTTTTTATTTTCAACCATTTTTCAATTTCAATTCCAATAAGGTATCCGCGTTTTCTCTTAATCTTTATTAACACTACAATAATCTGAAAACTAATACTCGATAATATTAATGTAGGATATCATTCTTCGTTTTCTGTTAGGCCATCTTAATTTATTAATTGGCTGTAAGTTCAGCGCAATGCTTCATTTGTTTCCCTCCATTATCAATATTAATTAAGTGGCATAAGAAATGTTAATATGGATTAGAGTAGAGGACATGAAAATTTCATTCCGTGACTGTTATGTGTTTAATCTTGGTACATATTAATTTTTTGCTGACGTGGCATGGTCATTTGGCTAACTTTGACATTTTTATTAATACATTAATTTTTTTGCATTCATCCAACTATCGCTTTCATATCTCATCTCACAATAAAACTTTTAAAAAGAGCTTGTATGTTAAAGATTATTTATATGATTTTTGTTAAGTTACATCATCATATAACATACGTGATGATGTAACATAACAAGCTCCTATTTATATTAATTTAGATGACGTAAGAGTTATTCAAGAATAGATTGTTCCAATCTCAACATTAATTTGATGGGAAACTCATTTTCATATATATTCCGTAGACTTAATTCAAACTGTGATATTATTATATGAATTCAAACTATGTTATTAGTAATCTGCTGGAAAACTCACCTTGATATATACTTCATAAACTTAATTCAATATATGCTATTATTGTATGAATTTAAATTTCAATTAGACAAACTTAATAGAATTCAAATTTATACGATATTGTAATCATACGAGAGTAAGGAAATCAAAGTAAATATTTAATTATGGTACATGTTAAATAGATAGGCGCATTTTTTGTTTAAACAAAAAAATAAGAGATAGATAAATCTCTCATTGATATTTTATTTTATTTTATTTTTTAATAATACTTCAACTCAATGGCCCAATAAAATAAAATTCTTGAAACCATTTGATTGGAACTTGAGGCAAATAAATAGAGGTGGTGTTGTTACTCGGTTGTAACATCATTAGTTTGTAGGGTAGGGGGACAGATGCACACAACCTGAAAGCCTAATAACCCTCTAAAAAGATAGAAGGAAAGAGAAAGAAGATACTAGTAAATAGTAATGCTCTCAAATGCACAGAGAAATAGGAGGAAAGGTCTTGTCACAACACTACAACATGCTCCAATTCCAAATCTCTATCTCTGATGATTCTGAATCTGAGAGTAATAATAATAATTACAAACAAACAAACAAACAAAACAGCTAGCTAAGAGAGGAGAAATCAATAGAGATTGTGAGCCCCAGCCCTAGCTTCCTCCCCACACCCCAGAACCCACCTCACCTCAAAACAATTACATAACACTCATTGCTTCGTTTTCTTGAGTCTTGACTCACTCTCTATTATACCCCCCCGAGCCTTTTTAGCTTTGCTTTCTCCGCGTTTCCTTAGCCTCTGCTTCTGGGGGCCAAAAAAAATAAAAACAATTTCCCTTTCTTTTATTTATTTGTATCTCCCTAAACCTAAGCTGCAGCTGCTGCTGCTGCTGCTGCTGTTACTCAATATCATCATCTTTATATGCATGTTCCACGCCATTTGTTTTCCGGCGAACATCTAGAACACTTCTTTTTTGCATGAATTCTATCGAACATCTACTATTATTATTACTTATTTGATAATCCCAATTACCCCATAAAAAGAGAAGGCTTTCATCATCGTATTCACATTCTCAAAAACCCCCCAAAAGAAAAGAAAGATCATTCATTTCTTTTCTCTTTTCAAAACCTAGCTCCGATCCACAAGGCCTTTCACTCATAGAACCGAGGAAAGCCGCAAGCCCGCACGTACGTCGGCGACTACTACGAGTACGAGTACCTTTTTTTTTCCCATCTCTTTTTGTTTATTTTATTTTGTTAAACTTCCGAGACAAAAAGAATAAGAAATATCTTTCTTTTTTGTGTATGTGTGTGTGTGTATATATATTCTCTTCATCCCAAGAGTCAGTTCTAAAGACTTTTCATTCAACCATATTTGCTTCTTCTTCACTCCTTCTATCATAGTATATATTTATTAGCTACGAGAGTTCATCCCAAGATTTAGAAGGGGAAAAAAAAAAAATGAAAAGAGCCTCGTTTTGCAGGAAAATGTAGAGTGTGTGCGTGTGTATAAATTTTATACAAATATTTTATAGTGTATGAAATTCAAGCCAGATGTGCTGTACCAAACCCTTTCCATGGAAATTAGCGAACAAAATTCCACCTCACGAGATCCAATCCCACGAAACCCGCCCCCTAAATCAACCCCCTGCTTTTTGCTTCCTGACTTCCCTTCTAGTCACAGTAATCAGTCGCCAAGACCGCGGCCGCGTCTTAGAGTCTCCAATTCTCCCTTCTCCACCATACAAAACTAATAATAATCCGCTATTATAGGTTTCTGATTTGATTTTGTTACGTATACTTTTCTTTTTCCCTTTTTTCTTTTCTGTTCCGATAGTATATAATATCGGAGGGAGAAGCATATATGTAATTTCCAAAAGTAAGAAATTAACAAGATTCGGTTTTGATTCTTTAGAACCCCATTTTGGATAAAGAATCTGAAGAGAAATATATCAGTAATTATAAGCCAGATTCTCACACGGGTATCGTTTCCAAATTTATCTTATTATTAAAAAAAAATTCAACCCTAAACCTAGCTTCTGACATCTGCTAATGCTAGTGCTATATTATTGTATTCTAGTCAAGTAATTTTCAATTTTGCAGATCAGCAAAAATGGCGTCGTCGTCTTCGAATTCGAATTCACCATGTGCAGCGTGTAAATTACTAAGGAGAAAGTGTCAGCCGGAGTGCGTGTTCGCTCCGTACTTCCCACCGGACCAGCCTCAGAAATTTGCCAACGTCCACAAAGTGTTCGGAGCAAGCAATGTCACCAAGTTACTCAACGAATTGCAGCCGTCTCAGAGAGAGGATGCTGTGAATTCACTCGCCTACGAGGCCGAGATGCGTCTGCGGGACCCGGTCTACGGTTGCGTGGGAGTCATATCCTTTCTCCAGCACAGGCTCCGCCAGCTCCAAATGGATCTCAGCTGCGCTAAATCAGAGCTCTCCAAGTATCAAAACCTGGGTCACGCTGGCCTCATCGCGGCCGCTCATCATCACCACCACCACCAGAGCATGGGGATGAATCTCATTGGTGGGGCGGGAGGGGGAGGCAGGGACCATCACTTCCATCACCATTTCTTTCCAAGGGATCAGCATCTTAATAATAATCATAATCATAATCAGCAACACCAGATGATCAGGGGTTTCGATGCTGCTGCCGCCGCTAGTGGTAACAATTATGATGCAACACTCCTCGCTGCTGGCATTGGCCAGTTCACTCAGTTGCAGCAACCTAGAGCTGCCGCTGGTGACGACCGCCGTAGTACCATCGATCCCTCTTAGGTAAATTTGCTTGTCTCTCTCTCTCTCTCTTTCTTTCTTTTTCGTTGTTATTATTATTTCCAATTCATTATTCAAACTAGGGTTTCAAATAATATAGACGGTATCAGGATATCAGCACTGTATCTCTTCAAGATAATTACATAATCGCTTAATGCAAATTACTTGTAACCATAACTAATATAGCCATGAGTTTTTTTTTAAAAAAAATTTTATGAATGGAATTAGTGTATGACGGCAAAATTTAGAGTCTCATAGATTTGATTTCTCCTCTCATAAATGTGAGTGAAAAATATATATATATATTAGCGATGTGAACAGATTTTTATTAGTCTTGGTAGCTAGACTTGGTGAGCTGGGTAATCATCTCAGAAAAAGATAAAATAAAATAAAATAAATAAAAAAGATGTGGACACAATTCCCAGTGTTGACCAAAAGGACTAAAAGTTTTAAGCGTAAAAAGAGAAATGGGGTGTAAAAAATTGTCCCAGTCGAAACTGCATAGCAATCGCATAGGGTCAGTCAGTGTCCTAATTCCAGACTTTTTCTCATAATTCAGCCTGCAATGCGCACGGTTGTTTTGAGTGTGACTCAGCCATTCCAATTTTGACGCCATATCGCTGATCAGAATCAGATCTTTAAGCTTTTATAAACTTCTATTATTAACATATTCTCATCTTCTTCTATCTTCTTGTTCTTCTTGTGGAGTGCAGGGTTTGAGCTATGAAGGATAATATCACTGTGGGATTTGGAGAGAAAGACGGAATGGCATTATTGTCGTTTACACAAACACCCCTTTCTCTAGACAATTTTGTGATGTCTAAGATAATTACTTATGTATGTCTCATTGCTTAAATCTCCTTTTATCTCTCGTATCGACTCTCTTCATGATCATCTTGTTATTTGCATGTAGTCATGATCTTGACAAAGATATGGACGTACTCTTCCAGACTTTTACAGTAACACTATTTGTTCGTGGGGTTTTGTATACCTCTTAAAATGTGCCATGGCAGGCACGGTACCCTTTATATTTGTTTCCACTCGTTTGAACTTTTCTCCCTTTAAACAGTTAATTAACTATGTTTTTATTTGCTAATTTGATGTAGTGCAATAGTGAATAGCAGCTTATGGATATTTAGCACCGAATCCATATCTATGTGATAATCATCATGCATGATAGTTAATTTGACTCTTCGACTTGGGTGCTCAAACTAAAGAGGTTAGCCTTCTATACGAAAACTGAAGACCCCACATAATATGTTGAATGCCCTACTGCCCGAGTATAAATTTTCCAATCATTCTTTTGTCGTGCAAATATGTAAATTCAGTTTTGTATTCCCAATATATAATTCAGAAAAAAGAAATGCATGCTATTCATTCCCATTCCCCTTACTAGCTAGCTAATGCAAGAAGCATTTATGTATATATATATATATATAGAACGATCTGAAATTTGATTTTTGTTTTCAGAAGTTTTATATATAATTAATCTCGAAGAGAAATCAAACAAAATTTTATTCATAATAATGAGTGATGCTTTTATTATTCAATTATTTTGATATTGTCCACAGCTATATTCTAATTTAATTTCTGTATATTGAACAAGCTGGTCAAATAGCTTCTCTCCTATAACTCCAAAGACTATAAAAAATGGTTACATTAGACTTCATCAATGAAGTAACTTTTTATCCCATGCAACATCTAGGTGTTGCTTGAAGTCTGAATTTAACTTTTTTTCAGACATGTATTTATTTTAGCATGTTTGTTTTTTTAATTTACTACTTATTGTCAGACAATTTTATCTGAATAAAAAAGTAGAAAAAATCAACTTTTTATCTGAAATCTAAATGAAAATTTTTAATTTCAAATCTCAAAAATACCCTTAACAATTCATCTATTTCCAATATTATGTATAAATCTAATATTTCTGTATTATTCTTAAAGTTATTTTTTTAATTGCTTTAAATTTTTATTCACATGATAACAAAACTAAAATATTAAACAAATTAAATTATGTTCATTGTGATGAATAAAAAATAAAATAACAGTGTTGATTTTATAATAAAAGTTGATGTTATAATTACATCTTTTATTGCAAAATTAAATTAAGATTAACAATAATAGTATTTTTTTTAAATACTACCAAACTAATCAACTTGTGAAAATTATAAATTGTGAAGAACAAATATATGCTCCACTTAAAAGAATATTTATGTCAAACTATTAGCTTTTAAAATTTTCTCTTCAGATATTGAAAAAGAGACATGTCATTCATACATTTTCATTCAGACCTATTCAGACTTAAGCTAAATTCAGATCTATTCAAATTTTAGATAAAAAACAAATGTAACCTTAGTGATGAAATGAGAATAGAAATGGGTTATATATGTAAAGAGTAATACATTAATGTGTCGTCAAGGTGTCAACGTTGCTTGCATAAAGATAATTGACGTTATCAAGTGAATTCAAATTTTAATTAAACACTATTAGTAGGGTTTTATATAAAAGAATCAGGATTCCCATATGATGCAAGTTTTTTCTTATCAAAATTTTCGTGAATGATTGGTCGTTAATAAATTAAGTAATAAGACTATACACTCAAATCTCGACTATGCATTATGAGTAAAAGAAAAAATTATTCATTATTTTAAGAGAATTAAAATCATCAAAGAATTTTTTATGATACAAGTTTTTTCTAATTCATTATAAAATCGCATTATATATATATATATACTATTTCCTCATCAGATAATAAGTGACAATTGCTCACCAGTTTATTAACAACTCTACGAAGCCGTCTTTTATGGTATTATTATTATTGTTGTTGTGGTTGAATTGTTGAAACCATCTAGTATGTGATTGAAGAAAGTGCATTAAATGCTGGAGTGGAGGTGATGCAGGTGAGAAAGGATTCCCTGGAGACTGTTAAACAAGACACAAGGCATTTCCGGAAGAAAACAGAAGACAACTGGATAAGACAAAACGGACAAAAGGGTAAGAGAGGTGGGTGAGAAATTAAGATGGGCAATTTGTCCGGCAGAAACAGAAGGCATGATATGAAATGAAAGGCCGTTGCAGAGGAAATGTCAATAGTGGAAGAGAAAAAACTGCATTTAATACTTACAGTATTGTTTCATGTAATGTAATGCTAAAACTCAAAATCCAAAGCACAAAAGAGATGCAAGAAGAGTCAAAAGAGAGATCATCGACATAAGTTGCATCACAATACATTACATCACATAGCCCAATATATATACCACCATATCACTCAGTACTCAGTAACCAGCTTTATTGTTACTATTATTATTAAGTACTATCAATCCTTGCTGCTGAATGCTGATTCAAAAACGTAGTCGATTCTTTTGAAAAGAATTATTTACAATATTGCATGAAATGATGACGTACTGTTGCAATGATGACTTTTCTTTTAATTGCATTGCCAGTCAATGCTCTTTTTTTTTTTTTTTTTTTCCTCTCTCTCGGTCTCTCTTCCCACCTCTCTTCGCTGGAACTGCTGACGCACGTATCATACACCCATGTATCTTGTTTGTGTGCTTGAGTTTTGCTAAATTACAGTCGTTGGATTACTTATTACATGTATTTTTTAATGTAGCTTGTTGCAATTAGCTATGCCATAAGTCAAATTCTGAAAAACCAAATTTTTTTTCTGCAAAAAAAAGGGGGGGGAAAGAAAAAGAAATGGTTGACCGGGTCTGGGTGGCTCCATTATTTAATAAATTTCAATCTGGGAGCTCTTAAATTTTCAAGGTAATGATTACTTCTGTGTTGCAGCAGGCCTAGCTGTCTATGTTTAGCAGAAAGCATGCCTTCTCCAACTTTTAAGATACCATATCAACGCAGGTAACATAATTACTCAATCGGGGTCCCTTTTCATAATCTATCAGTTGTAGAATGGTGAAAGATAAAGAGAAAATCCCAAAAAGTTGAAAAATTATAAGCAGTGGCCGAAGGTATTAGTTCATGAACAAAGCTTGAAAATTACTAATGGGGTTGGGTTTTGATGACTTTTATGATGTGAGTGCGTACTACAAGTTCTTATCATGCGTCGCAATCACAAAAAATGAAAATTGAAAAGCATGCAATGTAATGCATAAATGTGAAACAATAACTTTCATCTAAGGACACTGCTAAAAATAAGAACCCTAGGTGGAGATGGAGTATGGGCAAGTGAGTGTTAGGTGCAAGTACCAGTACTACACGAGTCTACAGCTAGGGTTTATCGTTGGGTCAAGTGAAGCATGGAGAGTGGAGTGGTGTGAATTTAGAAAATGTGTGACATGAAATTGAAAGCGACGGTTTTAAAAGTATGGGGATATCCCGACAATTGCACATATTACGACGACGCACTGAAAGAGAAATTAAATTTGATAGCATAGCATTGCAGCACAGTAAGCTAATATATATAAATATAAATATATTTTCTCTTTTGCATTTATTTCGGGTTGTCCCTCCTAAAGAGAGAAGACCCCACTCCCCTCCAAATCCCCATATCCTCAATATTTTTATTTAATTATTAAGCGATTTGATTTTGGCCAACTCAATGCTATTGCATTTATTGGACAGCGCCAACACCATGCATGAGAGCCTGACTCTTCCCCTGCCCCTGACCCCTGCTTATTGCTTCTGCCCACTGACTCTGCCCTTTCCCCTCCTCCTCCTCTCTCTTTCGCTATTTCAATAGTAGTACTACACAGAAAAATGCATTTAATTAGTGCATGACTTGACTAATCCTTCCCCTTTCTCACGATCACAATGTTACAATTCATTGTTCATTCATTCATTATTCTTAGCCATTGAGTCCTTGACCATTCCTTCCAATTCCTTCTTGAAGTTTGCATTACACACTTTCCCAGTTTAATAATACAATTACAATTAGAGAGAGAGTGGAAAGAACAACAACTGTTACATCATTTTCAACCCTTTTCCTTCCTTAATAACGTGCCTTTTGTCCCCCTCTGGCTCTCAAGTCCCACCTCTCTTTCAATTGTCAATGAAAAAACCCAACTAAATACCCAACTGAAAAGAGCAAACTTGACCTTCCTTAAAGCTTCCATTCCATGTATAATCCAGCTTGCCATGTGCCCTTCTGCTCACAGTACACGATTCTCTACATGGGATTATTCAATATCCTTGCGCACTTGCACTAATGTTATATGAGAGAGTCTTCATATGCTAGCAGCATATGGATAATCATATATTCTGATCAAATCTCACGGATATCAAATCACATTACATGAGATTGCATACCACATTATTGGTGGTACACTGGTACATATATTGTAGATTTTTTTTTTAATCATATACAAAGTAATATTATATTTTTAAAGTTGACATATATAATTTATCTCCTACCTAATGTGTCAAATAAGTTGTTCTAATACCGTCAGTACCAAAATTTCGGCTTATGCTTGGAAACTTTGGTTCAATAATCACGATTTGTATTGCTGCAAAATCACATCAAAATTTTGACAAAAGACTCAGAATTTGACTCGCTTGTTACTGAGAAAATGCATATGAAATGTTCTTAAACAATAATAATAAAACATAAGAAAAAGATGGTGTCTAGACTCTCGTCATCTCCCCTCAAGCTTCCTTTTTAACACTCCACAAAATGACCTACAATAATAAATACAAGGGTCAGTGTGAAAACCTTCGACGCTCAAGTTAGTGAAAGAGAGAAACTTATAAACAGAGAATATTAAAATGCTAAGTTTTTCTATACGAGAAAAAAAAAAAAGGTTATCCCCTTTACCTTTAGTTCTTCCTTTATTTATAGGTGAAGGGGGAGAAGAAGACCAAACCTACCTTGTATACGCATGAACTAGGCATTGGTCTAATAATCCTCGTACACATGTTCTTTAACTGTTGGACTCTCTGGTAACTAGATATCCATATTGGCTTCCTCTTTGCATGCGTTTTGATTAGTCACCTAAGACTAATGCCTCCGACCTCGATCTTGTGCCAACTAATGTTGCACCTACTGTTTTTCATCTAATATCTCAATCATACACCAACTTACACTTCACCTACTACTCTGTCATCTAATATTATGTCTAATATCAATCTTACTGCAACTGACGCCACACCTTATATAATTAAACACTGATTTACCATATTTAGGTTATGTTTGAGATTAAAGTACTGTATCTTTTAAGGTACAACTGTTGTGAAAAAAAAAAGTTGTAACTATGAAAAAAAAGTTAATAGTATGTGTAAATATAATTTTTCTAAATAATAATTTTAACAAAATTATTAAAGATATAATTAGAGGTGGGCATTTTCCGGTTCGGTTCCAAAAAACTCAAACCGAACATGAACCGAATTTTAGAACCGAACCGAACCGAAATATTTCGGTTCGGTTCGGTTCGGTTCTAAAAATCGGTTCGGTTTGGTTTGGTTCGGTTCGGTTCAAAATACTCTAACCGAACCGAACCAAGGCATTGAGTATTATTTTTGAATTTTAATTAAAATAATTTAAAAAATATAAATAAGTGGGCTGAACCGATCGGTTCTGCGGTTCGGTTCGGTTCAAAACCGAACCGAATCTAAACCATTCGGTTTTTTAAATTTCAAACCATTCGGTTTTTTACCTTAGAACCGAACCGAACCGAATTAAGTTTTTTCGGTTCGGTTCGGTTCGGTTCGGAAAAAACCGAACCGTTTGTCCAGCCCTAGATATAATAGATCTTTCATCATATAAGTAAAAATTCTTATTAATATAATTTCAAGTTCCAACAGCTAGTATTTACTAAATTCATTAATGTTGTAACTTAAATCTCAATCCCAAGCAGACTTCGGTCCATGGATAAGCATAGATATACATTTAGCGTCGGCGGTGGTCATTGTTATTGGCTTAGTGGCATTTCCAGAGATGCATCTTGGCATTTGTATGCTAAGATCACGCGATACTTGTGTCTGTCTAGGATGCACATAGCGGTGAGTCGAAAAATAAAACAAAGTGCTCGTGTCCCTTCGTCGACATCGTGCTTGTGCCAAGCCTGTACACAATTTTTCAATATCTTGCTTAATTTATTATTTTCAAGATTTCATGGAGATAGGTCATCTTATATGGGTGTAGCGCTTGGAGTAACATTAGTCAACTTGGGGTGATTCCGAGGAGACATGCTGAGAAGGCTTAGCTTCCTTTTACGTAATTTTATGAGAAAAAATTAATCTTATTGGCTAACACATCCAAGTCACCTCTTGAACCACATTTTCTTCTCATTCCAACCTGACTTGTTTATTTAACCTGAAGCCTTTTTTAAATACGAACATTCAGCATCTTCCCCTGAATTCACTAATTAGGGAAGACGATTCATTAGTACAAAATAAGAAAGAGCAAATTACTCTTTATAAATTTTGATGTATCACGTTGGTAATTTCTTGATCCAACACCAATCGCCATGTGATGATGAAATAATGACAAATTACACATGACATATTAGTTGGGTTCCAAATTTTATATCTAATTTTATAAATTTAGCATTATCATACCATTACACATTATATATATACCTAATCTCAATTCATGACCAAGTATAGCATAACACTATTATGGTAAATTACTATTAAAAAATTAAGTTCACGATGCATAAATAAATAATATCTTACTCATGAAATCATATCGAGAGAAAAAATCGAGTTATTATAAACCAATTGACCATTTTTTAACAAAGACACTCATAACTACTTGAACTTTAATTTTTATCATAGAACTACCTAACTTATTTTCACTAACAAATTTTGAAGAAAAAATATGCATATTCATTATAATATTGTGCAAAATACTGAAGATTTTGAGAGTAAATTATTATGTTAGAAAAAATATTTTCTATTTTTTAATTTTGTTAATTAAAAAAAATTAAAGTTAATGTGATTAAGATAAAAAGAGGGCTTTTCAAGTTTTCATAACATTAAAAAAAAAAAAGTTACTATCAGCAATGAGATTGGCTATCTCATTGGAGAGGTAATATTTTAACCTCATTCTACAATCTCATTTTTTTTAGTATATCCCCATTTTTCATTCAATTCATAGATACTTTGAAGAAAGAAACACCGTTATTTAAATAAATCCTGCAGTCTAATTACCTAATCCTATGAGTAAACACATTCTTTAAGACAGTCTTTTAAAAAGAAACATTCTTCCAAAATTGTGTCTCTTAAGATATTCCGTTTCTTATCTTCTAGTAGAGCATTTTTTAAAATGCCCCTCTCAAGTGGAGGAGAATTCATTCAAGGTGATTTTTGGATACCTACCTTGAGGTTTGTCCTTACTACAATTAGAGAGAAACTATCGATACGTTGACGTATCACCCCTGGACATGTGTAGCTGTTCATAAGTCATTTGGTAGTTAAGAGTTGTTATGTAATTGCATATTGATTGATTGCAAAGTCACTCTACACCTAAAACGAAGAGATTAGCTTTTAAAAAAAAAAAATGAAGCGATTAACTCTTTCTAAAGAGAAAAAATAAAAATTGAGTAAAAATTTAGGTTGCATTTAGCAGCGATTTCAGTTTGCTGTTTTTCGTTTTGTAAAAGGGAAAATGGGTCAAATTTATTTGGTGGGCTTATTTTGTAAGAAAATGTTACAGTAATTGGAAATGAATCATTTTCATTCTTTAAAGTTTGTGAAGAAAACTAGAAAACACCGTATTGAGATTCTCAAATTTTTGTTCTCTGCCAGTGGTATGACAAATTTGACTTTGTATGATCTTTGCAATAAATTTTGTGAGTCCCATAGTAAACATATCTTCTTTACATTATTATAATATATAATAAGAATATAGCAAATGTAATATAATTATAAATTGATTTAAATAATCTTAAATATATTGTTAGGTTATAAATATAATTTATATTCACAATCAAAAAATTTATTATTTTAAAAATAAAAAATAACTATTTTTGGGAATATTTATAATAAATTAAAAATAATATACAAAAAATCACAATTTTCTTTCTAAATAAACTTTTTAATGACATAATATATTTTTAGGTTTATTATATTACATTATGATATTATATAGACACTTTTGTATTTATTTACTTAAGTATTGTCTATAATAATAAAAGATCATTTTTTTATAAAAAAAAGACACTTTATAACAATAACTCACAAAAAGCATAAAGCAACTATTACAAAAAATCATTTAATAATAAGTAATTCTTGACTGTCTCTCACTGTTCCAATTTTTTTAAACAAACAATTAAACATATTTTTTACTGATTTCATTTCCATATACTATTTTTAAAATAAGTTACCAAACACAATTTTGTTTTCAAAAATATCAAGTCAAAAACACAATTTTCCTTCACTAAAACAAATATAGAGAACATCACTTGAAAAACAATACCAAACGCACTAATTTTCCTCTCATCTTCATTAGTCGCCGCCACCATCATCACGCAAACCCCAAACTACAAATCAATGATACTTATCCACCACCATCACTACCTTTAACCCATAGCCACGACAATTCCTACCAATCATAACCTTTAAACACCACCACACAAGCACAAACCTTAGTCGCTACCATTATTAGCTTGCAAAACCCTTCACGCTACCGCTAGCCAACAACCACAAATCGTGGCGCCACCATCGCCCACTAACAATCCCCAAGCTGCGAGTTCCGCCATCCACCACCTACCGACACTCAGCACTGTGCCAAGCCACAGTCACCAGAAGCCAAAACGAAAGAAAAAAAGGTCCCGACTGGCTGGCTTCCTTTTTTCTGGTTTAATTTTATGTATTTTTTTAGTTTATTTTGCTGCTGCTAATATTGGTGTTACGGTCAGTGTTGTTGATAAGTGAGGATGACAAAAACGAGCTCGGCCCGGCCCATTCTTACAGACTTTAGCCCGCCTTTCGCACATGATAGTCAAGACAAAGGCTTAAAAAAAAGTCCTAGCATAGGTTGAAACACTCTTTTTTTTAAAAAAAAAATTAAAAATTAGAATAATATATTTAAATTTAAAAAATAATAGAAAATATAAAAAAATAAAATTAAACTCCTAATTTATATATTAATAATAAAGTTCTTTTTTAAGTGTTAATTAATTAAGAGAGTGTTTAAATAAGAGAATTCAATACTAAAAAATTAAATTTCTTAGTTACTTTATTTTTTTATTTATTATTTTATTTTAAAATATTTATTTTTTAAAATTCATTATTAATTATAATAACTTCATTATTATTAACTCTTTCAGGTTTACAACAATTGTAAAAAAATTTAAAAAAATAAGTAAAAGCTCAAGTCTAGTCAACCCCTTACACTTCTTATCTAATGGGCTTGAAAAAAGTTCGGCTCAAGCCCTTAATTTGCCAACCCTATTAATAAGATGTCAAGTTAGATTTAAACTCATTTTGTGAAATTAAAAGGCCCGTATTTGGGGAATTTGAGTTCACAAAAATTTCATTCAAAATCCAACTAATTAGATTTGAAGAGAAATTTGTCGAATTTGGATTCAAATAGATTGGATTTGAAACGCTGTATCAAAGTCGAATTCAAATGGGTTGGATTTAGAGAGAAGTGTATTGAATTTGGATTCGAATGGTTAAATTGGGAATCAAATAAGGATAGTGGCAAATAAAACAAAAAATTATGGTACTTTTGGTTGTTTGCTAAGAGCATTGAGGAAAAGATTTTTTTTTTTTTTTTTAATGAGTTTCTGGTTGTATTTGAATAATCAAAAGTTTAAGTTATATTTTTTTGTTTGGAGTCTTTGAGTTACTTTAGCATCATTTCTAAGAAAATTAAGAAAACAAAGGGAAATCAATTTCATGATATTTGTTAGGGTTCATTTATGATGCTGTAATTTTTTAATAATATCAATAATGTTTTTAATTGTGTACCATTGGATTTAATTAATGGTACACAATATTTGTAGTAAAAAAATTAAAAATAATGGTAAACAATTAACAAACGTGTAAGGGTGGAGAATTTTATAAAATAACTATGACCATCCTTAGAGTTTGAAATAATTTCATATAAATAAAATATTTTATTTAAAATTATTTTTTAATACCCCTTTAAATTTGAAAAGTGATAATCTTTTTTAAATAAATTTTTCAAAATCTATTACCATTAAGTATAAAATATAATAGTAGGTTATTTAACACAAATCACATAAATAAGTTACAATTACAAAATTTATATATGATATAGCACTAATAAATAATACAACTAAGTACATATACTCAAGTAAATGTCATAGTTACATCAATAAACTCACTGTTGAGATTGCTTGTAACATAAAAATTACTTGATCACACATGTTTTAATAAAATTTAATATCATATATTAAAATAATCATTATTTTATATAATATCAAGGGTCATTATATAATTGATCATGAAGTATGTATTTCTTTTAACACCCATTTAACATACTTATTTTCTTAATTTTATATTTATCTTACAATTAGTATCCTTACATGGTAGGAATTTTAAGTTTTATAAGCCCATATATTTTTATTTTATTTTCAAATATCACTTTATTAATTTCATAAAATTTAAATCTAATATATATTCCTAATGAGTATTAGTTTATGAATCGTGAAAGATTATTTTATTGATATTCTTTGATTGTAATTATAAAATTTTATGTTATTAAGAGTCATTACTTTTGTTATGATAGTTAATAGTGATAATAAATAAAATATTGCCTCCAATAATATTTACGTGGGAAAAAAGTGAAAGAAAATCATTTATATTTTTAGATTTTTATTGACATGGTAGGAAATTATCTGAGCCTTATAAAAATTAATTTTCACAATCTTATTTTCATTTTATTTTCAAATGTCACTTAGTTAATTTCATAAAAGTTAAATCTAACACATATTCTTAATTAACTTTAGGTTATGAATCGTGAAAGATTATTTTCTTGTTATTCTTTGATAGTAATTATAAAATTTTTATGTTACGAAGAGTCATTACTTTTATTGTGATAATTAATAGTGACAATTAAAAAAATATTACATCAAATGATATTTAATGGACAAAATGAGGAAAAATATCATTGTATGTTTTTATATTTCCATGATAAAGATATGGTTTGGGATACTTTAACCTAAAATTTTAACACAATATTTGAGCTATTAATATCTCATAATCTAATGGTTAATATTGAAAATCGAAGTAACATTTCATAATGTTATATCCTCTACCATTGAATTGCATGAAATAAATAGTTTAATTTTTTGTTAAAAATTTAAATGAAAATGTTTCTCACTCTATAGTTATATAGACATATATATTTTTCAAATAATAATTGGTGAATAAAATATTTCTCATTTGTTGTGACTCATATAGTATTATTAATAAAAAACATATAAAATATTTTATTGCAATGCCTTCTATTATCATTATTGTTTAGGTATTAATGGTTTGAAATTAAATTCATACAATACAAATTATTATAAGACTTTGTGTTAAATAACCTATTTTATATTATATTTTATATTTAATGGTAATTAATTTTGGAAGATTTATTTAAAAAAGATTATCATATTACAAATTTAAAGGAGGGCTGAAAAGTAATTTTAAATAAAATATGTTATTTAAGTGAAATTGTTTCAAACTCTAAAAGTGGTCATAAATTCTCCACCTACTTCAAAGTTAACAAACTGTTTACTATTATTTTTAAATTATTTTTTAGTACAAATATTGTATACCATTGATTAAATCTAATGATTCACAAATAATACATTATTGATGTTGTAAAAACTTTACAGCATCATAGAAGAATCCTATTTGTTAACTTCAATTTTGTTGTTCAGAAGTTACCTTTATTTTGGGTGGTATAAACAATTATTTTCATTTTAATCCATAAAACAATGAAAATGTTGTCAAATCTTGTATCTGGTGCAAGGGTATTTTGATACTTTCAAAATCAGCTAACACACGTCTGAAAGTTTTTTTTTTTTTTAATTACACGAGACTAAATATGGCCAATGGGCGGGTGACGCATAGACAAGGCACTGACATCCGTGCACCGTGACGTTTCGGCCTTGTGCGCAGTGGTGTGAGAACAGAATAGCAGCAGACGTGCGGGCTCTTTAAATTTCAGATTGATGAATGAAGTACAGCGTATAGTACACCTCCCCAAATTTATTAGTACGGTGTGGCGTGTTAGGGTGTGAGGTAGCGAAAGTAAATTAAATTTAATAAAAAGTAAATATAAAATATTATGAAATTAAAATAAAATATCTTGAAATTAAAATTTTAATATATTTTTTACCATATACTTTTAAAAATTAATTTAAATCTTAGTTTAAATAAATATTCTAATTTTTATTTATTTATTATATGAGTAATTTTATTTATGATATTTATTTAATTAATTTTTTATGTTTATAATTTATTAAATGAATAAGTAAATATCATGATTCTAATAATTTTATTTATGATATTTATTATATGAATAATTTTATTTATGATATTTTATTGTGAGTTGTGATATGTGATTTGTTAAATTAGTATCTCATAGTTATCACTTATTATAATTGTTATTTGAGGATTGTATTTTTAATTTTAATTAAGATCTATGGAATTAAATTTAATTATGTATTGTTGTCTTATAAATTATTAGTTATTTTGAAATTAAAAATATAGTTGTGAAATTGTGATAAACTAATAATAAAATGTTAATATTAATATGATTATGAATTTATTATAATTATTGTTATTATTGTTGTTATTGTTGTTATTATTATTATTATTATTTTAGTAGGTTGGTGGGTTTAAAAAAGCACGTCGAGGGCTGAATAAAGCGTCTGACGTGGGCTTTCAAAGCCTTGAGCACGTGAGGGGAAAAAAATTAGTGGGCTTTTTTGGGCGGCACGGCCTGGCACGCAGGCACCTAAAAAAATTGAGCACGGCACGGCGTGGGTTTGTATATTAATGGGTCTTAGTGCCGTATCTTCTGCGAGGTAATCTTCGATTATATATGATATTTCTGGTGATATTCTGATCGGATAATTCGAAATTTTATTGTTAAGAAGTTACCCTTATTTTTGGGTGGTATAAACAATTATTTTCATTTTTTTTTTGTTGCTAAATTCAATTATTTTCATTTTAATCCATAAAACAATGAAAATGTTGTCAAATCTTGTATCTGGTGCAAGGGTATTTTGATACTTTCAAAATCAGCTAACACACGTCCGAAAGTTTTTTTTTTTTTTAATTACACGAGACTAATGCTCAGATTACAACTTATATTATATGATATTTACAACTGATATTTACAATCAGATAATTACTGGGATTAGTTTACATTAATTCTTATATAGCACGCCCAGATTTTTACCATCTTTAATATTCTAGAGATGTCTACTGCACTCACATTTCGAAAAAGAAAAGACTATCTTCACTTAATAATTAAGGAAGGAAATAAAGCCCGTCGATGCGTCATGAGACTTGCTCATTTTGACTCAGGTGTGGGAGTGTAGGATTATGGTTCACACGTCCGAAAGTTGATATATTAATACATCATTAAAATTTTCTCCACGCATAGCAGGACAAAGGTATCCAAAACTTATAACTTATCCATTCACAAAAATACCATTAACCCATTTAAAATGTACGGTTAATTTCTCTTGACATTGTGACCGCGGACCGAAAACAACGCAACAGTAAGAAATAATAGCCGCCTGCAGATGAACTCGTAATTATGTATTTCGATGTATCATTTCCACAAGAGGGACTTTTATCAGTTCAACATCCCAGTCCTTAGCCCCTTGCTGTTCTTTTTGGTTTACTGAAAAGAATTTACAAAAGGAACTTTGGAAAACAAAATTGAAAAATTACAGAAGTGTATGTCATCAATTCAAACTGAAACATAGATCAGACAAGAAAAGGATCTTGGAAAGGAAAGGAAAGGAAACAGAACGGAACATTGTTCTATGCCAACAACTCTCTTCAGCTTCTCATCTTCGAAAATGCAGGGTCATTCCTCATCGAAGCACCAGGCACACCAGCACCTAAACAAAGAAGCTTGTAGATATAACTGCCGGATTATCCCCAGAAGCCAAAAATTTGACTTCAAGAAGAATTTCACAAGATACAGCAACTCCGAAGGAAAGCCCAAATATGCAACAACCTGTAGTGACTGGCTGCACGAATAAAGTAGTAACCAGCAGGACAGATGTCCACTTGAACATGCAACTTTAAGAAATAATCCAGTATCATTCGACAGACTACATACAAAAGGTCTTCTCCAGAATGAAATTCTCCGCCAAATGAACTGGACAACAATTTTTCCCCTCTTATATGATCACATCGAAGGCCCACTAAATCCTCAAATGTAGAAGTTCCACCACAGTACCATTCTCCTTTCACTTATACTCTGTAATGTTAAAAGTCCCTGTCATATGAACACCCTGCAAGTGTGATTCTAGTCTCCACATTTATTGCTCTCTACAGAATACATTCCGCAACTATGCCTTTTTTCACCTTCCACTTAGTTCAAGCTTTCCCAAATTGTTTCTTCCTTCTGTTTAGAAATCAACCTTTCCTTCAAACACCTCTTGAGTCCCATATTCCCATCACTGAAAAAAAAATAAAAATTCCAAACTCCTATCTATAACTTGTACATTCCTCCTCTTGGGAACAGAGGGTGTCAATACACAGTATGATAGCATCTACATGTCTGGGAAGTCTTCCAGTGTGTCTCTTCACCAAATAAAGTATGCATCTAAGCAAATAAAGAGGACTGAAGAACTTAACAGACAATATCAAGAATCAGCTCTAGCTGTAGTAAAAGAAGAAAGAAGACCTGCAGCTTGGGCAGGTAATATGTCACCAAATGTTGACATGGCAGACGCAGATCTATCCTTGAATATGCCCACCTGACCATCTGTTAACATGGATCCCAATTTCAGCGTGCTCTCTCCAAATCTGCTACCAACCTGGCCAGCACAAGTCAATTATCAGAAACTTGCATTTCCAAATTATACACAGTAGAACAACAAAATGTCAACTATTTCCTATACAGAGCTCAGCAATCATCTAAATGAACTAGTTTATTGGAGCAAGCATAAATTACTCATAAATTCATGCATCAGTCACTGCTCTAGATAAAAGAACAAATCAATAAACCCACAGATAAAAAGGATGAAGCTCAGGGAACCAGATGATAACACTCCATAAACTAATCACATTAGTAGATGACTTTTGACTTTTGACATGATTAAAGTAGATATATAAGCTTCAACGGCTATTAAATATCGTAAAAGAGTTCTTCAAAATAAAATATGAAGCTTTTTTATAAATATTTTTTTGCAAGAGTTCAGTTCAAACAAAATGACAACTGTATATCTTATAATCAATGCCACTCTTCAGTTTTTTCAAGTTATCCAAATAATATTTAGACTAGTTCTATACTTTAAAGTTTTAACTGATAAAGCAAAAGCTCGTTCTAAAATCAACATTAAGAACGTCTTGCAACAAAATTCAATAGCTAAAGAACTACTAATCAAAAATAAAATAAAATTGATACATGGTACATGATCAACATATAAATCATTATCTTTGCATAAGTTGATCTATCCAAAATTTCTACCAGGACAGCAGGACTATGTTGATCAGCAAATTAAGACTTCGGGGTTGACAAACCATTATAACAGGCAAGCGTTAACAGCCACAACTATAGTTTGACGATAAACAGGATTGTATTAGACACACAGACTAACCTGCATAAAAGACTTTAAGAATGGTGTTGCTACACCAAAGCTTGAGTTGTCATCCAAATTAATATTTCCAGAAAGCTCTCCATTTGTATAAGCTTTCCAGGTGGCTCTCGAAGAGATTTCATCCAATAAAATTGGAACAGATGTTTTAGTTGTTGCTCTTGAAGACAGAGCTGGAGCACTGGATGACCAAAAATAATGTTAAAGAAATCCAAATTTAAAACTGAAAATTTTAGGTAGAAATTGATTGAGTTTGGAGACGAAGAATCTGTGTCCATGTGTGTTTTTAGAGATAGACAACATACGATTTAATGAAAGAAATCAAAGCACCAACCTAATTGGAAGATATTTGAAGCGAGGAACTGTACAGCATCTCATGATATTTGACTCGGAATTAGTAGGCAGTTTCTGAACAGTGTCTGTGTACATCCGGTTAAGTTGCACAAAGAATCCAAAGAGAACAGCATGCCTAAGGTATGCTTGCTTCTCATTCTCCCTCAGATATGGCTCATACCTTCAATGATGTAAGACAAATTATAAACCAAAAGTAATAGATACTCAAGTATGCCTTAATCCAACATATGAAAAAGAAGACTTCTCACGGTTAGATTCAATGCTCAAAAGAAAATAAATAATGATAAACACAACAAAACAGGAGCCTCTACAACGCAAATTGCACGTATGTCAAAATTATAGAAGTTGTTTGGTCGGTTGTGGTAGCGGATTTGTGGTACACTTAAAAAATATATCTATTTGTTGGAAAACCTGTTATGCAGAATTGGAATATCATCACAAGCACACAACTTTTAGACAGCAAAGAAATGTCAATGTATGGTGAGAGAGACTATTACTGTAACATAAATAATGATCCTTCTTGTAATGTCCAAGTCCAAAATATAAAACTTGCAGAAGCCAAAAATATAGAAAATTTGAAGTAGCTTAGCTTTGAATTGACACCTAAAAAATTCTACATAATACTTCCCAGCATTTTCCAAGCTTCTTTCACAATTTATCGGTAAATGTATTCCAGTAATTTCTATTTTTGACAGCAAAACTTGACATGAAAAGGGGAACACATCAACCATAATTTTTGACAAAAACGAGTTCCTAGACAATTGCCCAGTCAACATTTATGCTCATTTAAAGAAAAACACTGTGAATAGCTTTTGTAATAATCATTATGAATACTCAAAAAATAGATATTCATAATTTAATTAACTATGGAGGGGTAGAAAATCATACGTAAGCCAGTCAATGGGATCCAATCTTTGTGAAAATCTATTAATTAAGCCATCAACATGCTCTCTCATGTGTGATTTTGTTTGCCTTTGATCTTGCTTCCGTCTGAAAGAAAACTTTGCCTTCGAATTTTTGGATGACTCATTTATATTGCTATCACCTCCAGATAAAACGTCAGCAGAAAATCTCAAGTCAAACAAGACTTGCAAAACTCCTTTCTCTGATACTTGCGATTGGTGTGCCTCTATAGTAGAAAGGAAGTTCCTATAAATGCCTATGACCTACAAAATTGACAAGAGTAGAATTGTTTTCAGACAATAAACAAGAGTAAAATTTTATATTAATTAAAAATGAAATTATACTATGAACTAACAGTCAAAGTACATATACATAATCAAAGAGAGTCCCTGAATTCAAGAATTAAAACAGAATGGTTCAGGACCAATAAGTTAAGAAAACTAATTAAAATCCATATTAGACCATCCAGGCTGAACAACAAATCAGTGGAAAATTGATGAGCAAGCTAAGCTCAAAGAACACAGAAATGTGACTAGAAAGGGCAGATATATCTTGTTTTCTGAAAAACAAATAAATATCAAAAATCTTCTTCCAACGAGAGCTACAACTAAAACCAAAAGTAGCCATTATTTGAAGCAGCCTACAAGGATGCATTTGATATATGAAGGAATGCTCTCAATCTCAAAGGAGTGGCAAACAAAAGAAACCCAAAAGTAGCACCATATTTCCTCCATTGTTAATTTATGATAATCCTGGTTTTTCTCAATCAATTGGAAAGTTTAAAATGATTGATTCATTTCAAAATGAGAAACCAATAAATAACAATTACAAAATGAAGTTTCCCAGAGATCCTTCCAGGTTTCTAGAACATCATCATTAGAAGGGACTAAAAATAAATGCTATAATCAAGAACAACAAGTGAACAAATCAAAGACACATATGTCATGCCATAATGTAGAAAAGAGGGAAAAAAAAAAAAAAGTCTTCTCGCTGTAGTTCAAGAGACAAAAGGCTCACTTCAGGGCACTTCTGAAAGGGAAGGTGAAGAAAAAGCGTCAAAAGGCAACATTTAATTTACATCACCTAGATTTGAATACAAATTTGAGGATGTTTATAAGGAAGAATCAGATAAGAGAAAAAAAGATAAATATACTTTATTCTTTTACCTACGTAACAAACATCTACATAACTAAAACACAAACATAGTTTAACACATAATGACAATGGGACAATGTAGTTCAAATATAACAATACAGCAATAACAAGTTCAAATAAACTGAATTATTGCTAGGGTTCATGGATGAACTAGTAAACCCAACATCAACTCAAGCTGCATACCTTTTCCAATAAACGTGATGAAAATTTTTGCAAAATTGATTTGTCAAGTACATGACCACCAATTCTATGAATTTCTTCACATGCTCGACACAAAAACGAGATGATGGAGAGTGAAGGCATGGATGGAAGTGAAATTTTCATCTCTGACTGGCTCTCATCAGATTGTTCTTGCTTCACCACTGTCTCTTCCCACCCCTGCCCAATAATCAGAAGATGAGACGCATACATTGACAACATACTTTCATAATAAAAACAACACCATATGAACAAACTGTAAGCTGCTCACAATACTGATTACCAGTAATTAACCAAAGGGAGAATTAATCTGTACATCAGAGAACATTTTTCCCTTTTCTTTCTTTTATTATTATTATTATTATTTATTTTTGGGATAATAAATGAACAAGGTTTTCCTTACCAAAAAAAAAAAAAAAAAAGAAAAAGAAAAAGAAGAAAAGGAATGGTAATACGTATACACAAGTTCGAATGGAAATATTTAAGCTGGATGTGATAAATACAGCTAAAAGAAGGATTTTTAAGGCTCTCAAAATGCATGAAAATATAATGTAGATGCCCACATCCATCTTTCCAAATTTTCCCTTACGTAGACCAAACTGGATTGGAAAAATAACCAACTATCAAATGCACTGCCAGTGCCAAAAAGTGAAGTCTTGGGAACTTTGAAGTCCATAGGGACAGACACAGAGAGAACTTTCCAATGCAATTTTTCAAAAACATAATACCAATAAAGTCCATTGGGTTTATTTGGAACAATACTACATAATTTAGGAGCATTTACACAAAAAGGAACACACATGCATCCCCTTCTGGTAAATGTAATTAACAGGTACTTCAATTTTCCTCCATGAAATAAGAGGCATGCACTCCTGCCAAAAGCATCACCTTTGATATGTCAAACCTATATGGAAAACTGAGACTTAAAATCTGAGAGACGGAAAGAAGGAGGAAGGAACCATTCAATAAGATAATCCTTTTGAAAAATCCCAATCCATCATGACTTGAAAAGTCCCACCATTCAAAGTAAACTAAAATTTATGCATACACACACCAACAAGCAAGAAAATGGGGAAAAAAGAAAAAAGGGAAGTAGCTTATTCCTGTCAAGCAGCACCATGCCATGAAATAAACAGCATAAACTAGTGTTCCAAATCTTTAGAAAAAATGTGTTCCTGTCTCCAGAATGGACTATTCACCTGCCCTGACTCAGAGGGAAAACATCGTACCACCACCCATCATTGTAGTCCAAGGCATATATAATAGTACATCATACATACATGTGTAAGTGTGTATTACTAGTGCAAGAAAATAAATCAATAAAAATTTCTTTAAGTAAATGGTACTGACCCTCATAGAAGTAGTTGCTGACAATCCATCATCTTTTCCCAGATCTCGAGAAAGAATGAAAGAAAGCTCATCAGATAACCACGTTATCCACAAGCTGTGAGCTCTAATACAAAGATCTCGGGTGGTTTTAGTAAGTTCTTCAAGCTTCGGGCTTTCACTTTCATTTGTTCCAAGCAATGCAGCAGTTGCAGCCGAAGTTTGTCTTCTAGAGCCAGTGGGAATTTGCTTTCCGGGGCTATCAGCCATTGACGAATCAGTAGCCACTCTAGATTGCCTCAACAGGGGTGATAACTTATCAAAAACTGCAGCCACAGTCTCCTTTGCCCAAAACCTTGGAGAACCAAGTATAACTGGAATATGCTTTGAGTGGTTCTGAAATGCAAACAAAAGGCGCCCAATAAAAAGGGATCGTTCAACAATGATTGCCGTCGGCACAGACCCGGTGCCACTTTCTATGGCAGCAAACAAATTATCAAGCTCCCTCTTGAGTTCCATCAAAATTGTTGACATGCTTTCATAACATTTATTTTGCAGATATGGAGCCAGATCCTTCAACCTCAGAGGTGCCTTTGGAGACTCTAAGAAACTCAGTAGGTCCTCAAGGACATTCTGACAGCAGCTATCCACTGCATCTCTGATTCGACTGACTTCAAGACCAAAATAGGCATTGAGACAATTCTGAAAATCATTATCTTCGGGCAATGCTTTATGCCCTAAAACGACGCCAGCCTTCTTTACAGTACTATTAGGTTCTATAAACCAAACACCACCACCAGTAGAAGGCCGGTTCAAGTATGCCTGGAAATCAACCAGTTCACCAGAATTATCCCCTCCTATCACCTGAATGGAGTTTGCCACATTCACCACTCTCGATAAGTCCTCAAATCCAGAATCAATGATCATTTTCATCCTTCGAACAAAAGCATCTTCAAAAATCTCATCCCAAAGATCTGAATCGGCTTTCAAAATGAGCTCGCGGATCCTACTCCATGGCAACTCAATCTCTGAGCCAAATACACTCTTAAGCCAATCCAAACTGCCCTCCAAAACCTGCTTACTATCCATCGTCTCACGTATTGACTTCTCAGCTAATCCAAGCTCTTTACCAGTAGTAATCGTATCAATTAAAAACTTGCCATTAATCTTACTGACAATTTCCCCACCACACTCTCTCAACCAACTGAAACAAGTTTTTGCAATATAATCTTTATCGAGTGTCACCATTACAGACTCTAATTTATCCCTAAACAACTTCCACAACCTAACCTCCTCATCGGGATTTGGAATCCCACCAAACAATTGAGAAGCTGGCGGGGAAGCCAATATAACTTTATAAAACAAAGGCATATCATTCAATACTTGCAAAAACAACTCCCCTACTTGAGCTACTGTGATCTGAATAACTTTCATGACTTGACAAAAAACAGAAACAACATCAGAAGAAGTGAAATCAGCATTACCCCCCAACGTCTGAAGAATCCAGGTTTTTCTAGTCTCCAAGAACAATCCGAGAACCTGCTCCGGATCCAGTTCATCTATCACTGCAACAGCAGCTAAAGCATCAGCATAAGCCTGAATTCCCAGCCCATTGTCAAGCAACCGCTCTCGACCCCTCTGAGAAATCTGCACCTTAAAGCTCTCCACAATTTGGCATTGATGTTGTAACAAAGGGAAATTCAAGTGATCCACTTCTTTATTAACATCGAGTAAGATGTATTGCACGTGCTTGGCACGCACGTACCTCGTTGCCGCCTCCAAAAACATGGATTCATCCAAACAACCCCAGATATTCTCCGGCGTATCAACTAAGTACTTGACGCGACACGCAATGCCGTAGATTTTGAGACGGTTAGGGTTAGGGTTCGCCAACTTGGGGGTGGTAGCGGTTTCGGCCGACAAAGAAAGAGACAGAATGTGAGAATGAATTGAGGAAACATTGGATGAAATAGATTCGCATGATGACTTCATAAGAACGATGGAATCGGCCGAGTCGATCAAATCTCGGTAACGCGTGCCGACCAATTGGCGCAGCTCCTCCTGCTTTTGCTGGATCTGTTTCTTGGTTGTGAGTTCCACATTACGGATTTGGGATATCGGTTTCGTACGGAATAGACTCTCGGCGTCTCGGTAGCCACCGCCGCTGTGCGCGGCAACTCGGTCTTCCCCGCTTGATAATCTCATGGTCTCAAAGTAGGAAAATAAAATCAATCACCCGTTCATTAGAATTTGTAAACAAAGATAAACTTTTTTTTTTCGCCCTCCAGATCTAGCTAAGCTGTTTTATAATCAACAGATCTGAAATTTTGTCATACAAATTAACTAAACCTCCGCGCCTAAATTTTTACACGCCATTTTTGTTTTAGTCAGTTTGCTCCTTGTACTTGAATTTAACTAGGAACTCCAAGCAATATCAAGACGAGGATTTGCTGCTACCCGATCTGACCTTATTTCGTAAGAAAATGGGCGGAGATCTTGATTTACCAAAATATCCCTGTCAATGTTTAAAAAATTATCCTCTATGTATTTTTTTTAATAATAATTTAAACAAAATAATAAAAATGTTACGAATTTTTTAGTGTTAGATCAATTAACTTAATTTTTAAGTTATAATTACCAAATCTCAATACTAAATAGAGTTTTATTTTCTTACTTCATGTTCAAATTATTGTAATAGCATCTATTTCCCTCAAATTTGTCCTAGTTTCTATTATGAACCATATTTTCTACATTTATATCAAACTTTTATGCAATAATCAAATTGACCTGTACGGTGAAGGGATACGTCCTTTGATTCAAGTTATTAATACATGTTAAAGATATTCATTCATTGTAAAATGAAATTATCTCATTAATGGTAACTTAAAAAATTAATCGTTATCTTATACACAATAATTATTGACTGATGATACATCCCTGAGATACAAAATTTGTTTACAACTTTATAATTTATAAGCAAATCGAAATTAGTGTACAAAATTGTAGGAAGTATTTTCAAATAGATTATTTCAATAGGCCATCACTAATTTTAAAAAAAAAAATTCCATTGATATAAATCAGTTAAAATGAGCTAATTATCTTCCTCTAATGAGCTAATGAGATCAGCATAAATAAAAAGAATTGGCCTTAATATAAGTGATTAAGTATAAATAGTATGTGTATTTAGTATAAAAAGAATTTGGCCTTATTCTGGTATTACTTTAAATTGATTGGTTTGGTGTTAATCCAAAGCCTCGCTAGAAATGATAACAAAAATATGAATTGGAGAAGAGTCAAGAGGTGTTGATTAGGATGGGCCTGAGCACTGGCCATAGATCAATAATCATATGAGTAATTCTTTGTCCACACCACTTATTTCTAAATAAACCTACTTTTGTTCAAGTAGATTATTGGATCAGTCTTCTTTATTGTGCAGCTCCGACAACACCTATCCTACAATGAGTCCAAATGGACCCAAATCTTTGAATTTTCATAATGTTGTGTGTCTGTATGTATGTGTGTGTGTATTATTGAATGGTTGTCTAAATTTTCTAATTACAAGAATCATGGCTAAAAAATAAATTATCTGAGAAAAGGTAAGTTTAAATATCATCTTTAAGTGCCTCAATGTGTTGACAATATTATGCGATCTCTTTGACAAATTAAGATTTATAAATCCATGAGTATAAAATCAACAAGAAAGTGCCAAGCAATTGTAGCAAGTATTTTCTAAAGCTTTCTTATGGAATTAATTTTAGAAGACAGAAGTTGATGGTTGGCATCAATAAATTAGTAGCGCCATTCTTCTATATCATATAGAAAAGATTGCTACAGCAGCTGACTTTTAATCTTTTATTGATGCACAACACCTAATTGCTTCGCAGATTGGACTTTGATGAATTGACACTCCTCCTCCTGCACCAGGTTAAATGACAGGATTAGCCTTTTGATGAATAGCAATATCTATATGAATTTTGATGCCAACCAAATGCAAATAAGGGTTTAAATTTTGACTTTGTATTGCTGCCAGGGGGAGACAGTTGTGGCAAGCGGACAACTTCATTCTCCAATCTCCACGCGTGCATCACGCAAACGGTTAATTAATTTAAGTACCTTTTGATTAATGAATTAATTTGTCCGGTTTTGTTGGGAGTATGTGATTGCGAACACAAACATTCTCTGAAATTAAATTATACATACCCACAGAATATATTTGGCAGCAGAATTTAACTAACACGGCCAGAAATGAAATTATGGTTAATAAATTTACGGCTGGTAGCCTGTGATTTGATTCCATGCATTGATGGAATGATGGTACTCTTCTATTTGAATTTCCGAAATGATTATTACTTTAAACAGAATAGTGGAGAATAGGTCTTAACTCCGTGTAAATAATAAAGGATTAAAAGAGAAGTGCTAAAAAATTGTTCTTTTTATGATTCAGATAACTTCAAATCATAAAATTTATTAAGGATAATGAAATCATAGAAGGATAATTACATTTATTTATTTATTTTTCATTATTATTGTTAACACACACCAGCAATTAGCGATCGATAACTTATTTCGATTATTAGCTCTATTGTTTATGGGCAACTTGAATATTTGAACTCCCCAAATCTTGTGAGTTGTTAATGGGTTCATCCACCCAAGTCTACTGCGTGGAAACTGGGAAATGTTGAAAAATGGAAAGAGAGGAACGCGCTGGCATATGCATAATGCATGCCCAACAAAAGTAATAGGTTTTCACTGGTGATTGACTTGAAATTCCAAAACTACCCACATATACGGCAGTCTCCATCGCCAGTTGTAGCTTTCAGTTTTACCAATTAAACCATGAAACCCTCCATTCACAAAACCAACAAACAAAGCTTTGTCAATTCCATAAAAGCAAAAACTATATATAAAAATTGATAAATAAATAATCAAACGTCTGTTCCATATTTAATCAAGTCAACCCTTCCTCCTCCCAGCCTCTAGAGCTACAAATACATGAACCAACAAGCAAGTTAATTAACACAGACTCTCCTCTGGATCGCATTTGTGAAAATGCAGGGAGGGAATCACTGGGGAGGATCATTGGAGATCGTCAACAGCAACTCGATCGCAGAAGGTTTTGCTGATACTAATCACAGCAGGAGTAACAACAACAACAACAACCACAGCGGCAGCAGCACGGACGACTGGGACAGAGCGGCGCTGCACTCGCAACGGTTTCATCACTTGGACGAGACGCAGCAGAGCTGGCTGCTGGGGCCTAAGGAAACTAACAAGAAGAACAAGTACGTCGATCTTGGTTGCATCGTCGTCAGCCGCAAGGCTTTGAAATGGACAGTTGGGTCATTTCTTATCGCTTTCCTGGTGATTGGACTCCCCGTAATCATCGCCAAGTCGTTGCCCAAGCACAAGTCTCCTCCTCCATCTCCCGATGATTACACTCTTGCCCTTCACAAGGCCCTCCTCTTCTTCAATGCCCAGAAATGTAAGTCAACGTCCTTCCCTAATTTTTAGCTCCTCCCATCGTTGTATCACGTATGTTTGATCAATTATAATCTCTTTCCGAAAACAAAAATCATGATTTCAGTGTTTTAGAATTTTAAAACACCTCCAGCTAAAAGTAGTGCGAGACGAGGCCAAAAAAACTGCAGAGTGTTCTCGTGTTTTTGTCCTGTGCTAAAATGAAATTGTCGTTTTTTAATTTCCATTAATTTCTTATCGTAAAATATAGTGACAAACCAGTTCTTTTTCCCTCTTTTTTTTTTTTTGAGAATCATTTTTGTTCTTTAAAAATGGAAAATGATGATTAGAAAATGAGACCAAAGCAGCCTCCCAGTCCCAGACGCTTGATTTACGTGGCTGACTTGACTGACCGTTGTTCATAGGATGCAGAATAAAATTCCGCGTGGGGTCCTTTTTGCCCTCTTCCTAGTCGTTGTATCGTGTCTCAAAATTCCCATATCGACCGTAAAAGTCGTGTCCTTTTTAGAATTGGCAATTGTGCGAGAAATATTAAAGATTTCTTTTAAAAAGAATTTGATAAATGATAAAATCAGTTGTCGAGATTGTGAATTTGTGATGCTTACCCTTGAATTTATGAACCATAAATATCGAAAGCGAGATGTGCCACCACGTCTTCGGATATTGCCAATCAGTTTGGAATTTGTCAATGCATCCCTTATCCCCTTTACGTATCGAAAGCTCGCTTTCACATGTGGATTGACTAATATATTTTCTTTTATTCATGCCCCTCGAGTTTGGCCTGGTTTGGAATTGGGTAGGTCATTTTAGGGATTTCACTTCATAAAATTGGTCAAAAACATCAAAAATTAAACTTGCCCACTACAACAAGACGGTTAGCCCATTTTAAGAGCTTCGACAAGATTGCGTCATAAACCTTTGGGAGGCCCACTAGGGCACGTGCGGCTGCGAGATTGGCAATGCTGGAGAAAGGCTGGAGACCGCAGAAATATAAACGGAAGAGTATCCGTCTACCACTTAATGTTTTGTATTTCTTTAAAAATACACTAAATTAACTTTTAACATAAAGTTATCCATCATTAGTTTAATGATTATTCTGAATGTGCTTTGGATAACTACTATGAGCTTGAGTTCTTGACTTATGTTATAAATGAGATACAAATTAGTTAGGGTATCTATTTTTGTGATTTTATATCTTTAAATTAATAGATTTGATGAGTTTATATGACCAATTTTCTAGTTGGTACCTACAGTGACAAAATTAAATCTTTTTTTATTATTTATCTAGAATTAATTTTTTTTTTTGTTACATTCAGGGACAAAATAGTTATTTTATCAATATGATGTTAAGGAATGCAAAAATAATATTGATGTTAAGGAATGCAAAAATAATACACTTTGTAAACTT
Source organism: Citropsis articulata (assembly GCA_030449925.1). NCBI lineage: Eukaryota > Viridiplantae > Streptophyta > Magnoliopsida > Sapindales > Rutaceae > Citropsis > Citropsis articulata. The sequence goes on along the minus strand of JASUUH010000085.1, from coordinate 3,132,761 downwards.
AAGAAGGATAGCTGCAAAAGAAAAAAAAAATGTTGGCTTGTTTTTTATAAAATACAAAACACTAGGTGGTTGGTAGATATTTGGCCAAAAGAAAAAGAGAAATAATACTGAGTAGAAAGAAAATAAGACAAAAACTTATTTATATAAAAAAAAATTTAAATGTCTAGTTTTCTTTGTAATTAATTAACAATAGTTGTTTGATGGTATCGCATTTACCATGGTTAAGCTTATTTTTAATAATCGTTTGCGTTGCCATTAATATAACTCATCTGTTTTGGTTTCGTTTAGAAAATGTGTAGCTGTTCATTTTCTTTTTAATTTCAATGTCCCATTTTTCAAAATTATATTAATATTTTTAAAAAAATTATTGTTTACCCACATTTTAAAACTTGGAGAGTATGGTTAATATTATGCCAAAGATTAGGGGTACCCGTTCAAATAATTCCTTCTGTTTCTTTGAGAAATCTAGTTATGCATCTCCTTCTAGTTTTAAATTTTTAATGTTTGGCTGAATTAAAGACCCCCAGAGTAACGTATGCAAATTGATAAGGATGGTATATGTTTGTGTTTTTCATTCGGTTGAAAACAATTGAGTTCACATTTTTATTTTAAAAAATTAATTCTTATAAACCTTTGGTTATATTTGAAGTACAATTCCACGTGTTTGTGTTGATGAAATACGGCCATAAATAAATAAATAATCAAAATATTGCTGGTTCGTTGCAGCTGGGAAATTGCCAAAGAACAATGGGATTCCATGGAGAGGAAATTCAGGATTAAGTGATGGTAACTCAACAACAGATGTAAAGGGTGGTCTAGTTGGAGGATATTATGACGCTGGAGACAACACAAAATTCCATTTTCCAATGTCGTTTGCTATGACTATGCTCAGTTGGAGTCTCATTGAATACAATCACAAATATCAATCCATTGGCGAATACGACCATATGCGAGACCTCATCAAATGGGGCACTGATTATTTGCTCCTCACCTTCAATTCCTCTGCCACCAAGATCGACCAAATCTATGCTCAGGTAAGCAGACTTTGTTCACGTTTTGATGAGCCATACTGCCGCATAATCTTTGATTGGTCAAACTATTATTTTTCCGAGATATTAAATAGTTGTGCCACAGGTGCAGTTTCTCAATAAATCATTTCTTTCTTTGTATATGTACATATAGACAAAAGTAAAAGTTTCTGTGACAATTGGAAGTGTACAACTTGTAGGTTGGTGGGTCTCAAAACGGCACTTCAGAACCAAATGACCATAACTGTTGGCAGAGACCAGAAGATATGGATTATCCTAGACCAGTTCAAACCATAAATGCAGGGCCTGATCTTGCTGGTGAAATGGCAGCAGCACTAGCAGCAGCATCAATAGTATTTAAAGACAACACTGCTTACTCCAGAAAGCTCGTCAAAGGAGCAAAAACAGTCTTTGATTTCGCAAGGGACGGTGGCAAAAGAAGGCCATATTGTCGTGGGAATCCTTTCATTGAACCATATTACAACTCCAGTGGATACTTTGATGAATATATGTGGGGTGCTGCCTGGTTGTATTATGCCACAGGAAATGTTTCCTATCTTTCACTGGCAACAAATTCAGGCTTACCTAAGAATTCCAAGGCATTTTATAGGATTCCTGAAAAGAGTGTGCTCAGCTGGGACAACAAGTTACCTGCAGCCATGCTCTTGTTGACGAGATTCAGGATTTTTTTGAGCCCAGGTTACCCTTACGAGGATATGCTGCGGATGTATCACAATACAACTAGTCTCACTATGTGTTCTTATCTTCAACAATTTCATGTCTTCAACTGGACCCGAGGTATACATGCGCTCAAAAACCTGAAACACAGTTGATTATATAATTATGACTAGTTATGTGGTTTTTGATTGAATTGTTTTAGGGGGAATGGTCCAACTGAACCAGGGGAAACCACAACCTCTACAATATGTGGCTAACGCGGCTTTCTTAGCATCACTCTATGTTGATTACTTGAATGCCTCTGGAGCTCCAGGGTTCACTTGTGGTCCCAACTTCATTACATCAGCTAAGCTTCGAAGTTTCGCAACATCCCAGGTATCTCTTCTCTATTCTTAAATTTGGTTTAAGAATTACACATTCTGGGAAGAGCAGCCAACATTTCAATTTTCTCAGTAGGATTTGTTGGGATTTCTTGCTTCACAAGGTTGATATATTCATATGCTAGTAGGGCAGAATCAAAATGGGTACCATTAAATCAAAATCAAATTTATTCACCGAATTTGCTTCCAGAGTGACAATTAAATTAGTTCTTGAAAAAATCATGCTTGTTTTGTATTCACTGCACAGATTGGCTACATTCTCGGGAAGAACCCCATGAAAATGAGCTATGTGGTGGGACATGGCAAGAAGTTCCCTAGACATTTGCATCACCGTGGTGCCTCAATACCCAGTGATGGCAAAAAGTATTCATGCAAAGGAGGATGGAAATGGTCTAACAACCCAAAACCCAACCCTCACAACATTACAGGAGCTATGGTCGCAGGGCCTGATCGGTTTGACAAATTCCATGATGTAAGAACCAATCATAACTACACAGAGCCGACTTTAGCCGGGAACGCTGGACTGGTCGCTGCACTTGCATCATTGACAACCAGTGCTGGCATTGGCATAGACAAGAATACCATGTTTTCAGCAATTCCACCGCTCTACCCACAGAGCCCTCCACCCCCACCGCAATGGAAGCCTTGAACCAAGACAGCTGCTACAAACAAACTGGGTTTTGATGTCTATAGCTTCACTTCACTCTCTCTTCCCTATAGTTTACCTTTTTTCTTTTTCTTTTTTTTCCCATTTTTTCCTTGTTTGTACAAAACAATCACATATATTCATTCTTCTGAGACAGAGGGATGTTTCTCATATATACATGCATTATCTTTATATTTGCTTGTACGCATTCAGCAGGCAACTTTATTGTTGTGCTTTACGGTAAACAAAATTCTTGCAAGCAGTCTTTTATCTTGCATGCAGTATAACATAATTGGTTTGGCCCTTCCAACAGAAGTGAGAGGGCGCGTGACATGAACTAAAAATGATACCTGATTCCTCTTATGATTTTGGATTAAATTCACAATTCTAGTCGATCCTTGCTGATTTAACTCGAGCATGCGTCTTTGAAAAGATTACGAATTGATATCCAAGAACAAGTTTTGGCACACCCACGCTCCACCAACCACAACGAAGCCATCAACATCACCAATAGGCCACCGTTACCACCATATACCCCACCAAAACAGCAGCTAACCGCCTAACCACCACCGTAGATTTGCCACCTCCTCAACCAAATTACTTTACCTTCATCAATTCTATCTTTCTGTACAATCGCCGTAATCCACCCCTCCGTTCGTCGCAACCGCCATCAGCCTCTCTGCCGCTGCTTTGTTTCAATTTGCCCACTCAGTCACCCCGAATCTTACACACCACGCCGCTATCACATTCACAAAGGCCTCGTTTCTCCAAGTTCCAACCACTACCGCTCAGTTTTCCGGTCACGTTACATCGGAAGCTGTTTCACGGACTAATTACGATTTTGCCATTCGTCCATTCATTATTTCTTGTCTTTTTTTTTTTTTTTTAAAAAAGAGAAGAATGTGAAAAAAGTAGCGAATTCTAAAAAGATAAAAACCAACAAAGCGATTTTGGAAGAAAATGTTTCTCGTATGACAAAGCATCTGTAACGGTTCCAGCAATCACAACATCGTGTAACGGAACTCTCAGAAGTTCCAAAGGAGGCATTGGATGCAGTGAAACGATCATTTAAGGCGTTAAGATGTTCAGCTTATTAGACCTTCGACTTAGCCATAGACAAACCTTCCATCGATAGAAAATAATTGAATAGGTGCCTGAAATTAGGCATGAAATCTATTCTTATCTGAATGAGCACGTTGTTTCAAAAGAAAAGATATAATCTATTCCTATTTAAATTTTATATCTAATTATATGATTGAAATTGTACAAGAAACTGAAGTTGAAGAGACATCAATTGTTATCGAGATTGATATGATTGACATTGAAGACTAAGAATTATTAGTAAAGACTCAGGGACGATCCATCTACTCCCACTAAGGACAATAAATTTGTCCTTAAAAAAGAAACAGCTGAAAAAGTGGAATTAAATAAAGCGAGTTTTTGAGTAAAATTTAAAGAAACGCCAAAGTCATTTTATCATTGTGTATTCACGAAAATCTTCTATCTTCTCAAAACAAATACAAGAAGAAATTGAATTATGGGTACTTTCGAGTTTTAAGAAAAATTGATATAAAGTATTATTGTACCAGTTGTAATATTAAGTACTCCTACACTGCAAGTTTCATCTTCTAGATAGTTTTTTATTTTTAGCTAATTCGATGAGTGTTTTTTTTTTTTTTTAAAGAAAGAATGAGCGACTGATGTAGGAAGTATATGTGGTAAAATATATCAAAAACTATGTATTCGAAACTAATTAGCCTTTTGTATTTTAGTAAGATTTATCTTATTTTAATAAGTTTATTTGATTTATATTTATAGCTCTAGTTTAGTTAAGACTTTAGATTGTTTCTCTTATTTGAGAATGATTTGGGTTTAATATTTATTATGATAAATAGGTTGGTTATTCATAGTTATTGGATAACTTTCATACTTTTGATACTTTTCATTAATAATATTTTACATTATTCATTTCAGGTTTGTCTTTATCATTAATTGGACGTTTTCTCTCTTTGAATAAAATATTTTCTCATGTATTCAAGACGTATGCTAAAATAATATCTAACATCACTTCCACGTTGCAATATGATTTCGCCAAAAACAAACCTGCTAATACAACTGTTAATGATGAAATTAAAGAATTTGGATTAACTAAAACATTAGAGTAATAAATATTTCTATGATTGAGAACAAGAAAATATAGATTGATTTACATATTTTTAATTAAAAATCTTATTTATAAATTGGAAATATCTTTATTACGTAATCTTTTTATACATCAAATTTTATTAGTTAATCAATGAAAACATGTTCTCTCCAGTATCCACAAAACAGAATTTCAGCAAGTCACAAATAGTGATTGGCTTGATTTTTGAGAGTGCTCTAAGTCAAATTATTTGTTTCTTCCAAAATCTCATCATCATTATTATTATTTCTAAATGCAAGAGCATATATTAGAGAAATTAATATTTATGTCTTATATAAAGAAAGAAAAACACATTATGAGAAAAATGAAAAAGCAACCGAGGATATAACAGAAACGAGGAAATGGAGAGGAGGTAATTAAAAGCCAAGAGGGAAAACGAATGGAAAGAATATATATATATATATATGATGAATTAGCTCAACTCCTAACAGCTCCTCCTCTCCTCTTGATCAACCAAAATTTACTTCCTGATGCTCTTCGTTAGATTCCTCTGCATCTCGGCGAAATGTCCGTTCCCCGATTTCCTCATACACAGGTCAGTCGAGGCGGGCGGTTTTCCCGGCGTAAACCCTCCGACGCTCAAGTCAGCGATTTGGGTCTCTCGGAAAACCTTTACCACAAATCCCGTGGTTTTAAAAAAAAATCAATACTCAAAGAAAAAATCAGACTCGCCCTTAGATCTCCTTTCTGTGTTTTTTTGTCCAACCCTTTTACCTTCTTTGATTGCGCTATTTATAGGCTTCTGGCGGATTCAGTTTCGACTCTTCACGTTTTCCACTTTCCGCTTAACGCGCGTCATGGGTGTGTAAGCGGTTGATGACGGACGTGGCAGTTTGAGAGGTTCGTGCCTGGAGTTCCGGAGGGTGGGGGTCGTGACAGGCCTCGCGGCTCTGGATCTTACCGCAATATGCGCGTTCTGGTAGTTGTTGTGGAGTGAATCCGCTCGCTCGAAATGACCCGTTCGATCGGTAGGAGATCTCGCTCAAGGCATCTTGGTGAAGAATCTTTGATGGGACGAGCAGATATCTCGTGGAGAATAGTCAGCAGAACTTACGGGTTGAGGCGGTGCCAGGATCCATTCTGTAAAGCGAGAATTTCTCGTGGAGCTGGCCTGGTCGTTACTCATCCACAACACCAGTCCCCCAGTTTCTGGTATTTGTAATGAAATAGACTAATACTAGAAACTTGGTACTCGCCCTACCAGGTGTAATCTGCTTGTCGAGATGGCGTGTACGATATAATCTATCGCTTGTCGAGATGGCGTGTGGCCCCACGATATAATCTATCTGCTTGCTGAGATAGCGTGTAGCCCACTTGGCCCCTTCAGTGGCCGATCATATCTTCGAAGAGTCGCGCCACAATTAAATGCTGGTGAGGTGGCACTAATCTATCCATTCGTTTGAATTTTAAACTGACGGTTACGAGTCCCTCGGGACGCGTGCTGTACTATTGTTATAAAGAGAGTGCCCTTACTTGTTTGGGAGCCGTGATTACCCTAAATTGAACTTCTCTCTTTTTTCTGGAATTTTTCGGCTGCTTCCAACTCTTCTTCGTCGGAATACGTGTGATCCTGCCGGTGTGCCGTCGCTTCAGGTATCATTTTCCCTCTTTCGACTCTGATTTCTGCTGTTGTTTCTTCTCTTTCGTTTCGTTTTTCCTTGGGCGGCGTTGTTGTGAGTAGAGTGTTTGAGATGTCGAGGGGGAAAGAAAAAATAATTGAGATTGATGATGACGGGTCGGATTCTCCGCCGAGATGTTTGGCTGCGTCTTCTCCCATTTCTGGGGTTCCTTTAGGATTAGCTGAGCAGCCACATGGTAGGAGTAGTACTAGGGGGGCGTCTTCCGAGGTAACTTCCTCAACTTGTGGTGGTAGTAATGGGGAATCTTCGTGTTCGGAGGATACTCTTAGTGAGGAGTCGAGTAGAGAGTCTGGTGAGGCGTCCTCGCCACCAGGGAAAAAAGAGAGATTAGGTAGTAGAAACCCAGTAGAACAGTATGCTATAGACAATACGGTTAGCTCGACCACAGTAGAAGACCTCGAGGAGCTTCGAGTTAGGTACGGTATTCGAGGATACCCTCCGATTCTGGAAAAAGGACACCTGGCCGACCTCCAGGAGATACGTTACTCTATTATTAGAGAGTTTTAAGCTCGGAATGAGACTTCCATTGCAGCCATATTTTGTTCGGCTGCTCGGTGGATTAGGCCTGGCTCCTGGTCAGCTTAATCCCAATGGATGGAGATTGCTTTCTGGTTTATTTGTCTTGTGGAGTAAATGTGGTCAAAGCGAGCCTACAGTCGATGAGGTTAAGTATCTATACCAGTTGAAGAGTAGTCCCAAGGATGCGGGCTGGTATTATTTCATGTCAAGCTCGAAGACCAGGAAACCTTTAAAGGACCTTCCAACAGGTGGTGGTGGGAAATGGAAAGACAAATTCTTCTTTGCTGGGGGCCCTTGGGGTCAAGTGGCAGAGATTGATGGGAGGAGGGTTTATGTTCCTTCTCGTTTCGTAGTCCCAGGTTGCCCGCTTTGTTTTTGGATGTTTTGTATCTCCAGCTCCCCTTCTCTTCTTCACCCTTCCTCTCCTTTTTTTTTTATATCACGTCGTTTGTGACACGATTCTTTGTTGATCTGTAGGTTCTTGGGGGGTGAGTTACAATATCGAGCCGGCGGTACTCGTCCGAGTACAGACAGCGTTGGCTAAGTCCTGCTCGTACCGCGACCTGTTATCCCCTCATAGCCTGGTCCAGTCTCGTCTCATACCAACTGGTGAGGTCATGGAAGATGATGTGATTGGGCATATGAATAAGAAGCGTCGTCGTGTGGCTCCTGGTAAGGGAGGTCAAAGTAAAGGAGTGCCCCCCGCAAAACGAATCAATGTAGTGGAGAAGGCTGCTCCCCTGAAAATATTGCCGCCTTCTCGACCTTCAGCTGGTGAGGCCAGCGGCATTACCAGTAGAGCTGGACCCTCTTCCTCTCGAGAAGGACCTAAGCAGAAGGCACCAGATGACCGACCAGAGTTGACGCCTTATGTGAGTGAACTCGCCAAGGTGGTAGCCAAAAAGGATTTGGAGGAGTTTGAAGGGAACACCCTTGGCGAGCTGGTTGCGGGTATGCAGTTTGGTGCTTTCCATTTGGGTTGCCTGGCCACTTACTATAAGGCCAAAGTCGGTCGTTATGACCGTAAAATGAAAGATGATATTCAGTCGGCCAAGAAGCGTGCTGATGAAGCTGAGGAGAAAGCCGGGAGTCTTAATGTTGAGAATTTGAAGCTGGTGGAGCAATCTTCTTTTGCTCAAGCGAGAGCTGTTACCCTTGAAGATGAGGTGAAGAAGCTGAAAGATGACTTGGAGACTCAGCGGAACATTCACGAGGCTCAGCAGGAGTCGCTGCATCGCCTCACGAGGTCGACAAGGAGGAAGGCGACATTCGGTATGAGTCAGGATCGGTATTCTTATCAATGCATCATGGTGTTCTCGAAGCAACATCCGGGACTAAAATGGATCACTGCCGGTGTTGCTCAAAGACATCAAGGAGCAAGAAACGAAAGAGGGTGCTGAAGGGCCAGAGCAGGGCGAGGAAGAGCCAGAGCAGGACGAGGAAGAGCCGGGGCGAGGTGCCGTTACCGGAGCGATTTCTCCTCCTCGTATTACACCAACCGAGGTGACTGAGGTCAGCACTCCCCCGGGGGCTACTGGCGAGACCCCACCTGCTCCACCAACCAACCAACCAGCAGAAACGGCTTTGCCTGCTAATCTTTCATCTTCTTAGATATATCCTAGGTTTCCCTAAGGATTTGTAATGTGCTTGCATTATGGCTGCTAGCACTTTTAATACGTAATTTCCAGTTTTTGTTTGACGTCTGTGTTTCCTTCAAACAAATACTTTTGCCTTGGAAATATTTTTGATTTTTCGAGAATTTTCATACGGTCGAGCACGTCCTGGCAAATCTGATTTGTTGTCTTATCAAATAATAGGCTTTGGGACATTGAACCTCATTCTTGCCTAAAAAATATTTAGGCGAACTCGGGAGCCTGCTCGCCTTTAAGTGGTCAAGCAGATCCTGGGACGCTTGGCTTCGTGTCTCCCCATCGAGCAGGATTTGAGACATTGAGCCTCATGCATGCCTTAGAATAATTTTGGGAAATTTGGATTCTGCTCGCCTTTTCGTGGTCGAGCAGAGACCGGCAAGTTTGGCTTCGTGTCTCGCCATCGACCAGGCTTTGAGACATTGAGCCTTGTAGTTGCTTTAGGATATTTTAAGAAATTTTGGAGTCTGCTCGCCTTCACGTGGTCGAGCAGAGACCGGCAAGTTTGGCTTCGTGTCTCGCCATCGAACAGGCTTTGAGACATTGAGCCTTGTACTTGCCTTAGGATGTTTTTAGAAACTCTGGAGTCTGCTCGCCTTTGCTTGGTCGAGCAGATCCTGGCAAGCTTGGCTTCGTGTCTCGCCATCGACCAGGCTTTGAAACATTGAGCCTTCGCATGCCTTAGAAATATCTTGGGAGACTTTGGAGTCTGCTCGCCTTCGTGTGGTCGAGCAGATCCTGGCACGCTTGGCTTCGTGTCTCGCCATCGACCAGGCTTTGAGACACTGAGCCTTCGCATGCCTTAGAAATAATTTAGATACTTGAGTCCGCCGCCGCGGTGGTCGAAGCCGATCCCGCACGTTGGCTTCGTGTCTCGCCATCGACCAGGCTTTGAGACACTGAGCATACGCATGCCTTAGAAATATCTTGGGAGACTTTGAGTCCGCCGCCGCGCAGTAGATCCTGGCACGCTTGGCTTCGTGTCTCGCCATCGACCAGGCTTTGAGACACTGAGCCTTCGCATGCCTTAGAAATAATTTTAGGATACTTCGGAGTCTGCTCGCCTTCGTGTGGTCGAGCCGATCCGGGCACGCTTGGCTTCGTGTCTCGCCATCGACCAGGCTTTGAGACACTGAGCTTTACGCATGCCTTTGAAATATCTTGGGAGACTTTGGAGTCTGCTCGCCTTCGTGTGGTCGAGCAGATCCTGGCACGCTTGGCTTCGTGTCTCGCCATCGACCAGGCTTTGAGACACTGAGCTTTACGCATGCCTTAGAATATTTTAGGATACTTCGGAGTCTGCTCGCCTTCGTGTGGTCGAGCCGATCCGGGCACGCTTGGCTTCGTGTCTCGCCATCGACCAGGCTTTGAGACACTGAGCCTTCGCATGCCTTAGAAATAATTTTGCACAAGTATTATTCATGAAATTCCTCATAATTCTCATTAACGGTGCAGCTCGTCATACATGTTATTGATGAAAATAAGCAGAAACAATAGCTGATAAAAACATGAATAGACGTGACTCACAGTCGTCCGCTTTACTGGAAGTATTTTTTGAGATGGACTGCGTTCCATGGTCGCTTTACTTCGGACCCATCTGCACGAATGAGTTTATATGCCCCTGGTCCAACCACCTGCTTCACCCTATACGGACCTTCCCAGTTGGGCCCGAGCACCCCTTGGGTTGAATCTTTCGTACTCTGGTTCACCCTTCTAAGCACCCAGTCACCCGTTCTGAACTGTCGGATGTGCACCTTCTGGTTGTAATGACGGGCCACCCTCTGCTGGTAAGTGGCAGACCTCCTCGAGGCAATGTCTCTCTTTTCACCCAGTAAATCAAGATTCAGGCATATCTGGTCTTCATTTTCTACCTCATCAAAATGCTCCGTTCGATGGGTGGGCACGCCAATCTCCGCAGGTGCAACTGCCTCATGTCCAAAGGCTAAAGCAAACGGGGTTTCTCCTGTCGCAGTTTTATGTGTTGTCCTGTATGCCCATAACACCCCTGGTAGCTCATCCACCCATGCACCCTTCTTCTCTCCCAGCCTGGTCTTCAAAAGCCTCTTAATAACCTTGTTCATCGCCTCGACCTGCCCATTAGACTGAGGATGAGCAGGCGAGCAGAACTTCAGCTCAATTCCTAGGTTCTGGCAGAATTCTCTAAAGTTGTGGTTATCAAACTGCCTGCCGTTGTCTGTTATTAGGGCGTAGGGAATCCCATAACGGCAGACCAGATTTCTCCATACAAAATCCGTTGTCTTCTTTTCCGTGATCTTTCTTCCTCGATCCACCGTGAAGTAGTCACACCACCATGTGGCCGCTCCTCTTCCTTTTGGTAAGGGCCCAATTAGATCGATCCCCCATTGAGCGAACGGCCATGGTGAGGTCATGCTGGTGAGCTTTTCAGGTGGCTGCGCGGGGATGCTCGCAAAGTTTTGGCAGCTTTTGCAGCTCCTGGTCTTTTCTTGGGCATCCCGATGCATTGTCGGCCAGAAATACCCTTGCCTAAGTGCCTTGTGTGCTAGCGATCTGGCCCCGGAATGATTTCCACAAACTCCCTCATGCACCTCCCTTAGCACGTAATCTGCGTCATCCTCGTCCAGACATCGCAAAAGTGGTAGGGTATACCCTCGCCGATATAGCACCCCATCAATCATTGTATACCTCGATGCCTGGAACTTGATCTTTCTGGCTCCCATTTTATCTGCTGGTAGAATCCCGTCTCTTAAGTACAAGATTATCGGGTCCATCCATGAGGCTTTCTGCTCGACTCTCATCACCTCCAAGCTCTGCTCAATACTAGGAGTGACTTTGGTTTCCAAAGGGACTGACTTCGGCAGCTTTGGATCTGCTACAGCTGCCATTTTGGCCAGGATGTCCGCTCGACAGTTCTCGTTCCTTGGAACTTGGATCACCTCTACAGATTCAAACATCTTGATCATCTGCTTTACTTTCTCCAAGTATTGCCCCATCTTGTTGTCTTTGGGCTGGAACGTCTCACTGATATGGTTGGCCACCAACTGAGAATCGGTCCGTACTTTCACCCTTTCTGCCTTTACTGCCTTAGCCAACTCCAAACCTGCTATCAAAGCCTCATACTCTGCTTGGTTGTTGGTAGCTGTGAATCCCAATTTAACCGCATATGAGATCTCCTCCCCTTCTGGACTTTTCAACACTGATCCGCCCGAGCCTTGCGCTCAAGACCCATCGACTGAGACATGCCAAATCTGCTCTCTCTGCGCTCAGTGATCACATTATTTCTGGCTCAGTGAAATCTGCCACGAAATCTGCTATTGCTTGGGCCTTTATGCACGCTGGGCTTATAACTGATCTCGAACTCACTTAGTTCCACTGCCCATTTAACGAGCCGACCAGAAGCATCGGGCCTGTGTAGCGTCTGTCTCAACGGCTGATTTGTTATCACGGAGATGGGGAATGCTTGGAAATAAGGTCTTAACTTACGAGCGGCCACGACTAAGGCCAGTGCCCATTTCTCCATCGGGGGGTACCTTGTCTCTGCCTCGACCAAGGCTTTGCTCGTATAGTATATGGGACGCTGGACCCCTTCCTCCTCTCTCACTGGGCGAAATGGTAGATGTTCAAACAGGCTGTGGAAAGCTTGTCCCCCTCTCTTGGTGTGGCCAATAGCTGCTGCAATCTTGACGAAGGCTTCTTCACACTCAGGCGTCCATTCTGTTTTTCTCCCCTTCCTCATCACTTGGAAGAATACATGACACCTATCAGTAGCTTTGGATATGAACCGGGTGAGAGCTGCTAGCTTCCCTGTGAGACTCTGTATCTCCTTTAGATTACGAGGAGACCTCATTCCCACTATCGCCTGAATCTTCTCAGGATTTGCCTCGATCCCCCGATGGCTCACCATAAATCCTAAGAATTTCCCTGATACTACTCCGAAAGCACACTTCTCCGGGTTGAGCTTCATCTTATATCTTCTTAAAAGTTCAAATGTCTCCCGCAAGTGCTTTACGTGCTCGGTGGGATTCTTTGACTTGGTGATCATGTCGTCCACATATACCTCCATAGTCTGCCCTATCAGTGGCTTGAAGACCTTGTTCACCAACCTCTGGTATGTTGCCCCAGCGTTTTTTAAGCCGAACGGCATTACCTTGTAGCAGAACAAACCCTGATTAGTAATAAACGCCGTATGCTCCTCATCTTGTCTGCTCATCGGTATTTGATTGTATCCCGAGAAGGCATCCATAAAGCTCAGCAAACCGTGGCCTGCTGTGGAGTCGACGAGCTGGTCAATCTTAGGCAGTGGAAAACTGTCCTTGGGGCATGCCTTGTTGAGGTCTGTGAAGTCGACACACATTCTCCACTTCCCATTAGCCTTCTTCACGAGGACAACATTTGATATCCATTCGGGGTAGTTCACCTCACGAATGAATCCTGCTTTCAAAAGCTTCTCCACCTCGCCATTTATGGCTTCATACCTCCCGATCAAACATCGCCTCTTACGCTCGGGCACCCTTCTTTATGGCTAACTGGTGGCAAGCCACTTCCGGGTCGATCCCAGGCATATCCTCATGCGTCCAGGCGAATACATCCGCATGGGATTGTAAGAAGCTTATCAGCTCCTGCTTCACTTTTTCCTCCAATCTCGACCCCACTTTTACCGTCTTTCCCGGGGTGCCTTGTATCAAGTCCACTGTTTCCCATTCTTCAACTGATTCCTGCCTTGCACCCCTGGTTTCTGCTCGGGTGTCTAGCGAGGTGATTTGCATTGTCTCCTTTGCTGCCGTGGAATAGCAGCTCCGAGCAACTCTCTGGTTTCCCCGCACAACCCCAACTATTCCATTTACCCGATACTTGAGGGCCAAATAGTGGGTAGATAATACTGCCTTGCTCGTTCTCAGAAAGGGGCGGCCTAGAATCACATGATAAGGACTCTCTTCATCAACTACAACAAAGTCTAGAATCATGGTTTTTTCTGATGGGCCTGAACCAATTGTAATAGGCAGCTCGACCACACCAATAGGGTTTAGTCTCCCTCCTCCAAACCCTTTCAGGGAAGTGTTGGTGTGCTCTATCTTCAGATCTGCTATTCCCATTTCCTCCAATGTGGATTTAAAGAGGACATCAACCGAGCTCCCCGTATCGACCAGGATTCTATCGAACCTCCTACTAGTGATGGTGGCTTCGATAACCAGTGCATCCTCGTGAGGATACAATACCCCTTCTTCATCTTCGTCCGTCCACATTATCGGCACTTGCCTGGTTCTAGCCCGCTTTGCCACTGGAGTATTAAAGAATACCTCCTTGCTGGTCATCGCATATCTAGCATAATTCTTCCTGGATCTGTTCGAATCTCCAGCCAAAGTAGGCCCTCCAGCAATAACCCTCACAACAGGCTGTTCACTCCCCATTCTCCTGTCCCTCTGGTCTACCCCCCGTGACGACTCGGTGGTTGGCAGCGCTCCATCAATGAACTCGTCTAAGTATCGATTCCTGACTAGGTCCTCCACCTGGTTCCGAGAGTCTCGACACTGCGCGGTTGTGTGGCCATGGGTGTCATGGAATTCACAAAATCGTTCCTTGTCTCTCCTGCTGGGTAACTTGGTTAATGGAGTGGGAGGGTATAGCAGCCCACGATTTCTGATTGCCTGATACACTTCGTCCAACGGTACTTTCAGGCGTGTATACTGCCCATAACTTTGGCTCTGATCGACCAGGTGCACTGCTTTTTCTCTGGGGGCATTGTTTCGACCGGAGGTGGGGGGCGGGCATCGTCCGCCATCCTTCCGCTCATCATGCGCCGGCTCACCGGTGGACGATGGTATGGTTATACGCCGCCCACCCTCCTCCGTGAATCTCGGGGTGGATGGTGGCATATGCCTACCTGGGATTCGGCCTCGGTGGGTTGGTATAGCGTGGAGCTGTGCCGTCAGAGCTGGTGCTCCTCCGTTTAATCGGGCCGCCTCACGAGGCTTTCTTATCCTTCCTCCTCGCCTCTTCCATCCGCCGCCGCTAATCTTCGCATTTTTCCTCCTCAATCTCATATCCTCTTCGCCGCTCATATCACGATCAGACAGGGGGGTTCCTCAGGTTATACCACAACCGCCCTATTCTCACTCCACTTTTCAACCCCTTGAGAGCTTGAGGGTGATTAAAAGCTCCAAGGTCGAGCACTGCACGGTGATACCTCTTAATAAATTCTCGGAGGTTCTCCTCCTCCCCCTGCTTTATGCTCATCAGCTCCATCATGTCATCCTCTGGTGCCATCGCCCCTCGAAAGTGCTCAGCAAATATTTGGCACATCTGGTCGAATGCTCCCTCGAGCAAGCTGTCGATACCACTCCCGTGCTCGCCCCTCCAATGTTAGTGGGAACACCCGACATCTCTGAGCATGGGAGAGTCCCTGCACCCCAGTTATATCATTAAACCGCTCTATGTGCACCAGCGGGTCAGTCCGCCCAGCATATCTGAGGTCGGGGAGGCGGAAGTCTCTCGGGATGATGGCCCCCATAATTTCCGCAGAGAGGGGTGACTCGCTGTCCAGCATTATCCTCCAACTCGGCGTTTTATTGGAACCCCTCATGTCGTCTATTATCTGCGCCAGTTTCTGCACCTCCTCCTCCAACTGTATAGCTCGACCAAGATCACGTGCTGCCACCTGGTCTCGTTCTAACTCAACATCATGCAGATGTTGTCGAAGCTCTCTTTCCTCCTCGTTCTCCGCCCGACCATTGTTACCAACATCTAGCCGGTTGAACCGTCCCTCGACTTGGCTTCCTCCCTGCACTGGAATCATTGGCCTCGACTCAAAGCTTCGTGATCCCTCCTTGTCTCGCGTAACCATCTCATCACCATTCCTTCTGTCCAAGCGGTCCTGCATCCCTACACCGCTTCTCCTACGCTCCTCCTGAGCTTCCCTTTGCCCACTTCTTAATTCGCACAGAATGGTTGTCAGGGTTTCCATCTGCCTCTCCATTCGTTCCATCCGTTCATGCATCCCCCGTTCTCGTGCCTCATTGGCTATCTCTCTCAGGGTCGCAGATTCGTTTAACCCTGTGTCTCCTCCCTGAGCACTACTTCCCGCCATATCCATGATTTTCTCAGCCTTCTTCTTCTTCTTCTACTTTCGGTATACGGAAGCTTTTTGCTAGCTCCCCACAGACGGCGCCAAAATGTTGATGCGCGAATTGGTCTGCTCGGCAACAACGGTATCTCCTCCTCGCTTGATCAACCAGCTCTACTTCCTAGTCGCCTCTTCGTTAGATTCCTCTGCTATCTCGAGCAGAAATGTCCGTTCCCTTCTTCCTCAATTTCCTGCGTACACAAGTACCGGTCAGAGTGCGCCGGGCGGTTTTCCCGGCGTAAACCCTCCGACGCTCAAGTCAGCGATTTGGGTCTCTCGGAAAACCTTTACCACAAATCCCGTGGTTTTAAAAAAAAATCAATACTCAAAGAAAAAATCAGACTCGCCCTTAGATCTCCTTTCTGTGTTTTTTTGTCCAACCCTTTTACCTTCTTTGATTGCGCTATTTATAGTCTTCATGATTCCGACTCTTCACGTTTTCCACTTTCCGCTTAACGCGCGTCATGGGTGTGTAAGCGGTTGATGACGGACGTGGCAGTTTGAGAGGTTCGTGCCTGGAGTTCCGGAGGGTGGGGGTCGTGACAGGCCTCGCGGCTCTGGATCTTACCGCAATATGCGCGTTCTGGTAGTTGTTGTGGAGTGAATCTGCCGCTCGCTCGAAATGACCCCGTTCGATCGAGTAGATCTCTGCTCGCCAAGGCATCCTGGTGAAGAATCTTTGATGGGACGAGCAGATATCTCGTGGAGAATAGGTCGAGCAGGAACTTCTGGGTTCGCTGAGACGGTGCCCAGGGATCCATTCCTGTAAAGAGCAGGAATTTCTCGTGGAGCTGGCCTGGTCGTTACTCATCCACAACATATAATGATGATAATCAACTCAATATGAGTTTGTTGGGATAAATAAATTAATAAATGAATGTGATAGAATTGGCATGAAATAATTCACGGTTTTCGAATGAGAAGTTGATACCGAAATTAAGCCCAGGGTGCTGGCTTCTAGACCCATGGCCACCATTCACAGTTTTCAACGATCAAGATTACGGTGGTTAATAAACTAAATTATTTCTGTTATATAAATGAAATAAGTTGATTTAAAAAGTAGTTTGATATTTGGTAAAATTAGAGATGGCAATGAAGTGGGGGTGGGGGTAGGGATGCCTACCCCATTCCCCACCCCATTAAAAATTTTAACTTCATTCCCCAATAAATTTAGTAGGGTGGGGATGAGGAATTCCCATGTGGGGAACGGTTTCCCCATCCCCACCCCATTCCCCATTTATTTATTTTATAATAGATATAGATATATGATTTCAATAAATTAAAAATTAAAAACTTCAATTAAATCATTATCATATTACTAGGTATTTAAATTATGTAAAAAAAATCTCCAAATATTTGTAGTAATATCTTGATATAATATTAAAATTAAAAAATATTTGAAGAGAGTAGTTCTTAAGAGAGAAAAGAAAACACAATAATATTTTAAGGTTGAATAAAAATTATATTCTAAGGTTTTCTTTTAGTTATAATCTATTTGTATCAAGTAAAAATTAAAAAAAAATTATTAACTAACATTGTAATTGATAAAACAAAAATTATTAAATAAAATTTAGAAAAAATATCTATTGGGGAAAGGGGTGGGGTGGGGAGTACAAAACCAAACCCCACCCCATTAAGAATTTGGGGATTATTTTTCTCTCATCCCCACCACATTCCCCAAAAATTATTTAAAATTCACACCATTTGGGGTGCCGCCCCAAACCCATGGAGAATTTTGCCATCCCTAGGTAAAATATGTTGTTGGGGTTGCTGTAAGTTTAAAAAGTAAAATACATACATTTAGTAAATTTTATTATCAAAATTTTATTTTATTATATAATGGCCAAAATAAATATAAGTTTAAAATTTTTTATTTATATATTAAGGTTTGCAGAACAATAAGATGTAATTATCTTTTTTATTAAATTATTGAGATTATAATAAAAACTTTTTTAAAAAATGTGATGACTTGTTTAATAAACTGCATATAAAAAGCATATCTATCTACTAGTTTTTCTCAAAAGAAAAAAAAAATTATACAATAAACAACTTTTTAAAAAATTTACCAAATACAATTTTACTAAAATTTATGAAATAAAAAATATATATTATTTAAACATTAATCCCAAACAATGTCTAACTAATAATGAATTATTTTAATTTATAATAGTCAGATCCATATGAAATTTTGGAAGCACTACATTCTCCACCAAGACCATATAATCGCACTAAATTACATTTTATACCGTTTTTGGTGTAAAATGCATCTCTAATGGAACATCATAATTTGCACCAAAATGGTGTTATGAATACTATTGCACCAAATATGGTGCAACACTATTCATTTGGTGCTAGGAGAAAAAAGTCTCAAATATCCTTATTTTTTTATTTATTTACATATATGTCATATTTTATATAATATTTTAAATTATTATTATTATTTTTGTTATTATTATTTTTAATTTTTGAATATTATACTAATATTTTAAATAAAAAAATTCAACACAAAAATTAATAATAATAATAAAATGCCAATAACATTAATTACTATATTACATATTACAAAATTAAAAATATAAAATTAAATTAACACAAATTAAAAAAGCTACTACTACTAGCATAAATTAGAACAATTATTTAATAATATTGGAGATCATTATTAGATCCTCCAATATCATCAAAATATTGGCCAAAATTATTGGAAGTATTTTGAGATGTTTGGCCTTACTGAGATTTTCTCTGCAAAATCTTAATTTGTTCATCTTGAAAATATTAAAGTAAGCTTGGATCACTTATCGAATTTAAATCTTTAAGTAAAATTTTGTTTTCTTCACGATATGTGACCATCTCCAATTTTTTTTTTCTTATTTTGGGCTCGCATCATTTGAATTTGATAAACAAACAAATCAAGGATAAAGAGGCTCACATAGCACTCCGAAATGCACTAATTGATCATTTATGGGATGAATTTAGTAATTCGAATAACTAGAGTATTATTATTGTTATTGTATTTTTCTATATTAATGTAATGTTTAATTATGAATTTAGTAATTCGAATAACAAGAGTATTATTATTGTTATTGCATTTTTCTATCTTAATGTAATGTTTAATTTTCATAATGTACTAATTTAGTTAATTAAATGTAACTTTAATAATTTTTTATATTTTTTTGTTAATCGATATAAAATTAATTATTACTTAATTATCTATATTAATAATTATATTTATTGTGTTAATTGAATTAATTCTTGATGATTAAAAGAATAAAAAGAAGAATATTATTTTTGGTGTAAAATTTGGTGTAAATGGGTTGGAGATGAAATAGTAATTTGATGTGAAAAAAGTATATTTTTAGTGTTAGTGTTACACCAAAATAGTGTTACCCATTGAAAATGGCCTTACACACTTCTCAGGCAATCATATAATACCACAATTGTAATTTTAGTTTGCTGACAAATCAACTATTGATTATGAATTAAAAGTCAAATAATGATTTTCGTTGTATCGTTCAGATAGTTGAAACCCATGAAAATCATTGGCAAAAGAGGATATTGGCGTGCAACATTTGATGAATTGTCAAGTCGAAACTTCTTGTCCATTGTCAATCGAAAGAGCATTCTAAAATAGACATATTTTTATCATAATGGGTTTCTGGTGCTCGAAGATAGACTACATATTTATATGTGATAGACATTGCATGCACATGCACGTGACATATCTAACATTTTTGCGTTCGGCAATAACTTGATCGTTTGTTGCATTTTACAGCAAATCTAATATTCTTTGCAAGCAGTCTGGCAGTTAAAGTATGGAGTCTGTTTGCTGTGATTAATTATCAGTTGCATGTATATTCCCAGTATTCAGATCAGTGGCAAGGTCTCAGGCAGACAGTTTCAGTCCTCAACCTCAGAAAATTTCTGAAAATTTTCCTCTACACGTCAGTCACCAAGTACTCTTTTTCTGGTTGCTTCCCGGTCATCATCTGTATCAATGGAAATTCTTTTCTGAGGGGGAAAAAAAGGGAAAGATACCATATTCTCTCACCAATTTCAATCATAAGGATTGAAAGGCGCTTTCATTAGTGAAGACAATTACCAGAAGATGGGACCTATTTCAGATTCTGCAAGACCAAATTTGTCTTTTTTTTTTTTTTTTTTTCCTCCTCAAATTAACAGTTATGAGTGAAGGGCATAAAAGATGGGAGAGGTTTTGGATCAGTTTCCTTTTTATAAATTAAAATTTGCAGATATGATTCAGCTATCATTGCAAATAGCAAGAACCAGGCTCTAGGGGAGCAGAGCGGCCTGGTTGAGTTAATGGAGTGCCGGCAGCTAATGGAGCAGCCGCAATTCCTCTTTGATTCAGCAAACACCTGAAATGTGCCAGCCTTCCGGTAACTTGCTTTGCCTCCTTTGCCAGCTTGTCATATGGGGTCCATAACCGCTCTGGGAGAGAAGTAAATAGACAAGAGAAGAATTTTGTTAGTAGATGATCAAAAAAGATGATATCAATGCAACAATTTCATAATCATCCTAATAAAAGCTTTTCTAATACTTGTTCTAAGAAATAAAACACGCCAATTGCCAAAACAATGCTCTTGAGCTAATGGATATTATCATTGACCTAATAAACAAGTACCTGCAGCTGCTGCAGCACGTGGCCATATGGTTTGCTGAATATCCGATGCATCAACTGTTTCACCCCACATGCATACTTCACCACCTATAACTAATTTCTGCTGCTCGGATTTTGTGATATTTGTAAGTGGTTCGTTCATATAGAATTGTTCCCACGTGGTATCCAAGTGGTCCAAATACCACTTATCCTGGTTGCTTACAATGCACCTTAATCCAGCTGCAACAACTTTCTGAGCAACACCACCACCAAGCCTATGCAAATTTTAAGCAGAAATTAATCTTTCTGAAATCTTGAGAGATCAAACAGAAATTATGAGTCTTACATCATTTTGTGATCTATGAAATATTTGATTTCAAGTTCATAATCAATTTGCAAATGAGATTTACATTCCATGAAAAGAAAACACTAGCAAATCAAATTTATCAAACATATCTGGAATAATTACCCATGGACCATTACTGAACAAAAAATTTATGATGTTTTTGTACATCTAGTGAATTTTTTAAGAGTTAAATATTTAGTAACAAAAGTGGGCAACATTTTTAACCTAAGTTTATAATTTTTAAGCCTCTCTGCGAAGGGTTGAAAGAGAGAGGTTGCTGTTAAGTACAAGCAAACACCATAGATTGGATGTAATTCTTTGTAAAAGCAATGCTACCACAAGGTTCCACCAGAACCTTGTACTTTTTCTGAACATTTTGACTACAACAGGGAACACTGGAGTTTATATGACATGAGTTTTCTCTGTCAGGTTGGAAAAAGATCGAGAAGAACATACCAGTTGTGAACCACTGTTTTTGGGCTCAATTTATTGCCAAAGTTGTTGAAGGTCTCTTCCCTGACATATTTCATTTCCATGATTGGAAAGACATAAAAACCACATGATTGACTATAATCATCATTCATAAGATCCATACCAGTTTACAATTTCATATCCATGCGAAATAGCTATTTTCTGGGCTTGCAACACAAAGTACTGATAAGCTTGAGATTCATTCATAGAATGCTCTTTTAACCTGCACGTCACAGCAGTTAAGAATCTAGTAAGTCTATTGTCTGTTAGGCTATGACTAGAGTTCCACATGAAGTCCAACCTAATCAAAATAAAACAAAATAAGAAACATCAAAGTCCAGAATATATAATAAACTATCCCAAATTAAGGGAATTATGAAGAACAAGTGTGCCTGTGACAAATTGACAACCAAGTCCCAAATAGAAGATCAGTTAAACCTACATATCTGAAAATAACCACCATCTATAATGAACTTTTAAGCACAAAAATTTTGATAAACACAAACTTAAAATCTGAAACCAGATGGATCTGTTTTTAAGATGTTCCTTGCAGCTAAGGTTGTTACGACATAGTAGGACAAGATCTTGAGGTTATTACCATTTTGATACATGAGGAGTCAATGTCCAGCAACCTGAACAAAATGATGAAAAAGCAATAAATTATCAATAAAACATTGTCATATTTGGTCAATTATTACAAAAGTCAATGAAATAAGCAAATCATTTAAATAGTAAGAACAATAACATCTTACAAAAAGAGAAATTAATCAAAGCAGGATATGAATAGCACTTCTGTTGCAGTAAAACAACAATATCCGCAATCAAGGTCATGAACATAATGTTGTATTATATGCTATTCATAATGCTACAAAATTACAAATGGATTCTATAATTAAAGGTACTGCACTAATATGTTCAGTCGAATGAATCAATCTCTGCAGACAAGAACAATGTAAACCGACAGATATCCACTCCATTAAATAGAGAACATTAGACCGGATACTAACAAAATGACACATCTGAGGAACATGGAAAAATCAACCAAGTCATTCACCTAATTAGTAAACTTGATAGATATCAATACAGGGAAGAAAAAAATTATAAGGGTATTTTTCAATGTTTCTTTTTCTTTCATTTTATTGTATTAGAAGATTAAAAGAATTGGATTGTTGAACTTCGCACTTCATGGCAGGACCAAAATTTTTAAGATGATTAAAATGTCTGAATATACTATTCAATCTCAAACTATCCTTCACCACACTGCAACTTCTCAAATTGCCACATTTCATATTCTCATGCAGTAATAATAGTAGCCTTGTCCTCGTTAATTTTTATCCTTCGTGTTATCTTAAAAAATCAGCAAATTGAAGAAGCATTGAACTGAAATTATATGTGGTACTACAAATAATAACAATACCAATATTGCAAGAGTGAATTACAATAAAGAACTTACTTGTGTCAACTTCATCACCCCCCAAATGAACGAACTTATATTTAAAGACTTTGCTGAAATCTGAGAAACAAAAGTTTCAGTAATGTTAGATTGTTGATTCCCACTTTTCATTTGAGTTAAGCATGTTAAGTTAGAGAGAAAAAAATTAATATTGTTATAACATCAAGCAACTGTGTTCGGGAAAGGAAGAAGTGATATTACCTGAAAGTATCCCATCTATCACCTTAAATGTAAATTTATTGCTGACATCAAGCGGCTGCTGACAGTCCTTCGATGGCCACAAAGAAGGATAGCCCTTGCCCCTAAACATTAAAACTCACCTATAAAACCTAATACAAGGACTTTGTAAAAGCTTTTCTTTCCTACACCATGTTAAAAGTTATTAACCATATTAAAAAAGTGATGCAATAGACATTACACAACCAAACATGAGTCAAACAGCAACTTAGGGACTAGATTCTTCTTTTTCTTTTTCTCAATCCATGTGCATTGAAAGTATTCAACTATCTCAGATCTTACTTATATTAATTCTTGAACAAAAAGTATATCATCTGACATAGGATAAATACAGTTGTAAGAATGGATTTCTCATTATTACCAAGAGAGAGCATGCCCAGGCACATCTAGTTCAGCTAATACATTAATTCCTCGTTTCTGAGCATAGCTGCACATAAGTTGATAGTCAATGTGTTAGAGATAGAGAAACAAGGAGAAAGTAAGTGGAGCAAACAAGTCACAGAGCCCATGCCTCACAATTTCAGCTGCATCAGCCATTGTATATCTTTCAGAAGTCGAATAAGCACCATCCCATAGTTTTGGATATGAAGGTATCTCCAAAGGAAAAGATTGCGTATCTACAATGTGCCAGTGCAACACATTCTGCATGAAAATAAGAACTAGTAATGTGCAGAGACCAATTTCCAAAGCTGTTATCTATTACTAAACTACTTGCTTCCTCCAATCACAAGAATATGCCCACAATTGTCAGTTGTCAGATGAAATATCAGATATGTCCTCGATACCAGTTCTGTCAGTTCTATATTACATACCAGCTTTGCATAAGCCATAGAGTCAATAACATTCTTGATTATCGGCAATGGTTGGTAATGTCGAGATGTATCTGCAGCAAATTTCAATTGAAATCGGATAAATCATATTTGTTTGAAAGAAAAGTTTAAAAAAAAAAATTCACTAACTACTAGAAGGAAGCTATATTCGCTTCTTAATAGAATTATGATGAGAAAAACAAGCAGGAGCAAATGGTCATGCCGCTTATGCAGTCAAGTGAACCCAATACAATTCCCATTTACTAATTCATAAGATAAGTTGTTTGATAGCAAACACTTTGAAGCACTACATCTCAACACGGCCATAATTACGCTAGATGACTTAAAAGTGGTTTAATATAAATATTGACCTATAAACAGATAACATTTTCTTAGACATGTCATTAGGATAGTATAAGAAGCTTCTCACCAATTAAGAGCCCACGAAAAGAAAACCTTGGCTGGTCATTTATGATCCAGGGAGTCATCAGAATTTCTATTACCCTGGAACTGAAGTTGAATTGGCATAGCTGGCTGAATGTCTGCCGAACATGCAAATAAGAATATTTTAAGAATTACGAAACTTGTTTAGAATGTCAAAGCATCATTGACATTATCATAAATGAAAGCACCTAACCTGAAGACCATGCAAAGCCCCATAAACTGTCTGTGCCTGCAGTTCATAGTAAACTTTAGTTGATCAAAGACTTACCAATTAATAAAAACAAATACAATCTGATATCCTGACCAACTAAAAAGTATATTCATTTAATACCAGATCAAGTGTAATAAGACATAATGCACATCCATTATAAAGCAATCACCAATAACTATGTCACAGACATTACTATATTGAGGCTGCTTTGCTGTGTGATGTGTGTGTTTGTTTGTGTGTATATATGGTAAATATTGACGGCTGCAGCAGTTTCTCTAACAATCCCGTAAGTTCATAGAACGGTATCAACAAATGCCTTATTCTTGTGTCGTGAAAGAACAGGGTAAAATCTACATGGTTGCAACCAATAAACCACAAGCAAGGACGTAATGTTCATGATCATTTAACTGCATTCATATGAAAAAGCAGTGCATTGTCTACAAGCTTCACATGAGCATTTACCAAGAAAATGCGGCAAAAAGCGGAAGACAATCTGTCAAGTACATTCCATGGTTAACAAAATCATATCAATAACATCATTTTGTCTCTAGAGATTGATTATACAGTCTTTCAATGTCTAATACACAATCCTATGTTGTTCAAAGTGATTGCTCTGGTGCTTAAGTGATGTACTCTTCCAAACTCCTAAACTGGCTAAGATTTAAAACTATAATTCCTTGAAGGTATTTACCTTAAAGAATTAGGTCATAACATGTAGACAATTTTTTTTTTTTTTTTCTAATTGAACGTAGGCATTAGCCTTTTGGCTCTATTGTTAAGACACTTAGAGACAGCCATATTTGAGTAGAAAAATGAAAGCATTTCAGATATTTGCTTTGAAAATTGTGGTCAAGGTTCTTGTCACAGGGGTCAATGTCAACTTAAGTCTCCCTTTTTTTTTTTTTTTAATTTCTCCTCTTCTTTTATTGCTACACCTGATAATGGCAAAAAGTATGAAAAGGATCAGTAAGGCCTACCTCAAGATGTGCATAAGTTGGCTTATCAGGTGAAGGGACCAATAACTTGTAAGACTCATCAATTCCATATTGTAACTGCAAAGGACATGAAAATTATCAAGCAATGATGTAAACGTTTTAATTAGTAAAGTAAACAAACGTTATATCAGATGAGAAAACAGGGATCATTTTAATTTAATGGAGACAAACACAGAAGAAAACAACATTAATCTGTAACGAAAAGACAAAAATATTGTACAAGCAAAGGTTAAAACCAACTGAAATTAAAAGCCCACCCAAAAGAAAAAAATTCTTATCCGCATTTTAAAGCAAAATCATTTAACAAAGAAACAAAAAACTCATTATACAGAAAATTGAAGAAACAAGAAATGAGTTAGCTTATGGTTTCATCCAACCAGAATCGAATCTTGATTCAGTGTACAAAAAGTCTAAAACAAATGGGTAATCAAAGATAATGTAGAAAAAAACCAAGCAATGAAATTAACAAATACCTCGTCTTTTGTAGATGAAATGAAAACGTTCAAGCCCTGAAGAACTCTGGATTGATCAAGCTTAGACATATCACCATCAACAACATGAGCCCCCTTGACAACAGCAAGAAACCTTGAGAATCCATCTTTCAAAATCCCAGAAGCATCTTTGTACTTGCTCCCCTGACTCATTATCTCAAAATCCTTTCCCACATAAAGACTCTTATGCCCATGACTCACAGATTGTGGCATTGGCCATATCCTCACCCCATTTTCACCAATACCACGACCACCCTTTATCCCTACCACTTGAACAAGAAACAACACCAAATTCAAAACCCAGAAAGCTCCCATTACTCTCCTCTCCGTAACACCCAAAACCCACATTTTGCTTCAAGGAATGTTATGTTACAACTTACACATTTATGCAGTTGCAGAGGTACAGTTTGTATTATTAAAGTTGTTACATATATATATATATATATAATTAGTGGAAAATGAAAGGAATCTTGAAGCAATGTAGAAAGAGCCGTGCGAATAGGGATTGCGAATTTAAGGCAATAAATGCTTAGCTCATCCCTTTGTTGTTATTTTACTTACTTATTGTTATTTGTTAGTTAATGAATTATTCTCAATAAAGACAGACTGATTTTTGGACTTTTTTTTTTTTTTAATTTAATCAAACTATAATTATTGTTGGTTTAGTTACCCAATATTGTTTGATGAATCTTATCTGTTCATTTTTTAAGTCGTTATGTGTTTAATGCTTGGGCCCGCGTAACGTGCATGCTTTATGAATTTTTTGTTTTGGTACATATGCATGGTTTATGATTTGAATTAAAAGTTTTTTTCTTTTACCATTAAATTTTAAAATATAATCAATTGCGTGATCAATTCCATGATTTTCTGTTTTTGTTGATATCTCCCGCCAAAGTGGCGTAAGGGTTTCGCCGAAAAGTAGCCTTTGACGTGGTCCCCACGTAGTGATACCTATATGGACCGTTGATTTTTTATCGTAACGAACACATCATGGGGAAAGATTCAGGAGCGGGATGAGGCCAGTTTGGAAATCCCGTGTTTTTTAAAATAATTACTGTAAGTTATATAATAAAAATAATCAGTTATAAAAAGAGTAAGTTAAGCGTTTAGTAAATTTATTTTTAAAAATATTATAAATTTTAAAAACAGTTATGAATATTTTGTATATTTTACTGTTAAATTACTAAAAAAATAAATAATTAGAATGTGTATAATGTAAGATAATATTTATATATATATATATATATAAATGTATATAAATATAATATTTTTAATTGTGTATTATAATAATTTTTACTAAAAATAAATTTTATAATATATTGATTTTATTGTTGATTTTTTAATTTTAAAATAATTGATAATTAAATCTATAATATAATGAAATAAATTTAATAATAATTCAACTAATAAATTGATGTTCATCAATATTAATTTATTAAAATATTGATTTTGCTTATAATTTGAATAAGGATAATTTTAGATTTAGGTAATAGTTTTAAGGATATTTATATAATTGTATTAAAGAATAAAATTGATTCTCAAAATCAGAATCTAAAAACTACTCATTCCTTATTTTTCGAAATCAGCTTTAAGAGAAGTTGATTTTAACAAAAGTGATTTTGATTTTTTTTACCAAACACCAAAATTAAATTTTAGATTTTTAAAATCACTTTTAAACCTCCCAAAAACAATCCCAAACTGGCCATAAAAAAGACAGCATTACGAAATGAATTAAATTGTGATAATATAGTTTCAAGTTTTAAGTATATTTATTTTATGCAAATTTAATGTAACCTAAATTCATTAGTTTGATTAAAACATAAAATAATAAAAAAATTATTCTAATTAAATAAATTGTGTCATATTAATTTATATAAATTAAATTTATACAACAATAGAGTAAGAGGATTTGCTACGTTATGAAACGTCACTTAATTGAATTCAAAGGCTTGGAATTTACCGAAAGTGGGTCATTCCTTTCAAGCTTTTGCATTTGTTTGTTAAGCAACACCTAAGCCTAAAGCAGCTGTTTATGTATTATTCTGTGAGGAATTTTGTTTTATTCTTTGTCTTTCTTTTCTTTTTTTCTCCCTTTTCTCTTACTTTAAGATTTCGTACAAACTTCTTCTTTGAATTTCTTGGAGCATATTTTTAATTTTTCTTCAAGGATGAAGTCACTGACGCGGTGATCAAGCATAGCCTCGGCATAGTTTTAAATGCAACTTTGGTAAAATTGTAAACTGTAACTCAAAAGCAAATTGGACTTTTTTAAATGAATTTAATTAAAAAATAATTTTATTAAACGTTTCAAATTTGTGACCAAAAACTAAGCAATACGTAGCAACAATGGTTGGATGTTTCAAAGAGTTAATACCCACTTTGAGTCTTTGATTTTTGAAGTTGATCTACCAACATGCGATGTTGTGTTGAAAAAATTAAGTATATACACGCGATTTGCGGCTCAAAGTGTGATTTTTTTTTTTTCATGCCATTTCGGCCCAAATAACTTATAATAATACATTGATTAAAGTCCATTTTGGAGCACTGTGAACCATTTTTAAAAATAATAAATATAGGATTTCCTTAAGTCATAGTTTTTAAAATTTACAATTGAAATTTTTTAGTGTAAAATTGAGCAATAAAATAGTGGGAATTAGGTGAATCAGTAGTGAATTTTATTTAGTTGTCACTACTATTTAATATAAGTCAAGAATATTTATAAATATAATAATATGTAAATAAAAAAAAATCATGTGGAAATGGTTATCGTCACATGAAAATTGGAAATAATAAAATTATACATTGATTAGTGTTTATTGATTGTGAGAATCTTCTACGTTGAATTTGATTATACGAACAACTTTGACTCCAAACAATGCCAGCCAAACACCATGTCCAAGCGGGCAACCGTTCTTTACCAAATTGGCCCGAACTGAATGGATATGCTGTCCTTACCCAATCCCATGCCCATACGAGATTCGCATTTATTTATTTATATTTAATTTCCAAGACAACTTGATCTGAAAACGACAAACGTGATTGTGGGGGGCCATTTTAAGAATGGTGATGAAAGTTTGAAAATATTTTTTAAATAAAACTCTTTAAATAAAATTATTATTCTCTCTTTTTAATCTTAAAAGAATGACTTTTCTTTCTTCAAATAATATTGCATTATTTTTTAAATCATCATTATTAAAGAAAGCAAAATGATATAATTATATTCTTGGAAAAATAGAAAATAGTTAAATTTAATGAAAAATAATTTAATTAAAATAATATAAACTTATTTTTATGTGAAGAGTTTCTTGTGAGAGCTTAATTTTTTTCACTTTTCTAATTTTCTACATAAATAAGTAAATAAATATTTAAAAAATAAAATTAGGTGAGTCTTTTTTGTGATACTTTAACATGTCTGTGAAATTTATATCTTGAGTGACATAGTTTATTTTAAAAATTGAGCCCCGATGAATTTGCCATTCATATGTTGGATAATAAAATATTAATTTTGTAAGTTATAAAATTTATCATTCAATAGATAAATGCCACATAACAATTGGGAT
Source organism: Citropsis articulata (assembly GCA_030449925.1). NCBI lineage: Eukaryota > Viridiplantae > Streptophyta > Magnoliopsida > Sapindales > Rutaceae > Citropsis > Citropsis articulata. The sequence goes on along the minus strand of JASUUH010000085.1, from coordinate 3,103,287 downwards.
TCAAATTAAGATTTAACTATTTAAACAAAATAATATGATACATGAAGTTTAAATTGATTCCCCTTTAGCTACTAACTTTAATTCGGTGATTAACTAAATAAATTTATTTGAAAACCATATGGCCAGACCCCTTGGTTTTTTAGTAGATTGCTAAATAAGGATATGTCTACAACGTTTTCCATGTGAAGTATAACTTTCCAAATATAAGTTGAAAATTCTAATTTTTTTTTAATTATGGAGTACAACATCTACCATTTTCGTTTTGAACCCTCAGTTTTTGGGCGTCTACACAATAAATCATATATTGAAGACTGAAAAGAAAATTTATGGGGTTTAACCGAGAGCTTCAAGTTTTTAACAAAAATGTTAGAGATTATTGCTTAATAAAGGTTCATAAGATGGTCATTCTCATTAAATAATCACTTATTTCGCTAAATGATTGATAAACCTGTTCTAAATAAAATAATATGGTCACCAAAAGCAACCTAGAGAGTTTTCTTTCACAAAATTAATTGTTTGACAATAGAAGGGAGACAATATTTTGTAAAATGAATAGAAGGGATACGATATTTTGTCATTCTGCGAATGAAAATGGTTACCTTCGCCAATCGCTGCTTCGCATCAGAAGTCTTCAGTGTCTTATTACATCAGTCGAAAAATGAATTTTGGGCCAAAGTGTTAGTGGACTTCCCTCGGAAAGAAATTGGCCCAGAGAGATCTAGTCCAACTCCAGTAAACTGTGATAGCACAAACAAGGGAAAATGAAAAGCGGGGGTTTCATTAAAGATATTACGGGCTGTGGAAAGCATTACTCCTAAAGATTTGAAATAGCGAATGGAGCGTGCAAAATGAGGAATTGAACGAGCAACTTTCACCGAAGTAATAGAGCTTGTTACTTGTTAGTCATATAGCTGGATGCATGCAAATTTACAATTCATTATTTTTTCTGATTTCTCTCACTTTCTCACAAGCCGAACACCCGCACTAACTCGTATAGCTGACATTTTAGACGTACACTTGGCACCAATTAATAAATTGGAAGCAATTCGAAGATAAGAGTTGGTACATACACTCAAAACTCACCAGTCACCACCACCTAACTTCAACCTACAATTGAGTTTACGATATTCGTTTGTCCCCGCCCACTGACGTGCATTTCATACATGTCCGCTTGTCCCCCCAACCTCACAGACCTCCCTATTCGTCTTTACTTCTTATCTCTTCTTCCTTCAGAACTTTTTTATTATTCTTATCATCATCTTGCTGTTATGTGTATACACAATTTTTTTTTTAATTAACAACAGAAAAATACTTACGGAAAAAAAAATACTGAACAATTATTAAATTACTTGATCAATAATTGATTTGAAATTTGTTGCTCTTTGTCAAGAGACATATCTTTTCAACAAAACTTCAGATGACTTCTAGAAATAATCGTGGAAACCGCAACATTTTAACTTCACGTCCGATGCGGGTAAGAACAAGACACGTAACGGTAAAGGCATATTAAAGTCAAAGAGAAGAAAAGCACATAGCTTTTGTCTGTTCAAGTCGCGGTAGTAGTAATAATACTAACGAACATGAGCTCCACTTCTTCACCTTAATTCAGTTACTAATTAATTAATTATATTTTAAAATTCCTTATTTGATTTATTTATATTTATATTTTTGAAAATAATATTTTAAAAAACTGAAAGAAATAGAACAGTCCAACCTTTTAGCAAACGGCGGTTGGTTACTTGGTTAATTCTCGTAAGCTCCTCCTCGGCTCCTCCTCCTCCTCCCTTCAAACTCTCTGCTCTAATGGATCCGCCGCCACTTATCGATTTCAGCGACGACGTCGTTTCGTCAGCCACCTCGCACTCTTACACCGACCACCAAGGCACCAGAATCTTCGATCGCTACTCCTCCTCTTTGTCGCCTTCCTCCTCTGAAGATGACGAGACCGAATCTCACCCGTCCAATTCCACCATCAAACGCCTCGACTACATGATGGAGTTCCTAGAGAGGAAGCTATCGTCATCATCAACAACAACCAATGAAAAGAAGCGGTTCGCTTCTTCCTCCTCTCTTCCAGAGTACATCGGCAAAGGCGGAGAAATTCCGATGTTTAAACCGCCGGTCCGGGCCGCGCTCCATCCGGCCCGGCCGCCCAGTCTGGAAGTGAGGCCGCATCCTTTGAGGGAGACGCAAATCGGTTGTTTCTTGAGAACGATTGTCTGTACGGACGAGCAGCTGTGGGCCGGGGGAGAGAATGGGTTGAGAGTTTGGAATTTGAAGGAACTGTATGACGAGAGTGAGAGTGACAGTGTGAGTGTGAGTAAGAGTAAGGGTGAAGATGGAACGGCACCGTTTAAGGAGTCTGTGAAGGGAGTCTCGTCTGTGATGTGTATGGTAGGCGATGAAGCGAGCGGAGTAGTGTGGAGTGGGCACAGAGATGGTAGAATCAGTTGTTGGAAGATGAATGCTCGTTTGCTTGATTTTGATGATGGATTTAGAGACGTTTTATCTTGGCAGGCCCATCGTGGCCCGGTTCTCTCGCTTTGCATTTCTTCTTATGGTTAGTAACCAACCACTTCTATTTCTTCTCTACTTGCAACTGATTCTGTTGGTTCTATTATTTCGGTGCATTTCCTCAATTACTTTGAAGTCATGGTTACTACATAAATTAATAATTTTGTTTAGATTCATTTATGAGTTTCATTCTAGTTTCTCCTAATATGATGGATTCACAATTGTTTGCATTTTGTTGAATCTCACTCTTTTGGTACTGGTGAAGTTATTTTGGAATTATAAAAAAAAAAAAAAGAAAAGGTGAAAGAGGGGTTGAACTTAGATATTGCTATGAGAAATTAGGAAACGACTATAGAAATTTAAGTTTATCGACCTTATAAATGTTTCAAGGTAAAATCACTTTCTGAGATTTGCAAACAAATTTATGGAAAAATTAGTAGTATGATTGGGACATCGACCTTATAAATGTTTCAAGGTAAAATCACTTTCTGAGATTTACAAACAAATTTATTGAAAAATTAGTAGGATGATTGGGAAATATGGAGGACTTTGAATAATGTAACTAAATTGTTAACTAGTAGATACATCAAAACCTTGATGGCTATTTTTGACATTTATAATTTATACAGATTTCACTGTAATACTGTTTTTAAGATCAGTCTTTTGCCTGGTAGTTGGGGGTTAAAAACTGATGCGACCATACCATGTTGGTGGTTTGAATGATGGCATGATTTGAGAGGCAAATAGCATTAATTGGTACAGAGTTCAGCAGAGGAATTTGTAAAATCTGGGTTCTGTTATTGAATGTAGAAAGTACCAATAATTTCTGAAATTAAATATTCATTTAAAGCTGAATTAGTTGTGTCATGGCCGATTGTGAAAATCACAAGCCTTGCCTCCATTTGATGCAGGCTATTTACTGAAAGAATTCTCTGTCAAAAGTGGAAAGCTGTTTATTTTAGATGTTAATTTCAATTTTGTTTTGGAGGTAGTAAATACCACGGATTCCACATAGTTAGGGACAATGGTATGGGTTGACATCTTTACAGTGAATATTTTGATATTTAGTTAACATATTTTTGTAAATTGTAAATATATGTGTGTACACACACACACACACACACACACACACATGGTATTGTCCAAGTGGAAGTAATAAGCTCGTGCAATTTTATGTCATTTCTTTATCCTCTGTCAAGCAAACGTTGACATCTTTGTTGTTCTGCTGTAACTGGCGTTGTGCTGTTTTAGTTTTTAGTTAAAATAAACATACAACTATATGTTTTATTATTCATTAAAATTTCCCTGACTTCTTGCTTGACGAAATGCTTTTACGGTATGCAATAAAGCTGGGGCTTTTCTTTTGTCATTGTCTATGTACTTCTAAATATTGTCACAACTACTTGATCAACATTTTTTGTCGAGGAATCTTGTTGCCGATTCATTTTAGAATGGGTTTCTTTTATCTATTTCTCTCATTGTTCAGCAAATTTTTTTGCCTCTATTGTGCTTTCATTGGATTTCTTTGTTCTGGCCTAATTTATTGTATCAGCCATAATTTGTTATTATGTTTCAACTTCCCTCGTTTCTTTTCTACTTGGTTCAGGGGATTTGTGGTCTGGTTCTGAGGGTGGTGGTATCAAGACATGGCCATGGGAATCTATTGAAAAAGCTCTTTCTCTTACACCAGAAGAAAGGCACACGGCTGCTTTAATAGTGGAGAGGTCATACATTGACCTCAGGAGCCACCTTTCTGTTAATGGCTTCAGTAGTATGTTAACTTCAGATATTAAGAACTTACTATCTGATCATTTAAGAGCAAAAGTATGGAGTGCTGGATTTTTGTCTTTTGCACTTTGGTATGCCTACCTTCCCTCTGAATTGTGATTTGTGTCTTTTATTCTTACAAACTGCACTGAGTATTTTTGAATTTAACACACTGAGAATTTTAAATGTTAGACAGTTTGACCTCGCAGTTCAGAGGAAAATGTTTTACTCTTGACATTTTTTTTTTCAAGGGTCAAAAGAAGGCTTCCATAATGGAAAGAAATCAAATATATTTCGAAGATTATACAGGGGTTGGGGGATGATATTTGTTATGTCTGTACCTCTGGGACAGAGTTTTGGGTCTCTACCTCATTAGAGTTCAGAAACCCCTTCTTTTTGTCTTGAATAACTGGGAAGCAACAGTGGTTAAATTTCCTGGTCTTTTGTTTATGTTTGAGAGTGTTTATATTGTCAAGTCTTTGCTCCTTGCAGGGCATATGGGATTACTGATCTTTTCTGGGGACAGCATATTGCCTTCTTTTGTCCATTGATTTTTGGATTTGTCTAATTTTTTTTCCTTTTTAATAGAAAAACAAAAGAAGAAAAAGAAGGGGAATTAATCTGACACCTCATTTGTTACTCCCTTCCCCTTAGATAATAGACCATATTTTCTTTTATCCTGGCCTCTTTTTGGCCGCTGACCAAATTGATTAATCTTATGCATTTTCCTACTATATCTTTATGCGTTCATGTATGTGTTTAGGCATGCATGGATGTATTTACATGCATTTACATGTGCCTTTGATAATGACATTTGTGTGTGTATGCATGTGCATGTGTAGGAATGTATGTGCAGGGGAATTATTGAATGTAATTTTGGCTGAGTTTTGCTAAGAGTTTTCAAACTACAGGGATGCTCGTACAAGGGAGTTACTGAAAGTATTTAATGTAGATGGTCAGATCGAGAATCGGGTTGATATGTCATTATTACCAGATTTTGCAATGGAAGATGAGTTTAAGACGAAGATTGTTACAAGTTCAAAGAAAGAGAAAACACAGAGTTCCTTTGGTTTCTTCCAGCGTTCACGGAATGCCATAATGGGAGCAGCTGATGCTGTTCGTCGAGTTGCTGCGAAGGGGGGCTTTGGAGATGATAATCGGAGAACTGAGGCACTTACCACATCAATTGATGGAATGATTTGGACTGGAGGTGCAAACGGATTACTTGTGCAATGGGATCCAAATGGAAATCGTTTGCAAGATTTTCAGCATCTTCCTTTTGCTGTTCAATGCTTATGTACATTCGGTTCACGAATATGGGTTGGCTACATGAATGGAATTGTCCAGGTATTGGACCTTGAGGGTAATCTGCTTGGAGAATGGGTAGCTCACAGTAGTCCTGTTATAAAAATGGCTGTTGGGGCAGGTTATATTTTCACCTTGGCCAATCATGGTGGTATACGAGGGTGGAATGTCACATCCCCTGGACCTCTTGACAGCATACTGTGTAAAGAGTTGGCTGGGAAGGAGTTTCTATATACACGAATGGAAAATTTGAAAATATTGGCTGGCACATGGAATGTTGGACAGGGAAGGGCTTCTCATGATGCCCTTATATCCTGGCTAGGCTCCACAGCTTCTGATGTTGGCATTGTTGTTGTTGGATTGCAAGAAGTTGAAATGGGTGCTGGTTTTCTAGCTATGTCTGCTGCGAAAGAAACTGTAAGATATCTACTTCACCAAACTTTCTTCTGAAGTATGATAAGAGGCCATATATACTCATGCTTCATTTTGAGGCATGGGCAGTTTATAAATCTGTGATTTGGTATGTTTTGCAATTTCTGAATTATCACTTCTATGTGCAAGTAATCACAGTTCTCAATTTTGCTCATAAATTTGTTTGTATGCCAATGTACTGGGAACTTCTTTCTCATAGTAATTAAAATCTAAATATGATTGATGATTGCTTTTTGAATATTCTGTCAGTGTTTTCTGTTTTGGAATTATTTCATATGATTTAACATTTTCCTCACTTTTTTTTTTTTTTCAAATTTTGTTCCTTTGCAACTACAGGTTGGACTTGAGGGGAGTGCTGTTGGACATTGGTGGCTGAATATGATTGGAAAAATATTGGATGACGCTTCAACATTTGAACGTGTTGGATCCAGGCAGCTGGCGGGATTACTTATAGCAGTGTGGTGAGTTTACATTGTTCGTAGACCTTGGATGAACTTGAATTAGCTTTCAATAATGTGGATATATAGCCACTTACAATTGCTATTTCAATCATATATGGATAGTGGGTTATAAATTGCATGATTTCCTAAAGTTATTATGTATGTGATTCAAATTATTGCAAGGTATTAATTTTAGATGAGGCTATCTGGAATGCTTCTATCATTCATCCATCAATTTGGAACTCTTAGCTTGATTTTTTTACTACTTTCTTTTAATGGTTCCCTTGAATAGATTTAAACCTATGGCTGATTGAATTTCCATGTATGTCGATACTCCCTTAATGTTTTTACTGCTGAAATTTTTTGTTCTCTATTCTGGTTGTACACTTCATCTTTAATGTGTGAAGATTTGTCTTTTAGGGTTAGAAAGAATCTAAAAGATTATGTTGGGGATGTTGACGTTGCAGCGGTTCCATGTGGATTTGGACGTGCAATTGGTAATAAGGTATGCCAAAGGTTGTGTTTTCAGTTGTTTTACTCTGTATGATGGTTAGAAACTGTATCAGTTTGGCAGTTTGGTTTCATGGATGTAAAATCTTGTTTGTATTGACACTGCTGGCTTGCAATTTTTCGATTAAACTATGCCTAGGAATAGAATTTGTGTCTCAGACTGTAGACCATTAAATCAAAACATTTTGAAAGGTTCAAATGTACAGCATGTGCATTTGTGTGATGCATTAGTTTTGTGTGTTCAATATTTATCTCAACCATTTAAAGTTAATAAACCAATTTATCGAAAATTATACCAACATTTCTGAAACAGATCCATGCCATTGGTTCCCCCCCGCCCCCGGGGGGAAATTGAAAATTTTATTGAAGATGAAAAAACAGTACATCCATTTATGAACCATCTGAATTGTGGCGACATTGGTTTTAACCCCACACATTTTTATATATATCTTAAAATATTAACAACATTTGATAATTTAGCATAATGATAAATAATCTCATGTTTTTCCCTCCATCTGCAATAATTGTTTCCCTTTTATCATATGTGTTTCTTGCATATGGACCTTAACATGTAAACTTTTCAAATTACTCACATCAAAATTTTTAAAGCGGGTGTACAAGCTCTATTCAAATAATAGGGACTTCTTAGATGGATAAACTTTAGGCACAACTGTAACTGATGCTTTGACTTATCAAAGTTGGTGTTTCAATACATTTCAGACTGGAAAGATATAGAAATAACTTTGGATGGTGAGAGTGGCAAAATTTGGAATGTTACTATGTTATTGAGATTGAGAATTGTTACCGTGCACTGTAAAATTTTAAGTTGGCCTGTTGAATTATTATGAATAATGAGAGGTTATAAAAATTATCAACATCTACTTACAGAATACATAATACTATTTGTATACATGGGCCCATATTCTAGCATGCAAATGGTCCTGTCTGGGCGACACATATTATCTATTGACTGTTGTTATTTTTATTTGTTTTTGTTTTCATTATTGACATGGCTGCTGGTTGTACACCCAGGGAGCTGTTGGTTTGAGAGTTAGAGTGTATGATCGAATAATGTGCTTTGTCAATTGTCATTTTGCTGCTCATTTAGAAGCTGTTAATCGTCGTAATGCTGACTTTGATCATGTATATCGCACAATGAACTTCTGCCGACCATCAAATCTTTGCAGTGCTGCAGCTGGTATGATGCCATACCTGTTATTGACTTGCGTGCTTGCATGCTCAATGTATTTATTATGGCTTGTTTATAGATCTGGCTTGCCATTGGTCCTTTATGTTGCAGCTGGGGCTTCATCTGTTGTTCAAATGCTTCGCATTACAAATGTACGAATTTTCTTTGATGGATATAGTTTGCTACCTCGATCTCATAGTTAATGGTTACTTGATTCAGTATCTTTCACTTGGTCTGATAAATAGTTTATAATTGTACAGCCTTTGAGTGGCCTCGCTGTTGAAGGAGTGCCCGAATTATCTGAGGCAGACATGGTCATATTTCTTGGTGACTTCAATTATCGACTTGACGGTATCACTTATGATGAAGCAAGAGATTTTATTTCTCAACGATGCTTTGATTGGCTTAGAGAAAGAGATCAGCTTCGAGCTGAAATGGAGGCTGGCAATGTCTTTCAGGGGATGCGAGAAGCAGATATTAAATTTCCCCCTACATACAAGTTTGAAAAACACCTAGCTGGTTTAGCAGGTACCCTTTAGCATAAAATTAATTCATATTAATTCTCTTGATTGTTTAATGGAGTTCCTAGGGTTATTTGGTTTTTATGTGATTTATGTTGGCTAGTTAATCACTATTTCTAGATTTCCGGATACTTTCTGGACTATTGGGTCAACTGTATATTTACAGGTTATGATTCTGGTGAAAAGAAGCGTGTTCCTGCCTGGTGTGACAGAATTTTATATCGTGATAGCCGGTCAGATTTAGCATCTGAATGCAGTTTAGAGTGCCCTGTTGCTTCTTCGATATTACGGTAAGTTTTTGGTAGTGTCAATTTTCTTGCCATTATAGGATCAACTGATGTTTATAAATTATGCATACTGCCTAAAATAACGTTTTGTGCCTATTTTTCACATTTCTCTCATGTAGCTTCAAGAATAATTTGATTAGGCATTGATGGCTGTTTGATGCACTCCATTAGAAAATAATATTGGCATCGACTGATGTTTATAAATTATGCATATCGCCTAAAATAACTTTTTGCGCCTATTTTTTACATTTACTGTCGTGTAGCCTTAAGAAAAGTTTGATTAGGTATTGATAGCTGTTTGGTGCACTCCATTAGTAAATAATATCAGTTAGTGAAATAACCTAAGGTTAGGATGGTAACTAAAGCATTAAAAGGCTGCTTTTTGGAATGCGTAGAAGGGATGTTCTTGCTAGCAAGGACAAATATGGGTATATAGTCATTCGCTAGTGAGGGCATCCTTACTTAAAAACATATTTCAATATATTGGAGACTATTTCTTTGTATTTTTGTGATATCCTCACTTTGTTAAAATGAGGATGTTTTCATTAGAGATTATGTATACAAAGGGAGAGGAAGAAAGAGTAAAAGATCCCAGGTCCCTTACTTTATAGTAAGAAACAAATTGAGAGACAAGAAAAACACATACTCTAATGCAATGTATTGAAATTTGTGTTTTTTTTCTTTTTTTACTTTTTAGTTTATCCCTTATTTTAATAAAATAAAGGATCCTTCATTAGATAATAAATATATGCGCGCGCATGTCTAGTAAGGGTTCCCTTACTTTAATATGGTAAAGGACAAACTAAAAGGTAATAAAATACAAAAATGGGATTCCTACGTTGGATTATATTGCAGGAAAATTTTTGTGGCCATTGGATGCCACCTTATATTTTATTTTAAAGTCATTTATTTTATGCAAATGGGCCCTATGTCGAAAATATTTTTTATTTTAAAAAATTAAAAGAAAACGAAAGTCATCTAACATATTGGCCCCACCTCCAACACTTTTAAAAAATCAGAATTACTAGAAGCTGCAAGAACTAGATGCCAATTTGAATGAATTCAATTAAATGCACTAATATTTCCTTTCATTATAGAATTACCAATGCACATAATAATGCAACAGATAATAGACTTGCACAACAATTGGAATGTATCAAGATCATTACTAAAATAATGAATTAATTGAATTAAATAAACATGATCATTAAGCAATATATGTACATTTAATCACCATAAGTAAACTCGACGAAGCTCTGGTGGCTGGAAAATCTCTAACAGTGATTCAGTTTTTCCTGGGCTGTAATCTTTGTAGTTTCTAGTAATTGTGATATTTAAAATCTGTTTCCTGTTTTCAAATCGTGATTCTCCCTCAATTGTGTGAAAGCTCTCAAATTCTAAGCATAGATTTTAAGTTTGCTCTTTTTTTTCTTTAAATAGAAAAAGAAAAAGTCTATTAAAAATGTTGGAGGTGGGGTCAATATGTCAGATGGTTTTCGCTTTCTTTTAATTTTTTAAAATAAAAAAAAGGAGTTCTTGATGTAGGGCCCATTGGCATGAAATAAATGACTTTAAAACAAATATTTCCAAAATGGCATTATAACTCAATGCAGGAGTTTGTTATTCAAAAAGGATTATACTTGTGCGCGCGCGCGCACACACATCATGAACTGTGTAATTAGCAATCCAATCTCTGTGTGTGTGTGTGTGTGTGTGTGTGTATACATATATATACATCATGTATGTATGTATGTATGTATGTATGTACGTATGTGATCCTTGATAGCAATTAGCAAATCCAATCTAATCCGCTTCTTCCATTCTATATCTATCTATCTAATCGTGGAGACATGAACACATGCCTAGGTGGCATTTGTATTGGTATATCATGTTTAGGTCTATCAAGCTCTGAATATTTGGATAACTATCAACTTGGTTATGAACTGTGTATATGACATGTGTAATCCATTTGAAAACATGTCATTTCATGTTAACAACTTTAAATTAATTGACTTGAAAATGGCTCATGAAAGTCATAACCTTATATATTAATTTGACAATTACTTGAATGTGTGATGAAACACACTAATTTAAAATATTCTATAACATCATTGATTTTTAAAGTATTCTATCATTGGCTCTCTCCTTTTTTCTTTTAAAAAAAAAAAACTACTCACACATAAATTAAAAAAAAAAACCACTCACACACACACAAGATAATAACATAGTGGCTTGAATATGTAGTGGGTTTGTATGATTCAAGTAATTAATCAAGCTATTATGGTTAAATTTTGGGTTAGACATGTCAACTTGTGCTCAACCTGTTTGATTATTAAGATGAACAGCTCAACTCTTCGACTTGAAGACAGTGAAAGCTATTTGAAACTGACTAATTCGTGTTGGCTTCCAGCATTTTCACGTGTCATGTCTAAAAGTATTACCCTTGTACCAACACTCGTATAAACATGTGCAGACTGTGCTGTCTCTCCCATCATTTTCAATTTTTGATTTTGTGTAAAGCTTGACATCTACATTTGATTAGGTATGAGGCTTGCATGGATGTAACAGACAGTGATCACAAGCCTGTCCGTTGTATTTTTAGTGTTGATATTGCTCGAGTTGACGAGTCAGTGAGGAGACAAGAGTTTGGAGATATAATGAGATCAAATGAGAAGATTAAAATTATTCTTGAAGAATTATGCAGGATTCCAGAAACTATTGTCAGTACAAACAACATAATTATTCAAAACCAGGACACTTCCATTTTGCGTGTCACAAATAAATGTGGGAAAAATGATGCTTTTTATCAAATAAATTGTGAAGGCCAGTCCACTGTGAAGGACGATGGACAAGCATCAGATCGTCATCCTAGAGGTTCCTTTGGCTTTCCAAGATGGCTCGAGGTAAGTTCTTTTGCTTTGAACAAATAGAAATACTTGAGTTGGCTTTCGTCTGAATTAAGAATTGCTGTTCCCAAACTGTTAATAGTTGGATTACAAAATGCTGTCACAATTGGGCTCTACCTAACCCATAGAACCTTTGTTCATGATCCGATAAATATTAATGATGATGATGATGGATTCAAGAAGTTATCAGGTTGAACCTTTGTGTCACTGGGCTTGGTTAAAGTGAGCCTGCTGTTTCAACCCTCAAGGCTTGTTAGCATGATATTGGAATCTTGATACACAAGTGCATATGTTGATTCATGTGTTCAAAATCATTTATGCATGTCTGCTTTGAGATAGTTTTAGGATGTTTCTTTAATGGAAAAATGGCCCCTTGTGTCTGCCTTTGTATCGCACGCTGACTGACAGTAAGAAATTGACTTTCATTTTTTTAAAATTATGGTGATAAGAATTATGAGAATGATATTACTTGCTGTCAAGTTATGCACAATTGTCATTTTTCAAACTGTGAATCATAGGTGGTCATAACTCATGCACAGCTGGAGTTGAGTGATTTTTTTTGTTTCTATCCTTTCAGATGTACTGAATCTTGTTTTGTGATTAGCTTCATCTGTTTGTATTATTTGAACTAGGTCACACCTGCTACTGGCATGATCAAACCAGATCGTATAGCAGAAATGTCAGTTCATCACGAGGACTTTCAGACCCTTGAAGAGTTTGTTGATGGTGTCCCGCAAAACTGGTGGTGTGAAGACACAAGAGACCAGGAAGTTGTACTGGTGCTTAAGGTTCGTGGCAGGTATTCAACTGAGACAAGAAATCATCGCATCCGTGTGCGACACTGTTTTTCAGCCAAAACAAAAAGAGAGAATCATAAACCCAATGACTCTGTGCAGATCCCAGGAAATGTTCTTCCTCGGTCTGATTACCAACATCTGAGCAGTTCCTTTGATGTGGTTGACCAATTACGGAATTTGCATAGTCCTTAAAATGAAAAAGATAATACCCCCAGAAAATAACGTGCAACTGTTGATGATTGAAGAGATTGATTGTGTGCTTTACTTAAGGGATTGATTCCATTTCTACAAGTATCTTTCTTGTAAATAGCAAGCAGCTGGGTTGGCGGTTTATGATTAGCAAGTTTGATTTGTGTTCATAGAATATTCATTCAGTTTACCTGGTGCCAATTTTTAGTGTGTCATCAGTTTGTCTCGGGAAGTTTTGATTCAGTCGTAATCCTTTGGGGACCGAATTTAGGAGTGCAAGTGTAGAGAAATTGCAAAAACTTCAAGCTTCTGTTCTTTTCCAGATTCTGTTGGCAAGCAAGTCCAATTTGTTGAGTGGCCATTTTTAAGTGAGGTCAGGTCCCAAGGCCTGGTGTGGAAGAAATGAGATATGATCGCGGAGGGAATGCCTATTATTTATGGTTTTTTTGTTTTTTTACTTTTGGGTTTGGCCTGCTTCAGTGGTGGGTTGTCTGTTAAATCAGTTGACTGATTCCAATTAAGTTTTTTAAGTTCTTAGCAGTTTAGCAACTCATCTGTAATTTTAATTGAATTGAAATTCCTCTCTAATTGCCATCTTGCAAACTGATATCTTTATGATTTTTCAATTTTAATTGAATTTAAATTTCTCTCACTTTAATAGCCATTTGGCAAACCGATATCTTTATGATTTTTCAAATTACGATATAAAATGCGTAGTCATTGTGATGCAGGGATGAATTGTTTTCTCAGTTACTGAGTATTAAGCAATCAATTGTAGAACGGAACAACTGTGACCGCATGGCAGGGCTTAGCAGCATGTTCAATTGAGATCTAAGTACGGGTGGCAACATGAGTTAGGGTTTGTTTATTCGATTTGATTTGATGTGAATTAAATGAGTTTGGATTTGAAAAAAGAGATTCGTTTAATAAAATTAGACAAATAAAATTTGGGTTTAAAGATATTGATTCATTTATTTATTAAATTAGGCAATAAACGAATTGAATACAAGTCGGTTCGTTTAAAATTTGTTTATTATTTTTTTATCTTTAAATTTATTTGAAAATTTTTTAAAATTTGAAAGTTAATATTATAATTTGGATAATTGTATATTTAATCTTAGAATATAGTTTGCGTTATTTGTATTTTATTGTGGGATATTAAATTTGTAGATTTTTAAATAGTTTATTTAACTTAATTTTATTTATTAATTATATTTTTCTAAACGAATTGTAAGTTAATTCTGATTTGATTCGATTCATTATGGATTCGTAATAGGACAAACAATAATAAACGAATTCGGATTCATCTCGATTCGTTTATTAATTCTACTAAATTAATTAAATCAATCGAACCGAATATTCGTTTAATAAATGAATTAAATCTGAATCCTTAGATTTTAATTCATTTAACAAATGAATCGAATATAAATCAATAAAATTTTAATCTAATTCATTTACGATTTAATTTAAATTTAATTCGTTTATTTATTTTATCACCTTAGATTCAAGAGGCGGTACGCTTTTTCTTAAGAAACCTAAAAACCACACGTCGTCTATAACAAGAATAAAATAAGACATGTCGTCCAAAAAAATATTCAACAAATGATTGATCGTCTAACTTTTAACTCCGGAGCAATCACCCGTTGTCTTCGAGAGAATTACAAAAGATGACATTGCGTCCGACAAAATATTCATTTGACGGAGAGAAATCGCCCATAAGAAAAATGAATAGCCGGACATGTCGTATGGTGACCATTTCATCGGGCGATAAAGATAATGTAACAACTTAACAAAAAAGAGTGGGAAAGGTCAACGAGCAGGGTAGGTTAGGTATGGTGAACATTTCATCGGGCGATAAAGATAATGTAACAACTTAATAAAAAAAGAGTGGGAAAGGGAAACGAGCAGGGTAGGTTGGGCTTAACGATGACCACGTGGTCAGGTATTACGTAGGGGGGAAAGTCAGCTGAGAGCATTTTTCTAAAAAAATTTTTCTCTTCTATTGTCTGAACGCCATATATGTAGCTAGCCGAGCACTTGAGCTTGGGCCCGAGTAAAATAGTATAAGAAGCAAGCATTTTGTTAGTGTTTGCAAATTTGTAAGCCGAAAATTTGAAATTGAAACTTCGTTGGTTTGCTGAAAAAGTGAGTGGTGCTTGCTGTACTCGTTATGATGGAACAAGTGGAGAACAAGCAAGTGATATTCAAAGGGTACATAGAGGGAGCACCCAAAGAGACAGATATGGAAATCAAGAATGGCAGAATACAACTCAAGGCACCAAAAGGGTCAGACTCAGGTGCATTTTTGGTTAAGAATCTTTATCTATCTTGTGATCCTTACATGAGAGGCCGCATGCGCAGCTCCTTTACTTCTAGCTACATTCCTCCTTTTGTTCCTGGTCAGGTATTCATCTTTTCAATCACCCAGTCAATTCACTTTCAGATTTGATATTTTTTTTGGATGCCCAGTATAGTTAATTTGGTTTGATTTATGCTTATGAAACTGTCTGCTAGCTATAGTAGTTTAGAATATCTTCTGCCTTTTCAGTTAATTTAAAGATGATATTACGCCAACAATGCCATATATTATCCACAGAAGCTTGTCTAATTAATTTAGGGTGTCTTGAGAGTCCTTATAGATGTTTTCTGTGAATTTAAAATTATTGAAATCACGCTAATTTTCATTCATCACTATGTCCCTACAAATGCCGGCTGGATTGTTTTGCATTCGGCCATTTTGCTCTGCTGATAATTTGAAAAACTATTATCCTTGTAATAGTGTCTAAGATTTGTGGTTTATGTCTTCTGCGGTGACAATCTTGATGAAGCCCGTTGAAGGATTTGGTGTCTCAAAAGTCGTGGATTCAGATAACCCGAATTTCAAGCCAGGCGATTTAGTTGCAGGGTTAACTGGTTGGGAAGAATACAGCTTGATTAGGAAAAACAGAGCAGCTTAGAAAAATTCAGCCAGATGATCATATTCCTCTATCATATCATGTTGGACTTCTTGGTATGACATTTTGTGTTCATAACTAGGTGTTTCTCACATTTGTTTATGATACTTTTCTCTTCTTTATAGTTATCACTATCATTCTTCTTGGATTATGTAACATAAATGTATTTCCCAACAGAATAACTTTCTTTTGAACTATTAGCGTGCTTCACCTAAACAAGATTTAACAAGATATAACTGCTAATCTTTAAATACTTTGCAAGAAGTCGGTTGTGTAGTTTCAAGAGACAAAATTGTTTGTGAGAGCTGCTTTTGCCTTTATCTCGAGTAATAAAACCATATGAGCAAATGTATTGAACTGTGCAAGTACAATCATGCATACATAACTAAACAAGTTAAACTATCAAACATACTTGTTCTTGTTCCTTGTGTTTTTTTTTTCTTTTTTTTGTTTTTCCTTTTCTTAATTCCTTCTTGGTGTTCTTCTTTCATAGATTTAAAATATACAGGAATATAAACTTGTCATATAAAAACAGCTTCAATATACTGTGTTTCTTTTTCTCCTTTTGTGGTCATTCAATTCCACCATAGCTTGTTTCATTCTTTCTAAATTCATTACTTACATAAGTTGTTTGGTTTTCCTCTTAATTTGCATGTTGTTTGGTTTTCCTCTTAATTTGCACGCTGTCTTTCTCAGAGCTGAAATTAAACATGTGCTTGATAACCTATGTGCCTAGGTCCTTTCTTTTTGGTTTCACTTTATAATATATTAACCAAGTTATTGAATCCTATTCGAGACAGTTACTGAAACGGAAATTTTGACAGGTATGCCGGGTTTTACTGCTTATGCTGGATTTCATGAGGTTTGCTCCCCTAAAAGTGGGGAGTATGTTTTTGTCTCTGCAGCTTCAGGAGCTGTTGGTCAACTTGTTGGCCAACTCGCTAAGTTGCATGGTTGCTATGTAGTTGGAAGTGCTGGCAGCTGTCGAAAGGCAAGTTTCTTATGGATGAATAGAACATTTATCTTAGATGGTATTCAACAGTTTGTTTGGTACATTGAGTGACTCTTGTTGGTAAATTAATATGAATTTAATTGCATAAAAAAAGTCGTCTATGCGGTCTATCAGGTTGATCTTTTGAAGAATAAGCTTGGATTTGATGAAGCTTTTAACTACAGTGATGAAACAGACTTGGTTGTGGCTTTGAAAAGGTCAGTACAATATTCGATGAACTCGCAAATAATTAAGAACCAGTGTAAAACTGAGCTTCCTAATCTTGAAATTATATTAAATAGCAACTTTCTTGTGAATTTCAGTAGCAATTAGGAAATAAACACGTATAAGCGTACACTTTTTTTCTTGTAGGCCTTTTTACTTTTTACCTGCTTATTCCTTACCTTGTAACCAGATGCTTCCCGCAAGGCATTGACATCTACTTCGATAATGTGGGTGGCGAAATGCTTGACGCAGCATTGCTCAACATGAGGGATCATGGGCGAATTGCAGTTTGTGGAATGGTATCTCTGCACAGCTACCATGATCCCCGAGGCATTCATAACTTGTTTAATCTCGTAACAAAGCGAATCACAATGAAAGGATTCTTACAAAGTGATTACTTGCATCTGTACCCACGTTTCTTAGACTATGTTATCAGCAATTACAAGCAAGGGAAAATTGTTTACGTTGAAGACATGAACGAAGGTTTGGAAAATGCTCCAGCTGCTTTTGTTGGGTTATTTTCGGGCAAAAATGTCGGCAAGCAGGTTGTGCGTGTAGCCTGTGAATGATTCTCGTTTAACATACATGGACTTTGTGGACGCACTCATATTAATAATATTATTCCTTCTTGGAATAGCATTTTATGTCTTAAGTAGCAGCCATAAATTTGAGAAACGAAATATAATAAAATGCCGTATTTTTTTTCGGAAGAAATTACATTTAAAGTACCAGAGAAAAGAACCCACTCGTGTTGTTTGGGTGAAACGGCTTCAATGATGTTCATGTTTTTGAGAAAGGGTCACACAAATCTCTTTTAACACAAATCTGGAGATCCATCTAAGGAGGCATTTGTTTGTTTGTTTTTTTTTAATAAAATGACTTAATTTAATTTCAATTAATTAAGTCACTGTGTTAATTTATTTTTTTAACTAAATGAAAATTTCTAATCACTAAGTTATTAAACTAATTCTTTTAACTTTCAATTTAATCAAAAAACTTGTATGACCTATTAAAATATATTTTCTAAAATATCATTATTTCATTGATTTATTTTCATCCGTTCTTAAATAAAAACCTACTAATTAATAATTTAGTATTATTATTCATCTTCATAACTTGTGATGATATTATATTAAATTGTTATTATTTTTGCTTTTGATATTTTTCAAATTAACAGGATTTATCTTTACAATTTTTTATGAATATTTTTTATATAGTACATCATAAACTATAATAAAATTGATTAACATGTTCTAATTTAAACTTGAACCTGAATTATATTATAATAAAATACTATCTTATTTATGTTCATTGAGGTGCCTATTATTTATTCAATATTTTATATCTATAAAGGCACAAACATAAAAAAAATGATTTTCAGACTTTTTAAGTTAAAAAAAGTAACTTAATACTTTATATATATATATATATATATATATTTCAAATTCAAATATTTAACTCTATCCAAAATTCAAATTAATTTATACTTATTCAAATTTCATACGAAAAAAATGACATTTTAAGTCTACGGTCATTTCTAAACACAGAGAGATTTATGTGTAACAAAAATAATTTGTATGACCATTTTTAAACATAAAAAAAGAGTATGAATATCTTATAGAAATTATTTTATCTTTAAAAAAATATGTGATGTGACTATTTTTTTTTAAAATGATGATCTCATTGATTATTTAGTTTTTTTTTTAATTACATGAAATTAATACTCAGTTCATAACTAGCCTTCAAAGGTGTGGTCGGATTGATTACAGTGTAGTTATATCCTCTACCAAAATCTGGGCTCGATTTTTTAGGGTGGTAAGGGGGTAAAAAATATATTTGGACTTACCCACCCCCTTACCTTAAAAAAAAAAACTCAGTTCAAAACTCAAATTATATGAGACTACAACTAATATTTACAATTAAATAATTACTGAAATTTTTTTATATTAATTTTTATATAACACTGTTTAGATTTAACCCTTTTTAATATTTAATTAATTATTAAAAATAAAAAAATATGTCTTCACTTAATTATATGTTATAATTAAAAAAAAAAAAATCCCCATGAGTTGCGGAAACTCAAAGCACTGCTCTGAGTTCTTGCCAAGTGGTTCATTTAGTTAAACTATCGGCGTCCTTTTCCGGACGTAACATACGGAACATGAACAAGCAGTTAGCAAGTGTGAATGATTCTCCTTATTAAAAAAAAAAAAAAAACAAGTGTGAATGATTTGAAAGATTAAGTCAAACCAAGGTGTGAACTAATGTCATTTTCAATTTTCAAGTCAACTTGTTTTTATTTTTGACAAGAAGTCCACAAAGCAAAAGTTCTAATGATGAATAAAAATGTCTCAACAGTGTATAATCGCGGCTACAATCTTTCAATTTACCAATCACAAATTTTGTCGCGCTTTTCAATTCTGTATGACATATTTTCAGTTAAACAGGATGAATATTTTTCAAATGTAATGAAAAGCTAAGAAAACATATTTTATTTTGTTTTATTTATTTGTTTGTTTCCTCTTTACGCTGCCAAAACGACTCTCATTTAGCTTTGGGCTGTGCTGAGTCTTCTTGACTAAATCCATTGATTTTTCCCGGGAAGTTCTTGTATTCGTTGATATAAACGAAAATAATGGATTAATTGTAAAGTGCAGAGGGCTCTTCACATTTTCAGTACTGTTAAACGACTTCTTGTTCTTTAACTGTTTCCCTTTCTGCTAGTCAGCACTCTTGTATTCTTTATGCTTCAACATCTTTATCTGATGCAAAGGTGTGTATTTACCATTTTCCTATCTGGGTTATTGAAACTTACTTCTGATATTGAGTGACTTGTAGCACTAAATTATTTGCTTTCAGCTACATTCTCCCATTCTTGAATTAGTTTATTTTAGCTTCGGCGCCAAGTTTGTGAAAATTCTCCAATAATTGTTATTTCTTTCCTGTATAAGCTGCACGCATGGCTGTGATGAATAAATATGCTGCAATTTTTGCACATACCTTGACTGTGGCGGCGGTGATTTTGTTTTGTGTTAATGTAAGGCTAAGCCTTGCCACTTTGAATGATGTTGAGTGCTTGAAATCCGTTAAGAATTCTCTTGAAGACCCCTTTAACTACTTGACCACTTCTTGGAATTTCAACAATAATACTGAAGGCTTCATTTGTAAATTTACTGGCGTTGATTGTTGGCACCCTGATGAGAACAAAGTTCTCAATATCCGCCTCTCAGATATGGGACTTAAGGGTCAGTTCCCCCGTGGCATCGAAAGGTGCACTAGCCTGACTGGCTTAGATCTTTCCAGCAACAAGCTATCTGGGTCAATTCCTTCTGATATTTCCAGTAGACTCAAGTACGTGACATCTCTTGATCTCTCATCCAACAGTCTTTCCGGTGAAATCCCATCAGGTCTTGCAAATTGTACCTTTTTGAATGTACTTAAACTGAATAACAATCGATTTACTGGAAAAATTCCCCTTCAACTTGGTCTACTTAATCGGATCAAGACATTTAGTGCTGCCAGCAATCTGTTGACAGGGCCAGTCCCTTCATTTGCAAATGTTAATTTCACAGCCGAGGACTATGCCAACAATCCCGGGCTTTGTGGAAAGCCTTTGAATCCCTGCCCAGGTGTTCCAAAGAAGTCTCGTGCTGGTATCATCGCTGCAGCAGCTGCTGCTGGGGTAACTTTTAATGCTCTTGGTGTGGGTATTTTTCTGTATTACTTCATGCGTGGTGTGAACGTTAAGAAGAAGGAAGATGACCCTGAGGGCAACAAATGGGCAAAAAGCATAAAAGGAACCAAGGGCATCAAGGCAAGTTATTATCCCATTCAATTCAATACTTTACACTTTATCACTCTCTGTCACGTATTTTTGGATTTAGTTATTAAAATACCATTTGTGAATTTGCTGTGGTTTTGACATTTATTGACAGAGAAGATAAATTTATTGTTCTCAGGTTTCAGCATTTGAGAAGTCAGTTGAAAAAATGAGGTTAAGCGATCTTATGAAGGCGACTAATAGCTTTAGCAAAAACAACATCATTGGTACAGGAAGAACGGGGGCAACGTACATAGCAATGCTTCCAGGTGGTTCTTTCATAATGATCAAGAGGTTGGAAGACTCTCAGCGTTCGGAGAAAGAATTTTTGTCTGAAATGAATACTCTAGGGAGCGTTAGACACCGCAACTTGGTTCCTCTTTTGGGTTTTTGCGTGGCAAAGAAGGAAAGACTTTTGGTTTACAGTTACCTGGAAAATGGGACACTTTACGATAAACTACATCCAGCAGAACACGAGATCATGCACATGGACTGGCCTTTGAGGCTCCGAATTGCAATTGGAGCAGCTAGAGGTCTGGCATGGCTTCATCACAACTGTAACCCTCGGATTATACATAGAAACATAAGCTCTAAATGCATTCTGTTGGATGGTGATTTTGAACCGAAGTTGTCTGATTTTGGCCTTGCAAGGCTTATGAACCCAGTTGACACTCATTTGAGTACGTTTGTCAATAGGGAGTTTGGAGATTTAGGTTATGTTGCTCCTGAATATCCACGGACGCTGGTAGCCACCCCAAAGGGGGATGTTTATAGTTTTGGAGTTGTTCTCCTGGAACTGATCACAGGTGAGAGACTAACTCATTTAACTAATGCCCCTGAGAGGTTCAAGGGAAGTTTAGTGGAGTGGATCACACTTCTGAACACTAACTCTTCTCTGGGAACTGCAATTGATAAGTCCCTGCTTGGAAATGGTTTTGATGGTGAACTCCACCAATTTCTTAGGGTTGCTTGTAACTGTGTGTTGCCAACTCCAAAGGACAGACACACCATGTTTGAAGCGCACCAGCTTCTCAGAGCCATTGGGGAGAGGTATCATTTCACAACTGATGATGAGATCATGCTGCCATCCGACACAGGTGATCCTAATTTTCCTGATGAACTTATTGTTTCTTACACGTAATTTTATGCATGGCGTTGGTATTTATTAAATTCAATACAATGACGAAAGTTATTTTTAAGATATTTGGTTTTTCTTTTTTTATAATAGCCGAAATGATGTAAAATTTATTCATATATTCAGCAGTATATTTATACAAAGGATGAACAATCTTTAGTAGCTTGCCTATGTTTCAACTACTAACCGTATATATAGTCAACTAGGATGCTGAAGCTCTGCTGTACATGTAAAAGTTCTCCTTTGGCTTTGCGACTGACCGACTGTTGATGCCAAAAAGTTGCTTTCTACAGCGACTGCAATCATTTTGGCATTCTCTTTAGCGTTGTAAATTTCCAATTAGCGTACTGTGTATGGTGGCTTATCCTCCTGTTTGCTGAAGCATTATGGTTGCTTTGTAACTGATTAATGAATAATGCAAACTTTCAATTAGTTGGAAATTTGGACTGCACTATATAATACTAATAAAACTAATTCATCAGTAATTAAAAATTATATATGGTACATAATTACACATGTTCCTAAAGATGAAAATTTGATAATTCTACTAATATTATCGTCTTCTTCTATCTAGGAAATAGATGCAAACTGTCTTAAACTTCATCGAGTTCAATGACAACCTCTATGTGAATTCTGAACTTCCAAATATTGATCTGCGTCTTATGAAACCTAGAGTAAAATGGAAAAATTAAATTAATAGTCTTTCCTTCTAGATATAGGTGTTAATCAGCTGTTAAGAATAATCAAGGAAAACAAATCCTTCTTAAGATAGTTTGGCAAGGAAGCAGCATAATATAGTTTGGCGAGGTAAGCAGCATAATCTCCAGTTGTTTATAAAGGTAGAGAATATCCGCGTAGATACGTGGAATCCACACCCGACTCTCGCACCAATGCAACTCTCCCAGTCCGAGCCACCTTCAACAAGAATAAATCACTCTAAAAATACATACAATACTATAAACAAGCCGTGCACTGTCAATTTTAATAAATGAAAGTAATGAAGTGAAATCAATATAAGGCCACAAAGAGTACCACCAAGCAATAAAGACAAGAAAAGCTTATTCAACTTCCTCCCTGACAACAATGTGGATAGTATTGAAAAACGTAGCAGAAAAACTTGAAACAAGGCACAGACCTCACAAATTCCATAGGGCTCTAATAACTGCTGCAATGCAATAATTTTGTTTAAATCGCCCGTAAGCTGAAAAGAGAATATGAAAGAGTAAAGTGTTACTTAAACTGCAATAAATGAAAATTAGGATGATATGGGTTGGTGAAAACAGATAGCAGAGTCTATTGCATAAATTTGGAGGACAAATGAAAAATCTGTCCGAAACAATATACCTAACCTGCTACTCTGGTTTCATTATCATGTGAAAAGTTAAAACCGATGAAAAATGCCCCACCCCCACAGAACAACAGAAGAGGAGAAGATAAAAATAAAAATAATAATAAATTAACTCCCCATGATAGATCTGTCAATATTTTAGGAAATAAAAAAACTTAATTTATTTCAGAAAGCAAAATTAACACTAGACCCCTTCCCAATTGAGACTGACGAAAATTTTAGGCATTCCCAAGTTCCACTTTTACCCCAAAATTGGTAGCTTATTGATCGAAATCCAACTGAGAGATAGGATATATGATCATTGGAACATAGTTACTAAGATTTTAGTTTAAAGGTATATAGATAACAATTAGGTACTGTACAGTATAAAATCAGTCACAGGCTTCTCATTTTCATGATAGCGAATCAAAAAACAAGAAGATATTGTTAATAGGGTTTACCTCGAGAGTAATTGTGTGATCAGACACGTCAACTGCTCTGGCCCGGAATATTTTGGCAATGTCAAGGACATCCCTCCTAGCAGCAGTATTTACAGCAATTTTTATTAATATCAGCTCTCGCTCGGCAAATGGCAAGTGAGTTATATCTTGCACCTGAAAAAAAAAACCACCATTGTCATCCATTCGTTCATCCAGATTTACAAACTTGGAATGCAATTGTAGATATCAAAAGAAAACACGTAATGGCCATCTAAAAAAATTGACTACTTGGTGGGCACTGGTATGAAATTCACGTTATATAGAAGAATTTATTTTTTAAAAAAAGGATAAATAAAAAAAAAATTAAATCAGATTCCAACTACAGTCACAGTGCTCCTTTATTAAGTCTTTTTCTGTTTCACCAGTAAATGCTTTAAAAAGCTACTTCTCAAGAAATAAATAAACCAAGTAATTTCAAGTTTAAAGCATGTACAAACCCAAGAATAGTTGGAGGAACTTGATGAATTGAATTCATAAAGATGAGTAACAGAAGCCCCAAGAAAAGTTTATAGACGATGCATTTTACTCAGCAATAAAAGCTTCGGACATCACTGCACCCTGTGGATGACTCAACACAGTTGCTTCCATATTCAATAGTTTCTTCTCCCTCCACCCCCCCCCCCCTCCTTTTTTTCATGTGTTTGTAATATAATACCAATATTATAGAATCTGCACCCTAAGCATGAATATGTATAGAAAAACTGAGTAGTTTGCTTACATCCAAATACTTTTAACAACAATAGAAGTTTTGACAAAAAAATTTGCTTCCATTTTCCACAGACTGACTATTCAAGATCTAACATATTTGCATAATGTGCTATTTCTTGTCCTTTTCAGAGAGGTCATTCAGTCACATGAAATTTGAAGCAGAATTAGTGTAAATCCAGTGTGAAAATTGATTTTAATTTAATGTTTAATGTTTTAAATGAAATAGGATTCAAGTTGAAATTTTTAATATTATGAAGTGGATCTAGGTTTCAACTAAAAATTTTCAATTCCATCAATACACACACTCTTTTCTGAGAAATAAAGAAATGGAAAGAAAGGAGAAAAAGAAGAAGAAGATTGATTCCAAATCCTCCATGCTTTAAAGTCAATTATCTATTTGGTTCTAGAAAATTATGGAATTAAATAATCATAAAACATTTGAGCTCACTGCAAATGCTTTTGAGTCAGAATTTTTTAGGAAGATATAAATTGAGCACTGCTTACCTCGTGGAGATCTATTAGCTTGTGCAATTGCTGAACCAACTTGCCAATTGACTCATCAGTTCCAGGAACAACAGTTGTGATGCGAGAAAGACCCTCCTTTTCAGCAGGCCCCACAGCAAGACTCTGAAATTAAGTGAAAAAAAACAAATCACCGCATTAATAAGATGAGATGTTTTTAACGAATAGTGATAGGATCACAAGTTATTTGATATGACCTGAATGTTGTAACCTCTTCGTGATATAACCCCGGTAACAATGTTGAGAACACCGGAAGTGTTATTCACGAGCATAGATAAAGTGTGTGACCGGAGGCCACTTGGCTGTACCAATGTATGAAGCACATTAAGTAATGCAGAACATGTATCGACATAGAGAACAACCCATATGTCCAGAGACATAGACATCTTACATCTTCATCATAGAGAATACCCCAATGGGCATCAAGAACTTGATTTGCTGAAAACTCATCATAAGGCTCCACAGGATATACATCACCCTTCCAAAGAGAAAAGAGAACTGTATATAGACTGCCCAATAAGATATAACATGATCTATGCCGAAGATATAAAACAAGCAGATACCACAATGAAGAATAGGGGGCAATCATGCAATTGCGGCTTGGTAAAGATAAAGTTTATATACCCTTGAGGATGTATCGACATTTGCATTTCCATTTAGAGACTGATTAGTTTCTGGTATAAGAATACCAGTTGGCTTTTTCTCTTCAAGATCTGGATAAGAGGCTGCCGAAAAGTTCCAAAAGGGAGCAGTATCACCCAGTTTTTCCCGTCTCAGTGCAATCTGTAAATAGAACCAATTTCAACTTCATAACACAAAACTGTATCACAATGGATAGCCACTGTAGTAAAAAAAAAAAAAAAAAAACCATCACTATAACATTTCGATACTTAGATGCTTTGAAAGGCAATTCTGCCATTTCAACAAACAAATTCATCAATGGCTGGGGGGGGGGGGGGGAATAAAAATGAAAAGAAAGGATGCCAAACAATCCCACAGAAGTAATATTTTTTTCTTTTTAAATTCACAGTCTGTAAAGTAAAAAGGGATGAGAATTATTTAAGAAGCAGAAATTAGATTGGATGTCATGGAAATAGAAAACTAGTTTTATTGCTTAATTTCGTTATTGTCTGTCCTGGTATTGGAAAAAATTCATAGCTATCAACTTACATATAAGAAACATTTAGTAGCTTGTATGTGTGCTATTTATTGATTTATAATGTAGTTATAATATTCTCTCAATTGATTTTTTTTTTTTTTTTCTAAGCAGCTTACACATTTTTGCAAAATTTCATGAATAAATCATAGGTAATTAGGAAAAGAAGAGTTCTCCTATTTTTTCAGAACTTCAAAATTGGTTTTTCTTTCCGATATAAATCTAAAATGGAATGCGGTTTTCTATAGATTGATATCTTTTGGAATAAGAAAGGATGGATATACATGCTGCTGATAAATAGGTTTGCTGGATGTGTTTTTTTTTTAATATAAAAAAAAAACCAGAATTGATCCTCTTTCTTGTTTTTTCAGGCATCCAGTCCGCATATACATCTCCTTTCTTTTAACTTTCAATAATATAAATCTCTTTGTTTCTAATCATATCATTTGGGTGGGGGACTAAGAAAGAAAGAAAGAAAGAAGAGAGAGAGCCAGGGAGAGGATGCAACAAGTATGGACATTATACCTTTCCAGTTCTTGCAAGTTCTTTTATGCCAAACTTGCTTAGGTTTCTCTGAACAGCTACCATCTTCCCAGGGTCCCCAGTGACCTAGATATCAAAAGGACATCTAATGATCGAAAATAATTGGAACATCAAAGCAATTAAAATCCACCTAAGAAGCTTTTGCCTATATCTCATCCAATCACATTAATTTGTTATAGAGGATCAACCAAACATTCAACGGCAACAATACAGACTAAAGAAATACATTGAAATAGCACACAAGTTGCAATGATAGGGAATAATGTCTACAAAGTGTGCATACTATGCGTAAAATATACAAAATGATTCTATTCTTGCCAAAGCAAGAAAGAAGAAAACTCGCAGAATTTGCAGTAAGTACGGGACTATAACCGAATTATACAAGCAGTAAATGCACAAGGATTTGGCAAATGTTACCTCAATGGTCAGGGCATGTTCTGAGATATCTACAACTTTTGCTCTGAAGATGTCCACCAACCACATGATCTAAATGTTAAGGTCCCCAGGACAAATTAGTTGCTTCAATGAAGATACAAAATTGAAATCAAATTAAAGAAAATTTCTCATCACCTATAACGTATAAAATGATCATTTACTTGCATAAATAGTATTCCATTACAGAAACAATATTATTTATGAAACAGTGACAAACATTAGGTACTCCTTATAATTCAATGTCCACAAAGACAGAACTGTATGCAGATATGCAAAACATGTGCCAAACTTTAGTGAGATCCATCATTCCACCTTTTGAAAGCCGCATACAGTTTAAGGAATATCGACTCCTTGACTGTATAAAGTATTGAGTATGCAAAAATAATAAATAATTATCCAATTAAAAAGGGTGCCCAAAACATTATTTTCTACTCTACCAACATTGTATTTGTATAAGAATATCATCACTGTGCCAAACAAAGATATATACTCTTCAGCCAATTACTAGAACAGCTTTCCTTTTCAGGGCGGAAGAATCCTTGCAGAATAGAATCTGCTAGAAGATTGATTTTGTGATTTAAATTATTCTTAAGAAGAATGCATAAAGAAGCATATAGAATTGTTACCTCAGGCCAGGTACTAGTATCACCATTAAGTTTTATAAGCATCAGTTCACGCTCTACATGTGGCTCATTTGAGATGTCTTCTACCTGTTGCATAATTTTATTTTCTGATTAGAGGCAAGTACATAAGCCAATAAATGTAAGAAAATTAAAGGGTTAATCTTAAACCTTTATGACGTTCACAAGCTTGTTAAGTTGTTCCACAACTTGTCGCAAAACCCTTTCAGTTCCAGACACAACTATGGTAAAGAGAGCCTTGTCCACATTCAAACCTACAGCAAGGGACTCAATGTTGTAACCACGTCTAGCGAAAACACCAGCAATTCTGTTTATTATTCCACTCTCGTCACCAACAAACACTGAAATTGTGTGGCGTTTCACCCTGGATTAAATAAAAAATGAGTTAGAACCAGAAGTAAACATAATAGGCATGCTCACTAGAAGTAGGAAAGGAATGAAGAAGCTATTGAAGTTTCTCTCCACAAACTCCTTTCTCTAAGATTGATGACAAACTCACTCTGAGATAGAAATTAGAATCAATCAACAGACAAAATAATCAAGATAATCAATTAAATGGCTACCTCATGAATCAAATATCACTATCCGTACGGACAAATTCATAATTAGTTCCATATTAACAAACTATAAACAAATTAATAGATAATGAGAATTACAATCAGGTTTCTCCTACACTCAATCCATCATCAAGATATTCACAAAGCCAAACTTTAACTTACGTTCAGTTCACACCCAGACAGGACTTGATTTCAGAATATTAACTGTCTCACTTTCCAAAACTACATATATTTATTTCTAATTCTATCCCTTCTTGTTTTCCATTTAGCGATTCAATCATCCCCAACCTATTTAAATTCCTATATTTACAAACATACTAATATTAGATGTCTATTATTGAATAACATGGAGAATATTACTTGGCAGAGCAGCAATCTTACATAATAGGAGATATAGATTAAAAAAAATTGCACCAAAATTACACAAAGATTAAATAAACCACATCTGAATATTCCAATAGATGGATATCTTAAACATAGAAAAGTAAATTAACAAGATAGCTGACTCATCAACTTCCACGAATGGTTATTAGGTAAACATAGTAATAGATATCATGGGTAGTTGACATAAAATTGACTGCTCAGCAAATAGAGTAAAATACAACAGAAATAAAAAATTCCAAAGCCACCACTAAATCCAGAAAATCGAACGAACAAACCCAAAAAATACCCACGTGATAGCAATACAAACCCACCAAGAAATCCTCATTGCCAACAACAAGAAATCCTCATTACCAACCACATTCATCATTAAAAATAAACAATAAATAAATAAATAAACAATTCTCAAATGCAAGACAGAGAGAAGCAATAGTGAGAGAAGAGAGGACAAGGGACAAAAAATGAAAGGGAAACAATGCTCACTTGGACGCAGTGATAGGAGGCACGGACTGAGTAACAGGGAGAGCATTGTTAGAAGTGCTGCTGCTAGCAGTGACCCATTGGAGTTTCTTTGAAGAGACTTCAGCAGAACTGCTGAAACTAGTCCTCCCTTGCGATAGTGGCCTGCAAAACAGCACAAAATCACACCTTTTGGTGAAAAACCAGTGACTCAAATTCAGTTTCGGGTAGGGCGTCATAGTAGCCGCCATTATTATGAGCGAGAGAGTTCACAGAGGACAGCAGCATTCACAACTATCTACCACTAGTAGTAAATGGACAACTTCCGTTTGCAGAATGGACACTTACAAATTTATGGGATAATTTCAGAAACTTCCCTTAAGATTACAATAACTAGGCAACTAACTCAACTGTCCTAGTGTATGTGCTTGGATATGAGTTATATGCCTTGAACGAAAAGACAAATTGGAGAGGCAGAGAGTGCTTGTTTTATAATTTAATCACTTAAAATGATATAATTTAATAAAATTAAGTTAATTAAAAATATTTATTTTTATAATTTAATGATATTTTTTATACAATTTTGACTTAATAAAATAGGCCAATTTCTTTTACTTTTCACTGATTAAAAAAATATGAATCAATCAATTAATTTAAAAAAATAATTTAATATTTATTTATAGAGATTCAGACTAAAAAAATATATTTTTTAAATTCAAATATTTAAGTCCATTCAATTTGAAAAAAAAATAGTAACGTAGTTTGTAAATTGTCATGGCCTGATAACTGGGTGATTTTTTGAATTACGTACTTATCTTGAATTCTCATATTATATGAGATTCTGGTTGATATTCTGATCAGATAATTATTAGGACTAGTTTACATTAATTCAG
Organism: Citropsis articulata; assembly: GCA_030449925.1. Taxonomy (NCBI): domain Eukaryota; kingdom Viridiplantae; phylum Streptophyta; class Magnoliopsida; order Sapindales; family Rutaceae; genus Citropsis; species Citropsis articulata. The sequence continues at coordinate 3,073,183 of JASUUH010000085.1, read as the reverse complement.
TTTTTTGAATTTTTTAAATTTACCTTTTTTTGTAATTAGTGAAAACTTCTGGAAGACTTTGATAATTTCACTTTTGCTTATTTTAAGTTTTCTTTTAAAAAACGGGTAGAACCACTCTATTTATAAAAAATAATTTAGAACAGTTTTGTATTAATTTTAAGGGAAATTATCAATCATATACCCTTAAGTGTCACTGATATCAAACGTACTACAACACTTTTCACTTGTATCACTCGTATACCCTAAGTTAACAAAACACTTCTGCCGTCCACTATTCCGTTAATTGCCATTAGAAATTTAACAGAATTATGGTAAATTGACTATTTTGCCCTTAAAACTCAAAATGAAGTAAAAAGATAAATGTACCTTAAAAATTAACATAAATTTTCAATACACAATTTTTTTTAATTTTTTTATTAACAATATATTTTTTATTAAAAAATATAAATTATTAATGGTACATATTATTAATAATTATCTATAAAAATATCTATATTATACCATAAAAATTTTGTTAACAAGATATTATTTACAATTATACATATTATATCATAAAAAATCTCAGTTGGAACTTGGAGGAGTAGATCTTAAAAAATTTAGGTTAAATTTTAGAGGAGTAGATTCGGTTGTAAAGTATTTTTTTAAGTAATTATTAACAATTATTAGATAAATGGGATGACATGTCATTTGTATCAATATATATTATATGACATGTCATGTTTTACTAGGTAAATGGAATGACATGTCGTTTATTTAATCAAAGTTTAAAAAGACAAAATTACCCTTATGATGTCAGCACTTGCAAACGGCAGTTAACGGAATGGTGGACGGCAGAAGTGTTTTGTTAACTTAGGGTATACGAGTGATATAAGTGAAAAGTGTTGTAGTACGTTTGATACCGGTGACACTTAAGGGTATATGGCTGATAATTTTCCTAATTTTAATAAATATAAACCAATAAAGAAATTTTGACAATTAATCAATTAAATTATTATTATAATTTTTTTACCACTAAAGTTATTTTAAAATAAAATGACTAAATTTCCCTAAGAAATATAAATTTTTATATCTAATCATTTCGGTATTTAATCTTGTAACCTATAATCTAGTTTTTTTTTAAAATTGAAATCTAGTAATCTTTAATATCCTACATGTAAATGACATAAATTGAATAATCCAATGATTTGCATGACTGTTACATTAATTAAAGATTATTACTATAAAGATGTTACGTTACTTTAATTAAAGATTAGTAATCAAGCTATTAATAAAGTAGTATAGTAAAGATTAGTAATTGTACATACTGATAAATACTATTAACACATCATTTAGAAGAAACAAATTTTTTTATAAAAATAGAAAATAAAGTAAATTTTTGGTACTTTTACCTTATAAAAGTAAATTAGTCAATTTAAACTTGGGATAAAGTAATCTTAGTAGTCAAATATAAAAATATATATATATAAAAGTCACAAAAAATAATTTCAGGTAGATCTAATTAACTAATTCTCTAATATTTTTAATTTTTTAAAAAATTTGTATGAATTTTTTGTAATTCTCTTTTAAAAGTAAGGTGGGTTAACAAAAAGTGTGAGGTGAAAATATCACTATTTAAAAAAAATTATTGTATGACAGAAAATCAAACTCTTACACCTCATCGATATCAGACAATTAAAATCAAATATTTCTAGTGCCTTGTGCGCATGGTGGACTAACTTTTAAGTTCATCTATTTAGGTCTTGTTTAGATTGAGGTGCTATCACTTTTAAACTATAGTTGTCGTAAAAAAAAATTATAATTATGAAACAAAAATTAATAGTATGTAGTAAATATAATTTTTAAATAATAATATTGGCAAAATTAATAAAGATATAATAAATTGTCATCATATATGTAAAAAATTATATCAATATAACTTTTAAACTATAACAACTAATGTTTACTGAATATTTTAGTGCTGTAACTTATTGTTCAACTTCAATCTCAAATAGGCATACAATGTAATTCAAGTTCTTGAAGAGTTTAATTTAAAAAATTAAAAAAAAAAATCTCTTCTATTATTCTAAAAAAATTATCAAGTAAATTGATTAGTACCCACAAATATTTTTAGATAATTATAATGAAACCTACCATTAAGTAAAGTAATGTTACATTACTTTAATCACTCATTAACTTCTTGTAGCTCTTATAGGCTATTAGGCCGGCTCTAAATTATTAGGAGCCTTAGGCGAAATTTCTTCATGAGACCTCCTTACATTTAGTAATTTCAACACTTAAAAGAAACATAAAAGAAAAAAAAAACTCAAAATTTAATCAAATTTTAACTATATATTAAATATTAACGATCAGTAAGATAATAAGAAATTTTAAAAATGAAAAGTAATTAAAAAATTTTTTGTTTCAAATTCCCTGAGACTATTATTTTAAGAAACTATTTTTTAATTCAAAAGCAAACAAATAAATATAATAGCTTCCTTTATAGAGAAGAGTACAAAAAATTTTATAATGTTAAATAATTAAATTTTATTTAAATAGGTAAATCTTTTTACTATTTTTCTCAAAAAAACTAATAATGAATTAATAGTTAGTATTATTAATTATAACTTTTTAACATTACGGTTATCAAATACAAAATTTGTGTAAAAAAGTTTAATTGTAAGATAATTATCAATTAAAGAGAGGGCTAAAAAGTAGACTTTCTTATTATAAGTAAGTTAAAAACAATTAATTTGAGTGTACTAATTAAATAAATAAAAAAAAAGCTTTCTAACATATGAGGACTAGACGGTCACAATAAAATTTTCCTAACATATAAAGTTTGAGTCTACCGTCTAATTCACCTATTCTTAAAACCGCCTTTTGCAGGATTTACTAAAATATATAATTTGTTCAAACCATTTTTTTCTTTTTTTTTGGTTCTTTCCGATAAAAACATATTTGGTCTGTCACATTAAATACGTTTTGAAATAGGGCAGTGCATTTAGTCTTAATTTTAAAAAAAAAAAACTTAAAAACATGTTTGGCGTGTCAAACTCAAATAAAAATATCATATTAATTACATTTAGCTCGCTTGTAAGTTCCAACAACTATAACTTGGTGAAAGCGCTTACAATTTTTGCTGAAAATTGAAACTTGCTAAATTAGTAAAGGAAAAATATCCACCGACTATCCTTTTTTTAATTTTTTTAAAATACATAATTTTTTATTTTGTTGGTTGAATTTCATCTAAAATTACAGTTCTTTGCACTTTTACATTTCCGTTTAAAGTCTGATAAAAAAACTAACGGAATCTTAAATAAATGATTGTTTTGCCCTCCAAATAAAAATTATAATTTCACCCTAATTAAATACAAAAAAAAAATAATCAGATTATTTTTTTATAATCTATAACTTTTACTCTAAATAAATGAAAAGGATTTAAATTTTTTTTTATAGATTTACCATGTAAAATCAATTATTATGATTGGATTAAATTAGATTAGATTAGATTATATAATACTATTTTATATTTAGTACAATACCGAGTTGGGCTATATTAAATTATATTAGAATAAAATTAATATTTTTTTAAATTGACATTTAAATATAAGGGAGATTATCCACCGACCACCTTTTTTATAATTGGATTAAATTAGATTAAACATATATTAGGGAAAATTTTATTTTTAGAGTAAAATTTATTTTTTTAAAATTTATAAAGGAGAAAAAATCTTTTTTATTTATTTAGAGTAAAAGTTATAGATTATAAAAAAATAATCTGATTATTTTTTTGTATTTAATTAGGGTGAAATTATAATTTTTTTTTGAAAGGTAAAATAATGATTTATTTAAGATTTCGTTAGTTTTTTTAACAGACTTTAAATGAAAATGTAAAAATGTAAAGAACTGTAATTTTAAATAAAATTCAGTTAAAAAAATAAAAAATTATATATTTTAAAAATAATTAAAAAAAACGAGTGAGTGTTCGGTGAATATTTTTTCTTTTGTAAACGGAAATTAGCAAACCAAGGTGATCCTCATTTTTGTGGCAAAGCTTATGTTACATTAGTTGTAACAAACATTCAATACACATGGATGGTTAGATTTTAATATTCCTTAATCTAATGGATGAAAATAATTTTAACCTAAAATGAGTTATGGGTGTAATAGCTTTTTACAAAAAATTTTATTTTGAATCACATATTTATTTATTTTTAAATAAGTCCTCATTAATTTTATATAACTAAATGATTTTGCTGACCATCTCTTCTATATTTATTCTTAAACTTTTTTTAAATTTTTACTATATTTTTATAAAGATCTAAATAATTATCATATTCATAAAAGATCTACAAATTTTAAATATATATTTGTATCTACATTTATAATTTCTTGTCTCTCCTAGGAATAAATTAGATTTTTTTCTTTATATAATCTAAATTCAGCATCTTGAATTATAAGAGATATTATAAGTCATAAATATATTAGACTCTAATAAATTAGTAGAAAGATGTTACAATGAATAAATCATTGGAACCTCTAATAATTTCACAAAATACATAAACTAATGAGTTATCACATTCTAACTATATATACAAAGAGGATTTTCTTATAAAATATTTTAATCTTTTGATATGATCAATAATTCAGACATGTGGAAAAACAATTAATTAAATTGAATTTCGTATATTTATTAAATAAATTAAGAAACCCAAATTTATTTATAAATGATTTAGAAAAAGTAAACGAAATATTAAAAATTAATAATTTTAATGAAGAAAAAATTAAAAAATTAAAAAAGTTAGGAGATCAAATGAGTAAAAATTTTAATAAAGTTAAGCAATTAATAAAGAATTTCAACATTGAAGATCTTGATATATTAAATTAAGAAATCATTAATATAATAAATAAAAACTCAATAAATATAAGATTAAATAAGTTATAAATTTAATTAGATAAAATAAAAATTTGATATTGAATTTACTATAAATATAAATGAAAATTTTAAAAAAAATTGAAGTAATTTAAGGTTTAAAAAATAAAACTCATAAACTTAATGATTTTTTTATAATTATTAATTTTTTTGAGGATTCCAAAATTTATAATTGTAAGTTACGGTAAACGCGAGATAAGCTTTGCCCATTTTTGTGGCTTTTAGGACAGGAGAAGACGACTAAAGTTGGCAGGGTTGTCGGACCACGTGCAATAATTAAAAAATCAATCAGCTGGCATTGTCCCGAAAATTGACAGCAGAATGATCTTTGCTGACCTTTCACGTGGCCCTAAATTAAAGCTCATAGTAACTAACAGGTGTCACTTTGATGTCGTCGGCCCCTTGGATCACCACCGAAGTTGATAAGATTATTTGCCTAACATGCCAAAATTGAAAAAGTAAAATTAATGACAGGGACGATTGTGTGTGTCATATCATGTACATCCTAATGAAATTATTTAGTGAACAGTAGTATCATGGGTAATATTTTTACGTCGTTTCAGCGTTTGAACAGTTGCCAATCTTTAAGCCTCATACATTTGCCGTCCGTTATTTTTTTTTAATATTAAAAAATACAACTCATATTATATGAGATTATAATTGATATTTATAAATTAAATTATTATTAAAATATTAATACATTAATATCATATAAAGCTCTACTCATATTTTAACTCTCACTAATAATCGAGGGATGTCCACTCCACTCATATTTTATAAAAAAAAAAATTTAACCTCTACTTAAATTTTTGAGAGAGAAATTAAGTTTCTATATTGTTACGAGGATATTAAATAGAATTAAGATAAATGAGTTAGGATAAAATTAATTTAGAAAAAAATAATATTAATCTTATGTTTGGTGCTAAAAGTAGAATTAAGATAAATAATCATAGATACACCCATTAGCAACATAAATACGGTAAATCTCTTTTAGGGATTCTCTTGGAATAAAAATTTTCAAGACAAAAATTATCCTAACATATTGTCGTTGTATAGGAGTGTTTTTTTTTTTTTTTTTTTTTTAAAATCTCTCTATCTGGCTGTGGCAAAGTGCTTGAGTGACTTCTCTCTTGGCTTGCTTTAGCGAAAGCATATTCAGCCACCGAATACTTAAAACTATCAAACTTCAGGCGGACTGCTGACTGAAATTTAGATAATGAAATCAATTGATTAAAGAACTAAAGCTCTTTGATGTTTCGTATGGAAAATCCCCAATTTGTCGACCTCAATTAGACTAGAAAAATAACTGACCACAATCGAAGAAGAAAAAAAAATAACAGTTATTGTTTGAAGGGGTATTTTTTCAAACATTTCGCTTCTAAGCATTGTGAATCAAGGCATTAAAATTGCTCTTGAATCTCACATGCCGCTCTCCTACACGAACCTTAATCGGTATAGAATTCACCAACTGACTCGACAACGGTCGTAACCTTTATGCTTGTAGCTAATTAACTGATTCTTATGGCACATCAGCCAATTATCTAGAGAAGGGGAGTAATTTTTTTTTTTAAAGAAAATAGAAGAAAACACTAGTTAGATCTTACCCCAATTGGAAGGATAGAGAAAAGATGAAAATGAAGGAGGAGAGTCAATGCAAAGTTGGCAAGAAAATATGCAGCAGAGTTAACTTCACGATAGACGTGATAAAATGTGACATGCCAATCACGTTGAAGAAGTTCTCTAATAGAGCAGAGTTATATATTTTTTTATTTATTTTGAAGTGGGATTTGTACTCTGGAGCTTTCTTTTATTATTACTCAATTATTTTAAGAGTTTTTCTATGTTATATTTAATGTAACATACCATCACTTACAACAATAGTAATGAGACCTACTATGCTGTGCGTGATGATACATCACGTTAAATGTTACGAATGCTCCTATTTTAAGATAATGACATTGACTATCACGTTGGCTGCGGCCCCGTCGTGACTTCCTACCTATTTTTCACATTGACTACTTGTCTAGAGAAGTGGAAGATTTTTTTTATACATACATAAAAGAGGAAAATAGAATAAACACTATGGAGTAAATCCCAAAGGATTTAACATTTCTTTTTTTTTTTTCTTCAACATTTGTTTGTGATTTATTAATTTAATAATATATTAAATATAAAATAATAATTATTTATAGTTCAATTAAATATTTTATCAAAACGTAATAAAATATTATATTTTATTTTATTCTATCCTATCTAATTATGTATGGCGACCAGACCATGCTAGACTAATACTATTGATTAATATACATATTTTCTTTTGAAGTGGGATTTGGACATTAACCAACATGCGGGCTGCGTCTCCCCCTTGAGGCCTTGACTGCGTACCTATTCTTCATCATAGCCACGTGCTTCTTGCAGTATGGCATTCTTCTTTGCTAATATCTCATTGTCTCATATACAGCCTGCAATTAATTACTCCGCCAAACTTTCCGTCGGCTAGAAATGAGGGATTACGGAATGTGAAATATTTTGACTGATTTTTATTAGGGTTGTAATCCAAATTTGATCTAAGGATGCAGCTATGCAGGAACATATGAAAGAAACAAAACACAAGATTTTTTTTTTTTTGACAATTCTGTTTGAAAACGCCATCAGCTTTCAGCGATTCAATCACAATAGTAACCGTGGATTTGCATTTTTGTGGATTAAATTAAGAATATGTTAGGAAATAAGGATGTGCTTATTTTGCATGTAAGAGAAAGAGAATGAGGAATCATTCTTATTAGATTAGGGATGGCAATGGGGTGAGGGAAGACTTACCTCATTCTCGATTTTATCTGCCAATAAATTTAGTGGGGTAGAAATGGAGAATGATTTCTTCATCCTTACTCTATTCTTCATTTATTTATTTTATAGTAAGTATGGATAAATAATTTCAAAAAATTAATAATTAGATACTTAAAAAAATCATTACCATATTATAAAGTATTTAATTTATTTTAAAATATATTCAAAGGGTTGAAATAAAATCTTCAAATAATATCATAATTTAAAAAATGCTTGAAGAGAGCAGAACTTTGAGAGAGAAAAGAAAACATAACAATGTTTTAGGCTTTAATAAGAATTATAATTTAGGATTTTCTTTTACTTATAACCTATTTATTATAGGTAAAAATAAAAGGAAAACTTATTAATCAACATTATTAAAAAAAATTTAATACCAACATTATTGAACAAAAGTAACCAAAAAATTTTATCCCATTTATGGTGGGTGCCATGGGACTCCAAACATATGGAGGATTTTGCTATCCCTGTATTAGAGCATCTCTAAAAAACTTTTTAAATAAGATTTTATTACTTATTTGAGGAGACACATCAGTGTGTAGGACTCCCAAAGACACTCCAATTAAGATTATTCAAATGATAAATTATTGTTTCTCTTCAAATTTGTAGAGTTGCTCTTCAATTTATATTTTATTATTTTTTATTGGAGAGAGAGAAGTACTTTAATTACCATTTTTTCCTTTAAAAAATATTTATATGATTAACATAATATTAATTTATTTATATTCGAAGAGCCTTTTGAAGAATAATATGTTTTTTTACTCTCCTTTTTACCACATAAGTAAGCAAATAGATATTTGAAAAATAAAATTAGTAGAGTTTTTTATAGATGCTCTTATGTGTGTTTATTTACAAAACTTAAATAAACAAGGGTTTAATTATCCCCATGTGACGCATGTTTTAACAAATTTCAAAAAGATCACTCATGTTTTAAAAATACTCAATCATGTGACATTTCATTAACTTTTACCATTAATTTTAATTGAAATAGTGAATTAGTTACAAAATGATGTTTTAGCCCCCACAATTAATTATAAATTGATGTTCATACCCATACAATTAATTACAAAATAATTTTTCTACCCCTAAAATTGGTTATAACATAATATTTCTGCCCCTATTTACTTATTTTTATTATAAAAAAATAAATCTAAATCTAATTAAGAGGACATTTTTATGGTTAAATCAAACAAATTTTCTTAAAAAATTTTTCTTGTTGAATCAAATTGATTTGTGAACATAAAGAAACGGATCTCTTATGAATTGTAAAGCATTATATAAATCTAATACTTTTATCTCTTTGGCTTTATTATAATTTTACCCTTAGCTGGTTAAAGTTAATGGCAAAAGTTAATAAAATATCACGTGATTGAGTATTTTTAAAGCATGTGTCACTTTTTTAAATTTGTTAAAACATGTGTCATCCATGGGTAATTAATCCAATAAAAAAATGAGAATAAACATAGTAGTGTTGAGGTTATGGAGCCCCAACAATTCTTCTGTGCGCTTGTGGGTAACATCCTTTTGTGTAATTCCATTGAGGTGGCAGTAAGGTTACCTAGGGTGTAACTGCCAGGCCCGTTGGCACAATTACAAATGTGTGCAATCTCTCATGTCCATCCACCGCTTAGTTGTGGGGTTCTGCGCTTCCATAGTATAAGAAAATAAAGTTGCACCTTGGCTATCAACTATAGCTTTTAGCCCAATAGTAAGCGCTTGATTTTAATAATTGGTATCAAAGTGAGGTCACAGGTTCAAGTTGTCACAGAAGCAATTTTATGAAGGGGGGATTGCTGAGGTTATGGGGCCCCAACAATTCTTCTGTACGCTTGTGGGTGTAACATCCTTTTGTGTAATTCCATTGAGGTGGTAGTAAGGTTACCTAGCTCGCTAGTTAAATGTAGTGCGCACATGCCAGATAGTATGTGCTCTAATTTCATTGAGGTGATAATGCGTTACACCTAGTTAGCCATGGTCGCAATAATTAATGAATGTGCAATGTGCGCCGTCTCAACCACACACTCTTAGGCTCAACACCAGATCCAGGTTGAATAAAGGTAAAGCGTACGGCCTATACTTTTTATGGCTTGCCATACTTAGATGGTCCTAAGTAGAGGAAATTTTAGAAACAAATAAAAAAATTCCATTTTCACGAGGGATGAGGCTATTTGAACTCAGCAAGTTCATTTCTACACCATTTTTTTAGTTAAGGATTTTATTATTAAAATGATTTTGATAAAATTACTTAATTAACTCGTTCTTCTTTTTTCGATTCTCAATTACTCAATTATGATCAAACAATAGTAGTAGTAGGGGTAGTAATAATAATAATAATTGTATTAGTATTAGTAGTAGTAGTAATAATGGTGGTGGTGGTGGTAGTAGTAATAATAAAATTATAATTGTAATGACAATTACAATTATAACAATATTTATTATTACTATTATCATTATTATTGTTTTAATAAAATATTGACAATAAAATAATAATGCTCTTAGTTATAATTATAATAGCAATTCTAATGGTAATAGCAATTATTATTATTGTATTATAATTATAATAGCAACAATAGCAATAGTAATTATAAAAAATAATAATAATGTAGTAGTAGTAGAAATCATTGCTATAATAATATTAACAAAGGATATTTTAATAATTTATAATAATTTATTTCAATGTTAAAATAAAGTAAACACGTATTAATAGTAGTACTCGTATAAATTATTATTACAATAATATTAACTAAGGGTACTTTAGTAATTTTAAAAAAATATTGTGATATTAAGATAACTCATAGTGGGAATGCAACTTATTTTAACTCGGATTGCTATAGTAAATAACTTATGCCTTATTTCAAATTAGTTTTTTTCTAATTTTATCTCATTGTGATTGTTGTGAAATGAACGTACCATAAAATTCAAAGGGGGTGTTATAAGAATTTTCCACGTGTTAAAAGGCTCCGCTTGGTCGCAGACTACAAACAAGTTAAAATGCTATGTCCAAGTTAGACAGAGCCTGCATTTAGTTAGAGGGTGCCCAAGCTTCTGCAGAAGCAGGATCGGCCCAGCCCGCACAGATGATTTCTCATAAAGCATATAGTAACAACATAGCAGTGCCAAATATATAAACTTGGGTACAAAAATTGATATTCTAACTAAAATGATATATGATGTGGTTTTATTCTAATTTATTCTGTGTCAAGTCAAGTAGTTACTGATCTTATTATTTTAGTAGAATATGATATTTTGTGTAATAGTTTGTATTTACTATTTCAATTAAAATATAATAATGTAATTCTAATTTGTAAAAATAATATTAAAAATCTCAACATTTGAGTTTCAATATTATGTGTCAATTATCTATTACAAAATGAATTTTATAAGTTATAAAATCATTTAACTACTATGTAATAAAACTTAAACTAATATTTAAATGTTTTTTATGTGTAGCATAGTTGATCTTGTAATGTATGGCACTACGATGGACGAGGAGCTCTCTTAAGGCATTTTTTCTTTTTTTCACGTTGGCCCCTTCAACTATTAGTTATTTTCATTACATTCAACAGCTTTAACAGTACTTTTTATTCTTTTGACCTCTACAAATTTTGTATCATTTCATTGTAGCCCCGAACTTCTACACTTCCCGCACTAGTTACTCACCTGTCTCGTGGTCTAGCCCATTGGCAAATTCCTCGCATTTGCTTGTCCGTCCAAGTTCGTCCTTCCTAAATCATTGTCACGAATTGACGACTAGAAAATTGTAACACCACATTTTCAAACATAATTTAATTGATCAAATTAATCAAACGGTCCACAATCAAAAAGAAATGTGAGATGATGTATGTAGGGCCCATTTGTTAAGGCAGGACACGTCCCGTCTCTTCTTTCTCTTCATTTTTTTTTTTCCTCTTTTGACTCGGCACTCACTACTCTCTGTCTAAAATTCACTCCAAAACTCAACGTTTTATCCTTCTCTCTCAAGTCTCAACCTCATTTGATCCATCTTTTGGGGTTTAAGCTTTAAAAGGTATGTGTAAGACGAGATATTTTAAAAAAGAAAAAAAAAACGTTTTCAATTATGTTGCTGTTTCTTTTTATTTTAAATTTCGCATTGGCTATAAACTCTTTAATCTAAATTACTAATTCAATGCGTTTGTTTCTTTTATTGTGGCATTTGTGTATTGGGGGTATTTAATATAGGTTTTGATGTTTAGATGACGGCTCTGGTTTCTTATTAATTTTTGTTTAGACGAAAAACGTATATTTAGCAGAAAGTTTCACAATTCCATCAATCCAATTTACTGATTCACAAACAAAAAAAAAAAGGAGAGAGAAAGGTAGCAAGCTTATTCATAGTCCTTTTCCATCAGTGACTGAATGGAGAGTAGCTAATTGTGGTGAATCTTGAGATGCCATTGAATATAATTACTTATAATATGTAGGTCTCCTTAAATAGTCAGTGACGAGGGTTATACCATTGCTGCAGACTGGCAAAAACAGGTGGCTGCATGAGATACATTACAGCTTTTGGCTGCAAAGAGGCTGAGAATTTTAATAATGACTTCAAGAGCAATCTTGCGGAGGAAGAATTTCCTCTTCAGTTATCTAAATCGACCTACTTATTTGACTCGGGGATTGCCTAGTTTTGAGTATGGGCACACTACTGCATCTAATTACTTTGAACGATCAAGCTTGGTTGGATTTTCAATTCATTCGTCTGAAGATACTGATCGTGGACAGGAAGGAGGTTTATCTCAAGTCACCAAGGATGAGCTATCAAAACCTTTACCAGTTGGTTTTCTCAAGCATAACTTTTTTCGGATGTCAAACTTTGAGTATGGAGTCGGAAGAGTTAGTTTTATTTCTCCATTGCAAGCTAGTCTGATTTCCCAATCTGTACGTTATGGGTCCACTGCAACAGCTGGTCAGCCTGAAAGGGACAGAAATGAGCAGCTGGCCACCAAACAGATAAAAGAAGCTTCACCAGAGGACTGTGACCAAGCTGTTGAAGGTTTGAGTACCGTAAAAGCAAAAGCAACAGCAAAAGCTAAGCAGATGCAAGACATTCAAAAGAGTGCTAAATCTGTAGTGCGGAGAGTATGGGCTACACTACTGGGTATTGGTCCTGCTTTGAGAGCTGTTGCTTCTATGAGCAGGTTCAGACTTTGCTGTTCAAGTTCTAATTACGTTAGATTTATGCCTTTATAAGCCGTCTAACACTTTTATACAATCTATGTCATCTTTCAGAGAAGACTGGGCTATGAAACTCTGCCATTGGAAGGATGAATTCAAATCTACCATGCAGCACTATTGGTTAGGTACAAAATTACTCTGGGCAGATATTAGGATAAGCTCAAGGTTACTGTTGAAGCTAGTCAATGGGAAGGGTCTTTCTAGAAGGGAGAGGCAACAACTCACTAGGACCACAGCTGATATTTTTAGGCTAGTTCCAGTTGCTGTTTTTATTATAGTTCCTTTCATGGAGTTCTTGCTTCCAGTATTCCTCAAGTTATTTCCCAACATGTTGCCATCAACTTTTCAGGACAAGATGAGAGAAGAGGTAATGGTTGGAATAATTGTCGCAAGATGCTTGATTGCTTTAACATTCATCACAGTCTTCATACTTAAACTTTGTAGCCTCAATCTAAGCTCATTCAAATAGGAATACATGTATGCTTGTATTCTTTACATGTAACAATACTTTAAGTTCTGCTCCAAACTATCATAAAGGAGAATGCAGTTTCAATATAATATTTTGACTTTCAGGAGGCGTTGAAAAGAAGGCTTAATGCTAGAATAGAATATGCAAAGTTTCTTCAAGACACTGTGAAAGAAATGGCAAAGGAAGTTCAAAACTCACGAGGTGGTGATATTAAGAAAACAGCTGAAGATCTTGATGAATTTATGAACAAGGTGATAATTGATTCTTTCTTTTACTAAAAAGGAAAGGGGGTTTTCCTTTCAATCGGCTGCTCTCAAGCTGGCAATAATTTATTTGAGGCTCTATTCTGCTGTTTGGACAGGTTAGAACTGGTGCTGGTGTCTCTAATGATGAAATATTAGCTTTTGCCAAGCTATTTAATGATGAGCTTACTTTAGATAACATTAGCAGGTTAGTGCTGTGTAAGCATTCCTGCAATCTTCAGGGTCATGCTAACATTGGGTTTATCAACATTTTGCTTCAGTTAGTAACCCAATGAATAAATTGGTGAATGCAACTTTTTGGTTGATGAATGCAGGCCTCGGTTAGTAAATATGTGCAAGTATATGGGCATCAGCCCTTTTGGGACTGATGCATATTTACGTTATATGCTCCGGAGAAGACTACAGGAGTAAGACATTTCTTTTCTTGATATTTTCTATTGTTCCATCCTTTGTTTGGATCAGATTCTTTCAATTTTAATTATGAATTTCGAAGGTTATTTTTGTGGTGGACTGCACTGATCAAGTGCCACTGAACAATAGATAGTCTAGTTTTTTAGTTTTTGACAAATTATTGCATCATTTTCTTGGATATCCTTATTTCAAGAATTCATAAGGAAAGAGAAGCTAGAGATGATCTGGAGAGCATATATTTTGGTCTTCAGCCTATTTTGAAGCAATTGTTTGTGCTTTGAAGTCAGAGAAGCTCCTTTTGTGGGAATAGTAAAGATTTTTGTGTTTGTAAATGTCCTGTAGTTAATAATTTCGTTCAAATCTATTTGTTGTATGTTATCATGAGTGGATGATGACTCCTCCATCTATGTTATGTCCTGTAATATGTTGAACATTTTGTTATGATGACAAAACTTTAGCACAAAAAACGTGAATAATTAAAATTACTTACGAAATTGATTACTCATGGTTTATGAAAAGATTTCATATATGTTGAATTTTCTTGAGATTTGAGGAATATTGCCATATTTTAGAACTCTGGAGGCAAGAGTTCTCCAAATTCTTTTAGATTTACTTCTGATGCAATTTTAAGTGAACAATTAATTACTAGCACAATAAAAAATCATGTTGGGTTTGGCAGGATAAAGAATGATGATAAGATGATTCAAGCTGAGGGAGTGGAGTCTCTTTCGGAAGCAGAGCTTCGTCAAGCCTGTAGAGATCGAGGCTTATTAGGATTACTTTCGGTAGAGGAAATGCGGCAACAGGTAAATGCTCAATCATGCTATTACATATTATTTTTATAGACTCTCAATAGAAACCACGCTATGTATCATTTGTGTAAAACATTCTTGGGTTTGTATCCAAAAGTCTATTCTTCCTTGATTTTCATAATCCATGAGCCCACATTTCCTTTCTTTTCATTTAATTAGCATTTCCTACAAAAATTCTGGTGTCTTAACAAGCCAAGCTGGCTGGACTCAATATAAGCTGGGTGGGCAGATGAGTACCAATATGTTATACCCATTTGTCAAACACAAACAAACAAGGAACAAAATTATACCACAGCAGCTTTAGTAGTTCTGCTGGTTTATGATATCTTGTACTACTAACTTTAGATATTAAAATGGTTTTCTGTCAAGTGTCATGATATTAAATCAATTTTGTATTGATCATGATCTTAATTTAAATACGAATGGCGACAGGTGCTGAAGTGAATGAAAACAGCTTTCTAGTAAAAAAGAAAGCCTATCGGATTTTCTTTTAGAAGTTGTGTATTGGACCTACCCTTTTGCAGTAAACCTCATTTATGAGTTCTGGAACTTCTGTAATAGCTGGGGACTGTAGTTTCTTCAAGTTTATTATATTGTTTTCTGTGTCAAACCTCTATTATCCTGGCCTTAAAGTCATTACTTCTCTTTGCAGTTGCGTGATTGGCTGGATTTGTCTCTCAATCACTCTGTACCATCTTCTCTTTTGATTCTTTCAAGGTAACTTAAAGCTTCTGTTGTTAGGGTTTGTTTTCAGACAAAATGCCGGATTTATATATTTATTGTCATTTTTGTAATCTCTGCAGAGCCTTCTCTGTGTCTGGAAAAGTTAGGCCTGAGGAAGCTGTTCAAGCTACACTCTCCTCCCTTCCAGATGAGGTTGTGGATACAGTTGGGGTTACAGCTTTGCCATCTGAAGATTCTGTTTCAGAAAGGAGAAGGAAGTTGGAGTTCCTAGAGATGCAGGAAGAACTGATAAAGGTTATTCATATGATGCTTTATTTACGTTTGCGGTTTATTTTGGGTAAAAAAAAATGTTGTTTCTACGATGTTCGGGCCTCCTTGTTATGGCTTGGGAACTGGTTTTTCTTTAATATTATAGGTCTAGTTTCTATGATTCACTTGCTTAGAGCTTCTATTATTTTTTAAACATTCTATTGATGCATTCTTTTTGTTAATAAATTCTCTTTGTTTTCTATCACAATATTTATATATATGTGTGTGTGTGTGTAAGAATATATTGATATTAATTTAGCAAACTTCAGTGTATAATTTTGAACTGAATTTATGGATTTATAACTGTTGAATGGGAGGGATTATTCCCTCAGGTAAGATTGATTTGTCCATGGCTTCAGATTATGGATAGTCATTTCGAAAAATCTCATTCTTGTGAGGTCCCTCCCTCCGTCTGGGCTGTTCCCTGATCTGGATTGTCCTGTCTATGCACTATTCCAAATCTCGTGTGACCTTTTCCCCATTTTGGACAAAAACCTAAACACTCCATGACAAAATCTCATTCTGCACAAAAGTTTTTTCCTGTTGCATACTGAATCTTCAAGTCAATCTCTATGTATTGAAAAGTGCTGAGTATCAATGCTTTGCTAGTTAGCCATTTCTTTTGGATATTGGAAATGTTGGGCTGGTAGCAGAGGCAGTACATGAGGTGTCTTCAGTTTAGATTCTCGATTAAATTGTACTCTCAATGTTCAGTTGAACTATTGTATACGAGAATTAGAAATTCTGAATTCTTATGTCAATAATAACTGTTTATTTTGCTGATCATAGATTTGGGAAATATGTTATGAACTTATGGTTGGTTTGAGAGGGTTCTGATGTGACCTTTCTGATAGGGATAATTTTATCCAATAGTGTAATGCATAGTAATATGCCTGGGAAAGACAGGTAAGTTTTAGTCGTGAAGAGTCTACTCTCCACCGTAGTCAACTTGTAATAAAGGTATTAACTGAAATTGGAAGAAATCCCAACGCTTTCATAAGCATGTTTACTTACAAGTCTTAAAGCTCATTCATTAAATAGCCTTTGTAACACTTTTGAAGTTTTTGCTTTTATCTGAGGTGCAATGTCTTAATTTCTCTGCTGTTCTTAAGAATTAAATTGATTTGTAGGAGGAGGAAGAGGAAGAGGAAGAAGAGCAAGCCAAGATGAAGGAAGCTGTTAGCAGCCGAAAGGATGTTGCGTTGGAAGAAATGACGGATCCAACAGCTAAAGAAGCACAAGAACAAGCAAAAGCTAAAACATTGGAGAAACATGAGCAGCTTTGTGAGCTCAGTCGTGCATTGGCTGTCTTAGCTTCTGTGTCTGTAAGAATTAAGAACAGTTATAGATCACTTGTCAATTGTCATGTGTCATATTTCACATGTGTTGGCATCTACTAAGACTCTTGACTCGCCTTTTCTGCTGCTTTTTCAGTCTGTTAGCCGTGAACGTGAGGAGTTTCTGAGACTTGTCAATAAGGAGGTATGTGGGATTAATTTGTATAGACAAAGTGTATTAATGCAATTTAGATCCAAATTCCTTGAATAATGGTATTTACTTTAATTAAAGGTCATTTATGATTCAAAAAGCTGAGGGTAATGTTATATAAACGTTTTTTAATAGTAATTTCTTTTATATACTAAATTATACTGCAATATGCAAATGTTGATTGTGATTCTTGCTTCCACACATTTCCTAGATAGACACTTAGTAGTCAAAAATCACAAAACAAGACCCTGAAGTTTTATTGCTCTTTCTTCTTCTTTACATAAAGTATTTATCTGTCTTTTTCATTTCTCTGCTACTATGACCTTTCCAGATTGAACTTTATAACAGTATGGTAGAAAAAGATGGTAAAGTAGGTGAAGAAGAAGCTAAAAAGGCATACAGAGCTGCCAGGGAGGAGACTGACCAAGATGCTGGGGAGGATGTTGATGGGAAGGTTTCTTCAGCACTTATAAACAGGGTACATATTTTGGGATACTTTTATGTTATGATAAGCACCAATCATCATCATTCTGGTGTTGATTTAATAGCTATCTGCTTCAGGGATATAACACAACATGTATCTAAATGTGACTGTTCATTTGATTTTCAAATTTCAGGTAGATGCTATGCTCCAAAAGCTCGAAAAAGAAATTGATGATGTTGATGCCAAAATTGGAGATCGTTGGCGGTTGCTTGATAGGTTGTTTAATGGCTCTTGAAAATAAATATCTTGAAATATGATTCTATTGTTATGCATTTATCGGCATCATTGTATGTGCATTTAGAAAAATTGTTAAATCTGTTCAGGCTTCCAGTTCTCCGGTTCGAGTTTTATATTTTTCTTGTCGGCTCCATTTGCAATGGAGATGTATATTCCTCTTACAAATAGACCTTAGTGATTGGTGTATCTGCCTCAGCATGCCAGACTCTTTTTAGCATTATTGCCTCTTACTGTGTCCAGTGCGTTGGTTCTAAGCCAAATCTTACTGATGTGAGATTTGGATAACATTCCCTGAATGTGAGCTTGAATATGCACAAAGTAAGAAATCCTAATGTATCTGTTCCAAGAGGTAGCAATCTTTTAATTCAGAAGGCCTACGATTTTTATTATTATTACTTTTGCAAAATTTCTTATCCTATCCATTTTCTTTTACTTGATCTAAAAAAACATGTAATGTTGTTAATACCTATCTTCTGCATGTTTCTTCGAACCCTATCCTTCTTTTCTCCTCTGCTTGAACCACCATGGATAAATTGTGGAAGTTTATTTTGGCTGGTCTTACTCCCACTTCTATTGGAAAATCATATTTCCGCAGATTAAGTGTGCCAATAGGAGAAAAAACTGAATCTATTAGAAGTTGCATGGTGTAGGTCTGTCCTTGTGGCCATAAATGACCTCCTGCATATTTATTTTATACAAAATGAATGTCCAGTTTATCTCATCTGTAAATTAGTTATTTCTTGTATAAGCCTTTTTCACTAGCAACTTATTATTTTCTAGAATTGCAAATAAATTTTTTGTGTGATTTCTTACCAGAGATTATGATGGGAAAGTGACTGCTGAGGAGGTAGCATCTGCAGCTATGTACCTCAAAGACACCTTGGACAAAGAGGGCATCCAAGAACTTATTGCCAATCTTTCCAAAGATAGAGGTGAGGTTCAATTTCCCTCTTGTGGAACCTTATGCTGCTCTTGTCACTTAATTACCTGCAATTACCAAATTTCTCAGTGCATTTCAACTTCATGGGTGGAACTAGATATTGTTCTTTCTTTTCCCAAGCAGAGAAACATACCATTTCTTTGAATATTCTTTGGCTATACAACTGGAGTGCATGTCAATGTTCTGTGAGCTTTACTTACTAATAATATATTAGTGCTTTCCTTGTGTTATATTTGTCAATTGTTCGTGATTGTGACCATTGCAAAGTTTTCATTTTCATGTACTGTTATCTGACCCCAATGCACATGTCCTATAGAAGAAAACTGGATCAGTGTTTCCATATGCTTGCATATTTCCTTAAAAACATTTTTTTTCCTATTTTTGTTGTATTATTGTTGACATGCTTGAGTATATACTCAATATGATTATTCAAACATCTTATATGAACTGGATGTCTCATTTGTGCGTGTTTTCCTGCAACAGAAGGAAAAATACTTGTCGAAGACATTGTTAAATTAGGCAGTCAAACAGAAGATACTGAAACGGCGGAAACAGGAAGGTCATAGAGATGTGCATCCCCCTTTTTTTAATCTTGTCAATCTGCAGTTTGTTTCTTTGGTCGGCTGATCAGTGAGAGCATGTAATCATTTTACCCGAGCATTGTGGGATGGGACAGCGTCCACCTTTGTATCTATGAATCATGGAGGTTCTGTCCCGAATTAGAGGAAAGGTAAAGGAAACTTTTTTATTTTCCAGCAATGGTCGATGTGGTTGCTTTCTTACCACTATTGAAGATAATTACCTTAGAAGATAATCAAATACAGGTATAAACATCTTGTATCAATGCTATTTTGTTTCAATTTATGTCTTGTATAATTTGGCGCATATCAGGTTTCAGGAGGCTCCGAAAGTTGTATTAAAGCATCTTACTCAAACGGCCAGCTCAGATGGCCTAATCTATTTTACAACCTTAAATTTTTAGGTATAGGAGGTTCCCAAAGTTGTAGAATCCTATTTGTTATTCTCGTTCTCTTTTTTTCTCAAAATAAAATAAAATGAAATAGAATAAAAACAAGTTCATTTTATACAATATAAATATAATAAATATTAATTTTTTTAGAGGAAATATTTGAAATTGCGGATATGTATTCGATTTAGTTTTTGAAAATTATTATTGTTATTATTATTATTTTTTGGTTGTCAATGTGAACCGAATATAATCATATTTCTTACATAGTTTTGGCCCATATTTATATCCTAATGAATTTAAAGTGGACGTGCGTGTACGGTTGTCCATTTTCTTGAAATTTGAATGTACATTAAGACCTTACTGTATATGAATATTTAACCTTGCTCGGCACAGTTGAAAGCCTAGAAGAATTTTAAGAAGGGCTCAGGGTTTGGAATTGCAGAATTTTAAGAAGTAAAGGGGCTAGGTTCTGTCGGAATTGTTAATTCAAAAGTAATTTTAAGATATTATAAAAATTAATTTCAGTATTTGATAAATTTTAAAAAAAATCATAATATATTTGTAGATAAATTTTGAAATATAATTTTGAGAATTAATTATATTCTTTAATACAATTGCACGTGCATTTTCACATTTTACATAAACTATTCTTATTCAAGGACGAAGCTACGGTGTCCAGGGCAAGATACCCCTTGTTTTTGATAAATTACTTTGGAGTCCCTCTTATTTGCTGAAAAGTGAAAAAATTAGAAGTTTTGAAATTTTAATATATAAATCCAAAATATTTCTGCTATTTACACTTAAAAGTATATTTCTAATATTTATATTTGAATACTAAACCATAATTGATTATTATGACATTTTTTAACATCATCATTTGGTCATTTTATTATTGATAAGTTAAAATTTAATTATATATTTAAATTATTTATTATTAATATATTGATTTTATATTGTTTCTAAAAATTGTTTAATACTATTGATAAATTAATATATTTTATTATATATTTAAATTATTTATTACATATTAAATTTATATTATATTATTTTCAAAAAATAAAAAAGATTTTATGTATAAAAATTTTTTTTCAAGTTATTGGCCTTATACTATCATTAATTTTAATAGTAAATTACATCAATTGATCAAAATATAAAATTTAAAAATTATCCAAAATTATTTGTCAAACTTTTGATTATTTTGCTCTTTAAAAAAAAAAATAGGAATGTCAATGTTAAAAACTAAAGAGAATACTTCCATGCCATTGAAATAAGTTTTGCGTAGCAACTCATATATGGACAAAATATGGGATACCATAAACCAGGTGCACGGTATCTGGACCCCTTATTCAATTAGGAAATGAATTTATTTTTTGTTATGAATTGTTGAGAGAACAATATAAAAAAAATTAATGAAATACAAGTATTATATTTTAGTTGCCAATTATTGTATAAAGACAATAAAAACACTGTATATATTGTATATGTTTCTTTATATGTATCAGTAAATTTCATTTAAACTTTTAAAAATTACATCATCTTTTAAATTGACTAAACACTTTTGCATGCCGATTGAGTTTCTTTGTGTTTTTTTTTTCTAATTTTATATATTAAATGTTACATGTTTATATTTCTCAAATCACATCATTTTTTTTCAAATAAAATAATTGTTAAAAAAAGGTGAGATATTACAAGTAACATAAAAATCGACCTTTTTTTTTTGTTTTTGAGAAAAAAAAAAAACACCAAATTCGTGGCAAGCCCAACCGCCCAATAGTAACGAGTTGTAGCGTAATGTCTATCACATGCAGCTGGGACCCAAAACTCCGAAAATTTCAAACGAATCAAACAGTGCCACCTCCAAATCCAATCACAGCACACAAACTTGAAAAATGTCCCAAAATTTTTTAAAATAAAAAAAAAATTGAGGCAACGCAAAAAGGCGAGGCGCTTCACACTTTTTCGATTTGTTTCAAATCATTTCAACTCCCTCCGTCACGATCTACATACATATCAGTCTCCCTAAACGTCGTCGTTCTACTAGCTAAGTCAAAGCTTATTTTCGTTTCCTTCGTTTCTGTTCGAGGGTTTCCTGCGGGTTGGCAAATTGTGTAAATTACGTCAACATGAAGCTGTTCAATTTCCTGGCTCTGGAGTGATTAGGGTTTCTTTCCTGCTGCTAATTTGGGGGGCTATTGTTGACTTCATCCAGTGGGAATTTCTGTTGTATGAAGAGTTAGGGTTTCCTTTTATTGCTATTTTGGAAGTTTGTGCATCTAATTTCAAATTTCTTCCGGATACCATTGGAATTTTAGGGGTTTTGGTGGTCAATTCGTTCCATAGATAGTTAGGGTTTCTTTCGTTGAACTTGTAAGTGTTTGTTTTTCATGGTATTTATGTATTGGGAAGCTTATACGAGTTTCAAATTTAGTGTTTGTAGTTAAATTGGGGCTTTTCTTGTTACTTGTTTCAGCTACCAGTGTGAATTTTGGTGCATGAAAGCTAGGACTTCTCTGGGTCTGGGGTGAGAAATGTTTTATTCACAGTTTATTTTGGCCAAGAAAGGGCCTTTAGGAACTATATGGATAGCTGCCCACTTGGAGAGGAAACTCCGAAAGAACCAGGTGGCTGATACCGATATTGGCGTCTCTGTAGGTTAGTAATATTTATCATTTTCTTTTTAAATTTGAAGGTCTCCTCACTTTTTTCTTTTCTTATTGCTGAAGTAATAATTAAAAACTTCAAGTTCTTGAATTTTTGTTGATATTTCTTTTATCCACATAGTCTTATTGAGTGCATCTTGACTTGGCTAAGCTAAATTATTGGAACTTTTTAGCGGTAGGATTTTTCGTATTGAAATTAAGATGTTGAAGATATGTACCATGGAAAATTTTCTATTTTTTTGTGAGGATGAGATAGAAATTTTGTGTGGTTTCTGTATGAAACACCATCTACCGAAGGCCCAAGTGATTTTTAGTTTTTCACAACAATTTATAAGATAACAAGAAGAAAAAAGTCAAGCAGATATATTCTTAGTTAGTTTTGTCCCTTTCGTGAAACTTCTGCTGCTCTATATGTGCAATGATGTTTGTTTTTGCTCTAATTGCAACCTGTATTGCAAGTTCAGTCTCTTTTGTTATATTATGTATTCATTTCTCAAATCTCTTGTCTATTTATATAGTGTGCTGCTGTTGGCTTCTTCCCGTTATACTTATTAGTTTTAATTTTCATTTGCATTTGTATATTCTAACACAATCAAATTATAGAGAAAAGAACATGACATTGTCTGGCTGCTACATTTTTAGCCATAAGGAAGTAACTTTCTTGTACAATATAAAAAAAAATTGGATAATCAGTATTTCAGGATACTAAAAGTTGTAAAAAAAAAAAAGGATTCTGGTTGAAGTTGTGTATATTTGATGAACTTAGGTTATCTGAGTATCACAAACTTAGAAGGTTGATCTTTGAAATAGTAGATGCCTGGTAGCATTGTTGCAAGTGTGCAATATATATTCGGATACGCATCTATTGGTTCAAAATGTCCAGATCTACACTCATTAATATACTTTGTCTTGTGTTTCTTATTAAGAAAAAAGAATCATTGTGTAAAGTTTTAAATTGATGTTATGCACCAATGACTGCACTGCAGTTGAGATGGCTTTAGGCTTAATTATTTTCCAGATTGGACCTATGGGTTGAAATCTTCAATTTGCTCCTGTATCCTTCATTTTGCCTTTGTCAATTCGTCACTCTCGTCTAAGTGCCTGTTGACCCTAGGTGCTTTTGGCATTCATTGAAGTTATAATTTCTTCTCTGTTGATTTGCACTTGAGCTTATCCTCCTGGAGCTTCAGGGAGGGAAATCACTTTTCGGGACCATTTGTATTTATCATTAAAGGGTTTGATGCAATGATAAGACTATAATGTCATTAATTATGCCTAATCTGCCATTTGTTGGTGATTGTTGCATCCGATCTTATTTGTCCAAGACAAGAAAGCCATTTAATGTTTTGTATTTTTGTTTCAAATTTCAATTCTACTTCTTTGAACGTCTTTATTGTCCTTGTTTCTATTTGCAAACTATCATCTAAGTTCATCTAACATAGAATGAATTTGTCCATTTGAGCAGACTCTATCCTATTTCCGGATGTGCCTATTGCACTTCGTTTGTCCAGCCATCTGTTGCTTGGTGTAGTGAGGATATATTCTCGAAAGGTGAATTACCTTTTTGATGATTGCAGTGAGGCTTTGCTTAAGATAAAGCAAGCTTTTCGCTCCACTGCCGTTGATTTACCACCAGAAGAATCCACTGCCCCGTATCACTCAATCACCTTACCAGAGACTTTTGATCTTGATGATTTTGAGCTGCCAGATAATGACATTTTTCAGGGGTTAGTTCCAAAATTTTCTCTTTAATTTACTTTTAGTTTTTGTGTTTTCCATCGATCTAAAACATAGCTATTGAACCATAATCATGAGTCACAAGTTTTATGACAGGGCTTGCCCATGAGGTGTTATAAATCCATGCTTAAACCATTCCTATTGAGAGACTTGTATTTAAAATGTAATATCGTGCCAGCATTACTTCCGGGAGCCTTTTCTCGATATTTGGCAGATATATTGACTAGTAACTGAAGTATTTACTTCGCACTTTATCTGATTGATGTTATAATGGGTGGCATATTGATAAATCATACTTGCGGTAAACTTGTGTCATGCTGCATTCTCGGAATATCTTATTAACTTCTAATTGGTTCTGCAGTAACTATGTCGATCATCACATCAGTACAAGGGAGCAAATCACTCTTCAAGATACCATGGATGGCATGGCTTACTCCACATCACAATTTGGATTGGATGGTAAGGACTTATGCATGCCATCAATTGGGTTGGATTGATGGTTAACTGTGTGGTAAACTTTTTATTTTTTATTATTTTATTGATTATTTTGTTGATTGTTTTTAGAACGTTTTGGTGATGGTGATGCTTCCCAAATGGGTTTGGACCTTGATGAGGTAATTATTTTGTATACTTCATCTATTGTTGGAAATCTTCTTGAATTCATATGTTATAAATAGTAGATGTGGCTGAATTCACAATTGCATCCCTTGTTATGATACAATGATGAACAGCCATATTAAGTTGTTTGCATGCGATTCCTTTGACTCAACATTTTGTTTTTCTCATCCTTTGTTTTTAACAACCCTTTCTATTTTCATCTGTGGAGTGATGGATTTATATTTTTTTATCAGACTTTTCTACCCACAATTGTAGTTGTATCTTGCAGTTGATAATTTTTTCTTGTCAGCTGTGCTCCTTCACTCCATCCATAGTTTTTTTAATTTATCTCTAAAAGGAAGAATGCTAGTTGTTTTTCTTCTTACGCTAAAATGTTGTTTGGAATATTTGGATTTTTTTTTTCCCCGTGTTGGCCATATTTTAATTCTTTTTCTTTTATTAATCACTAACAGGACCTGTTATTAGACAAGGGTACTGCTGCAGGGCATGGAGTTTCAGAGTAAGCTCCTTATATCTATGGCATCACTCTTTGTCTCCATCAGTCATCCTTTTGTTTGTATACCTGATTTTATGATTATTGTTGTGAATTATTAGTCTGGGCATTGCTATTTGGTTTTATTCTTGACAATGTCTTTCTATATGATTGATATTTTACTTATCATTCCTGCTTTCTATTTTCAATGTTATAGAAATGTAGTTGATTTTATTGTTTGTTGTAGACAAAGCTGTCATTTATACCATCTAAATTGTTTTAATTCATTACATCAGGGACTATAATTTTTTAGGTTGACTCAGCTGTAAGAATAATCTTTCTGATTTGTGAATTTTGCTTCCAGACGCTCTATACAATTTTAAATTTCCTGTTGCCTGTTGTATTTGTAGAGTCCATGGTTGTCTGGTTCAGCCCATTTAGATAAGAGTTTATCAATTTTTCAGATTTGTCATGTGTTTGATTTAGGATTTGAAAAGAGTGATGGCTTAAATAGCTCAATTGTGAAGTACATGGATATTCTTGTGATAGATTGGTTATTACTTAATTGGCTGCAGGCACAGCAGTAGAATCTATTGTCTGAGGGGGTCAGTTTATGCAAACAAGAACTACTAGGGGCCAAATTGTATAGAAAAGGCTAATTTAAAGTTTTAATTTTGTTAAAGTACATATTATTTCCGTATTGTATTGTAAAATATTTCGACCTTTAATTGCCTGTTGTTGTGGTGGCTTAGGATGCTGATTTATTCTAAAATGTTTAGAACATTGAATGTTCTGATGTTGCTTATTGTCTAATTGCAGTGCTGATCCTCAGGGATCTGTCAAACCGACGACACATTGGGAACAAGATAATATAAGTGAGCAGATGAATGAAATTTCTGAAGAAAGAACAGTAAATGATGGTGCCAATCAGGTTGATTTCAATGTTTTGATATATGATGGCCAAGTTTCATTTTCATCAATTTCTTGCATGTATTTGTAGTTGGTTATGCTTTATTGTGGTATCATCACTATATCATTCCTTGTGAACAGCTTGAAAGAGTTGGTTTGGATGCTGAACCCATTGAGTATGCAGAGGCACCTTCTACTCCTGGATTGGTGCAAGAGCCAAACTTGTCTAGTGGTCAGAAAGCTCTGGCCAGTTATGATCACTTTGAATCAGAAGATCAAAATTCAAATGAATTGATGGCTACAGAGAGCAGAGTAAATGATCTAAGTAATTCTGATTGTCACAATGGGAATGGCCACACTGCTGATTGGCCTTTGCACAAGGATTCTAATCATGATACCGTACAGTGCATGCTCCCTGAGGAGAATGGCTATCATGTCAGAGATGCAGCAGTCAAACAAGCAGAATCACCTGGTGAGTCTGTTAAATCTATGCCTTTTGTACCAGATGGTTCAGAAGGGACCATTAATCCACTAGATGGTTCAAAAAGATTTAAAAATATGCAAAATGTTCCAGGCATGCTGTCTGGGGAATCCCAACGAGTCAGTTCAGACAAAACTGCTGCATCCCTTAATTGCACTAATGTCACCTGTGATATGCAAGACCTGAATCCTGAAACTTGTCCGGGTAGCACCGATATGCCTGTATCAGAAGACCGTCTGGCTGATTATGAGGCATCAAATGAGAAAAAGTCTCATAATGATGCTGAGGTTTCTGATAATGTTGCAGGATCAGGCTCACTTGTGGTTGTTGATGCTGATATTCATGCTCGTCCGGACTCTAAGGATGCCAAGACGTTGAACAACCATGTTGCTCATGAAGAGACGGCATCTGTTAGTATTAACGTGCTAAAACCATGCACCTACCATATGAGTGAACCTCATACGTCGTCTCCTGGACATGATAATTCAGTGGCTCTGAACTTGCAACCTCTGGGTGTTGAGCTACACTCATCAGAAAGATCTAAAATGAATCAGGCTTCTGTTGATGTGCAAGGTCTGTATGGTAAATTTTATGCATGTATTGATGCAAGTTACTGGCATTCATGAGGTTTTAAATTACTGATTTGAACATCCACTTTTCTATAGGTGAACAGTGCTATCTGACAGATGTTATGCAATCTGAGAAAAGTCAGATATCAGGGCCTTCTGGATGTGGAGATATTCAAGAAGATAACAGAACATTAGATGAGCCGTTGGACAATGCAACTTCCAGTAATAATGAATTGAAAAAGTTAAATAATTCCATTACTTCTGATTTGTCTGCACCAGAAAAGCTACTGTCTGTACCAGAGGGCCTTCTCGACAAACCAAATGATTTGCTAGTCGAGTCTACACCAGAAACAGAAGTCTTAGCTAGAAGTGGTGGGGTTGATGCTGGAAACAAACTTAATTCTGGAAAAAAGCGGAGTTACACAGAGAGTACAATAACGGTGGAGAGTTTAAACTCATCTGAATCCTTTGGGGTGGACAGAACTAAGAGAAATTCAGAGTTTATCCCTGATGATGATGATTTGTTGTCATCAATTTTAGGTACCAAAACTGTTTCTTTGTTGATTACAGAAAATATAAAAATATGCATTTCTGGTGTATTATGACTTGGAAGATTCTTGAGGTGTATTGGCATGTGTGTTATCCTTCTATAAAAATGTGTTAATCGCTGAATTGATTTTACTATTGTTTGCTTCAGTGGGAAGAAAATCTTCTGTTCTCAAAATGAAGCCCACGCCACCTGTCCGTGAAGTTGCATCTAGAAAGCGTGCCCGATCTGCACCCCAGACTAATGCTTTGAAGAGGAAGGTTCTTATGGATGATACCATGGTTTTGCACGGCGAGTATGTTCCCATTTTCAAGCTTGTTGCTTTCTATACTTTCTCAAGCTTATCAACTAACTGCTAGCTCCAGCTTCTTCTTCTTCAATTAAGTTTATCATCATTTGAATTGTGAACTTGTTTTAGCGAAATTATTTTTTCCTGTCGGGGCAGTATAGAAAAATTAGGTCTCTTTCCTTCACCTTCTTGTATAGCAGAGTGTCTCCCTGATTTATGATGATGGCCTTGCTATTTGAGCTGTAGTGTACCACTCTATTGGTTATATTAGCATAGGAGAGATCTGATTGGGCTTTGTTTTGCCACATCAGTCAAGTAACTGTGGGGTGTTCTCATTCCTTTTTTTTTTTTTTTTATGGTGCAATCAATCTAAGCATGCCTGTTCTCTATTTTTTCCATGAATTCTTGTTTATGCAAGACCCACATCTTATAATTAATCGCTGATCTGCTTTCCTGCTGTGGGGTGTTCTCATTCCTTTTTTTTTTTTTTTTTAATGGTGCAATCAATCTAAGCATGCCTGTTCTCTATTTTTTCCATGAATTCTTGTTTATGCAAGACCCACATCTTATAATTAATCGCTGATCTGCTTTCCTGCTGTGCCTTCTGTAGTGTAATACGTCAACAGTTGACAAATACTGAAGACATACGTCGCATACGGAAAAAAGCTCCTTGCACTGGCCCTGAAATTTTGATGATTCAGATACAGTTTTTGGAGGATGATATTTTTAATGAACCCATATTTACTGGTGAGTTATTGTGTCAAAGTTTGAGTGAATCTGGCTTGCCGCCTTCTTCTGTAATTGAAGTAACATGATCTTTATTTGTTTTTTTCCCTTTCCGCCTTTTGATACTAGATTCTCTCTCTCTGCCTCACCGTCTCCACTTGCCGTGTGCTAGGTGTTAGTTGATTTTATTTTCGTAATTAATTTGTTAATCTTATGTCACCTATTAGTGAATAACACATCAGATGCCAATCACTTGGGATACAAACTCTGTGTCCTAGCTATGCCATTTAACCTCTAACTGAGTTACCATCTCTTCAACCTAATGACAATCACATATCCCTCTTGTAATATGGGGAATCTGATTTTGGTGGTGTGATATAAGTCTAGTCAGAAGTTCTTCTTGTGGAATATCAACTCTCCAATTATATTTATGCATCATTGTGTCGAATTGGTCTTTGCTTTGATGGTACTAATTTGTACATGGTTTTCAAGGGACTTTTAACATCTCCATTATAACTAAATGGTTTGCCTTTGGTTAATCTTTCAGGTATGTCAGCTGAACTAACGAGTGTGCACTGTGAAACGCATGATCTAAGCAAAATCAGTATTTCTGAAACCGACAAAGATCATGTTTCTTCTGAAATTCGACACAATGAAATTGGGTGCTCTATAACACCTAGTGTAATTGAAGAAGGTGGAAAGCAAGGGAGCAAAGAACCTGTGGCTCTCAGAAATAATGGCGATACGCAACCTGCTGAGACTTCTATCCAGACTGAGAGCCATCAAGGCATTGACCATCAATTTGGTGCTCAAAATACTGATGCTCAAGGGCATATAAATTCTGATACTGATGTAGTTAAAACAGTGCAAAATGAACCTTTGGCTGAATTAAATGAAATGGACATTGACAGAGGAAATGTTGAAGTTGCTGAGGAGGCTACTTGCTCTGTGAATCATGGGTTTGGAACATCATCTCAGACTGATGTTGCTTCTGCAGAAGTTTGTAACCAGCCAACTGGTGATAAAACGAACACTGCAGATGCTACTCTGATGGTGGATACCATGTGCTTGACCCCTGAGCCGAAGGTGGATGCTCAACCTGTTGAAGTGGGCAATGCAAAAGGTGTTGAAGACACAGAAGTTATAGACCGAAACATTGAAGATATTGTTGCAGTTGAAACGGAAGCAAAAGGAACAGATGGGGTCTTGGTGGAGGAAGGCAAAGTTGGTTTATCTGTTGAAAATGGAGCTGATGTTCAAACAGATCATTCGTTGCTTACTGATGTAGTGAATACTCAAGAAGGTGTATCTCTAGAAACTGGAGGGTACAATGACCTGGCTGCTGCAAATGGTGACAATAGTAGGCTAGAGGTTATGAACGAGGATGGACCTCTGGCTGGGGACTGGGGTTCCAATGGGAAGGGCCTGACCTCTAACCATATGTTTAGTGAAGAACCGGTAATAGATTCTACAAATTCAGTTGAACTTGGTGGAGATACAATTAATGTTTCATTGGATGATGGAAAAAGTCAAGTTGATTTATGGAGCCCGATGGATGATGGAAGAATGGTTAGTGTTGTAAGTTGGATCGTCGATCTACATCTTATTTTGGATATGCTTGTAAAGTGTTTGCATTTGTTTTGCGGGCTTTGCTTTTTCTCTTCAAAGTTGCATGATGAAGATTCCCATAATATTTGTCTTCTATGTTTGCATTTTTTCTGTATTTTATTTATCATATATATGAAGGATAAAACTGGGAAGCATCTAACCAAGTGCCCTAAAAACCATCTTCCATGGTTTTTGTTGTTTTCCTGGTCTCTTGTATAGTTGCATGTATGATCCTTCCCTGCTTGAAGTGACAGTAATATATGTGCATGCTTTTGTAGTATCACAATATACATTCATATGTACTCTCTGTTCCTAGTATGAAATGAAATTTCTTGTTAACTATGTATTAGGTTGCTTTGTGACTGAAATCATTAGCATTGATCCTGGTTGGTTTCCCAGGGGATTGACACTCTTTAATTAAGTTTTGTTTTCCCAAATTTGTTGCTAATATATACCAATCCTCTAACTTAATCCTGTGATTTATATTACAATAGACAGTAATACAGATTGTGTTGTTGGGATAAACTAAAATTATGAGACAAAGGGAGTATTGGCTTTCTGTTCCGTTATTCCAGTGATGTCACTTGGGAGTAAAATTAGTGGGAGATTAGGCAATTTCCAGATGTATGAGTTTGCTTTTTGTTGATGTAACAATTGCTTTGGCGCTGATAATTGGTACTCTTATTAGAATTGAGTATGCCCATACAGAATTTTTGAGGCATGCCTTGATTACTTTTTGCTCTATGCTGCAGGAAATTGAAGAAGTAACTATTGGCAATGATACAGGTTTGCTTCTTATTCTCTGCTGTTTTCTGGATTGTATTTTGTTTTGTGACATATTCTGAAAGTTAAATCTCCCCATGAAATGTTTCAGAAGGAATTTCTAGCAGTGCTTTTGGTTGAATGAAGTTTGGTGTTAATGGAAAATTCCTTTTTTCCAAGTGAGTCGTAGGGTAGGTGTGTGTGAACTGTCTCATAGCTTAAAAAGTCTGAAACCTCTTGTCTGGGTAGTTTTTTAGGTCTTTTTAAATCAATCTTATAGCTTACTAATGTCTGAACCCAATGGTTGGCTGGCCTTTTATATCTTTTTAAGGTTTTCATTCTGTTTGGTGCCTGAGAAGCTTCATTTTCCATTGGGGAAAGGAAATAACTTCTAATTTCTGATGGACATGCCTGTAGATGTGATAATGTTGGAAATGTGTTTTGGGATTGTGAGAGTTTCCTTGTGATTGTAAATTAAAAATGCTTCTTCTGTATGTTTGTGCTCTGGAGTTCGATGGTTAATTTTGTTTTTCATTTTTTCTTTTCCAGAATTTTTGAATGTAAATGATGATGAAGTAGCTGAAGATTATGATGATGGTGACGGGTGTCATGAGGATGCTCGTGTTCTTGAGAATAGTGGATGGTCTTCCCGCACCAGGTGTGTATGCTTCATGTGCATGGTTTGTTTTCCCAGTGCGTAACATATTACAAAAGATTTTTTTTTTTAAAAGTGGAAAAAAGACGCTAGCCATCATTACTATTGAAGAATATTTCCTACCCTGTTGTTTGGTCTCTCTCTTTCTCTCTCCAGTTCAAAATATTTATATGGAAAAATATTTCTTGGTCACTCATTGCCTCCCTTGCCCATTCTCCATCCCTCCCGCTCTCCATAGTGAGCTTTTTCTCCCTTAGAATTGGTGTCAAATTAATTGTTTGAGAAGTGATAAAGTTGTATGTTAGTGTCCGGAAAACGCTTGACCGTGGTTCAACTGATAGTTAAGTGTCCAACAATTGTATTTAACCTCAAGGCACGCGAAGTAAACACTATCACAACTGCAAACATAACAACTAACACTAATACAAGTTTTCGTAATTGGATTAATATGATGGGGATTTAAACACAAGACTACTTAAATCAACCTGCATTTGATAGCATGTTAGTGCTTAACCTCAAATAGTTATATTTGTTCCGTCTGGGTTTGTAGTTATATATGTTCCCTCTAGTCTTGTTAAAGATGATTGGATAGATTAGTTCCTATGTTGGGGTTGACAATTTTGTTCTGTCTGCAATTTTAATAATGCAACTAGTTGATGATCTTTTTTTGTCTTGCTTTGATTTTTTCAGGAAGTGAGTTTATTCTTACAATTGTTGATACTCTTTGTTGTAGGGCTGTTTCCAAGTATTTGCAAACTTTATTTGTTAGGGAAGCTGTACAAGGAAAGAAGGTTCTTGCTCTGGACCAACTATTAGTGGGTAAAACTCGAAAGGAAGCATCAAGGATGTTTTTTGAAACTCTGGTATGTCAATCAAAATTTTAATGGATTGAAATTGTGCTTGATCTTCTTGTTGGATAGACATATACGAAAGTAACATACTTGTATGCTGACATCACATTTCACCCCTTCTTATTAACTCTTTTTTTTTGGTTTTTTTTTTGGGGGGGGGGGGGGGGGGTTGTTTATGTCAAATAGTGGTTCACATAGCTAATTCAAGCCTCTTCTTATTTCCTGACATTTGCCTGCCTTGTTGAGTGTTGCATCTTAATGATATTATTCATTTTTCTTGAACTTCTGTTTGTCAATGAATTCTGTCTGGCAATTTTCATCTCCTTTATGGCTTCACAACTCAAAGCTTTTATGCTAGTAAAAACTGGAAATGGTCCATAGCTTAATGAAAAATTATGCCAAATGTCAGGTTCTCAAAACAAAGGATTACATCCATGTAGAACAGGCAAGGCCTTTGGACAACATTAATATAAAGCCTCGAGCAAAACTCATGAAAGCAGACTTCTGATTCCTCACACATAGGAAAAAGCAGATACTTTTGGAAAGATTTATGTAGTTGGTAGTTTGGCTGACGCTTGATCTGGATCAGATATGATCTCTTCATCATTGGATTCTTTTTTTTTCCTTCTTCTTCTTCTCACTTTGGTCTAAATTATCTCCTTATTTAGTTCATGTAATTGGTAGGTTTAACAGCAGGATCAAGCGGGACAGATTATAAAGTTGATTGTAGCAAATGTTGTAATGGATCATAATTATATGTATATATATGTGTATAATATTACTAGTTTTAATTGAAGATAATTATTTGTTTATCGACTTATGTAGTTTATGCTTGTATTTCCTGCCGGCTCTAATAAAAAGATCTGTTCTGTATTTATTAAATTATATTTTAACAGGGGAATTTACTTTCTCTGTATTCTGTGATGGTGTAACATTGTTGATGGATCTTTAGTTATGATAATGGTTGAGAAATTTAAACGAAAAATAAGGACTGTGGCGTAACATAGTAAAATCAGTTTATATAGTTTCTCTTCTATTTCTTGATATTTGCTCTCAAGCTTTTCAATGGGACCCATGACTACATTAAAATTAGATCAAGATTACATAAAATTAGACTAAAGAATACCTTATTTCTATCAAATAAGCCACCAGTTAAATGCATAATTCGTGATTAAACAAACATGAAAACAGATGTAATTGTGGATCCATTATTTAAGACAATTGTAGCAGAGACTGCAAACACATCGATCATTCTACAGACAGCAAACATGTACTACAAGCACATTGAGCATTCTGCTGACAGCAAACATGTACCCAAACCAAATCATTGAACATTCTGGAGCTGTTTCGCAATAGAGCTAAACAACTGAAATATCCAAGAATGGAGGCAAACAACTCCAAAGCATAAAAGTTTTAGGAAGTCAATTAACACGTAGGATAAAATTTCTTTTACGAAAAACACTATTTGGGAAATCAATCAAGAGCGGGGTAATTTTGTAAGCTACATTTAACATG
The DNA here is from genome assembly GCA_030449925.1 of Citropsis articulata. Taxonomy (NCBI): domain Eukaryota; kingdom Viridiplantae; phylum Streptophyta; class Magnoliopsida; order Sapindales; family Rutaceae; genus Citropsis; species Citropsis articulata. The sequence continues at coordinate 3,038,768 of JASUUH010000085.1, read as the reverse complement.
ATGAAATAATAAAGGCTCCTGGCATTGATATAAGGGCTCACTCTTCTTTGCCATTTTTCTCTTCATTGCCTTTCAAGAACCGCATGAACCAATAAGCAGAAGATTTTGGGTGCCGAACTAGCCCGTTCTTGTAATCAACATAAACCAAACCAAAACGTTTGGTATATCCTTGCGCCCACTCAAAATTGTCCAGTAATGACCATACAAAGTAGCCCCTCACTTCTGCTCCGTCCCTGCACATATAAACAGATAAAACAATAAGCAGAATTACCTCCAACAACAGTTGCACATTTGATGACGTACAAACTACTACACAAGGGAGGAAGCTTGAAATTTTTTTTAAATATGATATAAACAGAAACCGGTTATTTAACTCACTTGATTGCCTGGGCAACTGCAGAAAGGTATCCCTTAAAATACCTGACTCTCAGTTTGTCATCTAGCATCTCATGGAGTGGGGAACTGTCATTCTCTTCGTCATCCATACCTTATAGAAGGAGGTCAATGAGTACTCAGTGGAAATGAAAGAAAGCCAATACACACATAATATGGTTTAGTATGATCAATGTTTTACTAGCTTGAGTACACCACACCTGACACATGCGATAATTACATTTCAGATTCAAAGTACAAATTCCCAACTTTCAGATCTTCACCAGTGAAACAATAATCAGTGTGTTCATACATGTTATTTCCTTCATCAAATCCCATCATTAATCATTTGAAACTATTTTTTCATTTTTCACTGATTCGATTTAAAAACTGAAATTGCAAACCTATTATTATTATTACTTCAACAGAAAAGTTTATGCACATACCATTTTCTGTAACATATATCGGTGGGTTATTGTATGTTTTAGCTATGTAATTAAGAACCTTCCGAATGCCCCATGGAACAACATAAAGCCATTCGGACGCTGCCTGCATTCATAAAATCTTTCAGCACAATGAAAACCACCTATAAGATTAGTGAGCAAAGTAGAGAGAGAGGGGGAGAGAGAGAGAGTTAGAGCTGGACCTTCTCACCGATTACCTCGCCTCCTTCCCATTCGACTGATAAGAAGCAAAAAATTGATTTAAAAAATATTAAATTTGCCATGAAAAGTCAATAAATAGCTTGCTACAGTTATACCAAGTCTCTCCATCTCTTGTGCTTCATAGAAACTGCCTTCCTCCGGGCTTTTTGTTGTATGAGCAATAAACCTTGAAGTATAGTGGTTTAGACCAACAAAGTCCAGTGAGTTCCTTACCAACTCCTTATCTTCCTGCATGAACTTGGGAAGCTGATCTCCTAAATTGTTGCGCATAACTTCTGGATAGTCTCCATAATATATTGGATGCAAGTACCTATATGGAAAACGGAGTGAAAGGGTTCCAAAATAATAAAAACAGACATTTTCTAAAATAAATATACCGATATGAACTATCTGCCTATCACAGAAAAAACTGCAGCTGGTTTGGGTAGATGAGACCTAGCACAACCAGCTGCAAAGCACTACATGAGTGTGATTTGAAAATATGGAAATGAATATGCTAGCCTTAAGCCGCAGAACCAGCTTATGCAACCATAAAACTTGTTTTTTTCCAGCAAGTATTTCCTCCATCAGAAGGGTTTAGCAAGGAGTTATTCTTTCATGTTTACTTCTTAGTAGAGTACCGTATGCTAAAACATATAATTAGGTTGTGTTGCAGCAATCTATAAATTCATAGATAATTAGAGTGTGAATATGGTGTGAAATATACAATATACAGGCAGTATGACTGATCACAATCATAACAGTAGATTCTACATTTTGCCATGGTTTAAGCCTTCACATTCCATGCATTTTAATGATGAGCAACATATTCAAGAGGTTAGTTAGAAAAGTAAACGTTCTCTTTTGTTCATAATCAACTAGTGCGGACCTGTGAACATCTAATGATTAACTTCACAATCCAAGAGAGACTCCAGTTATATGGAGCTATCATGTTTGACTGCAACTGAAAAGTTATGAGAATCATTTTCAGATCAACTCTGAGGATGCTTTATTTGTCATGCACATTTTTGTATTTGGATAGAATGACCTCCATGCATGCAAAAGAGAGAGAGAGAGATAAAAGACGAACACATTTTCATATAATAACATTACCGCCAAAGATTCACAAAATTCAACAGTGAATGAGTTTTTTTTAAAAAAAGAAACAGAGATGTGCCATCAGCTCAAATATAAAAATTTGCATTCTAAAAAAGAAGAGATGGAATGGTTTGCAAGTGAAGAATCAGACTTGGCGAACTATAAGTTTTATTTTTGCACCAAATTATCCAAACAACACCATTAATTAACTAATTCAAGGAAATAACATTTACTGAGTATTTCAAGCAGTACCATCCAATCTGGAAATCAAGGCGCCTCGCTGCTGCAGATTTATCTTCAATTTTATCTGAATTAGCCTCAGCCCATTCACAATCTACCACCAAGCCTATGTTTCCCCCTTGCTTATCCTGGAACAGTAAGTAGTGCAGCAACAAAATGTCATAAATCTAATTATCGACATTAACAGAAAATATTTCTTTTCAAGAAGGTACTAATGAAACTTTCATTAGTTCATCACTTATATTCATGCGTAGAAAATCCATATCCAATGAACACAGATGTATTAGAGCATAGCTAGTGAAGAGTCAGTTGTAACAATAGTGGGTTTGGCAATCCTGGGACCATCATGAACTATACCGAAGAGAAGGAAACTTCGCTGTTCCTAAATTAAGCAGTGCAATGTCAAATCGGTACTGTCATCACTAATCATTCTGGATTTCCAATTGTCTTTTTGGTGTGGAAAAATGTAGGACTAGAGGTGTTCGTTAAGGTCATGACCTAAAAAAAATGCAGCCAAAACTCAAGCGACAAAAATCATATCTACATATACCTTATACTTTCTTTGGTATACTGAAAGTAACGCAGCCAAAACTCAAACGACAAAAATCATATCTACGTATACCTTATACTTTCTTTGGTATACTGAAAGTAACGCAGCCAAAACTCAAGCGACAAAAATCATATCTACGTATACCTTATACTTTCTTTGGTATACTGAAAACGCTGCACCATGGGCCAAGATCTGGTGGTGAGCAACCAAATATGGCTCTGTTGATGAATGCTGATGCCTTCCAGGAGCAAATATCCCAGTACCATATCCATTAACCGCAGTTTGTAGGGGCTCATTTATTGTAATCCAATTCTTTACTCTATCGCCAAAACTTGCAAAGCAAGTGTCTGCATAAATTTCAAAATATTTTCTGGAGATTCCCCAGACATAAAGCCACAAGGATCATTAATAAGTAATAAATGGAATTCCATAATGGTTGTTAACATATGCAAATCTTATAAGGCACCAAACCAATTAAAATGAATTAGCAAGGAGCTTTTCCTCATCAAATAATTGAGACAGAGAGTTGTGGGTCACACAGTACCATAAATTACAATGGATTACTAAATTCTCACCCCCCAAAAGGCCATGATAGAAGTTGATTACAAGACAAGTAATAAATGACTCATTTTGTTACATGAAAAGGATATGAAATTTGGAAAAAAAAAAATGTAGAATCAAAGTATTTGCAACTGGAGAATTTAATGATGGCATAATACTTACACTATTTCCTTATTTAACCACCCACCAATTGACTCATGAAGATGCAAAGGGAGATCCCAATGGTACAATGTTACATAAGGCTGAATACCTACAAAAACAAAGATATTTAATATGTACAGCTGCTGCAACTGGAAGGGAATCAAATTGTTTCATACCCTTTTGAAGAAGAGCATCAATGATATTGTTGTAGAAAGTGATCCCTTCCATGTTTATTTTGGTTCCTAAACCATCTGCAAAAGCAGAAAACAAAGTACAACAAGTCCATTTGTAATAATCGTTAAGCAAGCAACATCATAGGTATTTATTACTCAATAGAATGTATAATGTATGTAAGCTTTATCCTAAAGTAATAGTTAAAGTTTCTTCATAGAGCAAAAAATTTTGAAATTAGTAGAAGGGCATACCGGGGAAGATGCGAGACCATGATATAGAAAACCTATAAGCATCAAATCCCAACTTTGCTATGAGGTCGATATCTTCCTGTTTATCATCAATTCAGTTTAGAAGCTAATATAGGACGGTTAAATAACTTAACAACAATAACAAAACTGATATGCACTGATAAAGTCCAAATTAAACATCTTTCAGCTTCAAAAGATATCTCCACGAAAAGTTTGGAATTAAAGGCCACTTTTCAGTTATCTCAGTCCATCATAGAGAGTCTACTTTGAAAAAGGAACAGAAAAACAGGCTATTATTCAGATAATTATAATCAAGACAAAGATAAGAATACGCTTCAAAGGAAAGACGTGACATAGATAAACAAAAACAGAGAGTTTTGCTCACAGGCCTCTCCCCTCCCTAAAATATCTGATGGCAGAAGAATCAAACAGATTTAGAAGTTTGTACAAATAAACATCACAGCTATTAACTTTAGTACTGACCTTGTATCTATGATAATGATCCACCGCCACATCACCATTGCTTTTGTCAATAATTTTACCTAATAAAAGAAAAAAAGAAAAGCGAACTAAATTCAATAACCAAGCCAAAAATCATATTTGATCAAATTGATTGGAGTGAAATGGATAAAATGCCAAAAGCTTATGTTAACTTTAATATTCAAAGTCCAATAACCAGGCTCAACTTCAACCATGACCACATTGATTGAGGGGAAATGGATTAATTACACGAAAAGCTTGTTCATGTTAAAAAAAAAGGGGGGGTGGGGTGGGGGGAGAAAGGCAGAAAAAGGAAAAAAGATCTGAAACCTTCAGTGTGTGTAAAATCATCCCATATACTAGCACCTCTATCACCCTCTTTGCAGGCTCCTTCAATCTGTAAATAAGCAACAAGACAAACTTTAACTTGAAATGTTTATAGAAACCTCTTTGGGGTGCTACAAGAGGTCTATAGGGGCATGTATTATAAGATGTCCTAAATGATTCTTTTCATAGGAAAATTTAGACATTCATAAGCTGCAACAAGAGCAAATATGTACTCTAGTCTCTTTCTATTGTCTCTTATTGATTGTTTCCTTTTGTTATACAATTTCATCATAAACTCATGTATATCTCACCAAATCACATGTATATCCTTTAATATATCGAGTATAAATTGTAGGTTACAAGCAGTGTAGCTAAGTTTGGCAAACAGATACAAATATAATATAAATATTGGAGCCGCTAACAATTAAGAAAAATAAGTCTACATTATACCCTTGAATTACATAGCATAACCACTCGCTCAAAAATACATTACCAAAAAGGGGAAAATTTGTTCTGTAAAAGAACTAGTACAGACCACAGATAACCAGATTAAAGAACATTAGATTCCTAACAAATGAAACTAACGTGTGCATGCATTGCAAAGATAAATGTTTTGACAAAAAAAAGGAAAAAAATTGAAAACAAAAAAAAAATGCAGATAAGAACAGGAGAAATGAACTTCATTATATGCATGCAAACCAGAAAAAGGAAAGCGAAATGAAATACCCAGAGCATAAATTGAAAGAAATGGATAAGGAAAGGACCTGATAGGCAGAAGTTGCAACTCCAAAGACAAAGTTTGGAGGGAAATCAGTTTTAGACACATTTGTTGGTTCAGCTTGTTCATATTCCTTCAACAACTCCTCTTTCTTCACCATGTTTTGTTTCCTTCTCCCTCAAAATCAATCTACGCACGGTGATCAGTTGCAACACAAACAGAGTAAATAGGCGTGTGGTATTAATGTGCGTGTGTGTCTCTATATATACAAACGTGTGTGCGTATTAGAAGTTGCGCTGATAACGGTACCTCAACTCTGCCGTAACAGACAAGAACAGATTTTTCAAGGAGTGAGAGTTATAAGTGATGTAAAATTAACAAACATACCACTAGAGTTACTTTCTTTTTTTTTCTTTGAGAGAAACAGTATGGAGATTACGTTTTCACCGGAAAAAAATAAAAAAAAATAAAAAGAAAGTCCAGATTTTCAAGAGTTTCACTTTGTTGTTCATTTTGGGGTACGTAGGTAACTAAAGTAGCCAATTTGCTTTTCTCTTTCCTTTTTTTTCTTTGGGTTTTTTGGTTCTTTTGGAATTCATTTCAAGGCAAATTCATATCAATTTCTAATTACTATATGAAGGAGATTAAAAATTTTCCCAATATAACATTAAAATCTCGTCCAACCAATCATTTTTCTAGAATGGTTTAGAATTAAGGACATAAAAAGGCCAGAGAACTATTACTTTTTTATATTTATTTTAGTTTTCAGTTTTTATCCAAAAATAAATAAATCTTTGTCTACCAGTGTATCATTATTAGTGAATATTTTCGTAGGCATGCTTATTGAAGAGGATTGGAATTTTATCTTTTCAACAGTTCCTCATATTGATGAGACAATGCTGGCCCATTTGCGTCAAATGGCAATAGTTGGTTCACAATTTTTTTTTTTTTTGAACTTTTTTTCTTCTAGAGTAAAATTATCTGTTTTAGTAAGCTTGTAAAATTTTTAAAGAATACAATAATATTTAAAAAAAAAAAAAAAGTCTTGAAGCCCCGTTGAACCGGCAAAGAAGGGAGATTTGAAGGATAATTCTTGAAAGTATTCAAATGTAAAGTTATTTAATGAAATCATTATTAGGAGTTGATTTAAGTTAAAAAAGATGCGAAGTAACATGAAAATCTTGACTTTAAGGTGAGTGGCATGTGCGAGATTAGCAGAATCTCACTATTGCCACTGCTTTGGCTTTGAGTGTGACAGGCATGGCGAAATCCCACTTCTCAGAATCAATTTGCAGTCTAGTGATCTCCACGTGTCCCCATCAGGAACGTTTCCTCGGAAATGACAAGCGGATCTTTTATGGGGAGATGATGCGACCTGTGGGGAGCCCTATGCCCAGTGTCTATTCTTTTGTCCATTCCATGTTTCAAAGTAGAATTGACCCACCAACGAGTTTTAATAATACAAATTTTTGGTTTAGTTTCCAGAGAAATCTAATGCTCCTTTTACTCCCTTCCCTCAATAAGACCGTGTTCAGTTAATTATGTTTAAAGCAATAATAATTATTGTTTTACCCACGTAACCCACCCGTGGAAAGAAGTTCATGTTTCCTCAAGAGCATTTGTTGCTCTTGAGAGAAGATCTTTGCTCCAAATATTGGGCAAATTCGGTTTATATATTGAGCCCACAAAATGACATGTCACCATTCTCTCCCAATTTCTTCGTTGCGTATTATGGAAATAGCTACCTCATTGTAGATCTTATTTGACTTATATGTAGAATGACTTATGTCTTTTAAATGAGAGATTGTTGTATTTATTTCATGAACAGTGATGAGATAAATATATTACATGATGCATAGAGATGGAAGACAAGCGAAATGCCATGGAATCCTTTGGAACTTCTGATGTGGTGGGTGGAAATATTATTTGCTCATAGATGCGTACTTGTTTTTATGTTCTGTTCTTCTTGAATCTTGATCAATTTTCTGAATTGAAATGAAGAGTGCAAGTTGCAAGACATTCTTTGCAAGACAAAGATTAACTTCTAAATCACATGGGTTGATCGCAACAACAATGCATCACCCGATCAATAATCAAGTCTTCGGAGGATCTTGGACTCAAAATGTGCACAATGGAAACGAAACAAAGTTTTTCTTATCAAAAAGAATCAGAATAAAAATAATGATGCATATTTTCCTATGCATATTTTCCTATGCAAAGTTTTTTTTCCTGGTACAAGAAAATCATTAAATTACATTAGATAGAGATGCGGCAGAATGTAAATAAAAAATAAATTAAAATAATGATGCATATTTTCCTATGCAAAGTTTTTCCTGCTGGTACAGAAAGTATTCAAATCATTAGCAAGACCGAAGATGCGGCAGAATTAGTAAATAAATCATCTACGAGCATAATGTCAAAAAGGACCATATTTGGAGTAAAGATGACAATAACCTTTAGATGCTAGTTGTTACAGCACGTTGAGTCTGAAAGCAGCATAATATAAGCCAAGTTTAAATATCTTTTATCAACAATAAAATAAGATTTAAGTTATCAAGGAGATCAAAAAATGTTGGCTGCTCACTATGCACATCCATATGCAGAAAGTGCAAGCTGCAAATAAAAAAAGTACATCATCTCTCTGTTCACATGCCCGCAAAAATTTAGTTTGTCCTGCCTTATTCTATGGCCTGACAAACGATATCTTCTTGACTTCATAATCACTTAAACAAAGAAATTTGTTATAAACTAATTCCAAATATTCAGCTGTAGATAGGCACTATTTAGCTAAACCGCAGGTCCATGAATACCTGAGTTTGCACCGTTTGCATGGTCCAAAAACAAACATAAAAAGGATATCATTATAAATGAAAGAAAATGTAATGATGATATTCAAGAAGCACTTAAAGAGTTAGCCCCAGCAATAGATCCTAGTCCATGTGGCAAGAGACAATTGAGTAACATTACATCAATAATTGGAGTAATGCAGCAGATCACTAATGTTCAAAATATAAGCCAAAAACCAGCTGTTCACCGTGATCATTCACATGGGTCCTCCTTCACCCTGAATCTAACAAGCTAATGAATGGTTCAGACGAAAATAGTACAAAAAAATATAGAAGAATGAAACCAACTCACTGGGTCCACTGGAAACAGCACTCAAGTTCAATCAACTTGTTAGTCCAAGTGTATATGAGCTTGTGTAATGGAAGAAAGTAAAGCTTCCAGAGATAGAGATTGATAAATTACTATCTCAGGATAAAAAGAACAGTATATACCAATTCTTATTCTAACCTCAACTAGGATGTTACGGGCACACTAGAACGAATCTCTTTTGACAAACATTGGATAGGAATGAAGTGGGTTGCTGAAAGTTCCCACCAAAAGCAGATTATGGTATATATATTATTAGAAAAATAGAGATGTGGCTTTAAAAGAAGAAAAATAATTAATGATGAGCATATTAGACTTAAAGCCTCTCTAACAACCTAAAAGATAGCAAAAGTAAAAATATAAAAATTAAGCCTCTCCAAAACTCTTTCTTTATGACAGTTCAGCCATCAAACTTAAGTCTATTAAGCAATAATTAACATATCAATAAAGTGAAATGACAAAAATTAATTAAGCCATCCAGCAAAAAGCCGAGCACATGAGGAAGAACCATAGCATCAAGTAGACATTAATAACACTAAATTCCTTTAAAAAAAAAAAGAAGGCTGGTTCGAGAAATGTAAACAAGAGAAGCATTCTTGATTTCAATGAGAGGACACAGTTAACATAATTACAATGGTGGTGAATTTGCCAACAGGCTGTTTCAATCATTATACATGTAATTGATTCATAAGACTTGAGTAATGACAACAAATCCCGTCCCTCTTTATCAAATCAACTTCCTAATACATCAAGAAAGAACAAAGAACTACCAAGAAAGTTCAGTTTGATAAACTACCCGGATCTAATTCTCTTCTGGCTGGCTTTACCATCAGATCTTAATGCAGCAGCCGATTCCCCTTCTGATGAGGATTCAACTGATCGGGCGAAAGAGCTTGAGAGATCGGCGTAGAGACTGACAACTCTTCTGATGTTGTTGTTCAGCTCTTTGATCAAACCAACATTTCGTGTCAAGTTATCGGGGACCTTTGATTCATGGTTTTGGTTAATCTCATTGATTAGCAACCTGTTTTGGTCCAAAATGTCTTGAACTTGCCCGAAACTCTTGCGAAATGTTTGCAAGACTTTGCCATCCACTTGTGTGCCGTTACCAATGCCTGAGAATATATCCCCTTCCATTTCAGTTTTCACTTCCTTAAAAGTTTCCAGCAGTCCTGTTCCTGCATCAAAGACTCAAAGTCAGCATTGATTCTAGCCAACTGCGGGCTAAAAGAGAATAAAAATTGATGGGAACCCATCATTCTTCTTACAATTAAAAAACTCAAAATGCAAAAGCTCATCATTTGGACATCAATTCAGCATTATTATGGGACCACAGTGATTAAATTTAAAACCCTCCAGCAGATTGAGACTAATCCAAGAACTTCACTTCGATGAATTCGTGACTCAATTTTAAATGCTTTCCCAACTATTTTTTTTTTTCCTCAGCAACCAAACAGGGAATCAGCAGAAGTGCATAAGGGACAATGAAATGGGATTGTTCTGTGTACAAAAAAGCAGACACTTTTCCCCAAAAAAGATACTTTTTTTTTTTTTTCATTTGATGTTCTCAAAAAGTCCCCAAACGTCCGATGACCAGAAATAAGTGAAAGGAAAACACTTTTCTGTTGCAGAAAACAATGTGCTGCGAATCGATACATCAGTGAGAAAGATCTATGTTATGCCTCAAAATGGAAAACCAAAAGCAGGTCTTTTCGAAAAGTATCAAAGATTTTCCAGGAAACAACTATAAAAGCCCAAACACACGCAAAAAAAATAAGAGTTAGAAGGTAAGAAGAATCAAAGCACATAAACAAACATGCACAATTCACTGAACTTAACATAATCAAAATTTTAATTCCAAAACTAAGACATGCCCATCCGACTATGAAACCATAGCAATAGAAAGAAAAAGAAAAAAAAAATCTCTAGTGGGGTTCTTGGCCTTTTCTTGATCACTCACCTTGGAACTGCAGCAGGAAAAGTGGATGAAGAAGAAGAAGAACAGACGAAGGATTTTCTGAAGAAAACAATGGGAATTATGAACAATAATGAAGATAAAGAGAGAATGTCAAGATTTTTGTGGAGAGAAACGGCACAAACACAATTCCTGGCTTGTTTTTAAGGATTAATTTTATGGATTACCCCTTCATCGTTTGGTTTATTGTTAATTCATCCCCACTAGTTTTGTGACTCATCAACGCCACCCTAGACTGACGGACTGTTACTGTTAGCGTCTTGCATCTCTAGTCAAGCTTAATAGTTGACCGCTCTTGATCAGTGAAAGTTCTAATGTGCCCCTCATGTCATCACAGATCCTACAAAAGCACAACCCACGTATCTACCGTTACCATACCCAATAATTTTTTTTTAATAATGATTTACTCTCAGTTTGCACTGATTAAAACAAAAAAGGAGATCGAGATATTAAAACTTGTCTGAAATGAACATACATTCAAGAGAAGAAAATGATAATAACAATATAATATATTCGTTCTGTACAGCTTTCATCGAACAGAAACTTGCCATCATTACGAAAAATGATGTGCGGTATTCTCGTTTGCAAAATTATAGCACATATGTGATCAGATAAAGTTGGTTTACATTTATTATTTTGTCAGAAAAATATAATACATAATAAATTAACTAATTTATTATTATAATAATTAACGGGTGAATGCTAATTAGCAAGGTTCTCCCTTCCAAAATTGTGTAATTTGTGTGGGTAGACACAACTCAACCGGCAAGCGTTGCTCAAGAAATGACCCATTAGAGGCCCACAATCTTTTATTTATATTATTAATTAAATTATAACTCATATTTTAAGGAATTATAATTATTTACAATTAAATAATTATTGAGATTAATTTCAAGTAAATCTTATATAATACTGTTTAAATTTTATTTTATTTAATATTTAAGAGATATCTATTTTGCTCGTATTTAAAAAAAAAAAATTACTTTCACTCATAATTAAATAAAGAAATTAAAATCTCAATAATAAGGTTAGAGGCTGAGTGATAGATCAATAATTTTTTTTTTTTGTATATTAAATTATCTTATATTCGAAGATCATATTGAATTACAATTCATCTATATTCGAGACAAAAATAAATATTAAGACGGTAAACATCTTCTAATAAATATTTAAGGTATCTGTATTTTTTTATTTCTAAACAAAATTTTATTAAAATAAAACAGTTCATGTCAACTCATCTGCACTCTTTTTGCTGATCCACAATCTTTTTAAATAGTCTAATTCTGCCAATTTATGGGACCCACATGGACCCACAAGATAGTGTAGAAATGTGTGTCCCACATAGCATAATGTGCGAAGCCGGCAACGCCAAATAACCATATGGAACAGTTAATTCAGTTGACTGAAGTGGGTAAGGAAGGCTAGGGCATGGCTTCGCTGGCAGTAACGGAGTTTGTGATGAACCCAGCTTCGGCTTCAAGACTCATCTCTAATCCTATAACTAACAATACGTTCTTCTTCTTCTGCTTCTGCTTCCCTAAACGCGGCGCTTCATTATTGTTAAAGTCCCATCTTCATTCAGCTTCGCGCTTTCGAAAAGCCAATGCTACCACTTCATCATCATCAAGTGACCAATATGACCAACGGCAACAACAAGAAGAAGAAGAGAACTTTCAGGTGGTGACAGCAGTACGCAGCAAATACAATGACATTGTAATAGTGGACACTTCCAAGTCTAGAATGCTGCTTCTCGACTCTACTTGTAATAAAGTCATGCCATATTCTCTCAATAATTCTTTGTTAAAGTTTTCAGTGCTTTTAATTGTGCGTGTGCGTTGTTCTTGTTGCTGCAGATAATGTTCATAGCATTATCAATAAGGGTATTCACAAATGGACAGGTTCTTATTGGGTACATTTATTTTCATGTGCTTTGTACTTTTCTTCGAACTTAATTTGGAGTTGATTAATTGTTCTTTCCCATGTCTGTGTGTTTTAATGTCTCTTCTTGGTTTTTGATTTACAGGATGAATTTGTTAGTTTGCCAGCTATTGTTCCAAATGGCCCAATTGCAATCTATGGCTTGGTACTTTACTCCATCTTGAAAACTATATACTACCAAAAAAAAATTTAAGTAATATTACTAATGCAAGCCAATGATTTCATGAAGTTGCTGCTTCTTTCAGGGGGGTGGGACAGCAGCACATCTGATGCTTGATTTGTGGCCTTCATTGAAGCTTGAAGGTTGGGAGATTGATGAAATTGTATGGCAATTCAACCACATATATATGTCTTTCTGCCGCATTATATCATATCAACATTTGAGAAAATTTAACCATTTCCATTATAATTTCTATCAAATATGATTCATGCTTGCAGTAGCACACTTTTCTTCAGGAAATAGCACTCCATTTTTATTACTTTGTGTGGAAGCTTTTGCGCCTTTCCATTGGATATGAATTGTACGTTTGGCCTTATATTAAAATTGGATATCACCATCTCATGTATATGTGCTTTTAGTCATTGGAGCTGAGCCGAACTGTTTTTCAATCTCTGAAATCACAAAATACAATGATGAATTAGAACTTCCAATTCATTTCCATACTAATTGGAATTTCATGTCCTCTTCAATTCAGTTAATTGACAAAGTGAGGGATTATTTTGGGTTATCTGATCTTGAGAAGCCTACTGAAACCGGTGGTGTACTTCAAGTTCATATTGGTGATGTGTTTTCTCCCTCAGAAGATGCTTCTGGAAGATATGCTGGTGAGATTTCCTTCTAATTTTTCACAAGTTTTCCCTTTAATGAACTGGTGATTCTGTGTGAATTTGCAGCATTTCCTGTGGATCATTCTTTTTTCTTTCTTTGGGTGTGTATTAAAGTGTGATGTTTTCTTATTTATCCATGTCATCATCTTTGGCCTTTTCCTAATTTTAAAAAGCATTATTCAATTTCACTTCCTCGGGAGAACATGTTTCATTACTGATTTCTGTTTCATAAAGTTCTTACAACTTCACTACCTTTGTATGTTCAGGCATTGTAGTAGACTTGTTTTCCGAGGGAAAGGTCCTGCCACAGTTGGAAGAGGTATGTACCTGCTTGGTTTCATTTTTTTCTGTAATCAAAAGTGTTAAATGTTGTCATGTTTCTTATCTTTTAGTAAATGCTCATTTGTGGTGAATTCATTGTCTAGGAAGTAATTTCTTAACTACTTGAGGGGTCAACATGAATCGTTTTTTCCATTTGGTTAGGCCTCAGCCACTACCATGTTACAGGATGTGCTTAGGCATGAAGTGTATGAGTAAAATACTAAATTGAAGCTATCTAATTATCTATTACATAGATTCAAATTCTACATGGATTCAAATTCTAATTAACTATGACTCCTGTATGTTTATACAATAAAACAAAATATCTGGTTAACCAATGAACTATCTTCTAGAACATGGCACATCTTTAATATAATTTATTATTTGAATTCTGGTGCCCTCCCTTGCAGAAAAAATAAACGGCTCATTTTACCACTTTCTCTGTAAATGCCCGTAAGAAATACTAAATATCATTGCAGTATCTTTCTCAACTAGTAATGCTGTGTGACTGTTAATGAAGACATTATTTGGAATGGAAAGGAATGAAGCTTTTGACCAAGAAAAATTAACAAAATTATTTCAATGATTAGCACTTATTATAGTAAGAAGAGATAAACTTTGTATGAAACATTTTAAGACGTTTGAGTCTATTCAATTTACTTGTATAAGCTAGCTTTTGAAAACATTAGTGTGTAGTCTTCCACTACCTGGTTATTTCAATCTTATGTTAGCAGCTTTATGTCTGTGACTGCGTTTGACAGGTTGCAACTTGGTTGAAATTGAAAGATAGATTAATGCCCAATGGTCGCTTTATGGTCAATTGTGGCGGCATTGATGGAGTATCTGATATGACATATGGAACAGCCCGGCCAAAATCAATGAATGACGTGTGGATGCATAATTCTGCTATCAGGGCATTATCAGAAGCATTCCCTGGGAAAGTATGGCATTTCCATGAAATATCCCTCCACAGACATGTTAACTCTGCTTCTTAACCATCTTCTAGAATCTAGATCATGGTAGAAATGATAATACATGAAATTTTAACCTTCTAGATGCTAACATACATGGGGGCCACATTTTGCCTCTTTTGGTACTGTTTATAAAAAATACGCCTGCATTCGTCAAACACAATATTTCAATGAAAATATGATGATGTTCTATCGACACACACATGCACATGAACCGTAAACATTTAAATGGAGACATAAGGATGATATAGTTATTTAATGATCATAAGACACCACTAAGTTTAAGGTTTATCTGGTCAGTTCTAAGACTACTCTTGACCAGCTAAATTTCAGAACCATGAAGTAGAGATTTCCTGCACAAGCTGGGTGTAGCGGATATCCCTGGTTTGTATAAGATGTTTTGGAAATTCATAGCAGATACCTTTTTGTACCACCTTAAAATATGCTTTTACAGTTGAACCACTTTCACTTATTGAATTCTCCTTAAAAAACACAGTCTCAAACATTTTCACTTTTCAAATCCGTTCTCTTATGATAATAATGTGAACCTTTTTATGTCTCTGTCTCCCTACTGATTCATTTGCTGCTCTACTTTATTTTGGACTCGTAATGGTGATACTCAGATTAAACCTCTGAGATTTTGTTTAGAGGCTGCTTCCAGTTGGAGTATTCCTACTCAGAGTTATAATATAGGCCAATGAGAAATGGATCAAAAACCAATCAATCATTTTCTGATCAACTGTACTGAACACCTGGCATGAACTACTGGAGGAAGTATGTCAGGTCTCCTTGTTTGTCAACTCTAAACAACACTGGTCATGATGCGTAGTTTTTCATGCATGCATGTTCATAGTCAAGTGTCTGATATCCTTACATTTCTGCATATGCTGAGCTATTAATCTGTTTTGAGTAGTTAGCAGTTAATGTGCAACTGAGTAGACTGAATGAAGCTCATAGTTTGATTTCGTTGGAACAGGTCAGCTGGAAGAGAATGCCAGAAAGAAATGGTGAAAATTTTCTTGCACTAACAGGACTTTTGCCAGATTTGAGTTCATGGTCTGCAGCTGTGCCAGCTCATTTGAGGGAAACCGTGAAGAAATGGAAGCCTTGTGCTCCTGCTCAATGAAAAAAATGCTTTTTCTCTTCTCTTGGTTAGCTGAATATGTTGAGACTGCTAGTCTAAAAGTATGTCAATCCCGCCATTCCTGCTGAAATTGGAGATTCTCTCATTAGTCTATCATGAAGCATGTATCTCAGTGAATAACGAATGGTAGTGACCAGCGATTTTTGTTGCTTTCATGCGTCTAGCTATAAAAATTTCATTGATAAGCTAAGAATTGTGAGATATAACTTATTTGGATGAATGCTAGCTGCTTTCAGTTCCACTGTTTGTACTTTCACGTGGCAGCATGTGGAGTGATATTCTGAGTGGTGGGACATAGGCTGCTCAGATAAATTCTTTCTGCATTTGGCTGCCATTTGCAGTAGACGATGTTCGGATGGTAATCGCCAGGTAATTACTTTTGAGGTGATCATAGTTGATGACAATTTTTTTCCCCTTGTACACAGCTATACCATGCTTTCCTTTGATGCCACACTTTTTTTTTTAATTTATTTTAACTTTCAAGGCATGTTGATTCTTAGTTTCTTACTCCTCCTAATAGTAGATTATATAGCTGATTATGCCATTTTTATGTTTTCATTATTTCAGTCTCCAAGATCTAGCTGTTGAGTCAATTGAAATAACTTGTACAATTTATACATCTGTAGATTTCACTTTGTTCACGACCATTTTATAGGTCTGATTTGCAAAGTAATATAATATTATACCTGAAATGCACATCCCAAGCACTAAAAGATATCACAAACCCAGAAAAACGTTGTAAAGTCCAGATTAATGACATGTTTCAGTGGGGCTGTTTCTGTGTATTTTACTAGCTTTAAGTATCAGCAGAAGCATATGTCATTACACCAAATGAAAGAAGTGAAACTCAACTTTCCCATTGCAGTTTAAAGCTGAAAATACACTTGCCCTCAGCCATAAGGCCAAGAAAGGTTACATTACAACTATGAAACACAACAGGCTATCCCATTTAAAAGATCGGGATTCAGCTCTGTTTGGTCTGTCTGCAGTCCCTTTTGAAAGCAAGCTGAAACACCTATCCATACTCAAATGGCTGTACAGAGAAATCCTAAGATTGCTACTAAAACTCTTTGGCAGAATTAGTACTGCTTAATAACTAACAGATCCTAAAACCAATGGCAGAAAATGCCTTCAAACTTGCACCCCATTGCAATAGCTGTATAAACCATCTGATAACACTTTTGCAGGTTTCGTAGTTCCCTTTTGGTATACCTTCTCCATTGCAATGCCGCTGCCAAGCTTAGCAGAGAGATTTACTTGGCTCCCAGATCCTTGTATGACAGTATCTAACTGCCCACATGCTGCTGCTATAAGCCCTGCATTTGACACAACAACATGAAGATTTTTATTTATTGTTTGATAGGAATAAGATGATTAACTATGAAGCTTTTTTTAGCATAATGCAGCAAATCAATTTGTGTTAGGTTTGATCTATCACCCAAAAAAAAAAAAAAAAAAATTCCTCGAAGTTTTTCCACCCATCTTTAAGACTTTAACTAGTTAAAGAGAAGTTTCAAATGTTAATAACTGGAAGTCTCTTACACAGAACATTGTGAAATCAATCATAGCTATCTTATTTTCTCCCTAATGCAGTTTGTTTCACTATGCATTTATCAAAGATATAACAAAGAGGACTCGTGAAAGGTTAAAGGCTACTCATTGTTTTGGGTTTTTTTTTTTTTTTTTTTTTTTGGGGGGGGGGGGGGGTTTTATTCCCAAAAGATTCAAAAAGAAAGCTCGCATTTCCTTCTTCATATGAGAACACCCATACATAGCAGGGCACCTGGAAATAAAATTTAATTTGTTTCTTTATGTTATATTGAAAGCAATATAGCAATAGTCTAAATTCCAGGAAATTTCAAACAGTTTAGAAATCCTGTGTACACTTCTGGTGAGTGAAACAGTAGCATGCAATCCATGTACATAGATTACAGGGAACAACTTCAATTTAAATGGACAATGAACTGGTGGTGCTAATGCCAAAGTCCATATCGTGCGAACAAAACCTTTTTCCTAGGAAACCAAAGAACAAAGAGAAAACACACAAACACACACACACACACACAATGAAGATAAGAAATATTTACCTAAGAACAAAGGAGACGGTTTTCCAGGCCTAGATTTGTATTCAGGATGGAATTGAACACCAATGAAGTAGGGATGGTTAGGCAGCTCAACAATCTGTGCCATTAATATGTCTGTTGGCTTAGAACTAATGAACTACCAAACTATGCATCATCAAAAGTAATTTAAGAGCACAGCAATTTTATAGTTGAAAGTCCATACCTCCATTCGTTGGCTAGTTTCATCCTTGCCAGTGAAAGAGAGACCAGCATTTTCCAGGCGTGCTATCATATCAGGATTCACCTCGTACCTATGACGATGTCTCTCATCAATGAAAGTTCTATTTCCATATCTGATAACACAGAGAGCAAAAGGTTTATCTAATCTGCAACATCGTTGCTCAATAAAAGCACTTGTTATGTTATACATAATTGAAACCACATATGAACCTGCATTACTATGTACAATTTATTCATAATTGAAAACACACATATGTACATATTTCAAAATAGTCAGATAATACTCACAATTTTGCAGATTTGCAGTCCTTGACTTGGAAGTATGTCCTTCTTGACCCAAGACGCATGGTGCCTCCCATATGAGTTTTTGAGCCCTATTTGTATGGCAGAGAGTTAGAAAAGAGAGCCAGATAAGTTATTTGATTTCACGGTAGAGTTAAAATAAAGGAGACACAGATACAAACCTCTGGCATAAATATAACACAAGGATTTTTGGTGTTAGGATCAAATTCTGTGCTGTTAGCATCTCTCAGATTAAGAACAGATCGTGCAAACTCGATGACAGCAACTTGCATTCCAAGACAAATGCCAAGGTAAGGAATTCTGTGCTCCCTTGCATACTTGGCTGCAAGAATTTTCCCTTGCACTCCTCTGTTGCCAAAGCCTCCTGGAACAAGAATACCATCGGCACCCTGAAGACACAGGCTAGTTAGAGCACTACTAGAGAAAGTTGCCAACATTTAAAAAGGAGATATATGACAGTTAGCTGTTTGAATCAGCTATTATAACACGGACCTTCAACAACTTCCATGCAGCCTTATAAGCATCTGGATTCTGCTAGGAAAATATTTTTGTCAAGATGTGAAACAAAGAAAAAGACAAATAAGGTTGCAACAGAAGGAACAGAATAACCACTAACTTCTTTTTCAGTTGCATCTTCAAGATCGCAAGCTGGAATCCAATCGATGACAAGTTTCTTGCGTAATTCAACAGAAGCATGTAAAAGAGCCTGCAGACAGCACAACAACTTTTATGGCCAGCACAATATCATACACTAACATGCCTACCATAGCCATACTCAGACCATAAGAATTAAGAAATAAACTGGTACGAATTTACATTACATTTATATGACTTTTCTCTAGTGCATTCTGATGTCATAATAAATCAAATAGAATTAGTGGATAAGCTTGCACGAGAGAAGAAAGAAATCAAGACACTCACAAAATGACAAGTTATTTAGCCTGTAAACAAGTGGACCATTTTTATTAGGTCTGAAGGTTCTAAGACATACTTTTGTTGATATGTTGCTTGCTGTTCTTTGGATACCACGATCAGAGATTCTAATGGATTTTTTGGCAACATGATGTAATTATAACTTAAACTTATAGTTTTCGAATACCCCAGTCAAGAAAGTAATCCAGTAAGTAATCCAGTATGTTTAAGTTGTAACCGCATCATGTTGTCAAGCTGCATATCTAGTTAATTAAAACGCTTTTCACTTGTTGGTGTACTAAACTATATCAACAGTTGGTGCTCTAGCTGAATTAAAACACCACAAAGCCAGCATAAACCAAAGTAAAATCAGATTGTCTATCATCAAAATTCAAGTTCTAAAGATATTTAAATGGCCTATCTATAATGTCATAATTTTCGGAGCTGCCTGACTACAGGAACGGAGCACCAACTAAATAGACTCCACTGTAACAACAAATGAAAATTCAATTTTACAAAAATACTTCTGATCCCTGAAAGGTTTGAATAGGAAAATATACCTTCAATATCGAGAGATAGGCATCAGAAAGGCCTGTGTACTTTCCAACCATGGCAATTCTGACCTGTAAATGACCAACACATAAAGATGAGACTCTGGCAGCAATTCTTGATAAATATATATTCTGACTTTTACAACTACTGGGAGACTCACTGGCTCATGTAACGCGTCACAGATTTCAGCCCTTGAAGTCCATTCCTTTAGTAAAGGCTCCTTCGTAGTACTGCAAATCATTACAGATAATTGTATAAAGATGCATGGATGAGAAAAATAATGCCAGGGGATGTACAGAGCCTATACGATCCAGCCAAAAAGTGGAAGGAGGAGAAGTGAGAGCGTTAGACAAACCCTTGAAGGTTCAGCACTCTAAAGATTGCTTCATGAGCCTTCTGATCCTAATCAAGAAGAGAAACACACGTGTGAGTTTTAAGAATTGGCAATTGTATGTAGAAATAAGTTCAAAGAGTACTACAGATTTACTTACTCTTAAAAGCAAGGGAATATGCCATATGTTGGGAACATCATAGAGAGTGATGATGTTTTGCTCCTAAAAAGCATGTGGTATTAATAAGAAAGAATCTGCAAAGCTGATTACCCAAACAGAAGTGAAACTAAGATTTTAATCAATTGAACCAACATACCGGAACATGGCAAAACTGAGAAAGCTTTCCCTTTACATTATCATCAAGTGCCTGAAAAATACACTAAGATTTAGAACCTAAAAGCCAGCACTCTTTAAGTTGTGCGTGTGTCTGTGACAGAAATAGAGAGATCAATCTACCACTGTGCTGCGACAGGCTAAGATATTTGGTGTCAAACCCTGGCCTCTAAGTCCCCGAACACTGTGCTGGGTTGGCTTTGTTTTCTGAACAAGGTAAACATATGTCACTTTTTCATTGGAATTTTTAGAAATTTGTCAAATTTCCAAGTTTATAAATTTTAAAAAAAAAATTGCACTGTCTAATAAGTTACCTGTTCTCCAACCACATTAAGTACAGGCACTAGGCTGACATGAATCAAGCAAAAGTTGCCAGGACCTGAAATAAGGAGAATCGAAGAAAACAAGTCAACTATTACAAAATATGAAAGCAAGAGGACAATTGTGTCAAATAGTGTTGCACTGGAAATATTCTTACCCACACGGTATGAGAACTGCCCCAAAGCCTCAATAAATGGCATGGATTCGATGTCTCCTGAAAGCAGAAAATTATCTTTCAATGTAAAGGAAACAGGAAAACAGCTTACACCACCAGATAGAAGAACCTTGTTATTAGTGTACCTATGGTCCCTCCCAATTCTATGACACAAACATCTGCTGGACCTTCCTTTCCATCCACAGGTATCATTGCAACATGCTCAATCCAATCTTGAATTTCATCAGTAATGTGAGGAACAACCTGTAGATGGCAAGAATGCATAAACGGCATGCATCAAACATTAATTTTATTCTAAGAAATAGAAGAAATATGTGACAAAATCAGCAGTTAAATTATACCTGAACAGTTTTTCCCAAGTAATCACCCTTTCTCTCCTTATTAATAACAGACTGTCAAGCATCAAGAAAGAGTAGAACAAAATCAGAATCTGGCATCCACTCAATCTTATGATTTTTGGCACCTCTAGCTGCTGATGTATGAAAATTAAAAATAGCTATGTAACCCCCACACTTGCCTGGTAAATCTTCCCAGTAGTGATATTATTGTCACGGGTCAACTTGATATCCATGAACCGCTCATAGTTTCCGAGGTCAAGGTCCACCTTTCAGAACCCAAAAAAAAAAGCATGGGCAAGAACTTGCTTCAATCAATCTCCTATCTATTTTCTAAGATTTTAAGCTTAAACTTTTCATTATTATAAAGGAAGTAAAATGCAAAAGTCTAGGAATCTGATCCAAAACGAAGTAAATGCATGGACAAAGGTAGAAAATAGACATGATGGTAAAAAATATACAACCCCCTGAAAAAAAAAAAGGAAACACAGAGATATTCTCCAAAGTACAACAATAAATAAAAAAAAAAGGAAGAAATTCATCTGTGTACCTCGCCGCCATCGTCCAAGACGAATACTTCCCCATGCTCAAAAGGGGACATTGTTCCAGCATCAGTGTTCAAGTAAGGATCTAAACCAAATAGATTGAAGTGAGTATTAGGGTGATATTGACAATTCTGAACCAGGAACAGAGAAAAGAAATTGATGCAGGCACATTCATTTAAACAAAGGCACATATATTGCAAATTTAGAGGCGCATAAAGAAGAAAAGTGGGACATTTTAATTGTTGCAGAAAAGGTTTAAAACCCAAAAAAGAAATTTTGGAAAGACCAAAAAAAAAAAATATTCAATATGTTATTCAAGAAACGATGTACTCCTTTCAGAAGACTAAAAAGCAATTAATCCGAAAACCAAAAACAAGAAAAATAAAACAAAAACAAAAAAAAGATGAGAGGAAGAAGAAGAAGGGAAGTAGAGACCGATTTTAATGCTAGTAACACGAAGTCCACAAGCCTTAAGAAGAACACCAATACTGCTGGCTGTGACTCCCTTTCCAAGTCCACTTACTACTCCACCAGTCACCAAAACATACTTCATCTTCTTCAATGCCCCTGGATCAGATCAGAGCAGGCATGTCATATATATTATTATTAATTGTTGTAGCCACTTTTCACAGAAACAAAAGTTTCCACAAAGAAGATGAAGGAGGCTGGAACCTTTTCTTGGATATTTTACTAATTGAACTGCCCTGTGTGTCAGCTAGGAGTTGAACTAACCAAACAAAAGCAACTTATAACAGTAGTAGCGTTATCTGCTTAATTTTACTCTTAGTTGTCTTGGATAAGGAAGTGCAAAGAGCATGAACTAAGCGAAACCAACTTTTTCTTTTCCCTCCCTTTTTGGGTAAATAATATTTAACAAAGAAACCAAGAAACCAAGAAACTATCACTAGCTAGCTCAAACGACTGCTACAAGAAGAGAAAGAGAGATAAGAATGCAATGCAAAGAAGAGAATGATGAAATTGGTTCTGGTTTTGGTGAGAGTGTTGGCGGCCTTTTATATACAAATTGTCACCCTTTAATCGACCTCATTACAAAAATTTAAAAAAAAATGAAAAATATTTTTCTCTTTATCTGTTTTTTAGTTTATATATATATATATATATATATATGTGTGTGTGTGTGTAATAAAATAAAAAGTATTGAACATTATAACCTCGAATGGGAGGCCCTTTTTCCTCTTTTTTTTTTTGTTTTTGTTTTTGGGGGGGTGTCTGGTGTCCTGAGCAAAGCAGGTCCCTGTGAACCCTGTGACAGCAGGCAGGTCCCTGGCTCGGCACCCCAACATCAATATTTAAAAATAATAATAATAATATAAAATTGTTTCTGATACCCCATTAACTAAATTAACTAATCCGATCTGCTTGTTAACAAAAGACAAAAGATAAATATTAAAACAATGTTATCTCCATGCTACATAGGTTACAGCTTATGACTAATTCATTATAGCCTTCAACCTTCACAAGCATATAAGATATTTTTATTACTTAAATCTGTAACTTGAAAGAGTCTTGGATACTCCGATAACAATGCGTCATGTACTTGAATTCTTATCATGTTTTCACAGATATTTTTTATGATTGGTTAAAGCCTGTACTTGGCAAGATGTTAATGGAAGCGAGTATTAAACCTGGGAGCTCTAATTCGGCTTGTTTGTGTTTATGTGTGCGTGTTCAATATACAAGCCTACCTTAATGTTCCTTTTATATTTTCAAAGGGCAGGTTTCTTCAAACACACTGGTTTTCGTTTTAAATATAATCATTTTTCTTGATATTAGACCGGTCTTGGTATTAAAGTATAATCATCTTCTGTCCCAATCAACAAGGTGGAATTTTAAACATAGAGTTGAATTCACATGAAATGTTATGTATTTTCAAATATTACATTTCAGGTTTTAAAGATAGTAAAATATAAAAAAAATGGGTCGGAACCTATTTTAATGTAAACATATGATATTCGATAGTCAATTTCAAAGCAAAAAAAAAAAAACTAACTTTTTTTTTTAATATATTAAACCATCTACTAAATTAAAAAAATTAATCCACGCATTGAACCAACTAATCTAAATTCAAGACGTGATCATGAAATCTCTCCTACAAATCTCTCCTAACAAATATTTAACACGGCTGTTTAATTCAAATTTGAGCAAAGCATGATTACTAGAACAGTAAAATTCTCTCAACAAATATTTAATGTGGCTGTATTCTTAAGCTTTGAACCAATGACCTTACTTAAATTAGAACAACTCCATACTAACTAATTTATGCACTTGTTGGGAAAAAAAAAATTACTTTGATAACACATTCAGGGATACTTGAACCGTGCACTCTAACTTGATTTTTTTTTTTATGTGAGTTTATTTTTTAAAATTTCAATGACTTTTTAAGGTAAAATTGTATCTTTTCAAGAAATGAAAAAGATTTGTTAACTATTGAATTAAAAAGTGAATTTGTTGAATTAACATAAAGATAAAGATTTGTTAACTATTGAATAAAAAAGTGAATTTGTCGAGATTTAAAAAAAAAGAAAAAAGAAAATACTTAAAATATAAAAAAATTAAGATAAAACATAAAAGTGAAAATTACAAGTTTGGTACATGTAACACATGATATGCACACATGAAAATTAACCAGCTGACAACAAAATACAGCAAAAACATGCATGAAAGCCCCTACTAAAAGAATCTGATTGTTTGCCGCAACAGAGTGGGAAAACTGACCAAACTTTAATTATAATCACTTTCACTTTACCAACAAATACTCACATCTCACTTATTTTGCATCCCCTTTAATGAGTAAACAGTGAATTGTTTACTCAAAAGCATCAAATTCATATTTGAACCTAATTTTGATTCACATGGGACCATATCTTGGATTGAAGAGGGAAAAAGGGTCTCAAATTTAGCGAAGGCGGTGAGGTAAAGCTTTTACCAAAGGGTAGCCAAACCAGGAAATTGATGTGGCTTTAATCTAAATCACCATCATTTATTGCTTCACCCAAATGCCAAATCCAAAATCGAAATATTATTTTTCTCATTTTGTAAATGCAACGCAAGTTTGATTACGATACTGGTTAGTGCTAATACCACATAAATCATGATCCTTTTACTTAATTTACGTTTCACACATATAATGCGGACATTTTGCACTTAAAAATGAGATTGGGTTCAAAATTTCGAGGTTTACATTTACCAAAAGTCAGTATTTGGATATAAATATTATAGCAAAATACGGGTGCAATAATAGTAAAGTGGTAGTTAGTGAGGGCACATAGAATTAATTAACGAGATCTAACTACCCCACAAGTTGCCAATAAGAAGCAAACAACAAGGACCCATGTAGCCCTTATCCCATGATTTACATATCCCTAATTCTCTCTCTTTCTAGTATTTAATATCACTTATTATATCTTTTTCTAATAAAGGGCTCTTATCCGATGAGACCAAATGACCAATTAGAGAGAAAATTGGAAACTAATTTGACGAAATAGAAAAAGGAACGAGAGTCGTGGTGAGGCGACGACTCTATCTTGTTCCATGGGGAAGGAAAGGATATTCCAATTCCAACAAAACGAAATTCAAGCTAGAACCCCACTTTCCGAAAGCACCAAAAAGAGGGATATAGAAACTTGAGAACGAAAAAAACCCCATATTAATAAGAATAATAAATAACAATAATAGGGGACGGGGACATATTTTCAGAAAATGTGCCAAGACTCCAAAAAGAGGATTATCAAAATAGAATCCTTTCTTTTCAAGGAATCCACCTAACTACCAAACCAACTTCCAACAAACCCATCAATGGCTCTTTCATTCTCTCTTCCTACGTTGTGTCATGTGTGTGTGTGTATATATATATATATATATCGTCGTTCTATACCAAACAAATATCATTATTATTATTTTACTTTACAATAATTTAATAAATAATATTACTCGTGTTATAATAAATAATACGGTCGGTTAAAGATAACGTCATTTTCTTCATTCTTAGTCCCTTTTCTAATTTTATGGAAAGAAGTTCAATTAACCGATTTTTTTCTGGCTCTTATCACTATTAAACTACACAAGTTAAGATCGATCCCAGTAATTTTATGTTAATTTTAATTTTTTTTTTTTTACGTTAAATCTATTGTTATACGTACGAAGTATAATTATTATTTTTTTTTTATTTGATAGTGAATTTGCTGTCTGTACTACATAACAATAATAATAAGTATGAAGATCTGGCACGTAAGTGGATTAATTAGATGGTTCTAACAAGTTTCGTGGTCATGGACATGGTTTCATGGATTGTTTAGCACCAACCGTTCATAGGAGACCCAAATCAACATCACCTTAGAATATCTCTTTAGTCAAATCTCACTATTTGGATAATATTTAGCTGACATTCGTCCAATCAATGTTTATTTGTTGTTCCAAATTCTTCTTTTGTTGCTTTTCTCTTTTTATTTTTCCGTTTTGTTCCTACTCGGCGATTAGCATTTACAATCACTTTTGGGCTTTTCTAATTATTTATATGAACAACCGTGGTTTTGAAAGTAAACTTGAAAACGCGGGATGAATTCAGTTACCAATTTTGACTTTGAATCGCCTCGCCTGCTTCATTCAGAAATAATTGGAGGGAAACTTGAAATGAAGGTGTAGGTTACATTTATCTTATATATATTTTTTTTTTACTTTAATTGAAACCAAAAAAAAAAAAAACACACTTGTTACATATATATATGTATCTATTTTATAAATTATACATAATGATCATTATAATTAAATTTTAAAAATAAATTTACGCACGTGGTGTGAGAGGCGGATCTAGAAACTTAATTCATTGGAGGTAAAATTAATAATTTATAAAATTGATCTTAATATCAAAATTTCTTTCTCAACAAAATTTTTAAAAAATAATATGAAAAATAAAGTTATTATTATTATTTTTTTTTGTTGAGTGGAGTCAATTGTTCACATTGTCGTCTGTGTAAATCCGTCGTCTGGGCATGACCCATTGTTTTCAATGATTGAAAATTGATTTAACAAAGAATTATACATAAAATTAATTCGTGTTGTACAAACAATAATAAATAATTACCGACACATTAATTTGGTACAAATTAAATAGCATTACTGTAATTAATCACATGATATTAACTATATTTTTATCGTAGCTGTAATCATTCAAACACAATAAACGAATAAAAGGCGAAAAGATGTGCTATAAATAATTATAAATCCTTACTTTGATTAATTTAATTCCCAAAAAATTCGGCATTCTCGTAATCATGTCAAAAGACTCAAAACCGCATGCTTCTTTTTATTTTATTTTTTTGAAATACTTTTTTGTTACTAATTTCCATGTTCTAGAAGAGTATAAGTATTAAAAAATTCCTTCTTTTAAAACGTTTTAAAATCTTTAAAAGTTTAACATTTCTTTTTTATAATTCATTTGCTGAACAATTTTTCTATAATTCATTTAACATTTTTTTTCCCAATAGTAATGGAAAGCTTGGCTTCGATCTAGTACTTAATTTTGCAAATGACATACGAATCTCTTTTGCAAATGATAACAATTAGGTCTTTTTTTTTCAAAAATAAAAAAATAAATTTTATAAGTCACCATTAAATTCAAAAATTGACTATACAACTTTTTCGTTAAAAAAATTATATACCATACAATTTAATGTTTTTTTTTTTTTGAGATTTCATATTAAAAATTACAATAAATGTTATACTTATAAGTTTGCATCTACGTGTCACTAATCAATTGTTGTATTGTATTAAGTGAATCACCTATTATTGAGCCAAATGTTATATGCCACAATATCTTTTAGTATTTAAACTTTATAAGCTATAGATTTTATAAATTGTCGATGGAGTCTCCCTCTTACTTTAAAGGCTTGTCTATATGGTTAAACACTCTATTTTGTCCTCCTTCAGTAGAGTTTCAAATTGCCTCAAAATCTCTACGATTATCCCATCTATATAAATAACCAAGATATGAAGGCTCATACTCATCAAATAACACAAGAATTGATAAGTTTGAGAATAACCTCGAATCTCTAACTAGGTTTAGTTAGGATGATATTATAAATGCATATTTTAGAAACGATTCATCTCCATAAAGTGCATCAACTTTTTTTTTTTCCTAAATGAATGTCACATTACTTGAAAAAAATAATAATAATTACCATACAATAATACTTAGAGATTGTGTACCTTGTAAATTAAATAACGGGTTATATTTTAAAAAAGAAAAAAAGAAGAATGCTCATTTCACTATTAGGAACTGAAACTGGATAATTGCGACAAATTGCTGAAGGCTTGTTGAAATATTGTAAAAATTCGTGCTTTTCTTCCAAGAAATACTTCCAAGAAAAAATATAAAGAAATTAATGTAGAATTAGATTTAAAAACAAAAAAAAAAAAGGAAAGGAAAGAAAAGAAAAAGTAGTTGAGCCAAGGCGAATACACGCGGTGCTGACACGCTCGATCCTCGCCTAAAGTCGCGCGGCATCAAGGAAATCGCACGTGGACCCTTCAACAAACAACTGGACACACGTCATCTCGGCATGGCACCACGTAGGCTCCGACACTGCCCCAAGTCAACGTCAAAAATAATTGTTTAGTTATACAATTAGGTTGAACACAACAGTTTGACTTGTCAAATACGACTCCACGAGATATATTACTTTAGTCTACTACAAACCTTAAATTGAATTTTCAATTTCATCATCTTCATGCGGATGGTTTCTGGTAGCAGCGACTTTCTAATATTCGATAAAGTCTAGATAATCAAGGCGTAACGCATGTGTTATTTTAAATTATAATTTACCCAACTAATTGGGTTAGGTAATCACTCAGGTGCTTCATTTTACCAAAGCGGAGTTAATGTATACAAGTATTTAGGGTTTGGGGGCTGCAGTAGTTTGATGGAAAGAAGTTTGTATTGTGTAGGCAAAATAAACTGATAATTAAAAAATAGATTAAATAAATTATTTTTATGGGCGGATGAAATAAAATATTAATTAAAAAAATATTTTGTTATTATTATAATTATTATGAATTTATTAAATAGAGTAGATACATTATATAAATTTTAATACAAAAGTGTTTTTTATTATGTAAAAATCAAAATATGCATAAGTTTAAATTTTCTTTGTTAAAATATTATGTTTCTTATCTAGAACTTTAAAATATATAATTTTTTTATTTCATAAACTACTTATATAAAATACTGATGTTAAAATACAAAAACTTATAAAATAAATAGTTTTTAAAAACTTACCGAACATTATTTTTGACAATAATATAGCATTTCAACCTCAATTTCAAGTGGGATTTTATTATTTATAAATTATCTAATTTTCTTTTTAAGGTAAAAATAATAAATAAATGATTAAATAAATGAGCATATATAAATAAAGCGTAAAATTTTTCAAAAAATAAAAAAGAAATAGAAAAAGAGATTAAAAAAAAAAGGAATTAGGAAATGACATCATGGGCAGGGCGGGCAGGGCAGGATTGGGTGGAACTGTGCTGTTGGGCGGTCAGTGATGATGAAAATACGGAAGTCCATGTCGGTTAAGGACAGTTAGCCACGTAAGTTACACGTGTTTTTTCTCACCCACTTGACCGTTGACAGTTCTTTTGTACGGCCGCCTTCGTCCCCACATTCCCTTCCCCCTGCCGACATTTTACTTTTTCTCCATTTTTACCCTTTTTTTTCAAAAGGGCATTATAGAATATTTTTCAAAATTCATTTTTTTTCTTTACTATTAGAATACATCTCAACCAATTATTCCAAAAAAGGAAGAAAATATATTTGATTAGAAATCAGTTTGAGTTAATCATTTTAGGTAACATAATTTAAGAATCTTCTCTCATATGTATATGATATCACGTAATTTCACTTTTTAAATTTCAACAGTAGTGGACTTAAGACGGAATATTAAGACCGTTGCGACACTTGTTGAATTTAAAAAAATCTTTAGAGTTTTTATATAAAATATTAAAAAATTTATTGTAAAAAGTGAACATTAGTCTTTGCACACCCAATCTATATCTACGACTTCATGCATCCAATAAAAAAATAAAAAAATAATTCTTAATAATGTCAAAATAATAACAATTTTTGTTAGTAGTTTATTATTTTTTAGAATATTAAAATTAAAAATTTGAATTTGGCCCGTAGAAATTTATTCCAAACTCCGCCCTGGGTGGACTATTCTTATAACACCTACAAAACGCACACTCTATATTATGAATAAAAAAAAAAATTTCATGATAAAATATATTTAAAGTTTTGATGATTGATTTTTCCTTTTTCGGCATACGTATAAAGACTATAGTATTGTCCAAATAAGTTGTGAAAAGTTTTTTACGTAATGCGTCTGAAGAATGAGAAATATATTCCAAACAAACTATTAGGAAAATTTACGTAAGTTTTGTAGCATCAAAATGGTGCATAACAGGCCCTACACTTTAATGAATTGACGTGAACGGACTGCGAATTTGAGACTCTGGTGCCAAATTAAGTGTAGCCAAATACACTTAAGAAGAGACTAACTGAATGACACGTGAGGGATATACAAATAATTTGAATTAATTAACTAAAAGGTCAGATTTAGTCAAGCACTCATAGATGATACATTGCCGACATCCTCCGTATTTGACTCCCCAGTCCGTTATTAATTAGGATCGTTTCACATCAAGCAACATCCGCTAAAATCTCAATAGAAAATGAGACACAATGCTAAATCATTAATTAATGGGTTCAAAATAAAAGATGGGAAGAGATTCTGTTAAATTTCTAGATACAGTTAAATTTTGATAAGATAATAACATTGTGATTAAGAAAATTTTATTAATGAAGAGAATTTTTAATTAATTGAATTATATTTAGCACGTTGACCTTAAGTCGGTAACTAGTAAAACCTAGTATTTAATGGATGTTTTGATTTATTAAATTTTTAACATGATTTTTTATTAATCTAAAAAAGAACAACTATAAATGAATTTAAATTATTATTCATCTAATCAACCTTATACGTGATATATAATAACATCATAAGATTTCACCCAGTAGTTATACATTTCATTACTTTTATGTTTTAACTTTGATGTGTAACACGTGTGATCTACAATTTAACTATAGGAGCATCCAAAAAAGTTGTCCTTAATTTAATGAGCTAATTTTAAAAAACCAAAAAGTATAATAAATAACTAAAGACAACAAATATTTCATTAAAAAAAACAAACTCATTTA